>CM060116.1:14675269-15360269 GCA_030522415.1 Channallabes apus
CTTTGCATATAGACATTGCGGTCCCTGCTCCCTTATTGGGTAGGAAAATGCACTTCCGTAAAGGGGCATCTTGGGGGAGTTCATTTCAATCTACAGACACTGAAACAATGTGTTTGAAAAAGGAGTGAAACGGAAAGCAGGATCTGAGTTAACACCTGGAGCAATAACAAAGACATTCTGGAGACCCATAAGGCTTATGCAAACTTGTGTAAAAAAAGAGTGGTGAGCTTCAAACAATGCCTGAAATCTTAATTATGCTGCTCACATTTCCGCACCCTGTGTAATCGCCATCTAAGCCTTCTTCCATCATCTATTTGCTGCTCATGTTGACAGTTCAAACAGCTCCTGCAACCACTACAACAGTGGTTCTCAAAGTGTGGGGCGCGCTCCACTAGTGGGGAATACAGACATGACAGGTGGGGCGCAATGAACAGGAGAGAATTAGTGGAAAATCATAGGAAAGTACCTATTCTGATTCATGCTCTTCTTTATTGATAATGAAGAGCGTACGCTCAAAACTAAACAACCACACACAAATAAATGGATCATTAATACAAGTAAATTGAATTGAAACCTGCGAGACCCACTGGGCAGCACTGCGCGACTGACAGAAATAGCCCGCGCCGACCATCAAATTACATTTTACCCCGCTGGGATGCGCACGTACAAACCAGGCATGGCAAGGCGGAAACACTATTAAACAGTCCTGACATTTTAAATAAATAGTTTTTAAATAAAAAACAGTGAGTCGCGCAGGTTTGTGATTCGAGCGGCGCTGCACGATCCACCGGGCTGCGCAAATAAACCAGATCACTGCGCTATCCAGATAGTTGCGCTGCGCTGTATTTGCGCAGATATTTGGTTCAATCGGGTGCCACGGTTTCGTCCCACTTTTGATGTGTTTGGCTTCACATACACTTCGACAATGGAAGAAGATGCTGCAGCAGTGAGTTTGCTTACATGTGACAAAACCAACAACGAGGAGAAAAAAGGTGCATCGTCTGTGTTGTGAAATTGGTTTGGATATAAGAAAAGTGATACGAATGAGATGAATGTGATTTACAAGGTACACAAGTGCACTGTTTTAACAAGTGGTGGAAACACGTCAAACCTTTTCTATCATCTGAAATCCAAGCATCCAAACGAATATGGCCAAAGTAAAAAATAAATAAATAAATAAATAAATAAAAATAAAAAAAATGGGGCAAACCCAAATTGCATTATGTAAAACAGTTTCTTTGTGTTTAAATATTGTGATATAGCAATTGTGATCGTTATCGAGGTAGAAAATAGCCTCTACCGTAATAGAAGATTTTGGTTATATCGACCACCCCTAATGAAGCCTGCGCTTGGATTCATGGTGGGGATGGTGGGGGCAGAAGAGAAACCCGTGTGTGTGTTTTGTGTCTTATACCGCTGGCAGCAGACCGCATGAGACCTAACAAATTAGGAAGACACTTAGAGACAACACACTCCAGTCAGGTTAATAAGCCACTCGACTTCTTTCAAAGAAAGCTGGCAGAATACAGACAGCAGGAGAATCGCATGGTAAAATCTGAATCAGTGGACAGCAAAGCACAAATGTCTTCATTCAAAGTTGCATACAGAATTGGCCAAAAAAAACTACAAACGATTGCAGAGCAGCTAATAAACATGGGGTCAATTATGCAAAGATAAGTGACAACGTAAGCCTTTTATAACAATTGCATGTGTATTTTACCTGTTTTGAACTTGGTGTTTGAACTTATTTGATTAGAAATTGATATTTCAATAAACAGTAAACTTGGCCGATTTCGTTATTATTTAGTTGACAAGTGGGGCTTGAAAATTCGCTCACCCCCTTAAGTGGGAAATGACAGAAAAAGTTTGAGAACCACTGCACTACACTATCACGTTCACACCGCGTTAAGGATGCCGACACAGTACCCAACTGTAACTGTGCTCTGAAAACAGAAACAAAAAATAAAAAAAATAAACATAAATAAATAAAATCCTAGACCAGGGGTCGACAACACTGGAGCTTCATGTGATTCTTTCACCCCCCTGCTGCAACTCTCTGTCGCTTTGGAAAATCAATAACTAATTGAATCAATAATTTAATTGAAATGTATTTTATTTTAGCTTGTTAGTTTTTTTTTTCTTAAAATTTTTAATTTGAAGATTATGGTGATCTTGTAACATTAAAATAAATGTTTATTTTTTTTGTCACTTAAAATATCATCACAACCGCTGATGTGCGACAGCTGCTGGCACATAATGTATTAAACTTTTCGAGCCCCGGGCTGCGTTCCATTCCGAAGTGTACTTTACAGGGTGCTCCCTACTCCGTTTACAGTGAATGTGGGTGAAGGAAACTTCCCTCGACAAAACTCCACCATTCGGAAAACCCTGCGAAGTCACCAGCGCTGACGTCACTCCCTACGTATTATTGATAATAATTGATAAAAGATGTACCAAGATATATTTATTTTTTTACAGATTACTAGCCTCAATAATATTAAATATTTATTGAAATAAAGTTTAAATTGTTGTGTCATATTACTATGTTGCCAGCGATAATAATGATAAATAATATATTAATCTTTCTCTCCAGTACAACCGATAAAAGGATGACGGCAGATGGCATTTTTGGTTTGCTGCAAGTGGATAATTTAAGTTTGGCTTTTTATTTCATAGATACGAACAGGACTCAAATAGACATCGAGTATTTTATTTGAACGTAACCTTTAACCCAGCGTATTTTCGTTGAAAAATGTTTTTGTTGCATGCAGAAATAAGATTTAGTTTTTTCTCTGTAGCACTTCACTGGTTTCATAAATGCAACACGTCAACATATGATTTCATAATTGCAGTAGATGCTATGTTTTTTAATACAAAGCATAAAGGTAAAGTACGATATATGCAGTGTTACCCTCATTTTATATGTCAAAAGGGCTCCCAGTATTTTCTTTTCTGTGGCAAAATAGCTCTTTGAGTGTTTAAGGTTGCCGAGATCCTATTTATGCACTCAGCTGTCTATTAATGTCTCGAAACAATCTGGAAATTTCTTCTTGCTGTTCTTTGCTGTCTGCACCACTACGCCCAACTCAACACTGAACAACTACACCTTATAATTAAACACAAAAAAAATTAAAATTACACAACACACTCAATCTGGCAACCCTTGACCATGAAACATGCAAATATTTACCCAGTCTGTGTCCATAATAATTTGTGCCTCCAATCTTTCACGTATATAGTGATTAAACATTTACAGTCGCTTGTGCAGGATCAGCATTTTTAATGATGATGATTAATAGCAAGGAAATTAAAAGCAAAGGATTAAAAGCAAGGGAATTTTAACATTTTTAAACAGTATTCAAAAAGGTTTGTTCAGAGTCAGGTGTTGATTTGGATCAAAGAATACAGACAACGTGTATATTACAATATCAAATTGAGATTATATTTGCCACATACACAGTCATACCCAGTATGATATGCAGTGAAATGCTTGTACAACCGCCCAAGACCTAAGATTTAAAAAAAGAAAAATTGAGTGTTCAAATGAACATAAAATATTAAATAAGAATATAATAAAAATGTTACAAATATAGAATGTGCAATGTTTCAGCAGTGCGAAATGTAGACCATGTGCATTAATGTGCATTAAAGTGCAACATGATGAGAATCGCAGTCTCTCATCTAAAAGTGTAAAATCATCGGATATACATTTTCAATAAATGATTATTAATAAATCCTCTGTCTCTTACAATGAATAGGGATAAATTAAAATTATAGAGTGACTGAGTTAATAAACAGAACGGTGATGCTGGAAACATTTATTCGACAGCATACTTTCCCGCACGCCATCGTGCCCCGTCTTGTCCTCGCAGCCTCAGCACTGCTTCTCTTTCTCTGCACGCCACAACTCCAGCTGAGGAGCTATATTAAGCTTGAGCGAGCTGTGACGTCAGCCACAATCTGACCCAATACTGCTATTCCTTCCTCCGGCACTTTCCTTCCCTCCAAGCAGCTGTAGTAACAGATCTCGCCATTCTCGTCGTTTTAATAACACCACTGACGCTTACGATCTTTCACCTTTCCAGGCTGTCCATACCCAGATGAGTGCGGAGTATTTGGCAGAATTATTTCAAGACTATTTCAGATCTGCAAAGTGCTCAATGTCTGCTTCCTCGAAATAATGAAAGGCTGGTTTAAAAGTAGAGAAGAGCCAGGACGGCCTTGAGAGAGTGAGACTGATCATTCTTCAATGGCCTTGTGTTTGTTCTGAAGTTTCATAACCAGAGCTATAAATAATACTAGAACATTTTAGGATTAAGCATATAGGATTAAGCTCCTATAATAATAACAATAATAATAATTATAATAATAAAACCCTTTAAGAAACATCCATATACACCAATCGGGCATGACATTAAAACCATTGCCGAGGCATGGACTCGACAAGACCTCTAAGAGTGTGTTATGTTTCCTGACACTAGGACATTAGCAGCAGATCCTTTAAGTGCTGTAAGTTGCAGGGCGGGGTCTCCATGAATCAGACTTGTTTGTGCGGCACATGGATTCTCGATAAAACTGAGATCTGTGGTATTTAAGGCCAGATATAGAATTGCGTATTCATGGAATATGAAACTAATATGGAATTGCGTGTCTCACTACGCTCTTGCTAATTGTTTTCCATTACACCCTAGCTATTATCTAAAGCACAATTGCAGATAATGCAGATCAAAGCCATTAAACTCTTCCGGTGATGTTGATCTGGCCACCAAAGTTAAAGAATTTCTGCCAGGATTAATACAATTTCATCTTATCTTGCCTGTTAAACCTCATACACGGTCATCTGTGATGCTTTCGATTGTCGCCAGCATTAACTTGCTTTAGTGAATTGTGCTACATTTGCTTTTCAGTTGGAACGGACCAGACAGGATAGCCATAAAGGATAAAAACAAAGGGACATTGTGGTATAAGTCATAAAGCTGAAAAGTTTGTTGGATCATTTCAGTTGAAGAGTAAATTTCTGAAGAGAAGCTAAGTGTGTGTGTCTCGAATTTTTTTTGCACATTAGTGAGTTCACACACTGCAAAAATAATCAATATGGAAGAGCGAGGTGTTAAATCTGGTCTTTTATTGTTTAGACACAAACACAAAAATGCCAATAATAACCACTGAGTAGAGAGTTGTTTAGCTTACATTTCCTCCTCGTTTCGCTTGGCAGCACTTGACAGACACAGAGCCAACACTGATCATTTGCAGGATATGGAAAGTCAAAATTGGCACAATATAGCTGCCCTGAAGAGTTCGCACTGACAGCACTGACGCCAGAAACAGCACAAAATGCACCACTTATGTGAAAACTCACACTTTGATATCTGACCTGGGTAACGTTACACAGTGCAAAAAAATCTTAGCGGGTGAGACATTCTTGAATCTAGCCAAACGTATTTATAATTTTCTAAATGAAGTTTACAAGAAAATTATTAAGCTTATTTCTAATCAAAATGGTTCTAAAATTGTAAGCGAAAATTTCTTGTTCTATTGGCACATAATTTTCCTTCTTTCTAGAAACAAATTCCTAAAACTAACAAGGAACAATTAGCTTTATTTTTTTGGTAAAACTTCATTAGATATTAGCTTATTAATCTTGTACCTGATTTGTTGTAATCAAATTTTAAGAAAGTGTAGATGTCAAAACCCTCAAAAAAGTGTTTAAAGTGTTTTAAATAACTATACTTGCAATGTCCAGAAGTGTATTTTGTTTTTGTTTATTTTTTTTTGCTTACGATTCAATTCTTATACGTCAAAATTAACCTAAAAATCTCAGAATTGAACAGAAAAAACAGAAAGGCAAAACAACAAGTTTCAATCAATAAAAAACGTCCGTGAGTTGGAGTGTGTTGTACAAAACATCAGGAATGGATCCATAAATTAGGCTCCCACCTTATTTCCATGTCATGTGCATAGTTTACACCCCAATTTACCCTCATGTCCGACTCATTTACATGAAACACGCCTTAACTTGATTCACAGTCATAAGCACACAACACTTAGTGCATGCCCCCAGAGAGAAATTATTAAAACGCCTTCGGATTCGATCGATGAGAATACGTCGACAGCGAGTCGCGGCACGCCACTGAGAGCGTTTTCATTCTGTCTTTTAATAGACTTGTAAGTGGCGCAGCGATGCTGCTGTCAATCCGTTACTTTAACTGACACTAAAATCTAAACTGACCCTTTCCACAATGTCTGGGTCCTTGTGTTACCCATGACGGCATTCCAGTCCTTTATTAATTCATAATCATTCTGAGGAAGAAAATCCTAAATATGGGTTGATTCTGACGCATCACAAAGTATGTTTCAGTAGGGTAGGACAACTACACCACTTTAAATGGCTAATCCCTTTACAGAGTCAAAGAAGCATTGGAATTCAGCGACCCACCATTGAGGACATTTACAAGAAGCGCTGCCTGCAAGTGGGAAGAGGCAATACCATTACATACCTCTCGCCCCAATCATGGACTATTCATCCTTCTCCCATCCGACAGGTGCTACAGCCCTCTGAACATCTCATCATCTCAGTGTTAACTAATACTCTGACATCTAAAATCCGGTATATTCTGTGTGGGCTTGTGGGAGAAATGAGTCGGCCTCAGCGGTTTCAATGAATCATTCCGAGAGCACAATGATAGAAAATGGCTGTCCTGTAACGCTGTCCTGATGGTGAATAATCCTAATTTCGGAAAATTCTCAACATGACAGAGGTCACAGTCCAATATAGTAGAAAACGGCTGACAAAATATTGTTACTGTTACATTTGTATCTTCTTAGGTGTGCTAACGATTTTTGGGTAAAGGGGACAGAGATTTGGTTAAGTGGATTGGTATGCTTTACTTCGTATACTCGTGTCAAAGGCGTATAAGACTAACTTATAACTTAAGAACAAATCTGATTTACGAATGTATTCCCGGAACAAAACTCATTTGTAAATAGGGGACAACCTGTACTGTATATTACTATATACCATATTCCTCAAAAGAAGATCGATATTCAGCAACGCCTCAGTCAGAGCCCAGATCTTAATCCGAAAGAAGGACTTTGAGGAGAGCTGTGTACAGGAGATTTGAGAAAAAAGTCCTTATCAAATCAAGTTATAACTAGGGTTGGGTACCGAAACCCGGTGCCAATACGGCACCGGTACCTATAGAACCGGTATGTACCGGACCGAAACAGAACGCGAATTTCGGTGCCTCATTTCGGTGCCACTTAAATGCCTGAACTGTCGATTGAAATATTTGTTCTCTATATTCATATATTTTTGTAGATTAATCGTTTATTAGATTAAATAAAAAAATTAAAAGCACAAATCATCCGGAAATGAGAGACCATCCGACATGCGCGTGAATGCAGTAACTAACGCTACACTCGCTCTGACGGCAGCAGGCGGTCTACCGATAGCTTAGCATGCTAAAGTAAACAACTCTCGTTAAAATGCCTAAAACTAAATGGTCGAAAGTGTTGCTGTATTTCACAAGATAGGATTCCGGCACCGCAACGTGCAGCAAATGTTTTACAGCAGTTTCGTGTAAAGGCGGAAACACGTCAAATCTAATGAAACATTCGAGGGCAGACGGAATAAAGTTAAAAGCAGAATAAATACACGGAATAAAGTTAAAAGCAGAGGGAGGCACCGTGTTTAACAGCTTGTGGACAACAGCTGGCGCTATCAGTGTGGACGACCCTCAGTCCCAGTCACACCAACTGTAGCAAAAAGGAGTCACCGATTATGATGCCGACAGCAGACTTTCCGCAGGTTAGTAGTAGGATAATGTAATGTTAATAGCAAAATGCTAATCTTGCATTCATGCTAACAAATAGTCAAACGATTTGTAAAAAACTAATGTAACATCGATTCTGTTTATAATTGTGGTTTTCCAGCCTGTACTAGTAGCACTACAACAGTGACCCCATTTACCATTGCAAAGAAGGCTATACATGTCCTGTGCAGGGCAATAAGTCAGGAAAGGAGTCGTATTTTGACAGAAAAGGCAAATATGGTGAAATTTCTGCAAAAGAATTGCTAAAATTTGAAGCTTACATATTCGTATATACTTTAAACTTTTAATATATTGTTACATTTTAAGCATAAAATTTTTTGTTCAATAAAAATTCATTCTTGAGTCATCCACTATAATTTTTTTGCTTAAAAGTATCGGTTCAGGCACCGTTTTGGCACCGGTACCGTTTTCAAAGTATCGATTTGGCACCGGTATCGAAAAAAACCCAAACGATACCCAACCCTAGTTATAACTTTTATATATTTCAAGCAAAAGCCGCTCTAACAAAAGTATTAACTCGGGGTTGTGCGCACTTGTGCAACCAGGTTTTTCTTCTCCTCATGCCATCATTCGTTCTACTGCACACTTGTATGCAGTTTATTTACAAGCACACCACACGCAAGCCCTGACGGCTAGCCTAAGGTGCCTTTGCCTAGTTACAGTTGCTAAGCTACGACATGTCAATCACCGTGGTTTATTGAAAGGGTAATAAAGGGTGTGGTTTAAAGCATGCAGATCCCTCGCACGTACTAGGGAGAAGAAGCAGAGTCAGGTGGGACCCATAAGCCTCTGAACGTCTGTATGACTGGCTCAGCTGTAGAATTCATTTTATAGTCAGTCAGAGAGGCAGAACCGCATCATCAGGCAGCAGGCATTCCAGACATTGTTTACAAAAACAAGTCAGCAGGTTCAACTAATGAGTCAGTCATGAGCTTACTGAAGTGATAGGCCTGACCTCTGAAGTGTTTTTCTACTGTATATGATTCTTTCCCAGATCCATCACAATTCATAGCTGCAAGTCTGATTGGCTAGACTACAGAAAATGCACAGAGCAGAGATAAAAGGAATAAACGTGCAATAGGTGAATCTCGGGCAGTAAGTGGAAAAAGGTCATCGACATAACACGTTCAAAGGAAATACAGCTCTGGAAAAAAATATATTAAGAGACCACTGTAGCATAATTAGGTTCTTATGTTTTTTTCTTAAAGTGCATGTATCCACATGCTCTTCACCAGTTTTTCACAGTGCTGTTGAGTAACTTTACATCACTCTTTTTGCAAAATCACAAACCAGCTCAGCTTGATGGTTTGTGACCATCCATATTCCTCTTCATAACCATCCAGAAGTTTCCTGAAATAAATTGAAGTGGTCTCTTGTTTTTTCCCAGAACTGTACAATTATAAGGAAAAGTATTAACAGGATTATGAGTGTCTACAGTCTCACTAAGAGAAGAATCAGGCACAAAAAAATGTAAGAGTCATCTCATTAATGATTGACAGCCAGAATTACTGTAAAACTTTGCTTTCAAGAAGTAATAAATTGGTTCATTTTAGTCCACAGGCTTTCTGAAGAGCATTTATGAACCTCAACAGTCGTCCTGGCAGAGGCTGACTGCGCATAATCAGCGATCAATACATAAATGGACAAATGGGCGGAGCGAACAGTGCCTTGATGTTGCTTGGGACACATCTACTTACAGAACCTCAGATACCATAAGTTAGTTAGCTTAGCAAAAATGCTACAGTGACTAATGTGTATATATACTAATGTTACTTTGTGTTTGATTGAACCGTCATCCATACCCTACACGTCGCCCGTGTCAACCCCTACGTTTCTTGTGGTAAATTAAACTACTACAACTCCAGGTATCTGGTTATCTGAAGTGACAGACAGCCAGCGGCTTGACTCCTGCACCACGGCTGTCATTTAAATCAGCCACGT
This sequence comes from Channallabes apus, assembly GCA_030522415.1. Classification (NCBI taxonomy): domain Eukaryota; kingdom Metazoa; phylum Chordata; class Actinopteri; order Siluriformes; family Clariidae; genus Channallabes; species Channallabes apus. Next base: position 14,685,043 of record CM060116.1, read on the forward strand.
CCCCAATTTAATTGCTTAATATAATTCAAATTGATAAGTTCAATCAAATTTCTGGTTATTAAAACCAAAACTTTTTGTTCCCTTTGTACCAGACTGTAAACGTCTTTATTTCTGTTGTGAGGATCTGTATTTTATCATGGGGGCCGAAACATTCATGACATATGCTTTGGCACTTCCACATCGGTTTCATGTCTCAAAACCTGAGGATGCGCCATAACATGGATCAAATGCACACACATTTCCCAGGTCAGTCTTTGCAGTGGCAGATTTCAGGAGTTGAGAGATATTTGCTGAGAGCAATCACTACATCGTCCCCAGAGACTATGACAATGCCGGAGTTTTAGGGTCTCGGCAACAGTCCTGCTGGAGCAAACAAACTGATCTGTTTGGCGAAACTTTAGCTCTACATGCCGGATCGCTGCTAAGCAGTATTCCCAAGCAACTGACAAGCGCAACAAAAGCAAACTCGGCTTACAAAAAAAAAATCCTTATCTGTTTTACTCATATTTTCTGGACGAACAATGGAGTGTCGTGTTTAACACCACGGACAGCTGAAAGAAAAAGATGGATAATCCTTACTTTTATAGGAAATAATAAATGTGTCAAAAAGTGGGAAAAAAAAGGCTAATCAACAGAGAAAATACACAACGGTGTCCTTAGAATTCAATTGCATTAACATATGTTTAATGAAATTTAAAAATGAAAGATTACTGATTATAGAACAATTTTGGATGGATGTATGAATATTTTTGATCAAATCAGAAATATAATACTAGCAGTCTTGAGGTTCAATTATAAACCTAATGACCCTGAACCTGATAAATGTGACGTGTATTACCTTTTACACAGGACGCAGCAGAACCACCATTTGGTACAATATGACCTAAACCAATGTACGTGAGCCACTACAGGGTGCCCGATAAAAACATTTTCCAGAGCTAGTTTTAATGCTGGTTCTCATTCAGACTGGAATTTGGGAAGTCAGACCTGCTACAGTATGAGCATCTGGCTTCTCATCATAAAAAAAAAGTGTCTATGTAAGGTGAATAAATGTGCAACACACTATTATCCATACCGTACCTCCACAGGGCACTGTCGTGCTCATCGTGATAAACAAAAAGCAGGCAATTCCCAGTGCCGGGGTTTCGTAATGAAACGGCACTTTCATAACAACGAGCTGTTTGTAAGCGCAGAAATGGAAAAAAGAAATCCCTTCCTGAGAGAATCTAACAACAAATCCACCGTCTAAGCTTGAACAACTCAGTAATTTATTAGAAATCAATTGGTCAGGTCAAGCAACAAAACTAAGACTGCATCCAAGACACCTCGGTTTAAAATATGAACAAGCATCAATGTTCTGCAATGATCTTATCAGTCTATAGACAAAACTAAGTATAGAAACGAGTGTAATATGTGCTGCATATTACAGAGAAAAAGTTATTAGCAGCAAACTTCATACATAAATGTTAAATTTAGTAAAAAAAAAACCCATGTACAACCTGGCCAGGTTTTCAAAATTTGTATGCTAAAAGCGACCTGCTAAATTCGCAGTCACGGTGCGACCTCAGTAATACTGGAGGAGGGAGAATCCACAGGTGGAGATTTTGAAGGAAGTCTTATAACATTACATGCATTTATAAATGATGCGAGGTGGTCTGATCTTCATGCAGTCCTCAACACAATGCAACTTTCTGATGTTAAATTTACTAAAATTCAGGTGTCATGTCTAGTCATGTTGCCTGTGTGTGTGTATACAATATATATATATATATATATATACATCTCTCTCTCTCTCTCTCTCTCTCTCTCTCTCTCTCTCTCTCTCTCTCTCTCTCTATATATATATATATATATATATATATATATATATATATATATATATATATATATATATATATATATAAAATAGTGAATAGTGGTGTGAAAAACTATTTGCCCCCTTCCTGATTTCTTATTCTTTTGCATGTTTGTCACACTTAAATGTTTCTGCTCATCAAAAACCGTTAACTATTAGTAAAAGATAACATAATTGAACACAAAATGCAGTTTTTAAATGAAGGTTTACGTTATTAAGGGAGAAAAAAAAAACTCCAAATCTACATGGCCCTGTGTGAAAAAGTGATTGCCCCCTTGTTAAAACTGTGGTTTATCACACCTGAGTTCAATTTCTGTAGTCACCCCCAGGCCTGATTACTGCCACACCTTTTTCAATCAAGAAATTATTTAAATAGGAGCTACCTGACACAGAGAAGTAGACCAAAAGCACCTTAAAAGCCATTATCCACAAATGGCAAAAACATGGAACAGTGGTGAACCTGCCCAGGAGTGGCCGGCCGACCAAAATTACCCCAAGAGCGCAGAGACAACTCATCCGAGAGGCCACAAAAGACCCCAGGACAACATCTAAAGAACTGCAGGCCTCACTTGCCTCAATTAAGGTCAGTGTTCACGACTCCACCATAAGAAAGAGACTGGGCAAAAACGGCCTGCATGGCAGACTTCCAAGGCGCAAACCACTTTTAAGCAAAAAGAACATTAAGGCTCGTCTCAATTTTGCTAAAAAACATCTCAATGATTGCCAAGACTTTTGGGAAAATACCTTGTGGACCGACGAGACAAAAGTTAAACTTTTTGGAAGGTGCGTGTCCCGTTACATCTGGCGTAAAAGTAACACAGCATTTCAGAAAAAGAACATCATACCAACAGTAAAATATGGTGGTGGTAGTGTGATGGTCTGGGGTTGTTTTGCTGCTTCAGGACCTGGAAGGCTTGCTGTGATAGATGGAACCATGAATTCTACTGTCTACCAAAAAAATCCTGAAGGAGAATGTCCGGCCATCTGTTCGTCAACTCAAGCTGAAGCGATCTTGGGTGCTGCAGCAGGACAATGACCCAAAACACACCAGCAAATCCACCTCTGAATGGCTGAAGAAAAACAAAATGAAGACTTTGGAGTGGCCTAGTCAAAGTCCTGACCTGAATCCTATTGAGATGTTGTGGCATGACCTTAAAAAGGCAGTTCATGCTAGAAAACCCTCAAATAAAGCTGAATTACAACAATTCTGCAAAGATGAGTGGGCCAAAATTCCTCCAGAGCGCTGTAAAAGACTCGTTGCAAGTTATCGCAAACGCTTGATTGCAGTTATTGCTGCTAAGGGTGGCCCAACCAGTTATTAGATTCAGGGGGCAATTACTTTTTCACACAGGGCCATGTACTGTAGGTTTGGATTTTTTTTCTCCCTAAATAATAAAACCCCTCATTTAAGAACTGCATTTTGTGTTTACTTGTGTTATCTTTGACTAATAGTTAAATGTGTTTGATGATCAGAAACATTTTGTGTGACAAACATGCAAAAGAATAAGAAATCAGGAGGGGGGCAAATAGTTTTTCACACCACTGTCTATCTATCTATCTATCTATCTCATATCTATATCTATATCTATATCTATATATATATATATATATATATACAGTGGTGTGAAAAACTATTTGCCCCCTTCCTGATTTCTTATTCTTTTGCATGTTTGTCACACTTAAATGTTTCTGCTCATCAAAAACCGTTAACTATTAGTCAAAGATAACATAATTGAACACAAAATGCAGTTTTTAAATGAAGGTTTACGTTATTAAGGGAGAAAAAAAACTCCAAATCTACATGGCCCTGTGTGAAAAAGTGATTGCCCCCCTTGTTAAAAAATAACTTAACTGTGGTTTATCACACCTGAGTTCAATTTCTGTAGTCAACCCCAGGCCAGATTATTTAAGAAATCACTTAAATAGGAGCTACCTGACACAGAGAAGTAGACCAAAAGCACCTCAAAAGCTAGACGGCATGTCAAGATCCAAAGAAATTCAGGAACAAATGAGAACAAAAGTAATTGAGATCTATCAGTCTGGTAAAGGTTATAAAGCCATTTCTAAAGCTTTGGGACTCCAGCGAACCACAGTGAGAGCCATTATCCACAAATGGCAAAAACATGGAGCAGTGGTGAACCTTCCCAGGAGTGGCCGGCCGACCAAAATTACCCCAAGAGCGCAGAGACAACTCATCCAAGAGGCCACAAAAGACCCCAGGACAACATCTAAAGAACTGCAGGCCTCACTTGCCTCAATTAAGGTCAGTGTTCACGACTCCACCATAAGAAAGAGACTGGGCAAAAACGGCCTGCATGGCAGATTTCCAAGGCGCAAACCACTTTTAAGGAAAAAGAACATTAAGGCTCGTCTCAATTTTGCTAAAAAGCATCTCAATGATTGCCAAGACTTTTGGGAAAATACCTTGTGGACCGACTAGACAAAAGTTTAACTTTTTGGAAGGTGCGTGTCCCGTTACATCTGGCGTAAAAGTAACACAGCATTTCAGAAAAAGAACATCATACCAACAGTAAAATATGGTGGTGGTAGTGTGATGGTCTGGGGTTGTTTTGCTGCTTCAGGGCCTGGAAGGCTTGCTGTGATAGATGGAACCATGAATTCTACTGTCTACCAAAAAATCCTGAAGAAGAATGTCCGGCCATCTGTTCGTCAACTCAAGCTGAAGCGATCTTGGGTGCTGCAGCAGGACAATGACCCAAAACCCACCAGCAAATCCACCTCTGAATGGCTGAAGAAAAACAAAATGAAGACTTTGGAGTGGCCTAGTCAAAGTCCTGACCTGAATCCTATTGAGATGTTGTGGCATGACCTTAAAAAGGCGGTTCATGCTAGAAAACCCTCAAATAAAGCTGAATTACAACAATTCTGCAAAGATGAGTGGGCCAAAATTCCTCCAGAGCGCTGTAAAAGACTCGTTGCAAGTTATCGCAAACGCTTGATTGCAGTTATTGCTGCTAAGGGTGGCCCAACCAGTTATTAGGTTCAGGGGGCAATTACTTTTTCACACAGGGCCATGTAGGTTTGGATTTTTTTTCTCCCTAAATAATAAAACCCCTCATTTAAAAACTGCATTTTGTGTTCACTTGTGTTATCTTTGACTAATAGTTAAATGTGTTTGATGATCAGAAACATTTTGTGTGACAAACATGCAAAAGAATAAGAAATCATGAGGGGGGCAAATAGTTTTTCACACCACTGTATATACACACACACACACACACACACACTTGACAATACTGTTCTTGCAAGAATTATTACAGAAAGGCTGACCTCTGTGTCTTAAAATAACAACTAACTGTTGTTTTTGTTACGTGATTACCTAATTCCATGTGTTATTTTATCGTTTTGAAATCCCCAGTATTGTTGTAGAATGTAGAAAATAAATCACTAAACAAAAACAAAGAAATTTGCAAGTGACCCCAAACTTTTGAACGGTAGTGTAGTAGTCAAGCATCAACGAAACACAACACACATGAATCCCGTCTCTAGGCTTCGTATTTGGCATGCTGCGAGCTGGCTCATTGATGCTGATGAGTTTTACTCTGAAGGCATCAAAATTGGTACAGAAAGACAAGACATTCCTATGCTTTATGGTACCAAAGCAGTTTGGTTGGGTCAATGAGGTATGGAAGTTTGTTTCCCAAGGCTACTGGCATCACTTGCCTTGAAGGAGCCGATGTCACGTGTCTCAGAGGAAGCATGCGATAGCTTTCACCTTGCAAACGTTATTAGTATTATAAATAAAAACATGGGCTTGAATTTTCCATTAAAGAACAGCTATTAAAAAAAAATTATGTACACCGTCATTCAACGTTCTTCGAAAGAAAAAAAATTCAGAAAATCTGATCTATATAGTCCAAGAAAATCCAGTGCATCTCTTCTACAAAAAAAAAAAAAAAAAAAAAGGCTTGAAATTACCTTGAAATGCACTTCAAACGGGAAAAAAAAGCTATTAAAGATAAACTATTTGAAATTTCAATGTACACAAAGTTTATTTGGTTCAACCTCAAAATCGGAATCAATTCAACATCTTCTAAATAAATTCCACAAACATTTAAACGAGGGCAGAGTCGTGAGGGTGAACATGTGCACCTGCGCAGTCTTGACTATTGATGCCTGTGTTTTCAGTGAGCAGCATCAAAGAGACAAAGAGCAGAAAACCCAGACCTCCATGAGAGTGCACTAAATTGAAGTGTCCTGTATTGGACGGTGTAATTATGCTGGTGTGCCTGCCAAAGAAAACAGTGACATTAAAAGCCCTTTTGAGTTGTCCTGACCCTCCAGCAAACACAGGGAGTGTGACGCAATGTTTAAACAAAACTAAATGATGCGCCTCCGTGTCGGAGCACAAAATCTCACTTACTGTAAACGTTACTCTTTTTATACAGATGTTTTTGCTTATTTTCATGAAGTGTGTTAAATAATTCTGGAGAGCACTGTATAAACTACATCATACCTATTCTGTTCTAAACTTATTAATAAAACCTTGATTTACTTCCACATAATACCTCGGTGAGATTTACATTTTCTAGAATTACAATTTCTAAAGTTTCAAAATAATCTGTAAACAAGGTGCTAAAACTTTGGACAGGCAGGATGTGTCTGCACAGGAAATTCAGCTTTATCAGTAAGTTCCTCTCCATGTCCTCGGGCAGGAGTAATTACTTTAGAATGTCTTGACAAAAGCATTATCTTGATCCAGATGTCATGTGAGATGTCTCAGTGACGTAAATAATCTCGTCAGACTTTTCATCTTTGCAATTGGCCGCACACACTATTACACTGCATGTTTGTGACAGATGTCATGTGACGGACGAGGAGCCAGTTTGCTGTGTGAGCAGGAAATCATTGCCTAGCCATAAAGAGATAGATAACTATATAGATAAATAAAATAAAATAAAAATAGTCTCACATATGCAAAGATTACATTCAATCATCTTTGTCTGTCTTTCCTCAAGTTGTGAATGAGTGCCAAAGTCCATAGACGTGATGACCTGGACATTCAGGTCGTCAGCTGACTTCATATTGCCACATAATGTCGCCTAAAGCAACACCAGATGGTGACACTGCTTCCAGAGGCTTGTACAGTGGGCGTAAAGCATGATGGGTGCATCGCTTCATGTGCTTCACTTTCTACCCTGACGCACCCCTCACTGTGGAACAGGGTGACTAACATCTTATTTCCAATGTCCTTCTTCCAAGACTAACAGCCTTTTTTGCTGATAGCCTTTTTTGTCTCACTAACAAGTGGTTTTCTTATGGACACACAGCGGGGTTGGTTTCTCATCACTCTGTGTGCGTATGGAAATGCTTTCGCTTTCACTATTAAACATAGCTATGGTTTTACTACTGCTTTTTTTACCATGCAGCTTCAAGTGTTTAAGTGATCTCATCTCATGATTTTTTTTTGTAGCATTTCTTCCACAAAGTTGAAAAACCACAAACCTTCAAGATTTTGATAATGTTTTGAAGGGTTCATAACCCAGTTCCAGCTATTTCAAATCTCCCTATTTTCCTTCTCTTTGTTTGCTACAGCCCAATAATTTAACCCTTATTTTATAGTTAGATTTTTTTATTGTTGCGTATAATGCACTAGTCAGCTGTCTTTTACCTAGCTTTGTAGCAAATAACAGAATTCTGACTTCTAACCTCCCACTGGAGAGTCAACAGTAGGGTTGGGTACCGAAACCCGGTGCCAATACGGCACCGGTACCTATAGAACCGGTATGTACCGGACCGAAACAGAATGCGAATTTCGGTGCCTCATTTCGGTGCCACTTAAATGCCTGAACTGTCGATTGAAATATTTGTTCTCTATATTCATATATTTTTGTAGATTAGTAGTTTATTAGATTAAATAAAAAAATTAAAAGCATAAATCATCCGGAAAAGAGAGACCATCCGACATGCGCGTGAATGCAGTAACTAACGTTACACTCGCTCTGACGGCAGCTGGCGGTCTACCGATAGCTTAGCATGCTAAAGTAAACAACTCTCGTTAAAATGCCTAAAACTAAACAGTCGAAAGTGTGGCTGTATTTCACAAGATAGGATTCCGGCACCGCAACGTGCAGCGAATGTTTTACAGCAGTTGCGTGTAAAGGCGGAAACACGTCAAATCTAATGAAACATTCGAGGGCAGACGGAATAAAGTTAAAAGCAGAATAAATACATGGAATAAAGTTAAAAGCAGAGGGAGGCACCGTGTTTAACAGCTTGTGGACAACAGCTGGCGCTATCAGTGTGGACGACCCTCAGTCCCAGTCACACCAACCGTAGCAAAAAGGAGTCACCGGTTATGATGACGTCAGCAGCCTGTCCGCAGGTCAGTAGTAGGATAATGTAATGTTAATAGCAAAATGCAAATCTTGCATTCATGCTAACAAATAGTCAAACGATTTGTAAAAAACTAATGTAACATGGATTCTGTTTATAATTATGGCTTTTCAGCCTGTACTAGTAGCACTACAACAGTGACCCCATTTACCATTGTAAAGGCTATACATGTCCTGTGCAGGGCAATAAGTCAGGAAAGGTGTCGTATTTTGTCAGAAAAGGCAAATATGGTAATTTCTGCAAAAGAATTGCTAAAATTTGAAGCCTACATATTCATATATACTTTAAACTTTTAATATATTGTTAAATTTTAAGCATAAAATTTTTTGTTCAATAAAAATTAATTCTTGAGTCATCCACTATAATTTTTTTGCTTAAAAGTATCGGTTCAGGCACCGATACCGTTTTCAAAGTATCGATTTGGCACCGGTATCGAAAAAAACCCAAACGATACCCAACCCTAGTCAACAGCACTAGGGGTAATTTTGGAAACCTTTAACCAATGTGAAATGTACTTGGAAACCATTAGAAAAACAATTAGAAGCTATTCTAAAATAATAATATAAGTATTATATTAAAATATTAATATGCAAGTTGATCAAGATGGATTTTTTTCCCCCTTAAACCTGTAGTAAGAAGGCAGAGGACCAGAAATTATCTGGGAGCTCTAATTTCCCCAAATACTGGAGGAAAGATTTGTCCGTTGGGATTTGTCCGCCAAGAAAAAGCTGCATGCATTTTGACACCGTATAACTCCGCAGCCGGACAAACGCACGTCACCAAAGCCTGTGTGAACACACTCATTGACTCCTATGTGTAGAAAACCCTCGGTGCTTCATCCGCGCTCACCGGACGCTACGAACGCCGATTAAAAAACGCTCGATTTTAACGCCCGATAAGAGGCGTTTAATTTAAATTGCTCCCATACCTGGGAGGACTTTGGGCGCGTACTTTTTCCTGCAAACGCTTCTGTAAATTTCATGTGTGTGTCTTTGTGTATTTGTGCATCTTGTGGATGTAACGTGTCAGTAACGTGAGCAGCCCAACTAACCGATAACGGCATTCATTGACAACGAATTTCATTATCGATAATTATCGATTAGTTGTTGCAGCCCTAGATTCAATTATTTGTTACATGTACCTTACACCACAGTAAATATTATATATATTTTGTTTTTGCATATCCCAGTTAGGAAGCAGGGGTCAGAGTTCAAGGTAAGGTTAAGGCCCTTGCTCAAGGGCTCAACAGTGGAAGCCTAACTAAACGTCTTGCGGTTTCTCAGCAAAATAACAACTGTTATGACAGTGATAAAGTTAGGAGAGGATCTAACCATTTGGCTCTTTAAGGAATAAAATATATCAGTTGGCAATAGAAAACGAGTTTTTTTTTATCATTATTAAAATTCAAAGTGGTACGCTTAACATTTCCCTAAAACGTCCCCTACGTTTCCCCAAGTATTCCTTATATTTAATTTTTTTAAAAAAGGGAGAAATAGGAAAGAGAGCATGAAAAGCAAAGATGGGAGCTGCTTGTGTGGCACTGGCTGAGGAAGCAAATTGTATGTGGGGCATTCGAGTCAAACCGGGACTTGTGATAAAACTGCTTGCAAATGTAGGTGTAAAACCGATTGATGCTAAATGGTGCAATCGTTTTTAAAATAGGCTGTACATCCACATTTAGGCATTTGGCAGACGAGTTACGTCCTGGCAGAGACGTCTCAGAACCCACTGTTCAACATTCAGAGTGTGGAACACCTAATGCTTGAAATAAAACAGATAACCTCATCATCCACCTCATCAAATCATTAATTGGGAGTTATTGCCACATCCCATCACTGCACAGTCCTGACCTCGCTTCAAGTGATTTCCACATGTTTGGGAATTTACAGGAGTTCCTGGGAGGCCAGAGTTTCAGATGTGCCTCCGTCTTTCAGAGAAAACTTTCTACCTTTATGGTATCCAAGCACTTGTGAAACGCTGGAATAAGTGCATTGGTGTAGCAGGGATTTATAATAAGACATAAGCATAGTTTTACTATCATAACTGTGTTGTTATTCTGCACAAACAAAAGTCCCGGTTTGACTTGAACATTCCCCGTATAAAATGCCTTTGTATATTTTTATCATTTTCAATTTCCCTTCACCGGAAATAAGAAGCCCTAACCTGCCCCAGCATGACAATGTCCATTTCAATAAAGCGAGTGCCATGAACACATGGTTTGCTGAGGTTGGAGTTTAGGGATTCAAGTGTCACCTACAACCTTCAAACTGATCTCAAACCTACTAAACTGGAACACAGCCTGCCTCCAGGCCTTGTCAGCCACCATCGGTGCCCTACTTCTTTAATTATTGTATCTGAATAAACACATATTGCCACAGACCTCACAGCAAAACGGGAACAACTCAATTAAATATTGGAATTAGGGCTGGGCCGATAAACGAGATCATATCAAATCGCGATTTATTTGATTTTAATAACGATGATGAGCATTTTTTGCTCGATATGGATTAATCCAGGAGCCAATCACACAGCAGAACAATACGGCAACAGCCAATCAGCATGCAGCTTGCACGTGCCGTGCAGGTCAAAGTTAATTTCCTACCGCACTTTGCGAAGCAAACACCAGGACGACAAAAAATAAAATAAATGAGTGGAAGCAGCGACAAAAGTGAATCTAAGCTCGAGTTATTATCCAAAGATGTTGAAATTGTCGACAAAAAAGGTAGCACGACCCTCTGTTATATGAACGCATCACCCAAAAAGCATGAAAATGCAGGCCGATGCTACTCCGTCAACTAGCAGCGCTAGCAGTGGGGCTGTACCAAAGCAGATATCGATTATGTCGTCTTTCGTGGCCATTACACCTTATGAAAGGTGTTCCAAAAGGAGCAAGGATATAACCAGGAACGTTTCTAACTTTCTAGCAAAAGATATGATGCCCCTAAGCACACGAGGCTGAAGTTTAGCTCCTTATTCGCCTCGTTACTAACAGGAATGTTCACGGTGGCGAAAGCCGCACAGTTTATCAATAAAACGTCATTTTGGTGGCTCAAACCATTCTGGCCAAGCAAATATGAACTATACAACACCGCAGGTACCCAACTATATAGTAAAAGTGAAATTGTCCTGGCCCAGATTGATAGCTGCATCTAGCCATTGGTAAGTTAAGCATCTACTAAAGTTAAAGTTTTCAGTGCTAAAACAGCTTATGAGGATTTATAACATATCGTACGATTTCACAGCATTTAAGGCTTTGAAAATGCTGTTGTATTCACACTGCCCTAACAAACACCAATGTGTGTGTGGTTGTGCGCTGTAAAGGCAGATATAAATAAATAAATGATCGTCTAGACCTGCTTGACGCTATTTAATAAATATGCATATTTATATTAAGCATGTTACATGGCGTTAATGTTTTAAAAAGTGAGTAATGCATCTGTTCTACATAAATAATGTGATAATTTCTCATAATTCATTCCATTTTTGTTGTCATTGCATGCTTAAGCTATTATGTCAGTTTATTGGGGCCGTGTGAAATAGCCTTCATTTAACTCTGAATTGTGGGATAAAAAGACAGCCCTAGTGTGTGGTCTAAATGTTGTTTCTCATTATTGTTTAAAAATTTCAAAACATTGTAATTTATCATCACAAGATACTTATCATCATCACAAACAAGTTTTTTTTTTTATAAAAATCTTTGCCTTGTAAAGATTCTGAGCATGTGCCTGTAGTATCTTAATTTTTAAGACCAAATCTGTCATCTGTTTTTGTTAATAAACTATACTTTAAAATGTAATTTACTGAACCCTTTAATTTTTGTGGCTTCAGTCATTGTTGGGATACTCTTTTAAAGCTGGCAGCATTAACAGCTTATATCGAAATATATTTCGTTATTGTTCAATATGAGCCACAAATTATCGAGATTATTTTTTTGCCATATCGCCCAGTCCTAGTTGGAATTGGATGTTTGTTATTCAACATAATTTTGGTTATGTATCATAACAATCCTGCTTTAGCACAACACTCATCAGTTTCTGTATTAATGTATTTAACTCATTAATTATCTCATCTTACTTTATTACGCAAGTATTGAGCAAATACTACCAGTTATACAGTAGATTTATGATTCGACTGAAGGCAACTCTTGTGGCAAGGAGCTCCCGTCACTGCTTTTCATAAACACATTCTCTTCCTGACATCAGCACCACTGTTGACATCATCTGGTGCATACCTAAAAGAACTCAACAGCATCATAAAATGTGAAAAACTGGGATTAAAAATGGCTACAATTAAATAAGCAACGGTGATGGTCACAACCTGCACGCGACCCGTCTTTCATCATATGGATGTTTTTATTCAACGTTCCAGGAGATGCTCAATCGGTCCTGAATGGGTGAACCTTCACCACTTTCTCTTTTCAGTCTCTTGTTCCAGTTTTCTGATTCAGCGCTTGCCACATATGGATCAATGGAGATCACTGCAACCACAAAGATGCTTCGATGTTACGATCTCTTTCTCTGGAGTGTCAGGCTTTAAAGCTGCTAGTTGCTAGGCTACATTCCTCAGATAGAAGTGTTGAAACGATGCTGGGACGAAGTAAAAGACCTGAATCAGCTCGGTGTCCTAGGCGTGTTAGTTTATGCAAAACATACAGCTTAGAAGTGTGGGTATTAGGAGTGGTATGAACATTCACCATGTTATAGTGCACGCATATTTGTTAACAATTTAGAAACGCATTTTCTTTCTGTAACAGAGAGTTTTGGTAATACCCCTATCCAATTCAGTAAAAATTCACTATAGAGTCGTTTTCATGTCACGAATTTGTTTAAATCATTAACATGAAAAATTAAGCTGTTATTTAGCTGATATGTTAGAATTAGCTGTTGGTACCAATTTGATAATTTTTTTTCAAGCGTAGCAACTCCACAGCGAGTCGTTAATGATTTAAACGAAGGTCATAAGGACATGAAAAAGGCCGGACTTTTGACACGAGGCGATAGCAGTGTTAGCAACATGATACCGTTTTAGCGAGCCGTTATGGAATTTAGCGATGTTTTAACATCTTCCTAAAGAACTGAGAGCGAAATCGTACCATCACTCCCAAAATGAAGCGCAATTACAACGATATTACCGAGGTATTAATGAAAATATAGAAATCTTGTGTTTTCCAAAGTTTTTAATAAATTTAAATAAAAAAAACCCACCTACATTTTAGGATAAAAATTATTACAATAAAAATTGTCATCAGACTTTATTTGGAGTGGAATATGGGGGGTATGCAACTAATTTGCAGGAAAAAATAAAGCACAATCATTATCCAAAATTCAACTTCAGCACAATCAAATTGAAGTAAGTGAGGTGTACCAAACATGGCTAAAAAGTGCAGATCTAGCTGAGACAACGCATTTTTACTTTTTTCCCCTGCCATTTTTACTGTCTTTTTTACTGCCTTGAAAACAGTACAAATTATTTCACAAATCTCCCCGCAAATTCTACCTTAAACAGGAAGAAGGTAATGCTGGGCAATTTAATAGGGCTGGGAATCACCAAATATACTGTATTATAGCAAAACCTGGGTGCTGATTCGATTTGTATTGCGATGCTATAAGTATCAATTTTTAGAAATATCCTGTCCCATCTCAAATGCAAACGTACAGCAGAGCAAAGATGGCTTCAAATAATATACATAAAACTATAAAGCCCAGCGAACAATAATTAATAAAACAAAGTCAGTAGTTTGTGTGACAATGCTGAGATGACTTTAGTTTCAGACACAATTGATATTTTTTTTATGAGGAACATCATGCAGAACCACCTACAGAACTTTGGCTTTCGCACCTGTTTTTTTTTGTTGTTGTTGTTTTTTACTAAAAAGTGGTTGCTTATATAATGTGCTGCTTTCTTTCCTGGCATGCCATTTTATTTTTGTGGTGGAGACGTTTAAAAATCAGAAATGTTTTTACACGGATTAAATAATAAAGTCATGAAATTCTAAGAAATCTATGACAAACTTTATACTAAAAAACACAGAGTGCATAAGACTCTGTATACAAATTAAAAAGTAATAAAAAAATGTACATAAAATGCCACACAAATGAACCATGAAACATCACAGAATCAATATTTTTCCCAGCTCTAACAATTAATAAAATTAAATCTTAATATGGATGTGTAAAATATTAAACTGCAAAAAGCTGCCATGACCGATGTACATTTGTGACTCATGTGAAAACAATCAGAAAAGCTTATTCATTAGTGCCGTGTTTGTTCTAAAATAGTGGCGTGTGTGTGTTTTTAGAGACCACATCTGCTCTTTAAAGACTGATCCGAACACAACAGAAGAAAGGGAAGAGTCAGTTTGTGCCACAAAAAAAACTTAATTCTTTTCTGATGGCTCAGAAGAAAGGATTGTGCAATACGAGTTAGGTGTGTACAAAACCGATATGCGAGCGTCATGTCGTGTGACACTACATCTTAGAGGCCTAAGAAAATAACTCATGCAGTCACTTATTACTTAGCAATTGACAGTGTCCATGTATGCTGAGAGCAAAAATTTACCAGAGTTGCTTAAGTAGCTTTCAAGAGACATGAAGCTCAAGTCTATACAGAAAACTTCAGTTTGAAGATAAGATTAATTTTCTTAGTTAATGTGTTTATGTAAATTTTTAAATCCTATATTTAAAATAACTCATTTTGTTCCCTTAACAATTTAATTACTTTAAGAAAAAAACACACAAAGTTGCTAAATTAGACTGATTAGATTTACATCAGACAAGACATTTAATCTTTTTCTGACCCAAAAGAATAACCTTATAGCTTTCAAGCAGTTATGATGCACCAAATATACAACAGCTGACATAATTTTATTACGGTTTGCCTTATTTCTGCTGCTGTCCCATTTACGTTGGGGGGGGGGGGGAAATCATCTGTAGCCAGAAAATAAACCAGTAGCTGGACCAGAGTGTCTCATATAAAACACAATTCAACTGTCCTTGACCTGATTTTTGGTCTTTTTTGACTACTGACTACTTAGGTTTTTAATCTGACTGCCATTTGACTCTACACTGATAGTAATGGCACTGGGGTTGAGAACTGGCTTCATCATGTGATGCGGCAGCGCATTAACCTCAGAGCCGCTCCAGTTCTCTCAGATCTCATCATCTGCTGAAAGGTTTAAGTTTCTTCTAATTCCAATATAGATCTTGCAGATCACCATTCAGGTAAGTCAAGCCTAAGCCATAACTCAACATTGGATTAACTGGAGATATACAATATTTCTTTTTTTTTTTTTTTTTTTTTTAAAAAGGTTGCCATTTCAGAAGGAGCAAATTATTGGGCAGCATCAAGCAAAGAAAAGGAGAATGGTGCAGTCAACTAACTTTGTTGAATAAAAGTGGTCGGAAAAATTAATTAATTAATTGAGATCACTTAAACACTTGAAGTTGCATGGTAAAAAAAAAAAAAAAAAAAAAAAGTCAACAGTAAAAACCAGAGCTATGTTTAATAGTGAAAATAAGAGCTTTTCACGCACAATGTGATAACTTCCATAAGGATCAGAGAAAAATGCTTCAATGTGCTAGAGAGCATAAAGATTGGACTTTAGAGCAATGGAAGAAGTCATGGGCATGAAAAGCTATCCACATCCAGAGAAAGCGTTTGACTCGGATTGTTCTCTACATGCCGGTACTAAGCCAGGTTAAGCCTTTGATCTTTAAAAGCAGGACGTCTCAACATTTAGCGCTCACAGGCTTAAATTAATTGGGTTACTCTCAATTGGTGCGAGTAGGAGCACATAGAAAAAAGCAAACCTTTTCTGGTGCAGACAATGTTATCTCCTACAAGCTTGACGCATTATTAATGAATTAATCTGCAGCAGTCGGATAAACCAAGTCGGTAATAACCAAAATGAACTCTTGTGCATCGAGAAAAAACGTTGATAACACGGCAGCGCAGTACAGCAGATAGAAATCAATCAGAGGCAGTCTATCCCGAGTCGTGTGCAATTAAGCGGAGCGGGAGAGCAAGGGCTTCCTCAGGGGAATCAGAGCAACGGCCCTGGTGTCCCTGCTGTGCTTAAAAGGGAGAAGGAAGAGATGACAAGAACACATGCTACACACGAGCATACTGTACGTACATACGTACATATAGTGCTGTGAAAAAGTGTTAAAGTCCAGATTTTTTTATTTTTTGCATATTTGTCATGCTTAAATTATTGAGATCGTCAAACTCAATATTACACAAAGATAACCAACATAAACACAAAATGCTGTTTTTAAATGATGGTTTAATTCATTAAGAGAAAAAAAAGCTGTCCATACCTACCTGACCCTATTTAAAAAAGTAATTTTTCTCCTTTTACCTTCCTAAATCGTGAATGAACTGTGATCAATCACATGTTTTGGAATGCTAAACACAAAGCCTCATCTCACATTGGCCAAAAAAAAAATTCTAATTATCCCCAAGACGTTTGGGCAAATATTCTGTGCAGTGAGGGGACAAAGGTTGAATTTTTTTGGAAGGTGTGCATCCTGTTATATCTGGCACACCAGCAAGTCCATCTCTGAATGGCTCAAAAAAATAAATTTTTATAAAAATGAAGGTTTTGGAGTGGTCTAGTCAAAGTTTAGACTTAAATCAGATTGAGATTAATTAAACCCTCCATTGTGGCCAAGTTAAAACAATTCTGCAAAGAAGAATGGGCCAAATTTCCTCCACAACATTGTGAAAGACCAATTGCCAGTTTTTACAAACGCTTAACAGCAGTCATTACCACCAAAGTAATGGTCATAACCAGTTATTAAATTTAGGGGGCAATTACTTTTTCACATAGGTGCAAATAGGTTTGGACAGCATTTTTTTATCATAAAAAAATGCATTTTGTATTTACTCGGGTTATATTTGCTTAATATTAAAATTAGTTTGATGTTCTGAATCATTTAAGACTGACAAATGTGCAAAAAAAAAAAAAAAAAAAAAAAAAACAGGAAAAGACAAAATTATATTTATACATACGCAACAGACCGAGAGCGAGAACAGAGCGGGTCCATATTCAGTAAAAATTCTGCAGCGCCAGCCAGAGAATGTTTAATGCATCAGGTATCTGACCTTCTGAAGTTTCAACCAAACACAATTACTGATCTTCGCCAGACAACCGCAGTGAAACGTGCTCTATATAATACACATTCTGCCAGTCTGCTCTCTTTACCAAAATAAACAGTTTTTTTCATCAATCACCTACCATCTACTTCTAGTGGTTTCACACTCGGGTTCATACACGACTGATCCTGGCTTGTTTGGGGACGAGGCTTGTAAATCTTCTAAGCTTGCATTCGAATCAAAAAATTTCCTTTCGCACGCATGGATTGAAGGAACAGCTCCATAGGTCACATTTGTGTATGAAGTGGTATTAGGTGACCAGTTTTGGAGTGCAGTTAATCCCAAAGGACTTGGGGCTGAGGTCAGGTCTCTGACCAAATCACTCGAAGACTTCTGGTCACACCATGCCTTCATGGAGCTCGCTTTGTGCACAAGGGAATGGGTTTAGTTCTAGTGAAAGGGAACTCGAGCATCTGTTACAACTGTGTGTTGACATCTTTACAGGAATAGTTTAGGGAAGACTAACCCAACATGGGGGGGGAGGGTCATACTCGGGTGTTCACGCATTTTGCTCATATACTAACTAACAGACATCCTGAAGGATTGTGTTATGTGTTTATTATTATAAGCAATGGTGATAGCCTGCTGCTGCAGGATGCACGTCAAAAATGCAAAGGAAAAGGAAGAAGAAAAGCAGCAAACTAAGCATGAGCATGTTGACGCTTTTTTGTTCTTTCTTTGTTTTCACGTGCTTATGCAGGAAGGCATGTTTCCCAACAGTGTGACAATCTCTCTCTCTCTCTATCTCTCTCACTCACTCTCTGCATTCCAGACATTGGGTGGAGATGTCCGGGTGCATTCCTGCTTCAGTCAGAGTGTGAGCGTCAGGGAGAAAGCATGATCCCACCAGCTGCTGCTTGATGTTCTCAGAAGGTGTCTGTACGATAGAGGTCACTTGAGAAATTGATTTATTCCAAGCCAGAAAGAGAAAAAAAGCGCATATCTCTTGTGATATGTCGAGTTGTTGTGAGTCACGGGATTGGCAGGCTGGTCTACACTAATTACCGCAAGCCTATTTATTGACGAATTACTCATCGTACTAATCCTTACGGTCAGGTGGGACTGCGAGTGTTTACCCAACTGGCGTTTTACAAACAACAGAATCTTTGTGCAGCAACACAGGCTGGGTACAGGATCTCTCACCCACATGTTGCCAGATATTATGAAAATGAGTGCACACTTAAATCAGGTTCTCGTAGATCAGAGACAGGAAGAAACTTCAATAGTTTTAATATTACATTTCTTATATACTACAATTTCACTTTGTACATTCTGTGTTTTTTTTTTTTTTTTTTTTAAGATTTCAATTGTAATTATATTTTATTGTACATTTTATAAATCTGTAAAGCTGTACATTTCATTCCCAAATTCTTTTTATTCTTATTTTATTCGTTCATTTATTCATCTCCTATACCTGTACAGGGTCTCATGAAGGCCTCGATCCTATCCCAGGGAATTTCGTGCACAAGGCAGGGTACACCCTGGAGAGGGTGCCGATCCATCGCAGGGGACACATGCAGACACTATACACACTCACACACTCATTCACAAACTAACTCACAAACTGCATATCTATGGCCTGCGGGAGGAACCCGGAGTACCCAGAGAAAGCCCACCAAGCACGGGGAGAACAAACTTTGCTATTGTTATATTTTAGGTCACAGACAGTCGAATAAGCATTTCACTGAATGTCATATAACCTTAATGGTTGGGTATGTAAAAAAAAAAAAAAGTTTAATTTGAAATTTGAATAAAAACTAAGAAACATCTTTTAGAATACACAGTATCCATACTGAGAGTGAGAAAGATAAATAAAATAATAAATAAATAAGAAGAAGAATAGAACCATAGTGCCACTTGTGCAGCGCCAAATATGGCACCACAAACACTCACGCTAAAGCTGTATGATCAATATCTTTTTTGGACCGAATTTCTTGGACTCTGAAACCCGATCAAAACCCCCACAGCATTTCTAACAAACATCGGACTGTCATTTCCTAAACCATCAGCTGCTGAAGATTGTGTTATCTCATGTCAGATTTGTAAGACTTTTGTTTAACATTTTTACCACAACAATTAACTGTGGTTACAGACAAATGAATCCACTGTGATTTATTTTAATTGACACTGCCCATGAGTCAACACCGGGCTTTTGTCGTGCACATCATTGCCACACAAAGACGAGTGAAATGGTTTCAATATTTTGCTTTTGTTCAGACAAACAGGTGGATGATTTGACTCGAGGATATGTCAATAATTTACAATGCATGCCACCGTGACCCAGGTCTGACACAGCCCATCACACATCCCAGACTTTGGTTACATTTTTTGTATTTATTTGGTTTTTTAAAGGACCCTCACTAAATACTAGAAAAAGTAGTATCAGCTCAAATTTGCACATTCTTGCAGGATAACAACATCCTTGAAGAATTTCAGTCAGGTTTCAGGCCCCATCATAGCACAGAAACTGCACTAGTTAAGATTACAAATGACTTGTTTTTAGCTTCAGACCAAGGCTGCATCTCATTGCTAGTCCTGCTCGATCTTAGTGCTGCATTCGACACTATAGATCATAATATTCTCATAGATCGCTTACAAAATTATATAGGCATTCAGGGACAGGCACTAAAATGGTTTAGATCTTACCTGTCTGATCGCTACCATTTTGTAGATCTAAATGGAGAACCGTCTGGTATAATGCCAGTGAAATATGGGGTCCCACAAGGGTCAGTTTTAGGACCTCTGTTGTTCTCAATATACATGCTTCCCTTGGGTAACATCATTAGAAGACATGGGATTAGTTTCCATTGTTATGCTGATGATACCCAATTATATATCTCAACTAAACCAGACGAAATACCTAAGTTGTCTAGATTAACTGAGTGTGTCCAGGACATAAAAGATTGGATGACCAATAACTTTCTTTTACTAAATTCAGATAAGACAGAGATATTACTTATTGGCCCAAAAACCAGCACACAACAGCTTTCACAATTCAGCTTGCGCTTAGAAGGATGTACTGTTATTACCAGCTCAGCAGTAAAAGATCTGGGAGTAATATTAGACAGTAACTTGTCTTTTGAAAATCACATTTCAAATATCACAAAAACAGCCTTTTTCCATCTTCGAAATATTGCTAAACTTAGGAACATCTTATCCGTATCTGATGCAGAAAAACTAGTTCATGCATTCATGACCTCCAGACTGGACTATTGTAATGCATTACTAGGTGGTTGTCCTGCATCCTCAATAAACAAGCTTCAGTTAATCCAAAATGCAGCTGCCAGGGTTCTCACTAGATCCAGAAAATATGATCATATAACCCCAATATTATCATCCCTGCACTGGCTACCTGTTCAGTTTAGAATAAATTACAAAATAGTATTACTTACATACAAGGCCTTAAATGGTTTAGCTCCCACATACCTAACCAGTCTTCTGATACGCTACAATCCACCACGCGCCTTAAGATCACAAAACTCCGGACTTCTGGTAGTTCCCAGAATTTCAAAATCTACAAAAGGGGGTAGGGCTTTTTCATATTTAGCTCCAAAGCTTTGGAATAGCCTTCCAGACAGTGTTCGGGGAGCAGACACGGTTTCTCAGTTCAAAAGTAGACTCAAGACGCATCTTTTTAATCTGGCATACACATAACTCATCCCAGTACTCATACTCCAGTACACCTATACCGAATGGCAACTACGCTAATTCTCCCCATCTGTTCTGTATTTCTCTACCCATCCCGAGGCATCGGGAGATTTTGCCAGCTTCAGTAGACAAAGGCCGACCCTGCGAGGTTCCTGAGGCATCCAGAGAAGGACCAGCTCCAACTGGATTCAGCTTTATGATGGAGCTACACATGCTGCTCCTGTGCTTCCAGTGATCCAGACCTCATCTGCCCTCTGCACCTACTGACTCGTCCCTATGCTGAACTGGTCTTCATGACAATTTAAATAATTTCTGTCATATTGAATTTTCACCTGCACAACACACAAGATGTTATATCATTTCTATCTGTTATCGCCCAAATGAGGATGGGTTCCCTGTTGAGTCTGGTTCCTCTCAAGGTTTCTTCCTAATGCCATCTCAGGGAGTTTTTCCTTGCCACCGTCGCCGTCACCCTTGGCTTGCTCATCAGAGACATTTCATTCATTCATCTCATTATTATCTGCACATTTCTGTCACACATCCACACTTCCAATTATTTTCTTTTCTATAATTATTATTATTTGTTTTTATTTATTTATTTTCTATTATAATTTTATTTATTTATTTATTACTTTATATATAATTATTCTATATATATATATATATATAATATTTTTTTTGTTTGTTTTTTTTTGTTTTTTTTGTTTTGTTAAATTTCTAAAATTTTTGTGAAGCTGCTTTGAGACAATGACCATTGTTAAAAGCGCTATATAAATAAAATTGAATTGAATTGAATTGAATATATAGACTTGTATTGTTTACTCACATTTGAGGGATACAAGTTTAAGTTCTCGCCTGGGGACTGGTCCTGTCTAATGTCCTGCTTTAGCAGAGCTTATGTTTACTTCTCAATGACAGAACCCTCTGGATCCAGCTGGATGCTATTTACAGTAATACCAAGCTTGTTGTTTCAGTTTGTCACCGAGGGTTGGATTAAAAGCATTCAGACTACAAAGTCAATATTGCTGGAGTGTGATGTCCACCAGAGTATTACAATAAACCGAAAAAATAACACAGTCACTGGCTAAGCTTCACAGACTCGACACTGCGAGGCTCTGGTAAAGTGTGCACAGGATCAGGTGCACTAAGGATAAACAATAAATTAGATACATTTCAATGAAATGAAAATGTACACAAATACACAATGAACAAAAACTGATAAAATAGCACACAACGTTGGAAGAAAGGTGCAGTTTCAGACCTTGACTGAAACCTGGAACATCCTGGTATCTAATGTAAACTGGAACAGAATGCTTCCTGATCCTGACTGGTCTAATCCCATGTAATGTCTGATCCTGACTGGCGTCTAGGGCTGCAACTAACAATTATTTTGATAATCGATTAGTTGGTCGAACATTTTTTTCCCCCTTCTTCTTCGATTAATCGGATAAAAACTAAACGCTTTGATTTGATGTTTTGCTTAACTATATAAAAACATAAATCAGGGTATTATTTATGTAGTTAAGTTAACTTGCACTAGTAAAAAATGCACTAGCCACATAGAGTTTAATGATCTTTAATTTTTACATTTAAACCTTATTTTATGTAAATAAACATTTTAGTTTTTAACAATAATTGCAGATGGCAAGTTGACAGTGTGTATATATATATATATATATATATACTTAAAAAAAAAATACACTGACATTCAGTTGTTAAGAATGACCTCAATTTTAAATTCTCTTAAATTAATTCAACTTAATAAGAAGAAGAATAGACTTCTAGATTATTATGATATTATTTTTAATTGAAGTGTCTCTTACTACATCCTTCTCACAGTTTATACATTATTTCAATCCTCTCGTGTATTTATCCTTTTTTTGTTGTCTCAAAAAAAAAAAAAAAAAAAAAGACCATTTTGCTATACTAGACATTCTCGTAATACGGCGACGTAGGGAGAGAAAAAAAAATTAATTTAAAAAAAAAAAAAAATCGCAGCTACTGGGTTCACTCTTTATTTTGCCCTTTTTACGCATTTCCCTCTGTACAGCCTGTAGGATCATGGGATATATCCAGTCCTCCGAAGTGTAAAATGAATGTGAAGAAAACGCACTAGAAGTGTTTTCCTTGTGTTCGTTGGGATTTGAACGCCAAGAAAAAGCTGCATGCATTTTGACTACGTATAAACGCGCAGCCGGACAAACGCACATCACCAAAGCCCGTGTGAACACACTCACTGACTCCTATGTGTAGAAAACCCTCGGCGCTTCATCCGCGCTCACCGGACGCTACGAACGCCGATTAAAAAACGCTCGATTTTAACGCCCGATAACAGGCGTTTAATGTAAATTGCTCCCATACCTGGGAGGACTTGGGGCGCGCGCTTTTTCCTGCAAACGCTTCTGTAACCTTGTGGTCGCGCTTCTCAGTAGAGCAGCCCAACTAACCGATAACGGCATTCGTTGACAACGAATTTCATTATCGATAATTATCGATTTGTTGTTGCAGCCCTAGTCTAATCCTATGCAATGTCAGATCCTGACTGGTGTCTAATCCCATGTAATGACTGATCCTGCCTGCCGTCCAATGCCACATAATGTCTGATCTTGACTGACGCCCAATGCCATGTAATGTCTGATCTTGACTGACATCCAATGCCACATAATGACTGATCTTGACTGACGTCCAATGCCATGTATTGTCTGATCCTGACTGGCGTCTAATCCCATGCAATGCCTGATCCTGACTGACGCCCAATCTCACATAATGTCTGATCAAGACTGCCGTCTAATCCCATCTAATGTCTGATACTGAATGTCTCTCTGGGATTAATAAAGTTCTTTGAATCTTGAATCCTGATTGTTGTCTGATCCTGCCTGGAGTCTAATCGCCTTTATTCTCTAATCTTGACTGCTGTCCGATACTGAATTGTGCTTGATACTGATCACCGTCTAATCCTGGTCACTGTCTGATCCTGACCGGTATTTGATTTGGACCGTTATCTGATCGTGAGTGGTACTTGATCCTGCCCGTTGTCTGATTCTGACTAAACTCTGACCCTCTCTGAGCTGAACTATAACCCTTCACCTCATCCAGCAGCCTGTACACTGCGCGTCTCTCCACCCATGTCTCCTCTTCGTGCTCCAGCAGAACCCAGACTGATAGCGGCTCCTGTAACGTCTCTACTGAATCCACGGGCTCCTGATATGTTACATGTCAGCTGACGGTTAGCTTAGTTACACTATTTCTCACTGCTAACTGTTGCTGTTTCTGTCGCTCATTTTATTTAAGGAAGAGAAAACACTGAAAAGAAAACGACATGTACTCTCTCTCTCACACACACACACACACACACACACACACAGAGAGAGAAAGAAGGTTTTCTTTGACCGAGCGCATTGTGTGCGGAGAAAGCTAGCTTGCTAAATGGCGTCACTTTGCGTGTTCCGATGTAAACATTACCGAGTTAGCCACCGTTAGCTCAGTGTGTGACGGGTTACCTGGTCCAGCGGAAGGTCAATCATGTCGCTGAGGGGCTGCAGTAAAGTCGAGCCCGTACAGGACGTCGTCTCAGTGGCCATGACTGCTCGGGAATCCTTAACCGTGACACCAAGTCTGTTTCGGTATGAAGAGAAATCTCCAGAATTCCCCTGATCCCCTCTCTCCTCCTCTCTCTCCTCTCCTCTGAGCGCTCTGTCTGTCTGTCTGTCTCTCTCTCTCTCCTGTCTGAAGCGCAACAGCCCTAAACCTCCATCCACGCGAACCAACACCCAAATGACACCTCTCTGGATGTGTAGTGAACTAGATGTAGTGTAGAATCAGAAACACTTCCTATAGACTTGTATAGGGAGTAACAAGCTATTTGTACTAGATCCGGTGTGGGCGGAGTTACACCCTCCACTCCTCCTATTAGAGCTAAGCCCCGCCCATTAGCTGGCTGCGCTGCCTCCTTACAGAGCTCTAATTAATCTAATTGAATCTAATATAATTTAATTATGGCCTATTATGATACTTTTATTAGCTTTACTACCATAAAAATTTACAAAACTTTTATATATTCCTCCTATTATATATCATATTTACCAATAATACACAAAGTGGGCATTATAGATATCCCTACCACTATAGATATGACAGGCGTTCAAGTCAAACCAGGACTTTTGATTGTGAAAAATAATAGAACACAGTTATGAAAGTAAAACTACCTTTTTTTCTATGTAATCCTATACTACACTTATCCCATTAGGCTTATCCAAGTATTTTACTAGTACTTGGATAAGTTAGAAAGTTTTCTCATTACACCAGAGCCATTATCAAACTGCCTCTTTCACGTATGAAACCCTGGCCTCCCAGGAACTCCGTTAATGGACCAAACATGTGGAGATCACTTGGAGTGAGGTCAGGACTGTACAGGGCAAAGTGGCAATAACTCTCAGCTGCTGGCAACTAGTTATCCATCTATTTTCAATACTTAGGCATTCCACTTGCCGAATGTTCATGGGAGCCTTCTTTAAAACATTTGCAACATTCAATAAAAATGTTTTGCTAAAACTAAGCGTCTAATCACCATACTGCGTTTAAAGTTTTCTGTAAATGTCTACATGTTTTACAATTCACCATTTTATTGAATTTTGGCTGTTTGGCAGTGCTGGCACTTTATCTCACAACCTTCCGATCACTAGTCTCTGGCTACAGTATATAATGCACTCTGGCCTTTTCTCCGTACCCATCCCATATCAGTCATTTCTGAAGCATACAGGCATTAACTGTAAGCCATCTGTTATAATTGCCATGTTGCCAATTGGGTAACCAAGTGCTACACTGCCTATCAATGAAAAGTAAACATCACAGGATCTGATATTCCATGGGTGTGGAAATATTAGCACCATGGGTCTCT
Organism: Channallabes apus; assembly: GCA_030522415.1. Taxonomy (NCBI): domain Eukaryota; kingdom Metazoa; phylum Chordata; class Actinopteri; order Siluriformes; family Clariidae; genus Channallabes; species Channallabes apus. The sequence goes on from CM060116.1 coordinate 14,710,956, forward strand.
GACATTGAAGAGGATGTGTGTGTAGTCCTGATAAAAGTGACACAGCTGCATTTTTGAGTTTTTTTTTCTCAGCAACTTTTTAGCAACCCTACTGGGTTGAAAATAGCTGGTCATCCAAAAATATGCATAAGTACAGTAGATGAAATGCAATTAAATTCTTACTTACATACAACAACAAACTCAGCATGAATTATCTAAACAAGTAGCAAATTTTTTGTTGCTTTAATATTTCCTATTCCTATATTTCATGAATTTTTATATGAAGCATAGCACAAACGAAAGGATTACAGATTTAATTGAATTTGCTGTAGTGCAACACAGTGACAAACCAGGCAGTGATGTCACCTACAGGTATAGTTCCATTATCCCTGGTTCTGCCCACGTTTTCCCAGTTTCTGGGGGTTTCCTTTTGTGCGTGCGTGCGTGCATGCGTGTGTGTGTGTGTGTCTTGTACTCTGTGATGGACAGGCATCTTGTTTAGCATCTCTCATCCATTCCCACCACACACCTAGTTTTCCCAGGATTGATTCTGTAGCTACCATGAAGCTGGGTTACAGGTTAACAACTCCAACAACATAATGTACAGTAGCAGTGCTCTGTCTGGTGTAAATGTACAGAACTAGAGGAAGATAGTTGTTGTTTGTCTTCTCCCATCAAGGGGTCACTACAGCAGACCATTCGATCCATGCATACCTTAACACAGGTTATATGCCGGATGCCCTTCTTGGCACAACCCTCCCATTTTATCCAGGCTTGAGAACAGCACTGCATCCAGTGGCTGGGAACTGAATCCAGGCCTTCCACATGGTGGGTGAGAAATCTACCCCTGGACCACCAATTCTCCATATGGAGAAAGATATTGATTGGATAATAAATGATAATTGAAATAAAGGAGTTATCAGTTTAAAGTCAGGCAAATCATGGTCAGTGAGAGTGGGGTGAGGTTTTCTATAGCTATTGCAGTCAAACAGTGCCACCGTGTGCTTATAGCAGGAAGTGAATTTTTGTCCCTTCTCAATGTCCATGAGACTATTGGGTTTGGGGATTTTTAGGCACATTTCCATTTTACCAACACAAAAAGTTTCCCCCACCATATGTGCTTGGGTCAACAACAACAACAACAATAATAATAATAATAATAATAATAATAATAATATAAAAGTCTTCCCAAGCAAACTGAAAACATTTTGGGTGGTTACACAAGGGGCATCATGGGCAACAAGGGTGACTGGCACTATTGGTAAAAGAAACGTATAATAACAATCCTGCCAAAGTTAACCCGATAATTAAAAAAAAAATGCGTTAATGTTGGATCCATTGTTGAGCCATTATTGCTAAAGTAGCCCTTTTCAGAACAGCCCTGCCAATGAGAAGCCAATGGAATGGACAGGTTTAATACCTGGATCTATCATCCATTCCCACCTCACAATTGAAGTACTTAGTGTTTAATCTATAATAAGTTTCCTCATGTTAAACAATACATTTTGTCATGGTCCCTCAAATTTTTCTACTCACACTCGACATGAAGGAAAAGAAGCATGTATAGTATCAGATGCTGTGGGTCAGCGGGAAATAACACAAAGGTTAATCTGTTTTTCTATTATATATATTAGATCTTTAATCTAGATTAAAGGTGGGGCATTCATGGATCAGACTTATTAGTCCAGCACATCCCATACTGTACATAGATGCACAATCAGGCTGAGAAGCTGAGAATCTGAAGGTCAAGTCAACACCTTAAAATCTTTGTCATGTTCATAAAAAATTTTTCATTGGTTCTGGAGATATTGTCCTACTGAAAGAGCCCACTGTCTTAAGGAAACACTGGGTCTTCAACATTTTCGGTAGGTGTTATGGTTTTTCTGCAGAACATTGCCCAGGGCATCACATTGTCATTGTCAGCATGCCTTTTCCCATTATTGCATCCTAGAACTGTCTATTGCACAGGTAAGTGAGGCACACACCCAGCCATCCACATGATGCAAAAGGGAAAGATGATCCATCAAACCAGACCACCTTTTTCCATTGCTCCATGGCTCAGTTCTGACATGCCCATGCTGCGATGCACTGGGTTTTAATGTCTTCCTACCAAAGCCAGAAGTAACGTATTCATCAAATTACAATACAAATGACAATAAAGTTTAATCTAATCTAATCTAATCCTAAATTGTGCTACAGTTAACTGGTTGCCTTTTCTTTCGACTACTTTTGTTAGGTACGAACCAATGCATAGTAACACCCCAGAAGACTTGCCATTTTGGAGATACTCTAACCCTGATTTTAACCATCACAATGTGGCCCCTCTTAAAGTCTCTCAGATTCTTATGCGTACCCATTTTTTCTGCTTCTAGCACATCAACTTCAATAACTGACTGGCTAATACTGTATATCCCACTCCTTCACAGGTACCAATACAAGGAGCTCATTAATGCTATTCCCTTCACCTGTCAGTGCTTTTAATGTTATTACTGATCATTTGTAATTTTAAGAAAGAAGAAATGAACTATGAGGTTCTGCACTTCAGGATTAAATTGTTTTGCATTATATCACTGCTAGGGGGCATCATACTGTACAGCACTCTGTCTTATTCATTCAGTTATCTTCAGGAAATGCTTTATCCTGGTCAATCATGACGAATTTGAAACCTATCCAGTGAACACTGGGCAAAAGGTGGAAACTTATATCTAAGCAGAAATATACCTAAGCAGTTGATGATTAAGGGCCTTGCCTAAGAGCCCAACTTGGTGTTGATGTGGTTTGAACCAGGGACATTCCAATCAGTAGCCCAGCACCTTAACCAATGAGCTACCCCTGCTCCATGAAAAATAAACCCAATTTATGTTACAATAATCATTAAAATGCTTCAAGCACACACACACACACACACACACACACACACACACACACACAAACTTATTCCCACATAGATCCAATTTTGTAAGAGCCAGTCCAGGCATGTTTTTGAATCATTTGCATTGTAATTTTTACAAGTGTAATTTGTTTTGTTCATATGTTTTATTTAAGTTCTTGTATACTGTAATTTTAGAGCATGAGGTGTTGACATTTTTTCCATGTATGATTGCCTGTTTTAAAAGGTTGTGCTGCGAAAGTGGATGTAATTACTATAGTTAAGTTTTAATAGTAATATGTGTAACGTGTAATATGGTTGATATTAAGCATGCATTACTTTTATGCTCAATGAGACAGGAGGCAGACAAAAAGATATAGGATAAGAGAAAGAGAGCGACTGATTTACAGACGAATCAGACAGAGGATGTGGAGACTGACATATTCATCTAAACTAACATACACAGGGAGTTTTCTCTCCTCTGAGCAGTGAAGTGAAGAACCAATTATACGTTCATCAGGAAGAGATGACAGGTTGATGGTGGTGTCTCCATGGCAACTTTGCCCTGGCCGTGGAAGAATTTCTCCTTTGTGCCTACTTAAACAGAGCCCACAGTCAGAGAGGAGCCTAGGAGGAGCCATGATCAAGCATTAAAAAAAAACCTTCTGAAAGTTCTGGAGTTCAGCTCGATGACCCTTACAACTCATAAAGCCTGCACAGAAAATCGTTATGTCTCTCTCTCTCTCTCTCTCTGTGTTCTTTTTATAAACATGACATCGGAACTCCTTAAGTATTTGAAGTGAAGTGGGACTTAGTACTCAAGATTGAAATAGCCGAGCACCGTATAAGCAGAACAGACGCTGTTTGCTTTTCATCTGCCTGACTTCAGATAAAATTATGTTTTTATTGGTTGTAATTAGTCATGCTGCGTTCACTATTACTATACTAACATTTCGAAGGGGGCAAAGAAGTCCTTCGGGATCCACTGCCTGCTCAATGAAAAACGTTGACAAGTCTTTAAGGTGCTGTAGAATCTAAAGACTAACCAGGTCAGTATCATGGAAGTACTGTACAGTATCTGGTTGATTTTATGACTGAGGTGTCATGTTGTGTCCCACTAACATTCCATGTATAAACAGGTACAGTATGGATAAAAAAGATATTTTAAAGGTAACTCTGGTGTACTACCTGCCTTCTGTCAATAAAAAGCTGGGAGATACCAATCCACTTTGTCGCTCCGCCCTCATCTTAGAGGGTATCTCTTCCAGCTTCTGTTGGACTGAACACACCTGATCCAGGTCATCTGCAGAAGGAATAATTTGAACAGGGTTGGTCATCCCTGTCATGGTCAATTGGTGTCATGGTGGTGCAGTGGTTAGCACTGTGGTCTCGCACCTCCAGGGCCAAGGGTTTGATTTCCACTTGTGTGGATTTCATCTGGGTACTTCCTCCAACAAATTCAGAAACTTGCAGATTAGGCTATTTGATGTTCCCAATGAATGAGTGTATGGGTGAGCCTTGTGATGGATTCGCACACTGTCCATCTTGTGCTGAAAGTCTCCTGGTACAGGATAAGTAGTTTAGAAAATAGAACCCTAATGAGCAAGCCAGAGGCAAAGCACTAACACCCTTGCCTGAAACAAGATGAGGAAGAAACCAGAGTGAAAAGGGAACCCATCCTCATCTGGGTGACACAAAATTGCCGTATACTCTAGAGTGCAGCAGTACTGAGCGGGTAGAAAGGTTCTTCGTTATAAACATCAGTTATGTGTTACTTAATGTGAGTTTTATGGGTTATGAAAACACACAATATTCACTCAACATTTCACAAGTCACATGATTAACATGAAATTTAATTTTCTCAGGATGATGGGAATAAGAAAACTGAGTCTTGTAGTGTTCTATTGAAGGATGATGTTATTTTAAAACTTTTACCTAGATTTATTTTTTTTCTACTTAAATACTTAAATATCCTCAATGACTTCATGGTGCATGTAATCACATTTTTGGGTATGTACCAATTTTATGCTTTGGGAAATTTGGAAAAAAGTAAAATTAAAATGTATTCCTTATTTTCCTTCCCATATCATAGTGGCACACCCTGCTATTGGCTTCTCATTCAGAAGCATTCATGAGCAAAGAACTCCAAAAATGTCAAGAAGTGCTGTACATCATCACTGACACTACACAGAGCTTAAAGCTTTGGAAAATAAGAAACATCTGACACACATGCTGATGTTTCTTTATGTTTCTCTGCCAGATACTTTCATTTCTCCTTCTCAATATGAATGTCCAAAATGGCTGGTATAAATCGAGACATTAGAGATACAGTGGCTTGCAAAAGTATTCAGCCCCCTTGAACTTTTCCACATTTTGTCACATTACAGCCACCAACATGAATCGGTTTTATTGGAATTCCACGTGAAAGACCAATACAAAGTGGTGTACACGTGAGAAGTGGAACGAAAATCATACATGATTCCAAACATTTTTTACAAATAAATAACTGCAAAGTGGGGTGTGTATAATTATTCAGCACCCTGAGTCAATACTTTGTAGATCCACCTTTTGCTGCAATTACAGCTGCCAGTCTTTTAGGGGATGTCTCTACCAGCTTTGCACATCTAGAGACTGAAATCCTTGCCCATTCTTCTTTGCAAAACAGCTCCAGCTCAGTCAGATTAGATGGACAACGTTTGTGAACAGCAGTTTTCAGATCTTGCCACAGATTCTCGATTGAATTTACACCTGGACTTTGACTGGGCCATTCTAACACATGGATATGTTTTGTTTTAAACCATTCCATTCTTGCCCTGGCTTTATGTTTAGGGTCGTTGTCCTGCTGGAAGGTGAACCTCCGCCCCAGTCTCAAGTCTTTTGCAGACTCCAAGAGGTTTTCTTCCAAGATTGCTCTGTATTTGGCTCCATCCATCTTTCCATCAACTCTGACCAGCTTCCCTGTCCCTGCTGAAGAGAAGCACCCCCAGAGCATGATGCTGCCACCACCATATCTGACAGTGGGGATGGTGTGTTCAGAGTGATGTGCAGTGTTAGTTTTCCACCACACATAGCGTTTTGCATTTTGGCCAGAAAGTTCAATTTTGGTCTCATCTGACCAGAGCACCTTCTTACACATGTTTGCTGTGCAAACGGGACTTCTTATGGTTTTCTGTTAACAATGGCTTTCTTCTTGCCACTCTTCCATAAAGGCCAACTTTGTGCAGTGCACGACTAACAGTTGTCCTATGGACAGATTCCCCCACCTGAGCTGTAGATCTCTGCAGCTTGTCCAGAGTCACCATGGGCCTCTTGGCTGCATTTCTGATCAGCGCTCTCCTTGTTCGGCCTGTGAGTTTAGGTGGACGGCCTTGTCTTGGTAGGTTTACAGTTGTGCCGTACTCCTTCCATTTCTGAATGATTGCTTGAACAGTGCTCCGTGGGATGTTCAAGGCTTTGGAAATCTTTTTGTAGCCTAAACCTGCTTTAAATTTCTCAATATCTTTATCCCTGACCTGTCTGGTGTGTTCTTTGGACTTCATGGTGTTGTTGCTCCCAATATTCTCTTAGACAACCTCTGAGGCCGTCACAGAGCAGCTGTATTTGTACTGACATTAGATTACACACAGGTGCACTCTATTCAGTCATTAGCACTCATCAGGCAATGTCTATGGGCAACTGACTGCACTCAGACCAAAGGGGGCTGAATAATTACGCACACCCCACTTTTCAGTTATTTATTTGTAAAAAATGTTTGGAATCATGTATGATTTTCGTTCCACTTCTCACGTGTACACCACTTTGTATTGGTCTTTCACGTGGAATTCCAATAAAATTGATTCATGTTTGTGGCTGTAATGTGACAAAATGTGGAAAAGTTCAAGGGGGCCGAATACTTTTGCAAGCCACTGTAAATGAATACATGGAGTGGAAATACAGTATACGACTGTCGATTCATCTGACAGAACACTGGAAAGGTTAAAACCATATTTTATCACAGCAGTTTTGCTGTATTAATGCATAATTATGAACAATGAACTATTTTTGCAGAATCTGGTATGCCATCCTTTGCTCTTGAAATTGTTTATACCATAAGAAAGTGGTTGATTCAACTAGCTGGATTTTCCCAGAACTGTTTTTGTTCTTCCTAGGGGCAGTTATTTCATGTGGTTTACCTCACTGAGATCAATAAACCAGTACTGCAATCATAGTACTGTATACAGTACTGTGCAGAAGGCTCAAACCACTTAAGGCAGGATACATTTATTTATTAAAAAATACATTGGAATAAATGCACAGTACAATAACACCACAAAAGTAGCCAGAACAGTTTCAATTTACAGGAAAAAAAAAAAACTATAAACAGTTTAAACAGTGTCCAGCTGCAGGCAAAAGTAATAAAAGGCATTGAAGGATTGCAAGTACATGCCAAGGCGGCACGGTGGTGTAGTGGTTAGCACTGTCGCCTTGCACCTCCAGGGTCCGTGTTCGATTCCCGGCCAGGCTCGATTCCCGTCTCTGTGTGCATGGAGTTTGCATGTTCTCCCCGTGCTTGGTGTGTTTAATCCGGGTACTCCGGTTTCCTCCCACAGTCCAAAGACATGCAGATTAGGCTAATTGGCGTTCCCAAATTGACCATAGTTGTGTGTGTGTGTGTGTGTGCGTGCTCTGCGATGGATTGGCACGCTGTCCAGGGTGTACCCTGCCTCATGCCCAGAGTCTCCTGGGATAGGCTCCAGGTCCCCGCGACCCTAAATAGACCAAAGACCTGCAGATTAGGCTAATTGGCATTCTCAAATTGCCCATATTGATAGACTGTACTGTAAAAAATAGCCGTATAAATACCGTATATTTTTTACGGTAAAAAAACAGCAGTTGTGGTTGCCAGAATTCTACCGTAAAAAATATGGTAACAATGTTTTTGGTTGTATGGGATTGCACACTCATTGTATATTTAGCAGATTTTAATTGGTTATTTTACGGTATATAACTGTCTAATTAACATGTTTATGTTGTTATTCCATGGATGGGCACCCTGTCCAGGGTGTACCCCGCCTAGTGCCTGAAGTCTCCTGGGATAGGCTCCAGGTCCCCCGCGACCCTGAACACAGGATTAAGCGGTATAGAAAACGAATGAATGTTGTTATTCCCGTCAAATTCCAGGGTTTACATTGTAATAAATACGGAGCATAACCATGTTTTTTGCAGCTCAGAAATGTTTAATTTAAAGATTTATGTTGTAGTAATAATGGTTTATTTCCATCTTCTTTACAGCTCAGAACTCACTCACTTTCACTCATCATCTTTACAGCTTTATCCTGTGGGGAGGGGGGGTGTACCTGGAAGAAACCCATCAAGCACAGGGAGAACATATAAACTTCATGCACACAGAGACGGGAATCGAGCCTGGCCAGGAATCGAACCCGGATCCTGGAGGTGCAAGGTGACAGTGCTAACCACTACACTACTATGCTTGCTACACAGTTGCTGTCGTTGTTGGACTCATTGTTTTATCATGAATAACCACAATAAATTCATTCAGCAATTCTGTGAAAGCATCATTTTATCACACTAGCTGGGAGCTAAAAGACATAGAAGTTACATTGCTAAGCATTCAGATTTTACTGTTAAGAAACTATTAAGAATACTTTTATACTAATTGATGAATACAAACCTAAATAAAATTATCAAAACCCATCAAAACTTATTCAAGACTTAGACATCAGCATGGCCCCATGTATTTTTTAATAAAGACAGCAAAACAATATTTAAATTCTCAAAATCAAATATACAAATGTCATGGTGGACATTTTTAAGTGTTTTGGGCAGACAATCTAAGCATATAATTTTATAGAAGGAGTTTTATTACAACTTTACACAAAAAAATTATTTTATCACACACATGTTAAAATTGTTTATGTCCTCTGTCCTGCATTGTGGTTTTTAAGTGCACACTGGACGGGGTGTTAAATATGTTTCCAGTGCACACTGGACGGGGTGTTAAATATGTTCATGTATTTTGTAATGGGTTTGGCACAAGGGAGGCAACAACAAACACGGGCATGTGGTGATGTCTTACGGAAAAGGGGTAATTTTACTTAGGGAAGAAAAGGGTTAAAGGAGGGAGGAAGGGAAAAAGGGAAGGAAAGGTGTGCACGTGCAGGTCTGGTGGGCAGTGCCCTGCTGGGCATGTGGGCAAAGGCTGGTGAGTGGTGATGGCTGGCAAAGTGGCGCGTGATAGCGGCTGTCCTTGCCACAGTGATCAAAGGGCCGAATACCATTCACAACTTTAAAGTCCTTGGTTATAAATCGTAGAAAAAAATTATTAAAATCCTTAAAATATACAGTATAATGAGTGCAATCCTGTACAACCAATAATGTTGCTACCGTATTTTTTACGGGAAATTTCTGGTAATCACAGTTTCCCCCCCCCCCCCCCCCCGATTTTCTCCCTAATTTAGTTGTGTCTAATTCCTCCCCGTCACTAGGGGGCTCCCACATTAAGGCTACTACTACCACTCAGTCGGGAGGGCCGAAGACTATCACGTGTTTCCTCTGAACCATGTGACACCAGCCAACCGCATTTTTTCAAACTGCTCACTCACACACCATTGGGGGCGACGTAACACACTCAGAGGACAGCGCTATCCGCTCCTTCCGCGTGCGCGAGCTCACAGACGCCCCTGATTGGCTGTAGAGCCGTCATTAATGTGGGAGCACTAAGTACCTCTCATCCCTCCCCTCTGTGAGAGCTCGGCCAATCAGCTCTCTCTAGACCTCCGGCTGTGAGAGGTTACAGCATCACCCGGGAATCGAACCAGCGATCTCCGGATGATACCGTAAACTGTTTTAATATAACATAAACATGTAAATTAGATGGCTATAAACTGTAGAAAAAAAATATTAAAATCCATAAAATATACAGTATAATGAGTGCAATCCTGTACAACCAATAATGTTGCTACCGTATTTTTTATGGTAAATTTCTGGCAAAATTAAGTTTTTTTACTGTAAAATTATTGTTCTACAGATTTATATTTCTAAATATTATTATTTTAAAAATATATAGCTAATCACTATGTAATGTGCAAGTGAATCATCTTTAGCTTATAAAACAATAATTATCTAAAATTGGAAATAAGGAAAATGTCCTAGAATTTTCCAGTATTGAAAACAAAGAAAGTAAATGTTGAGTATCTTGAATGTTTAATATTTAATATTCTGCACTTCTTCCAGCTCGCTATATAAATGTAAATGTCACAAATGGAAACGTGTGATAGTGTTTATGATTCTACTTTTCAAATCTTTTAATATCATCATTCAAATTGTTGCATGCAATTATAATATTATAATTATAATTGAGCTGCCAGTGATCCAGACTCCCTCTGCCCTCCGGACCTGTCTGATCCATCCTGGTGCCCGGTTTCTGGTTGGAGGTCTCGTCGCATGGATGCCCCGTGTGTCTCTTTAGGATGCGCCTGGTGTCTGGGGATGATTCTATCTACTTAGAAGATGGTTCTGGCCTCGACTGGTGTTGTCAGCTGTTTCTCTGAGGACTTGACAATCCGATAGTTCAGGACTGGAACTTTCTACAAGTCTATCTGAGTCTCCAATAACTACTGGACTCCATTTTAACATCAACTATTATAACATCAATTAACATCAACTATTATAGCTGAACCTAACACTGTATAAATGCAGATAATTTCCTGCTATCTGTTTCACTCAGATGAGGATGGGTTCCCTGTCGAGTCTGGTTCCTCTCAAGGTTTCTTCCTAATACCATCTCAGGGAGTTTTTCCTTGCCACTGTCGCCCTCGGCTTGCTCACCAGGGACTATCTGAACATTTTGATTCATACACATTCACATTCCATACAAACTTAAATAATTATTTTGATTGTGTAAAGCTGTTTTGAGACAATGTCAATTGTTAAAAGCGCTATACAAATAAAACTGAATTGAATTGAATTGAATTGAATTAATAGAATGCAAAACAGAATCATTTTATTATCCTTTTCTGCCTCTTGAATTCCATATTATGTCTGTCTGTTTGCTCATTTACACATGACTTTCCAATCGAATTGTCAATCAAACGTTTAACATAGCTTCAATCTACTGTATATAAATAAAAGAAAGGTTTTGTCTGTACATTGGTCAGAACTCATCCTTTCATTGATATCTTTATATTTCATACATTGGAGGACTCGAAACCAGGCTCAGAATTGAATTTTTTTTAGTATGCCTGTATGTCTGTCCAACCAGATTATGTCACCGCATCATGCAAAACTGGATGGACAAAATTGAAAGAAACCTTTGCAGTACTTTGACATCTGCCTGAAGTTCAACCTGCACTATGAGTGAAATCAAAATTGTGAAAATTTTTTAAAAAGCAATGTTATGTACAGGTATGTGCTGGATTTAATAATCAACCTTAGAATAATCTACAAATAAGATGCTTTGTTCAACGTACAGTAAACAAACCCTTGCACCAATAGATATTAATTAGACAGAATATTTTGTACAGGGATTACTTAACATATTTTCACCATTGAAATAACAGTGCTGAAGTGGTATAAGTGAATTTTAACATGATAGAGTTGTTTCAAGACAAAACTTAATCTATATCCCATCTACTTTTACGATTTCTCTTCTATGATTCACTCTCTGATTACTGAACAGGGAGTGTATTTGGCTAACGGCGAAAGAAGTACAACTTAGCATAAACAAGGCGTAAGATACTGTAACGGTTAACCCCTAGATGGCGCCAGAGCGCCATTTATAGTTGTGTTGTTTTTTTGAGTTGTAGTTTGTTTTTCGTTTAGTTTTCACTTCATTTCCCAGTTTGCACCTCGGTCAGGTGACGTAAAAGCTCACCTGAACCGAGGGAAGTTAATTTGAGTGTTTGTTTTGCTATAAATAGCCTGGCTGGACTCCAGTCAGGCGTCTGGCAACCGTTCATTTTACGTTAGTCTGTGTTGGAGTGTTTATGTTTTGTTTATTCTTGAAAATAAAGACATTGTTAACCGTCAGCTTGCCTCCGCGATCATGCCTCGCACCCACGGCCGACACAGACACAGAGGGAGACGTGACAGATTGCCAGACCAACCAAGAGGCATGGCGGAGGATTCCCTCCTGAAGTTTTTTGGGGGGGGCGCGGTGGCCATCTCGCCCGAGCTGGCGAACTGGCGGGACAGCGAAGAAGAGGGCTACGGCTGGGACTACATCGGGCTGGTAGAGGACGAGGAGGAGATGTACCGCAGCTGTGAATACAGCTTGCTGGAAGAACAGGAGCACCTGCGAGAGAGCAGCGAGGAGAGAGAGAGGCAGACACCACAAAGCTGGGAGGGCTGCAGGCTCGCCATTCGGCGGACGCCATTCAGGGGCGACGCGGCACGGGGTCACGTGGTTCCCCGCACCGGCCGGAAGAGAAGGGCGAGGAAGCCCAAGTACGGCGGTGCCGAGGGGGAAAGAAAACCCCAGGCAGAGCAGCAGCAGAGAGAGGAGGAGCTCATGTGGTGGATTCCGGAGCCGGAGCGGGTGAGTGAAATGCTGGAGCATGTTAAGGAGCTCCAGCAGATGATCCTCCACTTCCGGGGTGACCGCGAGGCGGGCTCGGAGCTTTCTCCTCTCTCGCAGACACTCAACAGCGAGCCAGCGTGTCAGCAGCCGCTGACCGACGCACCCGTCCTACCGCCGCCTTCCAGCTTCGAGGACAGCGAGCCAGCGTGTCAGCAGCCGCTGTTCGACGCACCTGTTCTGCCGCCGCCTTTCGGCTTTGAGGACAGCGAGCCAGCGTGTGAGCAGCCGCTGTACGACGCACCTGTTCTACCGCCGCCTTTCGGCTTGGAGGACAGCGAGCCAGCGTGTGAGCAGCCGCTGTACGACGCACCTGTTCTGCCGCCGCCTCCCGGCTTTGAGGACGACGTAGAGCCGTCGTCGAGCGCAGTGACCGCTCCAACGCCTGCGTCGAGCGCAGTGACCGCTCCAACGCCTGCGTCGAGCGCAGTGACCGCTCCAACGCCTGCGTCGAGCGCAGTGACCGCTCCAACGCCTGCGTCGAGCGCTTCTCCAGCTCTGCCGCCGCCGAGCACGCTTCCAGCTCTGCCGCAGCCGAGCACGCTTCCAGCTCAGCAGCAGCCGAGCACGCTTCCAGCTCTGCCGCCGCCGAGCGCTTCTCCAGCTCTGCCGCCGCCGAGCGCTTCTCCAGCTCTGCCGCCGTCGAGCGCTTCTCCAGCTCTGCCGCCGCCGAGCGCTTCTCCAGCTCTGCCGCCGCCGAGCACGCTTCCAGCTCTGCCGCCGCCGAGCACGCTTCCAGCTCTGCAGCCGCCGAGCACTTCTCCAGCTCTGCAGCCGCCGAGCACTTCTCCAGCTCTGCAGCCGCCGAGCACTTCTCCAGCTCTGCAGCCGCCGAGCACTTCTCCAGCTCTGCAGCCGCCGAGCACTTCTCCAGCTCTGCAGCCGCCGAGCACTTCTCCAGCTCTGCAGCCGCCGAGCACGCTTCCAACTCTGCAGCCGCCGAGCACGCTTCCAGCCCAGCAGCCGCAGAGCAGGCCTCCAGCCCCGTCACCCAGCCTCCTGGATAGGAGGCTAGAGGTAGAACATTGGGTTGGGTGTCCGGGGCCTCCGGTGATGCTCCGGAGGGGCATTTTTGGGAGGGGGGGTAATGTAACGGTTAACCCCTAGATGGCGCCAGAGCGCCATTTATAGTTGTGTTGTTTTTTTGAGTTGTAGTTTGTTTTTCGTTTAGTTTTCACTTCATTTCCCAGTTTGCACCTCGGTCAGGTGACGTAAAAGCTCACCTGAACCGAGGGAAGTTAATTTGAGTGTTTGTTTTGCTATAAATAGCCTGGCTGGACTCCAGTCAGTCGTCTGGCAACCGTTCATTTTACGTTAGTCTGTGTTGGAGTGTTTATGTTTTGTTTATTCTTGAAAATAAAGACATTGTTAACCGTCAGCTTGCCTCCGCGATCATGCCTCGCACCCACGGCCGACACAGACACAGAGGGAGACGTGACAGATACTCAACCATACAAAATTTTATTTCTTTGTATTTAAAAGTTTGGCAAAGAGTTCTGCCGAACAGAAAGACATAAATAATATGTAACAATAACATCACTGACAGTAAAGCTGATCAATTTATTTGTAGTTTGAACCTTTAACTATTTCTACAAACTCTTTTTCAACAACTGGATACTTCTGCTAGTAAACATACAGTATATCTACAGTAGTTACATATTATTTCTCTGTCACCCAGAACAATCCCCATTGGTAAATTAGCTCTTGCAGTGTTCGGTTGTGTAGCAGAGCATGTATTTATTCGGCACTAGGTAGAAGGTAGAAAGAAAACACTGCATTGGGATGTGAAATGAATTATTAATCATTGAAAAGCTGTTGGCATCCTGTTATCTAGGAATAAACAATGGTGTCGTTATTGCATTATAACTAAATTATTTATATATATATATATATATATATATATATATATATATATATATATATATATATATATACACACACATATCTATATATATATATATATACTCTATGCATGATGCATGTTTAGAGGTTGCCTTGGTTACACAGAATGAAGTTACCAGGAGCTCGGGAGGCAGATTTACTTTCCCTGTGGGATATATACATTTAGTCAACCTGATGAACCTGCAGATAGAGTGTGTATGCGTATACACGAGAGAGAGAGAGATATCACTTTTTTCCATGACAAAACTGAGCGATATTTTGTCTCAAATATCTTTAATATAAAGCGGATATAACGTCATACAGACTGCATTATCTGTTTACTTCTTGAAATATTTTATTAACCACATTTAACACATTTTTATGCTACTAATATTTATTAGATGTCCATTTTGTTGGTGACCTGAATTCTGTTTATATCTTACATTAATTATAAGCACCTTTTAAGTAGGATTATGTGGCTAAGAAGAAGAAACCCATGAAACACGTTCTCATGAGGTCATGATCTAGTAGTGCCTTCCTGTAACACGCTCCAGACTGTGAGATTTCCGAAACAATCCGGTTAAAACCACCAAAGCTCACATTGTGATTGAGTGGCATTGATTTGAGCTTTTAGCCTCTGTGTTCATGACTCAGACTAACACTCTGCTAATATACTCTGTGCACCTGTGGGGTTTGCTGTAGTAAGAATTCTGCAGCTTCTGCAGCTATAGAAGTCAATACTGTCTTTTCTGATTATTTCGAAAGCTGCGAAGCTCATTTAGTAAAGCCTTGCTTATGCAAATCTTTGACACAACCAATATTACCTGCAGGTAGAGATAGAACATTATGAAAAAAAAGTATTTGTGTTTCTGGAATATAATATGATCTGATAACAGCGTTATCCTTTTCTTCTATCAAAGATGATTTGAAATGTAATAAAATGGTGCATAGGATGGGTGTATATGTTGTGCAATCTTGACGAAACCATGAAGATATTTTTTTTATCTAATTTTAAGGGTATTGTGCTTTCCTGATGGTAGATGAGTATAGGACAAACAATGCAGAAACAATAATTGTCTTTTTATATACATGAAATATTTTAATATACAGTAGATGCTATAAAGATTTAAAAATAGTAACTTTAAAACACACATAACTGTTTTTTATAATTAAGATATCACTAACCATTTCATGATTTCCATCTATAAACTAATATATACACTTATATTAAATGAATATATAGTACACTCTTATATAAAGTAATGTATACACTCATATACAGTACACATTATGTAAAGTAATAAGTACAAATATATGCATAAGTATATAATATATATAACCATATAGTATAAGTATATAATAATAAATATAGTCTGGAGCCTATCCCACGAGACTCCCTGGGCATGAGCCAGAGTATACGGATACCAATCCATCAAAGGGCACATACATACAAACATTCACACGTTCATGCGCACACTATGGGACTATTTGGGAACAACAATAGTTAAGTTTAAGTTAAGTTAAGCCTTGATTTGTCAGAGTGTTTGGCTAACCCTAGGTCAGCCATGATACAGTACCCCTGGAGCAGATAGTGTTAAGGACCTTGCTTAATGGCCCAACAATGGCAACTTGAGCCACAACTGCTGACCTTCTGATCAGTAACTCAGTGCCTTAGTCCCCTGAGCTTCCACAGGCCGCAATTAGCCTAATTTGCTTTAGACTTGGGAGGAAACCCACCAAGCATGGGGAGAACATGGAAACTCCATATACACAGACCTGAGGCAGGAATCAAACCCAGACCCTGGAGGTACAAGGTAGAGTGTTACCCACTATGAAATGAAGATAAGGAAACTTGTTGGAACCAGGAACTACAGGAAAGCATCAAAAGAGAGAGGGGCTTACAAGAAAAAAATCTAGTCTAGTACGCGGAGAATAGATATGAGGATATGTGTATGAGGAGATTTGATGTAAGGTGAAGAGGGAAGTGGCAAAGGTTAAGGAACTGGCCAGACAGAGAGTGGAAAAAATGAGAGAGAGAGAGAGAGAGAGAGAGAGAGAAGGTTGGATGAGGTGGAGGTTGTGAATAAGGTAGTGCAGGTAATTAGTAAGGATAGTAAGGTAAGCATGAAGAGGGAAAAGGTAGATGGTCCGGATGACATTCCAGTAGAGTGAAGTGTTTAGGAGAAATGTCAGTGGAGTTTCTTACTAGATTGTTTAACAAGAACTAAGAAAATTAGAGGGTGGAGAAGATTAGTGATTAGTGTAGAAGAAGCGTTTAGTTCCAAATTTTAATAACAATGGAGATGTGCAGAGGGTCATCAACTACAAAGGCATAAAGTTCTTAAGCCACACCATGAAGTTATGGGAAAGAGAAGTGAAAGCTAGGTTGTGGAGAGAGGTGACAATCTATGAGCAGCAGTATGGCTTCATGCCAAGAAAGAGCACCATTGATGCCATGTTTGCTTTGACAATGCTGATGGGGAAGTATAGAAAAGGTCAGAAAAAGTCACGTTGTGTTTGTAGATCCAGAGAAAGTGTATGACAGGATGCCCAGAGATGATCTGCATGGGGAAGTCAGACGTGGCAGAGAAGTATCTGAAGGTGTTGTAAGATATGTAAAAGTGATGAGGTGCGCCATTGGTGCGACTGACTGGTTTAAGGTAGAGGTGGAACTGCTCTAAGGATTTGCTCTTATCTCCTTCCTGTTGGCAGTGTTTATGGACAGGATGATAGGTGAGGTTAGACAAAAGCCCTCATTGATAATGTTTGCAGATGATATTGTGATCAGGAGCAAAAGTAGGGAGCAGGTTGAGATGAGACTAGAGAGGTGGAGAGATACACTAGAGAGAAGAGGCAAGAAGAGCAGTCGGAGCAAGACGCAGTACGTATGTGTGTAATCAAGAGGGAGGGTGGGGGAATGGTGCAGTTGTAGAGGTAGGGAAGGAGTTTAAATATTTAGGGTCAACTCCCCGTTGTCCGAAGCAATGGCGAGTGTGGTAGAGAAGTAAAGAAGAGAGTGGTGGAATGGGTGGAGAAGAGTTGCAGGAGTGGTCTGAAACAGAATGGAACTAACAGAAATGAAAGTGAAAGTTTACAGGATGGTAGTGAGACCAGCAGTGTTGTATGGTTTGGAGAAGTTTCCTCTCACAAAAAGACAGAAAGCAGAGCTGGAGGTGGCAGAGCTGAAGATGCTACAGTATGATTTGATTTGGAAATGACAAGAATGGACAGGATTATGAATGAGTATATTAGAGGGACAGTGCAGGTAGAACAGTTCACGGCCAAAGTTAGGGAGGCCATGATTAAGATGGTTTGGACATGTGCAGAGGGGGGGATGAGGGGTATATCAGGAGGAGAATGTTAGAGATGGAGTTTCCAGGAAGGAAGAGAAGAGGAAGACCCAAGAGGAGGTTTATGGATGTGGTGAGGGAGGATATGCAGGAGGTTGGAGAGACAAAGGAATATGTGGTAGACAGAGTTGGATGGAGACAAATGGTCCACTGTGGTGACCCCTAATGGAAGCAGCCAAAAGAAGAAGAAGAAGGGCCAGGGGTAGCTCAGTGGTTAAGGCATTGGACTACGGTTCGGAAGATCCCAGGTTCAAACCCCACCACAACCAAGTTGCCACTGTTGGGTCCTTGAGCAAGGCTCTTAACCCTCAACTGCTCAGATGTGTAATGAGATATAAACGTAAGTCGCTCTGGATAAGAGCATCTGCCAAATGCCTAAATGTAAGAAGAGTTAAATGCATGACTTTGCTTATCCATTTAATAGTGGTCAAGCTTAACTAAAGTAACAGCACTATCATTTTAATTTTACTCCAATAAATGCTGCAACACTGAAGTACGTACTCAGGTACAGGGACAAGAGTGCATGTAGTGTTATTGACTGAATGTAGTGCGTGTAGTGTAAAGTGCAGATAGAGTGTACAGTATGTCATTATTTTCCATCCCTGAACACATGACCTTACAAAGAACATTTATAACTGTAATGTGAAACATGTGTGGGCTTTATAACTAAAAGCAGTCTACTCAAGTAAGACCTCACTTATGAAACATCAAAATGAATGTCACTATAGCAACAACAACAACTACAACAACAACATGCAAGCATACAGGTAGATACAAAATAAATTTACCCCTCCAAAGTTGAAGGCAATCAGTCATTTAGCAAATCCTGTGGGTAGACATAGGAGGGAATAAAACCTCTCATGGTTTCGATAAGAGCGTCCTGATCTCTGTAGTGTCACTGTCTGGGATTGAAAGTAATCTGTCTCTGACAGGAAAGCACTGTGGCAGATGGGGAAGACTGCTCAGGCCATCAACACATCTAATGTATATAACGACAGCCTGCAGCATCAAGAGGGATCCCTGTCACCCGTCGACTGTTCACACTCCTCCAATCTAGAAAAATGCTACAGAGCGTCTGGGCCAAGTCTGTCAGATTTGCAACAGATTTATTCCTCATTAGACTGGCCATTAGTCTCTTAAACAGATCTGCCTGATAGATACAGATCATACTGTACCTGCTACACTCACTTACTCAACCCGAGTCATGAACTTAAGGCACGTTACTGTATTGTTTATTTATTCATTTAGTATATTATATTATATTATATATACTGTATGTATATTATAGTTTTTATAATGACAATTTTTTTCAAGGCAGCATGGTGGCATAGTGTTTAGCACTGTTGCCTCGCACCTCCAGGGTTGAGGGTTCGGGTCTGTGTGCATGGAGTTTCCATGTTCTTCCAGTGCGTGGTGGGTTTCCTGAGGGTACTCTGGTTTCCTCCCACAGTCCAAAGACACGTAGAGTAGGCTAACTGGCATTCTCAAATTGGCATAGTGTGTGCATGTGTGCCAAGGATCTTGCGATGGCCTGGCATCCTGTCCAGGGTTGTACCCTGCCCCGTGCTCGAGGTCTCCTTGGATTGGCTCCACGCCTCTGGCACCCCTTTTCAGGATAAGCTGTATAGAAAATGAATGATTTTCCCAAAACTTTTCACAGTTTTAGTACATAATATTATGCAATACACATTCTCATCTTTTTCACAAATGATCACATGATTAAACATGTAATGCTGATGATTAAGATGTGAAATGTATAGAATTTATCAGGGATTTTTCTTTCTACTACAAGGGGTACCTTGCTGCAAAAAGGGGTTTGATAACGCATGCCTTAAATGTTTACCTTTTTTTTTTTTTTTTTACTATTACAGTCCATTCATAAGATACAGAACACATTTAGTGATCAAACTACAAAACTCCATGAAGTATCCATGTGTGTCTAAATAATAGAAACATGGTACTGTACTATGATGCAAAACTGTTTGATGTTTTCTCTGCTCAGTATACTACCATCTATAGACATAAGTCATGTTTTTTTTAAGCTGTTTTAAAATAGATTTCCTTTTGTGGCTTCTGATGAACTGTTATGGCTGCTTCTGTAACCATAGCTACTTTTTTCTTATGGGAATTTTGTTTTACTTAACTCGAAATCATGAAAGGAAGTTTGTCTGCGAAGAGGAAACTGGCTTATACGAGATAATTAGTTTTATCCTGTTTTACGCTCTGCTATTTCACTAAAAATGGGGGACAAATTCTATTGGAATGCTATTGAAGAAATCTAATGAAAATGTTTTGGCATCATATAATGATTGTTTTAGAAGCCTTTCATGTTATTTAACTTATGTTCTACTGAAAGTATGTGTCTAAAATATTATTATTACACTACAAGATGAATACAGTTTAACAACGTCATTTATTTATATGTATTTGGTCTAAATTTCACATCAAAGAGCCACAATAAATAATTTTAATGTTTAAATTGCTGTATAAGATGGTCAAATTGGTCCAAATAAATGATAAATATGATTCAAAATCATGATCCTATCTATCTATCTATCTATCTATCTATCTATCTATCTATCTATCTATCTATCTATCTATCTATCTATCTCGACTAAAAAGTGACATTTACAGTTGACATAACATTATTGACAAAATCAACATATTCAGTTGTGACCAAAAGTCTCAAACTATGTTGAAAATTTGGAAATAAACAGGAGGTTAACTTTTTGTAATGTTTAAAAAAAATGCAGTTAATGTTAAATATGTTTAGTCACTATCAAACAAGAGGGTGTGCTGTTGTGATGAATATTATGTGATGTGGCTGTGGACTGAAGGCATCACAACTGTGCTGATATTCAGCACAACAGAATGATGTCGAGTGTGATATTGTTTTTATACAACATTTCCACAAACATCATTTACTATGAACAGATTATAATTTCTTTTTTTTAATTTAACCAGTTATTTTGCTCCGCCATCACATATCCGTCCGTGACTAGCCACAATTGTAATTAACAGGGGTTAAAAAACTCTTATTGGTACTACAAGTAGATGGAATAAATCATGAAGGTGGTGGACAGTTTTGAGAAACTTATAAGGTTTACTTTAGATGAAGGAGAGAGAAACTTATAAGGTTTACTTAAGAGAGATGGATTTGGGATTCAGCCATGTGGTAGAAGCTATTTAGCTTCATAACCTGCCTGCAGCGAAATTAAAACAACAGGGAGGCAATTTGGAGCGCGTTAGAAGCAATAACTAAGGACAGTTACTAAGATGACATAACTAAGATGACATAATGTTATCAGATGTGTTGTCCTGCTGAAAGTGCTTCCATGGTTTTGAAGGTGGGTTTTGGCAGGTGGCTACAGTACTGCAGACTTTAACCCATGCAGAGTCCAACAGTTAGTGTATTAAAAGATTGTTATGTATATCCAGACATATATATACTGTATTATATAAATGTATTATATAAATATATATATATATATTATAAATATATATATATATATATATATATATATATATATATATATATATATATATATATAAAATAAAATTGCTATATAATTGCTATGATTTTATATATGATATATATAATTTTATTTAAAAATACTATGCAAATACTAATAAACTTACTCACTCAAGATGTTGTCAATATTAGAATTTGCAATGAAAATTGCTGTATTGAAGTAGAAAATATAAAACATGAACATTCCTCTCAGACTTTTTGACCCTATTATATATGCTTAGAATGTTTGCTTCAGTAAGTCATATGCAAACGTCATACTTTCCCGCTATAAAACTACTCGGTCTGAATATTTGTGGAAGGAAAACTGCAAACAAAAAGCCCCAAATGTGATGCCACCATTCAGAGTTGGCCTCCTTGCTGAGCTATTCACGGACAACAAAATGCAAGTAGCTGCTACACAAAGTATGCTATTCTATACAGTTTGAGGTTTCATTTAATTTCCTTTGGCTCTTGAGTAGGGTAGCCTGCTGATGCGGTTCGATGCTTTTTTGGCAGTGACAGACCAACACACATATTTGGTAGTAGCTCTGCAGATGGTGCTCTATTTTCTTTTTTTTTTTAACGTTTTTTATATGCTGCTTGATGAGGGGAATCCGTTTTGGAGCTCCGTGGGTGACACTACACTGATTTGAGACAGATCTTGGGCTAATGCCACTGCAGCAGGATTGGTGCCAGGCCTGTCTGTGCAGAACAGTGTAGAGATTGTCCGTCAGTAGATTTTCACCAAACATGAAAAACAAATATGACCAACCAGGAACATAATGAATCTCTACATATAGCCTGGCTCACACACACATTTAATAGATAGACTAATTTCATTATGCACTAACGTGAACCAAACTGGAGAGTCTGTAATGGAATAAATTAACATTTAAGCTAGTTTGATATTATTTAAATGAATAGTGGTTGCCTTTTTTTACTCGCTTGAAATGGCCTTCTGTCATGGTAACGATGATATGTCTGGCTGTAATTGGGAAGGCCTGCTTTAGTGAAGAGGGCTGTAATCAAGATTGTGGTTCTCTTTTCATTATCATTTTAATTAGTCTTTTGTTCTGGAAGAGGAGTCCATAATGCTTGACTCACTTCTCTAACAGGGCTCATACACTAAAATTGGAGATCTTTTAACCCCCTGCTGTGACAACACAAATCCAAGTAGCTTATCTTACAGTACTTGACATTGAGAAAAAAAATTCTTACATTTTTCTTTTCTGCCTGAATAAAGTATTGCATCATTCAGCACGGTCTTCACTCAGTGCTTCATATAATGAATCTCAGTGGAATCACAAGAATTAAACAAACTATAAAGACTATATGATTATCTTAATTCCTGAGAAATACAATTTATGAGGAAAAGTCTCATAATGGCAAATAAAATAAATGTAGAAAGTTTCTGCTGTAATTTATAGGTGCTACAATTATACATTACTTACTGCATTAATGACAGTAGTTTACATTTTGTCCTTTTTAAGCTATGCATGTTTTATTTGGATATAAATGCACAAGTCTTTATCTACACCTTTATTATTTGATAAAATTAATTAAAATTTCTTATCTTTATCTTTTACTGTATACCAATTATCCTGTACAGAGTCACAGGGTCCTTGGAGCCTATCACAGGAGACTTACGTAGGGCACGAGGTAGGGTACAATCTGGACAGTATGCCAATTCATCACAGAGCAGACACACATACACAAACACTAAGTGAAATTGGGAATGCCAGTTAACCTAAACTGCATTTCTTTGGACTGTGGGAGGAAACCGGCGTACCTAGAAGAAAGCCACTAAACACGGGAAGAATATGCAAACTCCTCACACACAGAGGCGAGAATTGAACCCTTGACCTAGAGGTGCGAGGTCACAATGCAAACCACTACACCACCATGCCATGCATTTATTTATTTGTTGGTTTTATATGTTTTATCCTATCAGGCACATAGAAAGTCATTTTCATTCATAAACAGCAAGACGGACAAGAATATAGATAGATAGATAGATAGATAGATAGATAGATAGATAGATAGATAGATAGATAGATAGATAGATAGATAGATAGTTGGGGTCATTGTTTTGAATCATATTTATCATTTATTTTCATGGATTTGTTCTATTTTATATTTATTTTATTGCGATTTTAGCTCACTCACTCATCGTCTATACACGTAATATACAGTACATATTCCTTTGTAGGGGCCTGGAGCACAGTAAGGGTAAACCCTGGACAAGATGCCAATCTATTGCACATAAACTTCAGGCATTTTGGGAAAGCCAGTTAACCTAACCTGTATGTCTTTGGACTGTGAGAGGAAATCAGAGTACTGGGAAGGAACTCACCAACCATGGGGAGAACATGAATATATGTACATAATATGATACATACACACAGAGCACTGTCGCCTTGCACCTCCAGGGTCTGGGTTCGATTCCCCGGCCAGGTTCGATTCCTGTCTCTGTGTGCATGGAGTTTGCATGTTCTCCCCGTGCTTGGTGGGTTTCCTCCGGGTACTCCGGTTTCCTCCCACAGTCCAAAGATATGCAGGTTAGGCTACTGGCGTTCCCAAATTGCCCGTAGTGTGTGATTGGGTGTGTGAGTGTGTGTATGTGTGTGTGCCCTGCGATGGATTGGCACCCTGTCCAAGGTGTACCCTGCCTAGTGTCCGAAGTTTCCTGGGATAGGCTCCAGGTCCCCCGCGACCCTGAACACAGGATTAAGCGGTATAGAAAATGAATGAATGAATGAATGAATGAATGAACATACACACAGATGCGAGAATTGAACCCTTAACCCTGGATGGAGGTGCGAGGCCACAGTGTTAACCACTTCATCTTTATCTTCATCTACAGATAAAAAACTAAAAAAAAATAGATAAAAAATATGTCTATCTATGAGGCGCCGTATAGGGCTTAAATCAAACTTCACTCATGCACACACATATGAAACACTCACACACACATATATACTACTAACTGCTCACACAACTACATATGAACTACATGTCTGTCTGCTTTTGAAAATGAATGAAAATGGAATGCAATTTAAACACCCAGTCATTAAAACGATTTAAAATATAGTGTAGTTCATGAGGTACAATTCTGACCAAATATATATTTTAAAGGACGCTGTGAAACTGATTATTGGAGGCTTGTTACGTCATAATTGTTAATATTACACCTGGCAGTGGTGGTGTTTATGAAAAAAACAAAAGTTAAAAAAGAGTCTCATTAAACCCTGTCTATACAGAATTCTTGAAAGTAGGTAGATAGGTGTTTGGGATCGCGGTTTGAATCATCTTTATCATTTACTTGGTTGGACTTTTCCATTCTATAAACACCTGGTCATTAAAATGATGTCACATTTATTGTCGCTCTTTCAGGTAAATTATTTGGCCGAATACATCTTTAACGGACGCTCCCACTTCCCCGGCAAGAGGTGACGCCCACGTGAGATCCGATTGGCTGAGACCTGGCGGTGCTGGTTTCTCATTGGTCCGCGCTTTTCCATTGAATTGCTTCCACCTTCACTTTTGTCAATTTTCTGCGCTTTCATTGAACTGACCGGCGGCGGAGTGCAAGTGCAGCCCGCGCGCGCTCCTCACACTCCGGACACTGTGTCTCGCGCCGGGACGAGCCGAGAGCGTCACTTATACACCGGGGGATTTAAATACATGAAGAACGCGATCCCGAGGCGGAAAGCAGGACAGAGAGAAAGAAAGAGATTTACTCATCTCTGTGTGTGTGTGTAGACTCATTCTCCGCTCGAGACACATAACACGGCAATGAGTAGACTCCGGGACGCGCGCGCCTCCATTTCATAAGCTCGACTTTGTGCGTTACAGGACAATAGAAAAGGCGCGATCGTGGGATTCACCTCGAGGTCTTTATTTATTAAAAACAAAAACAAAGAGGGATTTACTGTACAATGCCGGACCAGATCACCGTGGCGGAGTTTGTAGCCGAGACGAATGAAGATTACAAATCGCCCACGGCCTCGAACTTCACCACGCGAATGGTGCACTGTAGGAACACAGTGAGTGCCCTGGAGGAGGTGAGTTCACTCACACACACACACACACACTAATACACCGAGTTGTTTTTCAATCAGTATATGCAAAAAGAAGAGTGCTGTTTTACTCCCACTTTGTTCCCTTGTGACGTCATAATGGTTAAGACCTCCTGTAAAATGTCACTAGGACTTCTGTATGTGTCCTTAAAACCCCCTGTGTACACGGAGTCCTTAAATAATGCACACTTCCTGAAATCACATTTTTTTGGATCAGACTTTTGGGCTGTTCTTGCACATCATTCATTCATCCATTCATTCATCTCCATCCTGAATCGAGCCTAAGTTGGAGACACACCCTGAATCGGACCACCAGTCCAGGCCGTGACACCGAGCACACAAACCATGCACGTTCCCCCAGCCGCCGAGATCAATGCATCTTTTTTAAGTTGGAAAGAAGGACAAGTGACCCAAAACCGAAAACTTCACAGCAACCATAACGCGAGCTCAGCACCCCGGACCTCTCTGCCACACTACACTTAAAACCTCCTCGGCAGGGAAACTCTAAACCTGCTTGGGTTTTCTTATCTTCCACACTTCTTGTTTTTTAATGCCAAATAAGTCAGCTCAATTTCCTGTTTAAGGACAGGATCACTTTATTTTTGTGCTGTTTATCACAAGCCTTTCAGTGCAGATGCCGGAGAGCGCCTCATGCTCTGCAGGTTAAGATTAGAATCGGTGCATTAAAGCCGCCGTGGCTGATGCAGGGCCTGGCCTAAACACCGGCTGAGGGATTAAACCGATTTAGTGGCCTAAATCAAATGGAGGTTGTGTTGTGTGTGCATGCAGGAGCTCGATGGCTGGTGATATCAGGGTGGTCAGCCTTTATGACCATGGCTGGCAGGGCTGGCAGGTTACATCCATTCTGTCTCTTCTAAAGATATGATAAAGTCTAGTAATCTTGTAAGGATCTGAACGATATACAGTGCATGAACTGCAGATATTTATAACTTTTCGTATCGGACAAATCAGGTTAAAGTCTTTTGTTTGCTGTGAATTCTTTCAGTAGTAGGAGGTGAAACCAGTATGAGGATGTTTAAAGAGCTTGGAGGGTGTAGATGAGTTTCTTTTGTCTTATTAAACGTTTAATTGGTTTAACAAGCTGGTTTATACTGAGCACTTCATCTGGCTCACATACTGTACTGCACAAGAATGATGCTGATGAACTCATCTGAATTCATCTGAATCTGGATGACACATAAACTGTGGGTGCATTTGGGGCAGATTTCAATTGGGGAAATAAACCAACACGCCCCCACACCCCAAGAAACATGACTATTTACATAGACAGATGGATAGATAGATGGATAGATAGATACTTTATCGATTCCGAAGAACAGCATGTAAGTGACATTGACCGAGTCTTTACGTATTGCCATAATATGTAATACAGAGAGTATTGAGCAGACCCTAAAGCTAGAAAATGAGAAAATTATGTAGGTAGCACCCTGATGTGTGTAGAAGAAAAGCCTCAAGCCTAGAAGATAATGGCAGCTAATCCTACTCCTTTTACACTAATTGCACCTTTTGTGTCTTAATGTCACCATTTGTGCTTCTTCTTCATTTCATTGCAATTATCAGTGAACTGAACCTCAACACTGATTGACTTACTTTTACCATCAAGATAAGTCACAAGTGGTTGAACACCTAATGACTGTTTAATTACAGACTATAATGAATTATTAAGGATGAAATAGGTAGCCCATACAAAACTGTTAGGATTTTGTGTGTTTATAACCTAATATGTGAACGTTAACATGATTAATAGGGATGGGAATCACCAGGGAGTGCACCATACAATATTGTCTCAATACCTACAGTAGGTGTACTGCGATCGATCACAGTTTAATCAATATCCTGCTTTGTTATTGCATTGTTTCAAATGAATTTACAATTCTAAACAAACTTTAGCTCATATTTCACTGTTGCTATTCGAGATGCTGTGCTGTGTGCCAATGTGTGACTAGTTTAGATCACTTCGCCTGGAGGATTCTAGAGGAACGGCAACATTTTACCACCTTAAATGCAAACATATATGAATTAAAATAATAAAATATAGTTGCAAGCAACGATGAGTGGGCCCAAGCACCTATGTCATCACTGCCCGGGTACACCAGAAAGTCAGTGGGCATTTCGCAAACAACCATACTTCCTGTTAAGTAGAAAATAAAGTATTTTTATGACGTTTTGAGCATTGTAAGACCTCCATTAAGCCCATTAAGTGCTAAGGATTATATATATATATATATATATATATATATACACACAATCCTTAGCACAACAATAGGGCAGATTGTTTTTTATTATACTTATTGTTGACGAAGATATCCAAACCGAAATTTTATTTCTCCAGAATCAAAATTTAATAAACAGTAACGTTTGCGACCATAAGCAATATATTTAACACATTGTGCACAAGTTCCTTTTCTCTAACTTGTGCAGGATCCTATCATTATAGGTAGCTTACTGCTAACTCTCGTACACTAATTTGTACTTTTCTATGTTTGCTGGAATGGCGCCCTCAAGCATGTATCTTTTATTCTTCTAATCTGTATAATTTACTCACGGTGCGTATATTGTATCACTCTATTTATGCAACATAAAAGAATTTAAAGACATACCCATGCTGCCATGTAAAGGATGCAAGTGAAAGGCACAAAAAGAGAAGGAAAGCTAAAGTTGTTTAATAATGAGTCTGTTGCGTGCATGTGCGTAGGTGTTTTCAGTTTCAGTTTAGAAGTGGTTGATGTGATGGTCAACCTTTAAAACCACATTGTGTATCTCAGAAGTTAAGTTTAGAGTCAAACTTGTTTAATCTGCATGTCATATTAATAAACCCACTTGGCTGAGTCATAACCGAGCACTGAGGTCTCTCCCATGTAAGCTACATAGGAAGCTCTCCAAACACAATCACAATTTCCAATGTGTTAGGGCAGGGGTTCCAAGTTCAAGTCTCACGGGCCGCATATTATTTACATATGACGTCATCAACGCTCAATAACCAGATATTATGCATCTAAAATTATTACAATTAGATGTATTATTATCATTAGAGAGTATAATTCTACTTACCATTAATGTTGTCCATTACCACCTGATGTTGTCGGGAGCCGACCAATTTGGTGAAATTCGTCTCAAAAGGAGTAACAGCACAATGAAGTTGTGACATGTGGCAAATGTATGTGGATCCAAATATAGAAAGCACTTTTGAACTTAATAATCTGAGGTTTTGTCCAGAGATGTTTCGCCACATTTCTGCAACTGAGGATGACTGCTGCGTGGTTTGGCGGTGTCCTCTTGCCTGAACGTCCATCAGTTCATCTTCGAGCGCGGCGGGGCAAACCGAAAGTTGCAGCCAAGTCCTTGATTTATTTCCACAGGGAAAGTGAATGGCTCTCTGATGAAATGTCCTGCATATTTTATTTTCTCAAAATCAGAAAAATAAATCTTTTTTCTCCTCTAATAACAAATTTGTCCATTTTGATCGTTAGTTGATGACTCTTTTAAATCTGTCAGAGCTCGTGCGCTTGTAATTGTGCGCGCATTAACTGTGTAAATTGCATCAGTTCATAGTTGCATCAGTTCTGCGCATATGAAAACATGATCACCAAAATGATTTTATGTGACAAAAATAGAGTTCAAAGTTTGTTTAATACATTTATTTGTTTAATTCATTTCTTTAAATGAATTGTAAAGCCATTTCTTATTATTTAATTTATTTTTAATTGATTTTTTTTATTGTTTTTACGTGGTCAGCATCGCGGGCCGCAGGTTGAGAACCACTGTGTTAGGGTAATTTTAATGTTTCATTGCAGAACTTGTCAAATGTAACGTATTTTAAAAAAAAACTTTATAGGTGTAAAATTTTATAAGTAATCAAAGTCCAACTGCGAACAAAATAAATGGAGAAAAAGCAAAAAAATTGGAAAGGATAAGAATCTGTCGGGTTTTAGAAAAAGTTTCAACACTATCATAAGATGTGAAAACAATAAGCTGCTTGTATACATGGCTCTACTTTCCATTGAGGCCCTCAGGAAGTCCGCCCTGGAGCTGAACGATTGTTTTTGCCTTTCCTACTCTCGTCTGCCCCTCTTTCCCCCCGACCTCCCCTGCAGTCGTGAATATGATGGGATGTAACTACACCCGGTAGTGACGCCCACATGTTTGCAGTTTTTGTGCTACAGTACTTTTTTGGTCACAAAGTCCCCATGACCTCAGAGTGTAGTCCCAGAGTGCACCAGACCAGCTGTGGTGTGGATAAGTGCAGCGGGTTCTCTGTTCCACTAAGGATGTGGGAAATGCATTTATACTCTATACTGTAGACGCCATAAAGATAGTTTTCTTTATATTGCACTTTAATCAATATCTCAAAGCAGCTTTACAGAATTTGAGAAAAATATGGAAATGTGTAGGAAATGTGTGAGGAAATCTGAGTAAATCAAAATGATCAGATCGTCCCTGATGAGGAAGCTGAGGGCGACGGTGGCAAGACAATACTCCCCGAGATGGCAATAGGAAGAAACCTTGAGAGGAACCAGAATCAACAGGGGAACCCATCCTCATTTGTGTGATATTAGATAGCAGGGATTGATCAGCAGTCATACTCGGTATAAGAAGGCTGGAAGTTCAGTATAACAGGAAGGGTGTTTACTTTAATGTGAAGTGCACTTTTGTTTTTTGGAGGTTCAAGTACAGAATGAATTTTTTCAGTCCTGAACTATTAAGATCCAGAGGGCAGAGGGGGTCTGGATCACTGGCAGCTCAGAAGCATGATGTGTAGCATCCTAAGAGATATGGGTTGTTATTTTTTATGTGTTTATAAGCTTGTACATAAAGGTTTTTGTACTGGGTCTCTCTGCTTTTCTTGCCTTTTCTCGCACAGTTGATATGGCGGAAACTTTGAAAAAACTCAAAGCAGGACTGTATCAAATATTTCTGTGTGTGAATATTTGAACTACCTGACACCTTACTTTCAATGGATGCCATTCAGAGCTGCTGTAACCCAAAGACATTGTGTCGTAGTTCACAGTACAGTGCCACCATCAGTGTGGTTGCAAGGTTTTATCCCACACAAATGTCCAACACATTTGATTTAAGATCAGATAAAAAAGATTTACAGCGATTTGTACTTGTAGAAGCAGCAAAATGTGCCACTGGATCAGTAGTGAAATTGTCATGGTGCTTGATGGGTTTTGCAAAAGCACTTGACAATAGTGGTCTTGCAAGAACTTTTCCAGAACACCAAATTCTGTACATGTTATTTCAAAGTTTTGAAACCAGTATTGTTTTTGAATGGTCAAAAAAAAAAAAAAAAAAAAAAAAACAGTACAGGCCAAAGGTTTGGACACACCTTCATTCATTCAATGTGTTTTCTTTATTTTCATGACCATTTACATTGGTAGATTCTCACTGAAGGCTTCAAAACTATGAATGAACACATGTGGAGTTATGTACTTAACAAAAAAGGTGAAATAACTGAAAACATGTTTTATATTCTAGTTTCTTCAAAATAGCCACCCTTTGCTCTGATTATTGCTTTGCACACTCTTGGCATTCTCTCGATGAGCTTCAAGAGGTCGTCACCTGAAATGGTTTCCAACAGTCTTGAAGGAGTTCCCAGAGGTGTTTAGCACTTGTTGGCCCCTTTGCCTTCACTCTGCAGTCCAGCTCACCCCAAACCATCTCGATTGGGTTCAGGTCCGGTGACTGTGGAGACCTTTTTTTGTTAAGTACATAACTCCACATGTGTTCATAGTTTTGATGCCTTCATTGAGAATCTACCATGTAAATGGTCATGAAAATAAAGAAAACACAGATAGATTGTGAAGGTGTGTCCAAACCTTTGGCCTGTACTGTGTATATATATATATATATATATATATATATATATTGAATTAGAAGGTGTGTCCAGATGTTTGACTGGTACTGTATCTAGTATCTGTTGCAGGATGTTACTGCACCAACCCCATGCAATCAGAATACCTGCAGTTTCACAAATGTTTCTCCAAGCATCCTTTTTCCCCCTCTGGATGCACATGGCCAGCCAAACGTAATGTAAATACCCAAGAATTCGTCTAAGTGGAACGAAGAAGCTGTTTCAGTAGGACATTTTCCCCTGAATACAAACTGAGGTCTAGAAGTATGGCTGGCTGGTACCAAACTCAAATGGCGCTGACCGAATTGCTTCAATACCATCAAGTATAGAGAAATTGTCTTTCAAATTTTGGTGCCTGAGGCGTAAATCTCAATAGCGTCCGATTGCAGCAAACCGGCCTAGAGACGGGACTCGCATGCGTGTTGTAGTTTGAGAGGCTTGACTACCGTGTGCGTCATATATTAGGTGTAAAAATGTCTATGTAATTTAAATTATGGCTCCATTTAAAAAAAAATAATAATAAAAATAAATAAATAAAAAAAATCAACCCTGATAATCTTCTCATCGCCCAATGCACAGTGTATAAAAAGGACGTGGCTGTGCAGGCTGACAACACAGAGAAAGTCATGAAACACATGAACGTGTGTGGAAAATATTTAGGAGCATAAAGTGGCTCTGTGTTCGACTACAAGAGGAACAGACCACAGCCATCTACCTCTTATCATTCAAGTTTGCATAATGTTATAAAACTTCAAAATCCCCACCAGCATATTACTTGTTTGCTAACCTGACCGAAACCGATACATGGCTGTCAGTGACCTAAACCAGGAGCTTCGTGTAACGTTAGATATTGTTTGTGTGTAGCATTTGCTTACGGCCAGAGAGAGCTAGAGAATTCCATATAAACATGTTTTGCATGAACATGCAGGAAGAGCACTGTTCCTTGGACAAGAATGTGTCACCTTGCAACAAAAGTAGGCAGACATCAGGGAGGAAATAGGGGAAAAATGCCTAATAATAATAAATCGTTAGCACTGTGGCCTCACACCTCCAGGGCTTGCATGTTCCTCCAGGTACTCCGGTTTTCCTCCCACACTCCAAAGACATGAACATTCGGCTAATTGGGGTTCCCAAATTGCCAGTAGTGTGTGCGTGTGCCCTATGATGGATTGGCACCAGGGTGTATCCCATGTCGTGCCCTAATTCTCCTGGTATAGGCTCCAGCCCCCCTGTGACCCTTCACAGTATAAGCGGTATAAAAGATGAACGAAGAATAATAATAATAATAATATGAATGAATGGATGAATGAATGATTTTAGAATGCTGTGCTCAATA
Source organism: Channallabes apus (assembly GCA_030522415.1). NCBI lineage: Eukaryota > Metazoa > Chordata > Actinopteri > Siluriformes > Clariidae > Channallabes > Channallabes apus. Next base: position 14,743,410 of record CM060116.1, read on the forward strand.
GTCACTTTTGATCATATAGTAGATCATGTTGTATTAAGTAGTAAACTGGGAAAATCTGACCTTCTCCATTTTGACTGGGGTTTTTCAGAAGTTGTTTCATGGTGTAGCGGTTTGCATCGCCACCTCACAGCTCTGGAATCTGTGGGTCAGTCCTGAACCTTATACACTTTCTCATGTCGTGTTTGTCTGGGTTTCCTCAGTGTACTCCGGTTTCTTTCCATGCCAGTAGATGGACTGGAGACTAACTCGCCCTGTAGCATGTGAATGTATACGATCAGGGGTATATTCCACTGGTGATGCTGAATGGAAAAGGGAAATGAGGTCACTGCTGAGGTTGTGTTATAAACAACCAATTTTTAAAGATATGATTTTTCCCCTTTTCTTTAATGTAATCTGTGTAATTGGATTGAATATGAAGAAATGAGGCCTGGCTTGGGAGCAAGGGGCGACTTTTTCATAGCACTGAACTTCACCTCCTGTTGTAACTCATCGTTTCTTTATTGCCACATGGGTTGTCTGAACACCAGGCAAAACGTATCTGTGTAACAGCAATAATCCTAAGATTAATTTATAATCCGTCATGCTACATTGCACAACACTTCCTGTCAGGGCCGCTTGTTTGTGTGAAATAGTCGACGGCAGCTAGGATTATTACGCTGTCCTGCTTGATAGTGCAGCCACGGGACGTTGTAAAGAGATCAGCATAGGGAGGACAATCCGTCCTAAATCTAGTAAAGGTTCTTCTGTAGTCAGTTTGTTAATGCCTAGCTTTGTACTAACATTTCGGCCTCCGTTATTTATTTATTTTTGCTCTTGAGATCTGTCCTTATCAGAAAGCAAGGCGAGTCAGTGAGCTCTGGATCAATAAGTGTCCTTTACGTGATTCACAAAGCTCACTTTACCACTGTGCTGCCTGTCGGTGATCCTGCTTAGTCAGTGCTCCCTCCTCCCAGTGGCTTTTATTACCCCATTACATTATTTATTCATTTTTATTTATTAAAATGCGCCAACACTTTTATTCCAATTGCCTCCGAATGATTGACACAGGCTGCCCTGACCAGGCAAAGTGCTTGTGCCCGAGTGCTGTGTAAGAATCAGAAGAGGCTCTGTTGAACGTCATGAATTTCCTATTGTACTAAATTCCGTGTCTCCACTGTCGCCATTATGTCCAAGACAACACAAGCCAAGTGAGCATCAAAATACTGACGTTAGTTCCAACAAGACGAAACAGAAATTGGGATGAAGTTGGTTTCCTAGAACAAACAAATGTTGCTTCCTTCAGGTCAAATTCTGCATCATTCTTGCTCCCTGCTATGGCGTCACCTCCCGGTAATGTGCTTGTGCGTATTCCAGCAAGTGAAGAATCTGATTTATTCCACGTCTTAACGTCAAAAAAAGGAATTTAACCTATACACGAAGGATCTTAATTTCTCTTAACAGTTAAGAGAAATACTTTTTCATGCCCGTCATTAGTACTTTACTAATACTTTAATTAGAAGAACAGACTAATAATATACACCTGATCATTCATGCTATTCTCCAGTCAGGCAGCAGTAGGACGTGCATTAGACCGTGCATATTAGGATAAAAGTTTCAGTTGATAAACACACCAGATTGAGAAATAAATGTGGCAGAGTTTTTGGTGCCAAGCAGATGGGTTTCAGATGATATCCTGGCACAAAAGACTCTTAACATTTACATTTACACAAAATCGTGGGGACAAAAATCAAACAAACAAAGATGTAATTAGTCGCAGTTCTGCTGATAGAAATGCCTTGTTGATCAAAAAGGTCAAAGGTCTCATTAGACACCGTTTCTTGATACTGTGTAGTGCCTCAAGCGTTTAAAAGGGAAAAAGCCTACAGGCTCTTGATGTCCAGGTCCAGGATTCTCAAGGACCAGTAATGGAGCATTATCAGGAAAGAGGTTCAACAATCATTTGTTTGATTATTGAGGAGCTGAAGCGTTGTGACACACTGCACACTTTCACACACTTCTGTCCACACTGCAAAAAGGTGTTAAAGCATTCACCCTATAGTCCTGATCTTGCTCAATTGGACTTTTACCTGTCTGATCTCCTGAAAGCAGCCCAGCGAGGATGAAGATTCACTTCGGAGTAAGGAGTGAAGACAGCGGTGGATTTGTGGCTCGCAGCTCGGCCTAAAAATTTTTACCGAGGGAATGTGAAAGCTCGTTAATTTAAAAAAATACACCATTTGGGTTTTTTAGAGGTTCTGTAGAGATTGACCAAATGATTTAGCTATTTTTAGCAATACTTGCTCCTGAGATAACATTCCCACTTGTCCCAATGCCAGCTCGCTAACATAGCTATGAGGCAGCAAAACAGAAAATTTGTTACACTGCTTGACCTTTTTCATGAAGCATAGATGCAATAACATCCATGCAGTCTGTCCTTTATTCTGTTTTCAAAATGCCAGCGATTATAAAGTCTGGCACTCTATCACATAAACAATGGGCTGGAGAAAGTTTATACCATCATGTTTTTGAATGCTTAGTATGATGCTGTTAGCATGAAGTAATCAAGATATTCCCAGTAGAATGGTTACAGAAAGAGGTCCGTCATGTTGGTCAAATTTAGCTTTCACAGTGAAAGTGACTCGACTGTTAAGACATTTCTAGCAAATGCTTCAAGTCTAGCTTGTGAGACTAACTGGATTAAGCATTGTGTCCATGAGAACCTGCCAGTTGTCCACCAAAAGTAACCCAATGACTTACAGGTTTTCATTTTATATGGCGGTTTTAGACGTTTCGAACCAGTCTGTCTTTGCTTTGTGAATTGGTGCATTTTTAAAAGTCCTTAAAAGGTCATGAAAAACAAAGTCCAAATGAATGCACTGGACAATTTTAGGATGTTAAGTTTCCAGACTTTGCATGTCTTTCGACAGTGCTCAGACAAAAGGTCAAAGCGGTCATTTTTCCTGGTTAGCCATAGACCGTAGCCTGGCGTGTTTTGCGCTCTCCTGATATCTTTCCAGGCCGCGTATGCGAGGAACAGACCAGCTGAGGCAAGCAGTACAGCTGCTCTGTGGAACAGGTGGGAGGGAGGAAAGTTTTAATGAGCACCCAGAAGCAGGGATTATTAAGCTTGCAGACGTGAGCCTGAATCTAAACTCTTTAGAGCGACTGTCACTCAGACAGGTGGGTAGCACGAGGACATGGGATGGCTGATGATGGCCAGGGGTAGCTCAGTGGTTAAGGCATTGGACTACGGTTCGGATCCCAGGTTCAAACCCCACAACCACCAAGTTGCCACTGTTGGGCCCTTGAGCAAGGCCCTTAGCCCTCAACTGCTCAGATGTGTAATGAGATATAAATGTAAGTCGCTCTGGATAAGAGCGTCTGCTAAATGCCTAAATGTAAATGTGATGACCCTGGATTGCCTTTCCTTCATTTTAAGAAGATTATCCTTCTTGCTGGAGTCAGGCTGTGTTTGCGTAGTGGATACTCTGGAGACTATTGGGAAGTGGCTGAAAGTCACTGTGTCCTGAGGTACACTTGAGTGAAATAGTTAGTTGGTGAATCTGTCATTGGCTTTGTGCTTCTTTGAATACATGCCTCGGGTTGTGCTCCTCAGTCACTCTATTCATAAACAGCTGCAGTCCTCACTTTCTACGCTTCAGATCGAGAAGGGGAAAGGTCATGGTCCTGGCGTATAGATTTTCCATCTCCCTTGACCGTCGGCTATAGGTTCTCTGATGACACTGTTGTGGGAATGTGGAAGTCTCATTAATTGGGCGGAGGGCTGGGTGATGACCCCGGACCAGGTCAGGAGTGCATCTGGCCTTTCTTTAGCAAGGGGGCAGGGAGGCTCTCTGTTAAGTAGGTGTGTGTCAGATTTTTCCAAAACAAGTCCCATTCACACTCTTTGTCTGCTTTCTGGCTGTGACTCTTCATTAATGAATCTGATAGATTTTTGTAGAGGTGCCTTGTGATGATGTGAACTGAAGCCCGCATCAGGAACTTTAAAGCTCTAGTTTTTATTTGGTTAATAAAGACTGATGCCAGTGACTGATGAAAATTTGGATATGGTTGATGGTGTGGGGTCCCGGGAATTCTTGCAAAGCATAGCCGTAGGAATCATCACTTTATTATGCCTTTTATGTTTATTGTGTCCATGGAAATCATAAAGTTCTTCATATCTTTGGCTCCCCGTTGGTGCCAATATACAAGAGATATTTTGCCATTAGTGTCTACTGTGATTTATCCATAATTTACTTGTGTGTGTTCAGCTGTAGTGTCTCTGGACTGCACAACTAATACTTGGAATTAAAATTTTAAATAAGGACGGACCTCTATATATATTTTTAGACTTGGTACTTCGTCTCCCAGTATAAAAGCAGGTTCACTCTTGTGCTTGCTGTGAGATGTCCTGCAGACTCGGTAAAGCAGAGATGCCACCTGCATGTCCCCAGTTTGTCAGACTCCCTGGTGTTTGGAACTGGTTCTATTTTTAAAGCTGTGAAATCTTTAATAAAGCACCAAGCCTGTGTTCGCCCAGCGAGTGCAGAGCTCCAGTGTGTGCCTCACGCTGCTTATTGACATCAGCCAGAATCAGCCTTGAAGCACAATCAAACTCCTGTATGACTTTAATACCTGCCAACAGAGCGCTAGTATTCTGGTAAAAACACACACACACATGAAACACTCCAGAGAACAGAACAGTGCTATAACATGTTTGGGTTTTGATTTTTCATTTCTGACATTTTACAAGAAATGGAGTGACTGAGAGCTCTTATCCCCCCGGGTTTTGGGGACAGCCTTCAGCCTGCTCTTAAAAAGGGGGGAAAAAATCAAATCCATTCATCCATACATCGCTCGTACCGCTTATCTTGTGTAGGTTCATGGTACTGAGGGCATAAGGAGGGGTACAACATTTGATGGGGTGCCCAATCACAGAAGGGCACAAACGCACACTCATTTCATAGTGGCGATGCTGAATGCCCAATTGTTAAAACGGAAGAGAGGGGAAATGAGGTTGCTGCTGAGGTTGTTACATAAACATCTGTTATCATCTGCACCTGTTTCTCACAGGTTCATGTCTTAAATTAGATCCTTTTTTAAGCTTGAATGATTTACAGAATATTGTGTGGCTTATAAAACAAAGGCATTGCTTTAAGACTGGTCAGGTACAGGGACTTGACTTAACCTTAAAAAAAAATGATGAAAGCCATAAAAGTTCTTCAGGAAGCCCAGAAAACTATTCCTCAAGACGACATTAAAAAAAGGATGCAAGCATGTCTGAATCTTTGTAAAAGATTGTTAAGAAATGAGAGGGGGGGCCAATACTTTTACACAATACTTTATTTCTGAAAGTATTTCTCAAGTTATTATTATTTTTGATCATGTTAAAATGGCTCAAAATTCGTCCCTGGTGAGGAAATGTAAATAGAACGTGAATAGAGAATAGTATATTAGATATGGATACTAGATAGATAGATTAGATACTTGGATATTAAAAAGCTTTTTTTCTTTAAAACTACTGTTGTAAATTCTATCAACCATCACAGGCTGTATGAAATTGTATATTCCAATAATATCTACTAAAAGGTGGAAATTACATTATAGGTTATGCATTCCAGTTCTCCTACATTGTGTGGAACGTTGGTTCCTTTGTCGTTACATTTATATTTTACCAGAACAGTTTACAGCACGATAATGACTATGAGGGAGCAACGATTAATAGACATGGTTGATTTAAAATGGATAATGAAATTCGCTGGCAACGAATTGAATTGTGGATTAGTTGATGCTTGATTCTGACATGTGAACGCTCTGACATGTGGGTGTTGAGCAACACCTTCGCGAGCACCTTTAAACCCTGTTAAAACACCTTGACGAGCAAAAATCTCCTGAGTGTGAGAACATCCGTTAGAATCCGAGGGAAAGACTTTGTGCTGGCGGGGGGGCGTGACCGAGCGCCGCCTTGTGAGGGACGTGAGAGTCAAAAAACGTTCACACCTGAATTATTGGCTGTGTGTTGCTGCTGCTTTGCTTTTCATTAGGAAAGTTCATTAAAAGTTACCAAATGCATAAAACAACCTCAAGCTAAATAGCCAGAGCTACTGAGTAATTGTGCCATTTGTAATCCAATTAACTTATTAATCATTTCAATAATCGACAGATTAGCGAAATAGTCGTTAGTTGCAGCCTTAAATGGTTTAAAGAAATGATGTCAAATTTGCAGATCACACATGAGATCACGATGCTGCGTTCTGTTCCCAGTTCACATAGACAGTAAACTATTAAAGATCTTGTTCAATATGTCAGCAGTACTTCTCTGGCAAGCCTCAAATTTGACCTCAAAATATTGTAGTCAATATGAAAGATTAGAGGACGAGTCTTCTAAGCACCAGCGATTAAGTAGAGCCGATGGTTGTAGTGTCTGGTTCCTCTCAGCCAGAAACATTTGGATTTAATTTCTTCATTGATCGAGTTTTTATTCGCCTCTTACTGTTTACAGACCACACCTGGCAGTTGCTTCAAAAACTAGAGTAGTCTATAAACATCCTGCTGATTTTGTGCATGTTTCAAAATTCCATGTGGCTTAGATATGTCTACTGTATCAGTCACCCTCATATTCCACTAAGCACAGGCTCAGTGCCACTGGAGGAGATTAATGGCGCTTTTCCACTGCATAGTACGGCACGACACAGTTCAGTTCAACTCAACTTTTGGGGGGTTTTCCACTGGGAACAGTACCTGGTACCTGGTCCTTTTTTTAGTACCACCTCAGCCGAGGTTCCAAGCGCGCCGAACCGTTACCAAAACGTGACGTGTAAACTCCGCTGGTCACTGATTGGCCGGAGAAAATCGTCATTACTGCGTCACCGAACTTTCAACACGAGACACAACAGAACCGCTATATTTAGAACAGCCAGAGAAGGATCGGACGCACCTTTTTGTATTAACCAAAAATTTTCTTTGGCTGCCATCAGCCTCTTTTGAAACTTATTATTCTCCTTCGTCTTGCTGTTAAAAACATCCACATGCCGAGAATGAAGAACACCATGCCGTCGATATGCTCCATTGTTGTGTGTTTGTTTGTGGCGCGTTTACGATGATGTCACGGCAGTAGAGGCGCCGCAACTATAATGGCGTGAATAATCCCGCCCACTCTAAATCGGTACTAAACTGCAGTGGAAGCGCAAACTGAGCCGAACCGAATTGAGTTGAACTGAACCGTGCGGTGCCGTACTATGCAATGGAAAAGAGGCAATGGTTAAAGCCTTGCTTAACAGCTCAATAGACCTTCTATTAAATCCCAGACCTTCCGATTAGCAACCCAGAGCCTTAACTGTTTGAGCCCTTGCAAGTCCTCTCCAGTTTACATGAACCAGCATGAGTTTTAGATTTCCATGATTCTGCAATCATATTTAACTTGCTCTTCCAGTTTCGTGGGTGTCCTGTTTCTACATGCGTTTTAGATTTGCTGATTATTTAATTCCCACTGTGAATTTTGGTTAAGCTGGTTTAAAGTGTGCAATTTCAGCAGCCTTGTAATATTTTTCGCCTATCTGTTACACAGTAAAACTAAATCCCAATAAAGGCGTAACCCAACAGATCTCAGCGTCAGACTATCTGATTAACAGCAGCTCTACTGTTAGAGGATCTTCAAGTTAAATTATATAGAAACTGTACAATAATGCCACATTTGACAAGAGGTCGCAAGAATCAGTCCCAAGCTCCATCAGGAGAAATGACAGGAAACATTCCATCGACTTGGAATTCCTAGGGATGGTCTCCTCACCAAATCAGCAGCACTTCTTGTACGTGTTTACACTAGTGCTTGCTTTAGATCAGCTAACATAGAGATGTATTTACTTGTTAAATCCGCAACTTTGATTACCGATCAAAGACGTAGACATAGACGAAGAACATACAGAAGTCTAGCTCCCACTTAAAGTGCCCCTATTATGCTTTTTCAAATATGACTCTTTCATGCAGTGTGTCAAGTAGCTGTATGTGAACATAAACTATCTGTGACGCCGACAGTGCACGATAAATAAAGTTTTTGTCTCTTTAAAAAAAAAAAAAAAAAGTCGGCTTACATTCGCCTAAACGAGTCATTAACAATAAAAATTTTTCTCCATTACGGATCCACGTCACTACGTAACATATTTGCATGATGCCCGCCCACATTCTACGTCACGAACAACTTGCCCGCCATCTTACAATTAACGTTACTACACTTGTTAATGTGACCGAGCATTCATGCCGGGTTCGCTTAAACACTTAATATAAATACTTAACTTAATATATGTAATATAAAAAAAACAATAAAAACGAGAGCACACGAAATCCTTTTTAACTGTTTATTCTCCACCATTCACCAAAACTGAACTCTAACACCCGCGACACTCCAGAGCAGGAAGTGCGCATGGCCCTTGCCCTTCTACGGCAAGCCCAGAGGGGATAAATGTATCACACATACATATGCACATCACGAGCGCCTGTGCATCTAACATTAGCACAATATAACAAATTAGTCTGTTACATTAACATGACACGTACCACTGAGAAACGTCCTGCTCCAGTCGTGCTAGCGAAACTAGCGTGCTAGTTTCTTGTCGATGTGCCACTTTAACCGTTTCATCGTCAGACTCCGGTTCGAATTGATACGGTAAAACCGACGCCATCTTTTTTGTATTCATGTATTGACGGGTCTCCAGAGCTGTCCTTCAGTTATGGTAATGGGCGCTTCGTTTAACGACACACGCTGTAGCGGTAGACCAATCATAAAGGACCGCGCCATCTGACCAATCACAGCAGTGAGGGCTCACGGAAAGGAGGGGTTTAGACAAACTGAATCTTCGAACTGCTTCACACGAGTCATCATTTAGAAATGGGGTAAAATTAAATCTATTTTTGGAGAAAACTAAAGTGTTTTTTGACCTTGCATACATGTAAACCTGTTTTAAGAGACTCATTAAGCAATATTAGCAACCTTTAAAATAGCATAGTAGGGGCACTTTAAACACTGCATAAGCATGCATTAGCATGTTTTTTGTTTCACTACTAGGCTTATAGCGACCCTGTGCGGGCAGTGGTAGATTGGGCAGTCAAGGCGCTGGGTTGCAGATTGGCCGATCTGGTGTTCGAGCCTTGGGTTGGCACTGTTGGGCACTTGGGCAAGAGCCCTAACTCTATACATTGGCATTTAAGGCATTGGACTACTGTGCAAGGTCTTAGGTTCAAACCCCACCACCACCAAGTTGAAATTGTTGGGTCCTTAACTCTCAACTGTTCAGATGTATAATGAGAGAAAAATGTAAGTCGCTCTGGGTAAAGGTATCCGCCGAATGCTGTAAAATGTAATGTAAATGTCATCCCAAGTGTGGAGAAATGGGTGGGTTGTGGCAGGAATGGCATCTGGCCTAACTCTGCTGCCAATAACTTGCGGATCAAATGATCCAATATGGCGTCGCCAAGCTGTCCTGTAAGTATCACAATCCGACTATTGTAGGGTTTTAGACAAGCACAATAGCAGTGCTCAGACATTTGTAATAATTCGCTGTTCACACTTGCAATGGCACCATTAGGTGTGGACCCTAATATTCCACTAATAATTGCCCAATCTGAATAGAAACATGTCGTGTAAATCTGGGTAAAACCATTGCAGCAGAAAAAATGTTGAACAACCATTTCAGGCTATTTGTTGAACGGGACCCATATGGGTGGAACCTCGTTTTTCCCACATTTGCCCCCCAGTCAGAGATGTCGAGTGTTGTGTTAGTTCGTGTTCGTGGCATAAGGAGCAGCGTGAAGCTAAAACAAGGGCTCTCTTTTGAAGCTTGCGTTAAAGAGCAAAAGGTCTCCCTGGACACAGGAAGTTCGAATGGAGCTTGCTATTGATGGCAAACCTTAGTGCAAGCGCTAGAACGCACACGGGGGAGTCGTTTACTCCAAGTGTCTCTTCAGTTTAATTACCCCAATTAACTCCTCACCAAGGTGTGATTATTGGTCTTAGATGCTCTTGGAGAGGGAACAGGGTGAGCGCAGGTTCATTTGAATAGTTTTCACAGACAAAACTGGTTGTAAATGTTTTTTTTGTTTGTTTTTTTTCTTTCCTTTTTTCCCCTCTCAGCACATACAATGGAGTCTTTGTTGAGGTCAACCTACAGCTATTGTGTTTAGGAGAGATGTTCCATCCCAGTGGGCTTTGCTCTATGCTGTTTTCTCACTCGTAAAGCTGCTGATATTGTAAACCGGTTGTGTTTTTCCTTTCCTTATGCATGTGTGTGGGTGTGAGAGATATCGGACAGAATGCGGTGTGTTAATCTCGCTAACCCGGCACACTTGTTGTTGTGGTGCAATTAGCAGCTGTTCCAGGAGAGACTGTGTTTGTTCATCACGTCAGTCGGTGCTCAGGTCAACACCATGACACCGTGGGATACTCTACCCTCCCCCCACCATCGCTTCTCTCTGGAACAAAACATGTTTAACAAGGAAAACTCATCGAATTCTGTTAATTTACTTATCTGGAAACACACGGAGCTCGGCTATGACCTCTTTACCAACATCACCAATGAGGCTTGTCCTTATAAGAGTGAAGAATATTGATTAAATATTGAGTTTCTGAGCTCCAGAATCCAAATTTGTACTATTTGGTTCGGTTCAGTTAATTAAATCACCCGAAAAAGCCAATGATCGTCTGCTGATGGATGTGTAGGTATGGAAACATGCTCATAAAAGAACGTTCAGTCTATAAATGGAATACAAGGCTAAAAAAAGTTTGTGATTCGAGCAGCGCTGCTCAAGTTAATCCGTGCTGTAAGTGCACAATTAAAGGATTAATATTAAGAAGATAGTTTAACTATAGTAAGTAAGCACTCAGAATATGGGTGCTTAATCGTGGAAGTGCACTTACCTGAGACGATGAGTGAGCTATTGGCTACTGATCCGCCATTTTGGCGCCTGTGGTTTAAACCGCTAAAGGGCTCATGCGCATATCGTGGAATCGATTAATCTTCCCTCTGATAGTAATGCCTGTGATCTTGATGACGTATTTTTGACAGTGGTTTCACGCACAGCATTCATACCCGTAATTTCACAATTCGTCCGTGAAACAGAGGAGTTGTAACAACGAGATTCGTATCTGTAAGCGGTCAGAGTCGTATATTTCAGAGTTGTATTGTAACAAACACACAAAATCTCATATCTGTACGGTGCCGTGGCCGTAGATTACACACAAATCTTTTTTTTACGCACGAATATTTTTGACAGTGATTTTATTCCATAGAATAAACTAGATCATCTCTGAGCTATCCAGATAGTCGCGCTGCGCTGTCTACTGGGCCGCGCAGATATTTGGTTCAATCGGGTGTAAAAACAATAAAAGCGAGAGCACACAAAATCCTTATCAACTGTTTATTCTCCTTTATTCACAAAAACAAACTGAAACTCCAACACACGCGACACTCTAGAGCAGAAAGTGCGCATGCGCCTTTTGCCCTCCTACTACAAGCCCCGAATGGATAAAAACCTCACACACACATATGCACCTCACGAGCGCCTGTGCATCTAACATTAGCACAATATAAAAAAATCTAATTAGGTTTGTTACACATCCAATCGAATATGGCCAAAGTAAAAAAATGCGGCAAACTACGTCAGGTCTTTTTTTTTTTTTTTCATCTGAAAATTTGTCCATTATGTAATATGTTGATTTCTTTACAGGTATGCAAATATCCTTCTGTGATGATATTTATTTATTGATTTGTAAGTTATGATTGGATATAGTGAATGATTTGAGACATAATAATACAGACATAAACCTAATACAGACCCTCCCGTTGGGGGGTCGCCACAGTGGACCATCCGATCTGCACAACATCGCATTTTATCAGGGCTTGGGATCGACACGCCATCCAGCAGCTGGGGTTTGGGCATCGGTTGGGAGTTGATTCTGGGCTTTCCATATGGCAGGGGAAAAAACCTACCACCGAGCCACCAGTGCTGCAGACATAATAAACATATATAACATAATTTATACTAAAAATAATATAGTGCTCAAGACTTTTGCAAAGTACCGTGAAAGCACTATAAATATAGCCTTATTAATGTTATTAAACCTGACAAACACTAGTGGTGATTATGACGATGATGATGCAATAGCTACCGTACAGCATGGATCGTTCCCCCATATTTGTTGTCATGACCTATTTCTTGGGCTGCATTGGACCACTACTTATGTCACGTCTTTGCAAAGAGCCAGATGAGCTCACGGGACATTCTGAACTTCCTCCCTGAGAGACTCATTGACCAGCTTAGCTAATCTCCATGAGAAGGGTACATCTTCGCGTGAGAACCTGGGAAATTTGTAACGTCAACCTTCTGCAATGACATTTGTTTTTAGAAAGAAAAAAAAAAAGAATTGATAAAGCAGACAGGAATATGTTGTTGACTCAGGAGGCCCCGCCCAACTAGAGGACTGCAGAAGCTGAAAAAAGGACATAGCTGTGATCATGTGTTTCTGATTCAGTTGCAGCTTTCTCTAGTTCTCCTTCTCTTCTTGTTTTGTACGATTTTGCATTAACGAATACAAAGTGCATCATGCTCTGATGCCACTAAACTACCCGCTGCAACCCTTAGACAGATTCAGACAAAAAAATAAAGTGATTTCTTATTTTTAAGCGGAGTGCATGCGACATGGTTTTGTGTTTTCGAGATAATTAGGGCACAGTGAGCAAGGTCTTTCTGCATGTCCTCTCCTGTCTTAACTGCATGTACATATACAAAGAGTCAGAGTGAAAGTCACCTCAGTACCACCCACCTCCCCCATCCCTTATCTCGGTTGCCCCAGTGGAGTCAACAGCATTCAGCCATAGAGAATTAAAAACGAAGGTGTGTGCGCTTCCAATCACGCTAATGGAGTACACTCAATTCGACGCCTGCGAAGCATGTGAAGCATTTTAAAAATGCAAGGTCTGCTTTTGGCTCTTTGCAATTAATTTAATGATGTCTTATACCATGCATCTTTCATGATTTAGTACAGAAATGATAATGCTATATTCAGAATCATTCAAAGACACTAAGGGACTTTATTCTAGCTGTTCGATGGAAGGATTGTAGAATAGAATTGTATAAAAGTAAGAACTTGATGAAGATATCACTATGAATATTTGACTGAATATACTGTATGTTGTGTTTAACACCTGCTATGATTGAAAGTGATTAAAACTGATTTACCGTTTATTATTAGGCATGCCCAAGGGGTCTCTAGAGAGCTATGAACAAAATGTATTAGGAACAAAATGCACTGTTTTGGAGTTATGAGCATTTGATTGGGGTCTGTGCCAAACTCCATGTCTCCATTGAAGTCCTCAATTTCTTCAAAATCTGCCCATAAAGGTTGCATTTATTTTCCTTCAATAACTATCATTTTCAGACTACCAACAACAAACTAGACACTCATCCTCTATAAAATGTTCTCTCTCAGCAACTGGAACAGCTACGTTCTATGAAATAGGGTTCCCGAGATAGAGACATCAAAACCAAGGGAGAGACAATGCCAGTAAAGTCAATGCAAGACATTGGATTACAGCCTGAGCCCCTCCCCCTCCACTCGCGCACATACCCAGGGAAGACTTTAGGCTCATATCTCAGGAACCGTATTAGCTAGAACAGAGACGTTTTTGTCTGATTTGCTCAGGAAAGGCATCGCAGCATTGTTCCCCTACTTCGCAATGTTTTCAGAATTGTCTCTGATTCAACCATCAGAGTCCAAACATCAGAAGTCATTTTTAAAGCTGTTCCGGTGTAGGAAGGATTGTTGGGGACTGTTGAGAAGAACTAAATCAGTTCTTTTGTTCCTACCACACACTGCAAAAAGCTGCACCTTAATATAGCTCGTATGCTTTGTGGCTTGTCATGTCGGTAACAAATGCTCATCCACCAGGCTTTTTAATTCACATCAGTTTGTTGTGATGTAAACAGTGCCAGAATGTCCATTATAGCAGTTGGGAAATCACAGGTGATGTGACTGTATCAATGCAAAATGGCAGGTCAAAAAGAAAGTCTCTCATTTCAAAAGGGGAGAATCCGTGCATCATTCATTCTTTACGTTTTTTAAACCAAAAAAAAATTTGAATGGAAAAACTATTGATCAACATTTTTTCACAACCAAAAAAAAAAAAAATGGATTTTTTTTTTTTTTCATTGGACACAATTAGTTTGAACCAGAACAAGTAGTTTATACTTTTTTCATTGTATTTTATTTATTTAATATTATTATTATTATTATTATTGTATGATCATCAGCATTTGTACGTGAGGAGCGGGGTGGGTTCCTGCAGTTTAAAGACGCCAACCTTCTGATTATATTTAAACCACCGTGAAAGCAGAGTTTAAATGAGCCACTATTCAATGTTTCTCTTTGGTTTTGGAAACTCGTATAAAAAAAGTGTTTTTCTCTCTTTTTTTGGTTTGTTTTGGTTTTATAATGAAAAATGCATGAACAAATGAAACGCAGTTTGTAGTACACAGTCTGCAGTAGTCTGTCTAATTCCCTAATAACATGGGTAATAAATTACACAGAAACATCCCGTCTTTACACAGGGTTTAATTAGCCATCATTTTACCTTCCATTAGATTTATTCATGTGCTTTAACTGCGCTCTCATTGTTTTTTTTTTTTTTTTTTTTCTCCTCCAAACTAATTAAGCTTAAGGATCCCAGTATGCTTTTAATCAGCTCTTCTATTCTGTTTAGTGCCGTCTAGACCACCCACAGCAACGCTCCCCTGGTGTAAAATCGACTCGGAGTTCATCACTGTCTGAGTTGATCCTGACTGGTGTGAGCTGCTGATGCTTCTGGGCTTAGACACGGTCAGCCGCCCTGCCGTCCACCTTTTGTCTTTCGTATTTATTCCAGAGCTTGCCACTCTTTACGTACAACTCCTCGACTCTACATTAGTGTCAGATATCACATGAAGAGCAAACCAGCTCACAAACTGCAAGACATTATAACTGTTGCACTCTGCAGGGGCTTTTATTAGCTTAACAGAAACATCTGGTGCCTGACCGAATCTTCGCTGTTAATCAGCTCGCACTCGCTCTCCCAACAGTGAAGTAGGGTTGATCACGTTCTAGGCCGGGTTCACTGGCTGCTGTTCAACACCATGTGTGCCAAAGACGGGGGAAAAAGAGGAGATGAAAGGAGTTGTGTAGGTGAGGTCGAGGTGTAATGGCAGGGACATAAAGGCTGGTTTCAGACCCGACAGACTTCAGAAGGCAGTTTAGACAAGTGGGCCAAGGCAGTTTGGAAAAGTAACCTCTTTTACACAGAAGAGTCTGAATATACTGGGCACTTACACAAAGAACTACCAGCAGTATCATCGATGCTGTTTTTATTAGCATCATTTCTACCTAACCTCAGGGAAACTTTTACAAAGATAACATATCATCAGGATGTGGTATTTCTGGTTTAATTTTATCATCCTTAAAGCATGCTAACATTTTACGTGAACTAGGAATGTTGTGTTTATGATGTCATTTTATGATGTCAAAACTTAAACAAAAAGGTAGAGGGGGGGAGGAGACTTTTTATTTTATTTTTTTTTTTTTAAGAAAATTCCTCTTAATCTGTAAAATTACCGAAAGGTTAAATCGGATGGAAATGAAATGAAGTGAAATTGGTTCAACACGAAAATAAATAAATAAAGAAATAAAATGAATATGCCTTTACAGCGTTCATGGATGTTTTAAATAAAAATTTAAATCTGCATATATTCCAACTCATATTTATTGGAATGTTTTGAAAATCGTGTTAAACAGCAGTTTAAATTAACCCCTAAAAATCTTAAAGGGTACTTAACTACTTAAAGTACTTAAAGCGATACAGTACTAGGAGAATCGATTCAGTGATGTATGAGCGATTCTTTTGTGTGGCAATTCATGTACCGCCACTCTGTCTCTACTTTAAAAAAAACTTTGTGGTAATATTTTGTAGTTCCTCTATGAGCCTATAGGTGGAGCACTCTAAATTATTCATTTTTGCAGCCAATATGGAAAACAAAAAGCATAATAATTGCAGAATCACAATACGAGCTGAATTTGCACCTAGGTATCGCGATAATACGGTATCAGCAGGTCCGTGGTGATTCTCGTCCCTAGTATTTCCTCGGATCACAAACTCTAAGATTTCCTTTGATGTTCGACTGGCTTTAGCTTCTATTACAGCGTACAATGTGTTTTTTTTATGGCCACATAGTTGTTTATTCTCAATCCTGTAAGTTCTCATCACACTGTACATGTGAACCTGCTCTTACTTTCACTAATATAAATTGATTATAGATAAACAGTACTGTGTAAATCTACTGCATTCTTTTTTTTTTAATTCACAGCAAAGTGCCTCAATGGCGATATGCCAATTGACCAGCCTGGTTCTGCCAGTGCGATGTTGGAAAAGCGGGAGGGTGTGTGTGTGTGTGTGTTAGGAAGCTAATACTGTTATTCAGCACCCCAGGGGAAGTATGCGGTACCTTGCAGCTCGTGGCATACAAGATGGGCCACTTTTCGGTCACAGCATTAAAATAGGATGTAATAAGAATGTAGTCTTGGTTGACGTCATTTATGCATTTACGTTGGGTTGCGTTCTTTAAGTGTGATTTTTGTGGATTACATTTTTTTTGTTAATCCAATTAATGTAAAACAACTCAATTTCCAAACTGAAATTTTTACAAAAATTGTGTAACCGGAAACCCTAAATTATTTTTACTTGAGAGTGTAGTCTATATATAAAAGCATAGTGACATATCACATAATTAGATGATATTTAAAGTCGTTTGGGAACATCTTAAACAGTTGAATAAGAAAATATCTTGTATAAATTCTTATTGGAAAGATCTTGCTTGACAACTGAGGCCCGTTATCAGTATTTATTACATTGTCATTATGAGCTGAAAGACAGAGTGAGGAAAAAAAAATCGACATTACAGAGGATGGCGACAGCAATGATGACATCGCGTCTAAACAGCAATCAACTTCCATTCTCAGGTACAATTGGCTTCTATATCGGATTCGATCCATGCCCGAGTATAGGATCCAGGAACGTTTGTGTTCACACTGATCAAAATGAACCAGACTTTTGGGTCAAGTGTTCTAAAAAACTAATGGTTCTGGGTCTCTAATGTGAAAACCGTCAACAATATATGAGCCCCAAGTGCCGCCGAGTCCAGGGGAGGGTGTTTCAAATAATGTTTTCCCCAAAACCACTGGAGTAAAAGACAAAAATCTGGTGAGGTAATAGTCCAGTCCACTGTGACTAACCATCAAGAGTGCCATCATAACAACTCTATTTGAATAGACAACATTTAAAAGACATCTTTGTCTGTTAGCTGCTTCTATTAATACTTTATCTCTTATTCTTTTAAAAAATCCATCACCATTTCTGGCCTTGAGACCAGAGTAATTTATGATGCTTCTCAGACTATTTTATTAAGCATTAAACCAGCAACCACTTCACACCAAAATAGAAACCAGGACCATACTCTCAGTTCAAAGCGAGTGATTGTGGTAATGGTGCTCCAAGCGGGATCCACTGCAGCTTGAGGGGGAAGGAAAAGTATCTGAAATATGCCAGGCTAGCACAACTGCTTTGTTTTCTTTGCCTAATGTAAGTGGGTGGAGGGGGGGGGGGGGGATGGGGTTGGCCTACGCTAGACGTGCCGTCATCAAATAGCTGTGGAACTGGGAACAATGGAAGCCGGGACATCACTGACCCCACTATGTGCAAAAGCCGCTGGAATCTTTTGCCAAGGGGGTGGGGGGCGGGGGGTATTAGTGGAGCGACTGTGGTGCGGATTTGCCAGGGGATTTTAAGATGAGATTGACAATATACTATAATATATATTGTCCAGCACGGGGTGTGAACACTAGATAGATAGACAGACAGATAGTGTGACCTGCTTTTATTCATCTGTTCTGAAGTTCATGGCCAGTTGTGGTCGGGTCATTTCACTGGGGTTGGCGATCAAAGGTGGAAGCAGGATGCTGGCAGATGTAGAACAGGATGTGTGTAGGAGTAGCTATGTAGAAGTAATTTGCTTTATTGTAAGCTGGTCTATTAAAAAAAAAAAACTAAAATATTAATGCTGTAAATGTTTGAATGTTTGGCTTGTACGTGTACACTGATCCAAGGTTGAAGGTCTGGCAGTCCGTACGGTGCTTTCCTCTTTCGGCACAGATGGCGCCTGACGTAATCAGACGCCAACCTTAATTTTTCCCCTTCTTCTTGAGCCGCGCTCTCACCAAAATCGTCTCTTTTTGTACAAATTAATGGCAATACGACTATAAAACCCAGAGTGGAAATAATAAAATGTGTGCATATTTTTCTTTTTCATAACCTGGGACTTTGTTAAACTCTTAAAGTTAAACTACATAACTTGTGAAATATATCATTGGCAAAAGAGCCGGTATTTCCAATCCGTTTAAATTTTTATTGCACTACACAATGTCACTTATGTTTTTATCTTGACTGTTTCCCTATACAGGGTTTGATTGATGAACAAATATCCACCGTGTTAAGCTGCCACATTTATTTTCCTCCTCATCGCCTGTGGATGAATATCATCATTGGTATAGAATGTACCTTAATTGACCAACAAAATGTACAGTGCCAGCCAAATGTTTCTACATTCTATACAAATACAAGAATACATTCTATACAAATTTTTTCAAAACGATGAAATAACACATAGTATTCGGTAAACAACAACATTTTAACACACGAAGGTCAACTGTCTTGGAATAGTTCATTCAAGAACAGTATTGTCATGTACATTTGCAAAACCAATCAAGGACCATCTTGAAACTGGCTCTCATGAAGACCTTCCCAAAGCTTACGTCAAAAACCAGCTTTAAAAATCCCCAAGGTTAGAGCTGACAGAGCATCAGTAGTAGACATCTCAATATCAACTGTTTAAAGGACATTTCAGAATCCTTCAGCATTATTTTACAATGTTGGAAGAAATAAAAATGAGGAAAGACCATGGAATTAGAAGGGGTGTCCAAACTTTTGACTGGTGGAGTACAATGGTAAGGTTATTCCCAGACCAGTGGGACTGAGCAGATGTTTGATCTGGTTTAGAGGTTTAGTTAGAGCTGGTTTCCTCCCACATTTTAGAAACATGTAGTGTAGGCTGATTGGCATAAGTTTATGGTTGTGTGTCTGAATGTCTGTGTTCTGCGATGAGTTCCCTGGGTTAGGCTCCAGGCCTCCTATGACCCTTCACAGGATAAATAGTATGGGCAGTAAATGGATGATAAGTTAAATGTCAAACAGATTAATTATGCTAATCTATGCTATTAGGCATTTATGAATGTTGTTAGTATTGTAAACATTTAGACACAGTGCTTACCATTGTTTGCATCATTCTCAACTTGGCATGTTCATCCTGGTAGAATGTAAAAGACGTTTTCGTTTAAGTGCCATGACTGGCAGAAAACCACTTTGGCTCCTGAAATACAACAACAAAACCCTTGTGTCTAATGTATAAGAGCATGATTAATGGAAAACGAATAAATGCAGCAAATAAAAGAACCAAAACGAAACCAAATTATGTCTCTAGTCGGCGTCTGGTATATTTCACAATGACAAAAACATGCCGCAGAGACAGGAAGGGTATTTAGATGTTTTCTAGCTCACTACTGTGTTCACAACATTAAGACCGCGCAGTAAAGCGTCTCCGGTTTCTTTTGAGTAGAGGTTTATAAGCTAAGTGGAACCAGCAGCGTAACCCATAAAGTGACAGATGTAACCTATACCCGTGTTTTATGTTTAAATGAACACACAGTCCAGTCCAGCCTTTTAAGCAGGAACCTCGATTATCCCATGAAGTCCTCCAGGGTCAATTGAAACATGATGAGGGACAAGAATGAAGCAATGCCACTTTGAAAAAAGCATGTTGTCATAACATCACTTTAGTTGATGTGAAGCTCTGCCCTCTCACTCCATGGTGGAATGTTGAGAAACGCTAATGTAGATGCGGTGAAGCTGAAAATACTATCGCAGGAATTATGCAATTCTCTTGTCTAAATGGTTTCAGACAGGATAGTGGTGAACCGTCATTTTCAAGGAAGAAATGTGACAAACAAACAAAAAACTGATGGCTATGTTTACTCGTAAATGTAAGAGCATTTCCACTCTCACAAAGTGAAGAGAACATAAAGGATTGGGACTAAACAGCTGTGTCTTAAGAAAACCACATATCAATGAGGCTAATCTGAAAAAGGCTTTAAAAGGAAGCATAAGAAATGGACTATAATATGCATTAAAAAATAAAGATGGAAAAAGGTTATGTGGTCTGATGAGTCCAGACCTACAGTACCATCTTACAGAGAGGGCACAGCAGGGTAAGAAGAAAGGCAGAGAAAGTGATGCAACCATTATAGTGCCTACCATACAAGCCTGAGAGACCAGTGTTATGATCTGGGTTTACTTTAGCTGGTCAGGTCAAGAGTCGTTCAGAGAGGGTGGGACATCATTTTTCACATATGGATTGGTCACCACAATATCCAGACTTTAAACCCCATTGAGTATCTTCGTGATGTACTCGAGAAGCCTTTACGCAGCGGCCCGACTCTCTCGTCAAGTCAAGTAGACTTTTATTGTCATTTTAGCCATATACAGTACAGTACAGAGTGAAACGAAACGCCGTTCCTCCAGGACCAAGATCCTACATGCATGCAACATAAATGAACAGAAACTGACTGACTAACCACAACATTATATTAGCTAACTATCCAAGACAAACCAAATTTACACTATGAATGATTAAAAAAAGCTATACTAAAGTACTATATAAAAGATATTACTATACAAGCGACAACACAAGACAACATAAAGTGCAAAGCCTTTTATGTGAAAAAAAAAATTTGTTGCCTTTGGTCTGAAATGAATGTTTTGACATTGCATAATCGTTTTGAAACGATACCACGGCAGTAATCAAAGCAAAACGGTCCAATAAAATATTAGTGTGCAGTTTTTTTTGTCTGGGCAATGCATATGTGACCACCTTTTCAAAGAAGATCTCATTAGACTGGCAAGTCTTCACTCCCCATATGCATCATATCACCCATCACAATTTGGCTTTTGTCACAGTTAGAATATCTTATTACAATGGTACCTGGACGTCATGGGATATATTAGGGCAACAAGTGAAGATTTTGCTCCTGAAGTTGATGTGTTTGAAGCAGAAAAAAATGGGCAAGTTGTGATGGCTGGATGACTGGATCAGAGCAACTCCAAAACTTCAGGTCTTGTGGGATGTTCCCAATCTGCAGTGGTCAGGACAATCTTAAAGTGGTCCAAGGTAGGAAAACCGGTGAACAGAGTCAACAGGACAACAGGGTCATGAGTGGCCAAGGCTCATTGGTGCATTTGGGAAGCGAAGACTGGCTCACATAGCCCGATCCAAAAGAAGGGCCACTATACAGTTGTACAAATTGGTGAAAATGGTTCATGCTGGTTGCTATAGAAAGGTGTCAGAACAGCTTTTATTGGAAAAAGTGGGGACCTACTCAATGTTAGGCAGGGTGGCCTCAATCTTATGGCTGATTCGTATATGTCTTCCATGCAACTAGTAAAGCTCCTTAATGAGATAAATCAGCTTTGTATAATATCAAAAATATCTATGAATAAATATTTTTTTCTTAGTGATCTACATGTTATGCCATATCTCAGAGGCCTGTCTCTACCCCTGCTAAAGGATAAGCTTTTTCATGCGGGAAGTAAGAAATGAGAAAAGGCATTAGAGAACCCTTTCGAGAACCATAACCATAAATATACATTGAAATATTTTGCATGCAAAGTTTCTTAGAACTACTGACTAAAAGTATCGGATGCAAAAACTAAGTCTATTGTCAAACATTAACCGAATCCCTGTGAACAGAATCGCCACACGAATGGGATGAAGCTGCTTTCCGCATGTTAAGCGTCAAGATGTTCGCCATCAGTCATCTCACAGATGCCTTACTAAAGCTTTCAAGTATGTCCAGTGTTGAGTGCCTAAATGAGCCGAGAGTAAAGAGGGGATCAGATAGCACTCGAAGTGTCTAAACGACCAGAGCATTCAAGCCTCTGGGTTTGAGGTGAAGCCGAATAGGAGCTGCTGGATACAGTTTCAGTTTACGCAGATTGCTCTGATAATCGGACTGTTGTAGCACTCCTCCAGCACTTACATCAGATATGATTATAAAGATGCTCTACGCTTTCGGAGTAGTAAAGCCCTGGAGCATGGAAGTGAGAGAGTCGGGTGATAGATGGTCCTGTCAGCAGAACCCTAATCGTTTATCTTGTGTCAGTGTTTAGAGAGAGAGAGTACAGTACAGTTTTGTGTATAAATCTGCAACGGCTTTAATTAGCTGCTTTTTCCCCCCCGAGAAGGTGTTTTCTCATTACTTTTCGGAGAGCTTTTGGCTTTTGACCAGGGTTATTCAATTAACATTTTTAAAGGTCCAGTTATATTGGTTTTCTTGTTTACTAGCGTCTGGATAAACAACTGACACGATTGATTAATTAATGATTAGTTTATGAATATAACTAAGATAATTAGCTGTTTAATTTCTAATGGTGCTTTAATGCCGCCATTTTTGAGTCGTGTCGTGAACTCTGAACAGAGGATGCACATGTATTTCAAATTTGACATGATAAAAATCTGCACTCTGTTCAGTCTAATAAAATACACCGCCTGGCCAAAAAATTAGGCGCAGACTACACGATTCCATTCAATCATCTTTAGATTTTCACTAATTTATAGCACTGCAGATTGGAGTCATTGTGAAGGTTTTACAGAGTAGACACACATGTATCAGACACAGTGCGCAGTGTGGTGGCCAGTTCATGTGTGAAAATTCCTTTCTTACCCTGATGCACCCTGGACTGGGGTCAACCTAAACTCATCAGAACAAAGACTTTTCCATTGCTCCAAACTCAAATCTTTATGCTTCCTAGCAAAATTAAGCCTTTTTCCTTATTAATCTCAATAACAAGAGTGGATTTTTTTTTCCTGTGGACACACAGCTGACCCAATCCTTTGAGTTCTCATCACATTGTGTGTGTATGGAAATGCTCTCACTTTCACTATTAAACATAGCTGTGTTTATTGTTGTTACAGTGTTTTTTTTTTTTTATACCATCTCCAGTTAAGATTTTTTTCCCGGCCACATTTCTTCCACACAGATGATGATATTGTGTTGAAGGGTTCTTAACCCAGTTTTAGTAATCAAATCGCCAATCTCAAAAGAATTTCAAATCTCCTTAGTTGTTTTCTTTGCCTAAATCAGCCCAATAATTTGACCCCTTCTGAAATGGTGACTTTTTTGGGGGGAGGGGGCTGGGGGAGGGGGTGGGGGGGTCAGTGTATATATTGCCGGGTCTGTGTCTGGACTGTGGGTCACTAGTTCTACAGTCAGTTTTTTTAAGACTAGCCTTAAAAATCACTAATTTATAGCACTGCAGATTGGCGTCATTGTGAAGGCTTTCCAGAGTAGACACACATCTATCAGACACATCTCAATATCAACTGTTCAAAGGAGATTATTGCATATGTTGTATGCATTCAGCATTGTTGAAAGTAGAAAGAAATAACATGAAAATGAAGTAAACAAAATAGTTTGAGAAAGAATATGGTGCAGGGTAGAGACACAGTGGTGAGTGTGTGGAGGTGGATGGTCAGGAATAGGATATTATGTTTTATCTGTGCTCTGTTAGAGCCCTAGTAGAACATTTCAGTAGGACTTCCCAGGGTTATACAGTCTCTCTTTCATGTGGGTTCAAGTTCAGGTCACTCCCCGCCCCTTTCCCCTCACCACTTGGCTGCACTTGTTATGAACACTGTTTACTTGAGGCCAGACATCTCAGTGGCTGCAGAAGGCTGGCTTCTTGAAATGCAAGCCTGCATATCTTAATCCCCCTCAGTTTCCTCTGAGCGGCCACCTTTTTTTCTGAAAAGTACGGATCGCGGTCTCGATTCGCCTGGAATTTCTATACGTGCTATCTTTTCTCTCATCTCAAGACTGTTATTTATTGGTCAGACGGCACTCTTTGTGCGGCGCTAGGCCTCTTCTCTCTCTCCTGCCCAGCTCATGAATGTGAACGTCACCATTGTCCGTTCTTGCATACTAACCTGAAACGCGGCGCTTTTTAAAACAAAGTGATCAAATGTTTTGGGAAGAAATATTACGAAGAGCAGGAGGACTGGAGGACCTGAAGCGTGTGTGCAGCAGAGTCTGGGTCTCTGAGGGAATTAGAGCACGGCTTAGTCTGGGATCGAGTGGTGGTTTGGATCCATCACTCAAAACGGTGGCGGCTGAGCTCTAGCATGAGGTCAAGAGGCTAAAGACCAGATGTGATATTATATTTATGTATTAAATCCTTTTTTTGTCATTTTCTGTTTCTTTTGTTTTACCATGTGTGCAAGACGAAACAAACGGAGTAGCCAATTCTGTAATTGATGCTGCAATATCTTAATTTGATTGTTCATATTTTGAATGAAAGACAGCGCAGACGCACACTGCAGTGCCCTTGGCATTTTCTCGTTAGAGAGAGTTCATCCTCCTGCCTGCTTCCTTTCTATCCCTGCAGAGTGGAGATTGTTTCAGCATATTTTTAGGCTTTTGAATAATGAAGTAGCTGAAGACACTGGGAAATGCGCACACACACACACACACACACACACACACTGTATTCATTTTCCTAGCGAATGTTTGTGAATGACGGGGCATATGCATTTTGAATTCATGATTTATCGGCGCATTTGTGCTGCGATATGCGAAATCCTGAGCTGAAATAATGACTAAGATTGCAGTGTGGTGAAAGGAAAGTGTTATTTTAGTGGCTGGTGGAATTATCACTCGTGTTAATGTTTTTGTTCTGACGAGAGTAAATTAAGCTGCTTGTGTGTCTTGATGAACTCGCTTTATTGGTGATGAATCACTGTTCGGTTCAGAGCCAGACAGCCACATGTAGTCATGACTCACTCAAACCATTCATACATTTTTACACATTAGCTTGGTGTCAATTTAATGATCAGCTATTAACCATTCGTAAGGCCCGGGTTCGATTCCCAGCCAGTGCTCAAACCTCAGCCACTGGATGCAGTACCGGTCCCAAGCCCGGATCTCACTATAATTGAGGTGTTTGGGTATTGTAACACACTCAATTTCCCAACATACCGCCCCCCCTCCCTTTTTTTTTTTGGTAAACTCCGATTACACAGGTCATGTACTGTATTGCGGCATGGTGGTGTAGTGTAGCACCTCCTGGGTCCAGGTTCGATTCCTGCCTCGGGTCTGGGTGTTTTCCCCGTGCTTGGTGGGTTTCCTCCGGGTACTACGGCTTCCTCCCGCAGTTCAAAAACATACAGATTAGGTTATTTGGTTTTTCCGAATTGCTCATTGTGTGTGTATGCGTACAGATTGGGGTTACCGGTAAAGTGAGCATCACACCACCTATATGTGGGCCTTCCTCAAGCTGTTGACACAGTCAGAAGCCCACAATTGGCTAGAACGTCTTCTGTACCATAAAAATGTCCTTTTACTGGAATGAAGGAACTAATAGAAGTTCCGCAAAGAATTCAAGTGGGCTGTACATCAACGCTCTTTAATCCGTGATGACCTCCACACATGTTCTTCTGCCATCCATTGGCCAACTACCTTGATGAACATCTTCGACATGGACGGGAATGCTGAGTGAGCCCCAGGCCTCGACATCAGCATCTGACCTCACTAATTCTTTTAGGGCGGATTGAGCAAATCCCTGTCGTCATGTTTCAAAATCTGCAGAAAAGCCATCTCGGAAAATTATTGTAGAAGGTTATTGTAACAGCATATGGGGACTGAATCTGGAATGGTGTTATTGATATTCAACACGGATACGTCAGTCAGTCATAACATTAATTTATCTTCATTATTCAACATGGAAATACTAAGGACTAGATCTTTATCGATCAGTTCAATTCATGTAGTAACGTTTACCACGGGACAAAGTGACTGAACAGTAAACTGGTGACAGGATTATTGGCACCCAAAGCTCACGCTTGCCAGCGGGGACTACAGGCTAACCCGTCTAGGCCAATCCCAAAGAAAAGTCAATGCAGCATAAATTGTTGAAAATAAGGCAATGTTGGCGATGATGGATAGGAGTCAGAACACCCAGTGCGTCCCAGCCAGATGGTATGGCGCTTAACAGGCAAAGAGTTCAAAGTTGTCAATCTAGGATCCAAATTCTCCACTCTTAATCCGACCGAGTTTTTTTTTTTATTTTATTTTTTTTTACAAAGATTTTCATCCATGGAGAACCTGTAACCCAAGGGTCTGCAGATACCCACTATCTGTGGTTTCAGACACTTCCCCAGCACATCCCCAGAGGTCTTATGGCGTCATGACTACCGTTAGAATCTGTCTAAGAAATGTGTTCCTTTCTTTTTCTGTAGGCTCTGGATGTGGATCGCAGTGTGCTATACAAAATGAAGAAGTCAGTAAAGGCTATTTACACTTCAGGACTAGGTGAGTGATTGCTCTTCTTTTCCATTAACACCTCTCTCTTTCTTATGCTTTCAACTTGTACGTCAGTGCAAAGTGTGGAGCCGTGTCTGTTTCTAGTTGGTGTAATATGTTTTGTTTGGAGAGGAAGTGTGTAATGGGAATTTTACTGCCAATATAGCTGTATAAATGTGTACAGTCGACTGCAGGACCATTCTTTAAGTCTTTGGGACAATATATTATATTGTATAGATATAGATAAGAATCAGATGAATATGAAATCATATAATCATATAAACAGATGAACGAAAGTTACAATGGCAATAAATCACGCGCTGGTAAAACCTGTCCCTGCATGTAGACCTTGTACAATAAGTCGGACACGATAAATATAACATGAGTTGTAACAGCTATAGTCATGGCATTGTGGATGCAAAGAGGTAACGGAAATGCCGTGTGATGGGTATTGACTCACGGCGATGACTAGTAATGTAAAAGTAATTGTTCCTACTTAACATTTCCTGAGTGTTATGAGTAAAGTGTTATATTTATGGAGCTACATTTATCATCTGCTGCTTATTACTGTCTGTGTGTGGAGCTGATTTTCAGTTCTCCCCAATGAGCCTTTCTTTTTTTACATGAAACACATGCACACAGTTATAGGTTTCTGAGCGCTCTCTCTCTCTCTCTCTCTCTCTCTGTCTCTCTCTCTCTTTCTAACGCTAACTCTCCCTTTATAATGCTTCCCAGCTCACAGCAAAACCTAGACTCTAATTAGCCACGTTCTCCTCAGATGTGTCCTTTCCCATTTACGTGACTCTCTATGAGCCAAGTCACATTTCACTCGCAAGGAATTTGACTTGGCAGCTACTACATTAACGCAGATTATACAACAGTTAGTTCCGACCGAGTAATCGGATTGGACGAGAGCCATTCCATGAGTTGTGATAATAGACAGTAACAGCAATGAGAGATTTAATTATATGTATCACTCCGCGTCACAGGTATAATAATAACAACCGCTAATTACACTAATTGTCAGTCGCAGCATGGGGGAAAGTAGGTCTGTATGGTCCACCATACTGAGGAGAGAGCATCTGCCTGCCAAACACCACATTAAAAACCAGGCACAGAAGCTCTTTTTCAGCAAGAAAACACTTCTGGTAATGTTATCTGTAACCATCCATGTTCTTTTATTTACGTGTACAAAGCTAACTGGATGCTAACTCAAGACTGAATTCTAAATCACTCTCGAACACCTGATCAAAGGCACTTCTTAGTGTGTGAGCCAAGGGAATGTACACCCTACTTATGCCTCTTTTCCACTGCATAGTACGGCACAGCACGGTTCAGTACAGCTCACTTTGGTTCGGCTCAGTTCGGTTCGGTTTGCGCTTCCACTGCAGTTTAGTAATGCTTTAGAGTGGGCGGGATTATTCACGTGTCGTTATAGTTGCGGCGCCTCTACTGCCGTGATATCATCGTAAACGCGCCATAAACACAACAATGGAGCATATTGACGACATGGTGTTCTTCATTCTCGGCCATTCTCGGTTCTTCATTCAAAAGAGGCTGATGGCAGCCAAAGAAAATTTTGGTTACTACAAAAAGGTGCGTCCGATCCTTCTCTGGCTGTTCTAAATATAGCGGTTCTGTTGTGTCTCGTGTCGCAAGTTCAGTGACGCAGTAATGACGATTTTCCCCCGGCCAATCAGTGACCAGCAGAGTTTACACGTCACGTTTTGGTAACGGTTCGGCGCGCTTGGAACCTCGGCTGAGGTGGTACTAAAAAAAGGACCAGGTGTTCCCAGTGGAAAACCCCCCAAAAGTGAGCTGAACTGAACCGTGTCGTGCCGTACTATGCAGTGGAAAATCGCCAATAGTGCACTAGCTTTCCATTTAATGCTATGTATAGTTCAACCGGAGAACCTGAAAGTTGTTTGAAATTCTAAGGTGGAATATATTCTATCAGGATTAAGTACTGTAGGTCCCTGACTTACGAACAAGTTCCGTTCTGGGAGCACATTCCTAAGTTGGATTTTGTTCGTAAGTGAGTGGGGAAAAATGCGAGTCTTGTACAGCTTTGACACAAATATACAATATAAAACAAACAAAAAACTAAAACAAAAAAAAGTTACCGAGTTACTTTTTTTAACAGCAAAGGTGGGATGGGGGATTCTAGTGAAATTCAAGAGAGACAAGCGGATATAAATCCCAAACTCGTTGTTTTTAATTAAATGAACACTTTTGCATAATAAAGCTGTTGCCTTTCTTGTGCTTGAAATCAAAGTGGTTTCTTAAATATGGCCAAGGTTTGGCTACATAAGAATTTGATTTTACATTTCGCTTTCATCTGGGCCTGCATCACGGTCATCTGTTTTGTCCGTCTCCATCGTTCTTGTGAGTTTAGGGCATTTATTCAGGGGGTCAGGGGTAGCTCAGTGGTTAAGGCATTGGACTACGGTTCGGAAGGTCCCAGGTTCAAACCCCACAACCACTAGGCCACTGTTGGGCCCTTGAGCAAGGCCCTTAACCCTCAATTGCTCAGATGTGTAATGAGATAAAAATGTAAGGCTCTGGATAAGGGCGTCTGCCAAATGCCTAAATGTAAATGTATTCAATCAACCAATCAGTGGAGTGGGTTTCAGGGTGCACTTTTCTCTTCCTTCCTCATTGCATTATTTTTTATTATTTTTCATTTTCATTCATTTATTTTTTACTCAATAACAAATATGGTTTGAAATGTAGTGAAATACAATACTTAAACAAATATAATTAAGCAAAAGTAAAACTACAGAAGTAGAAGTACACAAAAAAACTACTCATTTACAGTGACGCGAGGAAATGTAATTCGTTACTTTCCGCCTCTGTGGAAAATAGTAACTCGAATGTTCGTAAGTCGGGAACTTGCTGTATATTTTTGGAATTTCTCATTGTGCCATTAAACAGGTGACTGAAACCCTATTGTGGACTCCATAATACTCCAGCCAAAGGAAAGGACCTGAATTGGCTTTGACAGATAATGGATTAAGTCATAAAGTCGGACATGCATTGAGGAGCCTCTAGGACAGGGGTGTCAAACATACGGCCCGCGGGCCAAATACGGCCCACTAAGGTGTCCAGTACGGCCCGCGGGATGATTTGAACAATAATATTAAATATCAAATATTTTTTATTATCATTATAAGTAGTAGTAGTAGTATTAAATAAAGTCTATGTCCGGGTATTCGCTGCAATATTGTGTTTGGTTTTATTAATTTTTTTATTTTATCATTGATCATTTAACTGCTCTTCTCTTGCGCTTCTGCCGAAACCTCTAACACGCATGCGCATTCTAAATTGGCGCCTAAATCTAATTTCTTCGGCTATTTGAAGATGTGTGGCAAGCACTCACGATTTTAAAAAAATGTCCAAAAAAAGAAAAATTGATCTGGAAGGGCGGATGTTTCAGGAGAAATGGAAAGAGAAGTATTTCTTCTGTGAGGTCAACGGCAAGCCGGTAAGTTTAATCCGCTCACAAGCCGTGGCTGTGCAAAAAGAATACAACATTAAACGGCACTATGACATACACGCAGAGAAATATGATAAATACACTGGACAGCTCCAAATGGAAAAAATTAATGCTTTAGCATCCGCTTTAAAAAATTTTTTTTATTTGTTAAAGGAAAGTTCTCATTTGAAGTGTAGAGTTAATGTTCATATCCAAAGTGAATGATATATTTTTTTCATTTGCATTAACCATAAAGAATTTATTTTTGTATATGATTCTTTCTAAACTATTGAGTTGTTAAAGGCAGTTTTTTTTAATTATGAAGTGTTTTTCTAGTTTGTAAATTATATTGTAGCCTATAGCTTCATATTTAATGTAACTGTCTGTACACAGAGTCTGCAGCATTTTTTATTTCTTATCTGACAAGTAATATCCATGTTCAAAGGAAAGGATTTTGCTTGCCATTACTTGGCATTGTTTTTCCCCCAAAAAGGAATAAGTGTTAATGAACAGTTTCTGAGGACTTGTTACATGCAGTTTTACAGAATATAGTGTATTTGTTGTAATTTGATGGACTATGATTAAAAAAACAAATTCGGCCCGCACATGGTCACATTTCTTCTCATCCGGCCCTCACCCTAAAATGAGTTTGACACCCCTGCTCTAGGAGGAGCAGTCGCCTCTCGCACTGGTTTTCTGCTTACACATACATTCAAACAAGTCTAATTAAGTTTGAGTACTCAAGCCTGAATTTAGTTACGTCATATCCACTGTGAGATTTGTGAACTCTGTCTTGTGGTGTAGCTTGTCAGGTCTTGTAGTTGTTCTGTGTGTGTTTGTGTGTGCTATTCTGGTTTTCCTTCTGCTGCTAGCTGTGATAGTTCCTTTTATTTGAACTGCATCAAGGCACAGTTTACAAAACACATCCACAGAGCCGGAGCCTTACACTGCTGAGCTGGGCTTTTTTTTTTTTTTTTTCTCCAGGAACACTGCATTCACTGTTCATGCACCACAGTTGTGTTGTATAGAGAAAGACAGCTGTGTCAAGACACACCCTGTGTGTGTGTGCGTGTGTGTGTGTGAAGCCCTTATTTATGCTGCAAATGGGGTTCCCAGAACTGCTGTCATGTCATTACTCTCTTCTGTCTTCTGTGGAGTCTCAAGAGCAGCACAAAAAGCTCATTTGATTAGGCAAATGCACAGGCCATGGGCTAAAATTAATTCAAAGCCAAGATACCAAGCCCACACCTCCATTTGAATTTTACTGATCTATTTATGCATCGCAGCCTTTGCAGCTTTGTGTTTGACATCGTTAATATTCCTGTAGCGTCAACTGTAAAATGTTAGGACACACGACGAAATTATCATTTTTTAATTTAATATTAAGCTTCTAATCATTGTCCTTAAAAGCTATTTTGGCTTAAATCCAGCGATCTGGGTTGAACAAGATGACATGTTTTATAGAATAGCTTTCTGGACATAATGATGAAAAAGAAGATGAGATCACTTAAAATAATCTATCATTGATAAAAGCCTAGTTTTTGTGTGTGTATTTCCATATAAGCAAGGCATTCAATTGAAGTCAAAGTCTGACACACTGATTCACTATAATCCATCCACTTGGCTTTGGCCGTGCGGGTCTGGTTTGGCTGAGCAGTTTTGCTAATTGAGCTATTTGAATGACCATTTAAAACTGCTCTTAGGTAGCCCTACACCATCCCTTTATCACTGCCAAACAAAATCTCCAACCCTCTCTAACGCTAATATTTAGCCCCATTCACACAGCCGGTAATATTGTGTGTCGTCGTTGAGCCTCAGCATTCTGTATTTAATGAACCCTGGAGGTCATTGTTAAATCGAAAATCTTGCTTTCCTAGAATTAAGCTTTGTCTATTATTGGTTAGCTTGCCAGAGCTCTGAAATAAGAGCCAATCATACAGTGTGAAGGTGATAATCAGTGATAAATGAATCAGGGAGACAATAAGCTCTGAGCAGAGCGCTGCATTTGGTGGGTGAGTGCAAATGTGCATGGATAGCACCTTAACACTTAGTTCACTCATTCTTGATGTTTTGAAAGCAATAGTGTGCATGATATTTCGAACACGTGATACAGATTCATGCTAGATGCTGATGCCTTTGTGACAGCAAGAGATAATAAATGGTGAATTTAGATTAAGCTACATGATGAGTGATAGAAGACTGTTACAGAAGCAGAGCTACATGAATAACTATGATTGAGTAGTGGCTGACGACCAAGAGTCTCAATCATGAATTATCTAAGATTATCTGACAACAAAAAAAGGACTAAAAACATTAAAATGTTTAAACTTTTGACTGGTTATGTATGTGAAGGTTTATTTTTTCCTGAAGTATATATTTGTACTCTAATTCTGAGCTCCGGTGGAAGAAATTCACGTGTAAGTTTGCATAAAAACAGCTGGAATATCTACTCTAAAATCCACAGGTAATGTAAAACCACTATTTCCCTGACCCGAACAAAAACAAAGAAATGACCTGTGAACCAGCTTTGACAGATGATGAATTATTGTAGTCCACACTTACGTTCTTGAGTCAGTGCGCTCCATTAGATATCGCCAGGGCTTTTATGAGTTATTAGCTCTTTGTTTTTATGCTGATTTACGAGCCTCTTGGTGTCCAAATGCTGTAGTTTACTGTTGGCCTTAGATAACTCTACATAATTATTTATGACCCTATGTATAGAAAAGCTTCAGCCTTTTCCAGGATTGCATTCTTGGATCAGAGAAAGATTTACAGACTGGTGACTTTGGCGTTTTATATAGTGGATGGTTTTTAAACAGGAATGTGTGGATTTGATATATGCAGATAAATGATGGACAGAATTGAAAGGCCTCAACCGTAATGGAAGCCATCTTGCAGATTGAGTGAAGTAATGGTGCAGTCACCTCACATGTACTGTAAAACACACAAGTGGGTAGGTTTATAAAGGACGAGCAAGATGTGCCCAACGGTTTATCGCCTCTTACTATATATTCATTCATTGTCCCCGAGTCTCAACTGTAACTTGGTGTAGAATGACATCTAAAGAGATTCCAAGTTCGGCATTGACACTAAACACAACAAAGATTTTAAAGTAACAAAAACTGAACCTGGTGTCTTCTTCCGTGGTCTTTGAATTTGCTTTGGGATTAGAAATTAAATTCATGGCACAAAAACACTCCATATGTATGAGAGGAATATGAACTGTCAATTCTCCATCTAAATGATTCTCTCCTTCAGAGCTGTTGGGCACATAATGTGATTCCATCCATATTTTTGAATTGAATAAAAAATTTTGCAGAACAGAAACAGAAACCATTGTGTTCTCGGATGAACAGCTGTGACGCCAGGGTGAACGCTTTCATGCATATGCGTTCTTACTGATGGACAGTAAATTGAAGGCAGTTTTAATGAAAAATATCTAAGCATTTATTGTTTTTATAAAAAATTGCCACCCTCAGTGGGGAAAGTTTATTTTTTATAGCTGTTATGTTATTTCTTTGTGACAAAAATCATTCATCTTCTATACGACGACGTATCCTGTGTACAAGCTTGGTGGAGGCTTGGAGTCTATCCTATGAGACTTGGGGCAAGAAGTGCGGTACACCCTGGACAGGGTGCCAAATCTGCATGTCTAAAACCGGAATACACAAAGGAAACCCACCAAGCATGGGGAGAACATGCAAACTCCACAAACAGACTTGAGGCGGGAGTCGACCCCTCCATTCCTGAGGCCATTGTGCTAACCATTTTGCCAACGTGATGCCTCTTTGTATAAGAAAAAAATTAAATCACCTACATGACATAAATATTCACCCAACTGTACAAAATGTCTAAATTATGGTCTTTAACATTAAATATTTTAGACCTGATTGTCTTTATGTAAAGGTTGTCTTTTTTTTGTTGTTTTTTTTGTTATCAATCTGGATATGTTCTTAATTAAATGCACGAAAGGATTAAGCGAGAGAGATGGACATTTTCCTCCAGTAGCCCCAGGTCGACACACGCCCTCATGCAGAGCCTGAAGCTCTTACGTACTATGCACATACTCGTAAATCAGTTCTGTTCATTGCTTGTTCTTTACTTTCATCTTTGCAGTGTTTCGCTGTTGAGATGATGTAAATCTCTAACGTTTCCGTTTAGATTTCCATATGCAAACATTCCACATTTGCATGAAAGTGGTGGTTGGAAGCCTCATTATAGACTGTGTAAAGAACAAAGCGTTGTTACTCTGCTTGAAGGTTTTTGATGGAATATTTAAAGAAATTGTGGCCAATAGAGCAGAGTTGCTTTGCACAGATTCTAAAATGCAGTATTTCTGATGAAACCAAAGTTGTTTGCGATTTCTTTATATCCAAAAGTGTGTGTTGTAAGTGAAATTGCAAAGCTTGTCTCAGATCAATACAAAGCTACCATGGTGACCCGATGTCTTCAGAGTTATTCGTCGCTGTGGGACTGAAGTGGGAAACTCTTATCTAAGTGGGAGTGTAGATTTTGAACTCGCTAGGAGACCGACTTTATGCCGGAATGTACATCGGGTCAGCTAAGGGTTTGTTATTTTCACGCAGGCTCAGATTGGAGATATTCAATCTGTTGTTGTTCTCAATTTGTGTTTTTTTTTTTTTTTTTTTCTCTCAGGCAGGAAAACTAAAGCTAATTCTTTTCCCCCCTCTCC
Source organism: Channallabes apus (assembly GCA_030522415.1). Classification (NCBI taxonomy): domain Eukaryota; kingdom Metazoa; phylum Chordata; class Actinopteri; order Siluriformes; family Clariidae; genus Channallabes; species Channallabes apus. The sequence continues at coordinate 14,778,093 of CM060116.1, forward strand.
GTTATTTGCAGTTCTATGTTCACACCTGCTGTAAACTCCTAATGAGCCTGTTGGCAGGTCAACATGTTGTGACAGGTGTACAAGGAAAAGTAGTGGGAAAAAATAGAGAGAGAGAGATAAAAGTTGGGACTGTAATAAGTATAATAGCTGATAGTGACTCAGTGGATATGTAGTTTTCAGTAATTCCACTGTTTATTGTAGTGTGTGTCAGACATAGATGGGCGAAGTGACTGAGGAGGAAAAAAAAAGATTTTATGGCTTTGAGTATTCAGGCTGGTCTTACTGCAGTGAATATAAAGTGCGTAATTTAGCACATTAGAATCGTTGTGTTGACAACAAGAATTGAAGTTGTGTTTTCATCAATTTAATCTAACAAGACAACAAACCCCAAAGTCTATATCTGGTTTTGGCCTGAGTATGGAAAGAAAAGAGTGACAAAGCAGCATGTAATTGATTGTTTAAACTTTTGAGATCATTCTTTCGTTTATCCGTTCGTCCGTCCATCCATCCATCCATCCATATGAAGTTTGAGAAAACCTGTTTCTTTATCTGTCTAAACAATAGTTTCCATTGTGCTCATGTTTAGATTATATCTGCCATGGGCGTTCAAGTCAAACCAGGACTGTTGAATGTGCAGAATAACAGAACATGGGTAAAATAATAAGGGTAAGGGTAAGAATAAGGGTAAAAGAATAAGGGTAAAAACTCCCTTTATTTCTCTATATAATCCCCTGCTACACTAATGCACTTCACATTTCACTAGTGCTTGAATATCATCAAATTAGAATGTTTTCTCAGTATGCTGGAGCCATGATCAGACTTCCTGGTTCATGTCTGAAACACTGGCCTCCCAGGAACTCTTTTAATGGTCCAAACATGTTAAAAATGGTTTGGAGCCAGGTCAGGACTGTACAGGGGATGTGGCGATAACTCCCAACCGAGAACCGAGTTCCTTGAATGTGCAAGCGGTGTTTGTGAATGCTTGTGCGTACAGTTTCCACAGATGTATGAAGTCATGCTCTTATTTTCAAAACTCAGATGTTCCATGTATGCTGTAATGGGTTTGCATAGCCTTCTTTAAAAAGTTTTCACTATTTTAGATGCTTTACTGTGACTAAGAGTGCTTGAAGTCTTCATCAGCTTTATTCCTTCATTTACAAGAACTTTCATCAGAAGTCCCGGTTTGGCTTCAACGCCCCTCGCTTACACGTCTTACATTCTCAAATACAAAAAAAAAAAAAAAAAAGACAGACCTTTTTACCTCGGGCAAGCAATAAAAATATATATTGGCACTTTTTTTTCTTTCTCCACCATCCAGCATTTTGTAGACTCTGCGAAAATAGCAGGATGGAAAACCTGATAATGACAATGAAGGATGGGGCAGAAACCAGGAAGCAGACTGACAGAAGTGGAGCATGTATTGTCCATGATTGTAGTGAGCCTGAGCTTTGCTGGAGATTCCTGACTTGCAGTGTGAGCTGTCATCATATAGCTCTAGCTGTGACTTCTTCCAATTACAGATGACTGTCTGTCTCACTGAGCAGACTTCTGGGTAAAAACTCATAATCCTACACTTCAGGGACAGACATCATATGGCTTGAGCTAGACACAACGATTGTGATTAGTAGCAGGGTGTAGGAGCTGTATGAGCTGCAGGGAAATCTGGCCTCTGAGGGGAATATTGACAGCATGACTCAGCAATCCTGCACGATTACACCGCTTTTTCATCCTCTGTCCTGAATAAATTGCTTTCTTTTATCTCAGATGGATCTCCCTGAGGATCATTTCCGTTTATAGAATTGCTGAGGGAATTCGAGATGATGGCTCACTGCCATTTCTGTTTGTTTTAAAGCCGAGTCTCCAGGTGCGTTGCGGTGCAGACAGGTGCAGTGCGCACGTTACTCACAGTGCCACCCCTCCCCCAGTAGCTGAGGAGAAATATTAGTCAGTCTATTGTGATGGTGATGGAAATCCAGTTAGTCAGGCTTAGACAATGAAATAAGCAACACATTTTTTAAAATGATTTCGGTGTTCCTATGGGTCTATCTTTTATACGTATGTGAACACTACAACTGAATTCAATCCCCTTTTATTGACCCACAAGTTTGTCATTCATACTGGGCTCCACTTGATTTGTGCATTGTGGAGAAAAAAAGTAGTGAAAACAAAGGTGTATTTTGTTTTACGTAAAGCCTTGTTCACATGGGTGTTAAAATCGAGCGTTTTTCTGGCATCCGTAGCGTCCAGTGAGCGCGGATCAAGTGCAGAGGGTTTTCTACACATAGGAGTCAGTTAGAGTGTTCACACGGGCTTTGGTGACCTGCGTTTGTCCGGCTGCGCATTTATATGGCGTCAAAAAAAACGTTGCATGCAGCTTTTTCTTGCCGTTCAAATCCCAATGAACGCAAGGAAAATGCTTCTAGTGCGTTTTCTTCGCGTTCATTTTACGCTTCGGAGGACCGGATATATCCCATGATCCTACATGCTATACACTGGGAAATACATGAAAAAAGCAAAATAAAATGTCGGAGGAAGCCAGCCAATCAAAAGTGGGAACTGACATTGTGCGGACATTTTTGCATTTCTTCATAAACCACAAAATAACGTCCTTTAATCCGAACCCAGTAGCAGCGGTGGTTGCCGTATTATGAGAATTTTTAAAACGAGAAGATTAATGTCTAATATAGCAAAATGGTCCATATTAAAAGGAGGCACCTCAAATAAAACGACAAGGGCTTTCATATCCAGTTCCCGACACACTGCCTCCACAGGTTAACATTCAAACTACAATTTGGGCTGCAGGCTGGCGTTAGACAGAGACAAACGACTGCCAGTGTAGAAGTCAATCGAGCGGCACTACAAAGCGCAACATAAACGTCTAGGACGTTCAGAGCGCGTTCGTTTATCCAAAGATTTAACGCCCGTGTGAACAAGGACTAAAGGATTATTTGAGGTTTGCTGTCTGATTTCTTTCAGGCAGCTATATTTCATGTTATTAAATCTTAAAGTGTTTAATAATCATTGAAATGCTGCATAACTTGTGTTGTTAATATTTTAAATGTCCCATACAAAACAGTCTTTTTTTTTTTTGCTCCACACTCCTGTCCAGTAGGTGGCTGTATTGCGCTAACTGCATAAAAACTCAAAAGAAGAAGAGGAAGCAATAGTCTTTGAAAACTCGAGTATTTTTTTCCTTCAGAAGATGCATGCAGTATTGTATTTTTTTGCAAAGCCTTTTATCTATTTTTATGGAACGTTTACTTTATTTATTTATTTATTTATTATGGATTTTTACCAGATTATTGCCCTAATTTAATCTGACAACCTGTCACTGTTATGGCACACCTCCATCAAGGGGACAACTAACAACCAGGCACGAGTAAGACTATCACATGCTTCCTCCGAGACACTTGACGCCAGTCAAACGTTCGAAAATGCTGCTCATCCAATATTGACGCCCATCGCTTGCATCAGCTCACAGATGGCTACGATTGGCAAGTTTTGCTATGATTTATGCGAGTTTGTGCACAGACAATCTGCGGTCTAATCTTCCAGCTATGAATGGCTGTAACATCAAAGTCACAATCTCCAGATGCTAGGGCGAACACACTTCCTTTGCACCACTAATTTAATAACTAAATTATAAAAACATTGTGAATTTAATCTGAATCATAAACTGATTTAACGAATCGCCTCAACCAACAAAAGACTGATAATATTGATTAAAGATCACATCCCCAGTATACATGTATATATTTATATGTCTTTTCTGTAACCCAACACAAAAAAAAAATCTGTTCCATAAATTATGTTCCAGGGTGGTGCAAAAAACAAAAAAACAGCATCCTATCATCCTGTTCCTCCATTTGTCAATCACAAGGATTTACCAATCATGTTATTCGAGTAGCAGTTTGAAAGGATACAGTTTCTGGCTTCATGTTCATTGGAGGAAGCACTTGATAGGCTTTACCCTTCTTGCTTGATAGCTGTAGTCTGATAAGGGAGAGCTGTCTGATGGGAGGGCCGTGATTGAATTAGGGAGATAATAAAAGGGAAAAAGAAAAGAAGGTCACAATAAGGTCAGCAGTGTGTTAAGCAGTAACCTGAAATCTAAACCAATAGAGCCACTGTGTCACTAGCAATTACTTGGAACAATAGTTATTGCATGATAGGATTAGCATTACATACATTATGTGTGTAATATCTTTTCGTCATTATGTATTGCATGCTTTTTCTTTTCTTTTTCCTTTCTTTTATTACTCCATCACTCACACTCAGCAGTACTAAAACCAAATGATAGAATCATGTTCATTATTAAGCTATGGCAAAAAGGTTGTGGCGAGATTTCAAAAAGAATCGAGTCATCTTTTTGCAAGCACTTATATTATGTTTTGTGCTGTGCAGAATGTGTGATTGTATATGGTGTGCATATGAAGGTGTGAGTGAGCCAGTAGTCTGAGGCAAGGACGTACGTCTATTAGGGTGCACGATGTATATAGAAAAAATATCGTTATCGGGAGAATGGCATGCGCAATAACCATATCGCAAGGAGTTGCGATAAATACTTTATTTGCCAAGCATTTGTGTGTCCAAATTTGACCAATCAGATGGGCCCTTACTATGTTTATACCCGCTTATATCTTTATATATATATCTTTATACTTCATTCTGTCGCGAACTAACCCCGGATGATCAGAAGACTTAGCGATTAGCCGTGATTAGCCGATAGCCCTTTATAGACGGTAAACCCAAACGCGGAAGCAAGCGAGTAGGCAGGATAACCACGTGAATTAGTTTAAGGACTCTCACAGAAGGGGAGCAAGGGAAAAACACACATTTAACCCACGTCCTATAAACAAACACTCAAATCAGAAAGTAAACAATTTGAACCGACATACATGAACACAGTGACAAAGATGTATGCGATGGTTTGTTTACTCCTCTTATACTTCCGGGTTCTCGACCGCATTACTTCCGGGTCCTAGTGCCGGTCGTGGAGTGTGTGTGTGTGTGTGTGTGTGTGTGTGTATGTGTGTGTGTGTGTGTGTGTGTGTGTGTGTGTGACAAATAGTATTATTTTTTTTTATTTAATTTTTGTTTAATAATATTTATTTTTATTTTTAAAAAAACAGGCAAGCCAAAGAGAATATTTTGTTTAAAAGATGCTCTTGTTTTAAGACACTATTGATGAGTGTATGGTTACATGTAAATAAAAAGTAATGTTTGAAAGTAATTCATATTGTGTTGGCAGGTTTATAGTCACAGCAAACCAGAAGTCAGAATATCTGCTGAGGGGTTTAAGTCATTCATAGTGTTTTGAAGTCTAAATATTTGCAACTTCCTTGACATATAGTTTCTTTTTAGCCTGAATTAGATTTAATTGCATGAGACGAATATCTATTACCTGTTTATTTTAGTATGATCATTACATATAAATAAATAATAATAAAAAATAGGCAATAATAATAATAAAAAAAAAATAGAATTTTTCAAGGGAAATGTTATATCGCAAGAATTATCGTTATCGCAGTATTCAACAACCATATCGCATATTTTCCTAATATCGTGCAGCCCTAACGTTTATCTACTATCACATAATTACCTGCAGATAAGTTTCAAACTCCTGGCTGAATGCTGAGATAACGTGAGGATATCCTGTGCTGTGCAAAATATTTTTCGGCCATTTATATTAAAATGATTAAACTATATTCGAACAGTGTATCATTCCTGATACTGGTTACAGGGATCCATTCCATATATGCTTAATTACTCGTAAAAAAATACCAAGATACCAAAATCCAGTACCCTGTGGTGACTTAATAACAACGCTAATAAACAAACGACACAATGACGACTACTCAGTGTTACAGTACCATGCAAAAGTCCTCAGCACATGCAAATAATTGCCTTAGGGCAAGGATGTCTTCAAAAAAAGTTTCTACATAAGAAAAAAATACTATGAAAAGCATTAAACAGTAATTAAACAGTTAATAATTGGTGTCATGACCATTTGCTTAAAATTTATTCTTGGTGCAATTTGTGCAATTTTATAATGAAATACTGCTTGGTTTTGCTGAACATCCTGCAGAACCAGCCACAGACCTTCTGATGACTTTGGCTCACCTGCTTCTTTTATATGCAAGTAAAACCCAGAAGCATTTTTTATTTATTTATTTATTTATTTTTTACATAATATCCTGCTTTCCTCGCCTACAGATATTTTCCTGTAAGATTGAATTTTTTTTGGAAATCATATGTTTTTTTGTACTGACTTAATAATGAAGTCATCATAAAAGACACAAAAAAAAACCAGGGCGCCCAAGACTTTTACACAGTACTGTATTTTATGATTAATGATCGTAATTAAAGAAAAGCTATCTGCAAACTGTACTATGCAAAAAAATAAATAAAAAATTGCAGTAGGAGGTACTATGGAATATGAGAGAATTCAGCGTGATCGATATCTTACCAGCAGCTCATGGCAGCATCGAACACTAAAGCAAACATCTGCACATTATGTAAGTGAAAATAACTTCGATTAAGACTAGGTCAGTGTCACTGCTTACACAATCTATTGTTCTTGTCAACGAGCCACAAGGTTCTTGTGACCCCTGAGAACACAACGAAAGCAAAAACATACAGCTGTGGACAGAAGCACGTTTCCAAGTGCAAACCCTAATCTTTTTTAGATTAAAGAACAATACACAATTTTAAAACTATGAAATAACACATATGGAATTGTACCATGACGAAACTGGAAGACTAAAACTTACCTCTGCTGCAGAGGAGAAGTTCATTCAGAGTTACCAGCTTGGGAAATCAGCAATTAATAGCGCTGTAGATTAGAGCTGTTAATGAAGGCTTTACAGATCATTAGTAGCATCTCAACACCAACTGTTCGAAGGAGATTATTGCATATGTTGGATGTCTTCAGCCTTGTTTTACAGTGTAGAATGAAATTAAAATCCGAAAAGACCAAGGAAATAAACGATATGGCCAAACTTTTGACTGGTAGTGTAATCAGAACTGTATTGTTCTGTATGATTAGCTAAACTAGGCCAGGTGTGAGACTTGTAACATATTTTGTGAGACCATTACTTGAAACCATACATAAGGCTCTTTTTTTGTTTAAATGGTACAAATTGTGTTGGTTTAATGCCGTGTTAACAGATTTGACCCAAACATTACTAACACAATGCGTCTTGTTGAGTTTTGCATCGTTCTGTGGGTGACGTTTTAAGGGACTGTTGAAGAATGCAGATGCAGCAGAAGATAATACTAGCTGTCAGCTCTTTGAGATGGCTAGCTTTATTGAAGTGAGAGAACTGCTTTCAGTGTTCAGCAGTTTATGGTCATGGATGAGCAGGTATGGTTTAAGTTCCAGTTCAACAAGCAGAAAGCAAAAATGCTCACTAGAGAGAGGGAGAGAATGTTTCCAGTCCAAACAGAGCCACTGTAGAAAGTGTACACACTGCGAAGCATGGACGACTTGTCAAAACATTGTTTTTTTTTTTTTTTTTTTTATTTGCCCAGGAAGTGTCCAGGTCTGAAGTTTCCAACTGTAAATGTCGCACCATGTGGACAATGCGAAGTTCATACCGATTCCACACACTCACTCTCCATGTGCTCCTTGTTTTTGTACATCTGAACTTACTTTTAATGGAAATAAATGTTCATACGCTGAAGCTCTGAGGCTCTTGCCAGCAGCCAGCACAGGTTTAATTTAGAGTGTGTTCACAGTGTATTCATGCTCAGTTTGGAGGCTGATGAGTCATAGCCCAGAAGCAGATGTTTGGAAGCTGGCAGTTCTTCACACTTCCGTGCTTGCAGTCTCGCACCCTCTCGAGCTTCTCTCCGCTGAAGAGCACCGCACTGACGCTGTGTCTCTTCTAGTGCAAGTGAGTGGTGGCATTACGGCTCGGGGATTGCCTGGAGTCTTGAACCAGCATTGCTGAAATGCAATATTGTAATTACGGAAATCCTCCTGGTTAGCACTGGTTCATTCTAACCTTTGCATTTTTGTATGGTCCATTTGGTTAACACTTCGTTCAATAGGACAAGTCGGTTATTTCCCAAATTCTTTCAACCAGATGAAATTCCTTGTTTGTTAGAATATAGCCATGACTCCAATTTTTCCTTCTTTTGTTTTGCGGATGTGTTTGCCTTTTCCCAGCTCTGGGTGAAGTCCAAACTGACAGCACGCCACTGCCTCATTTCCTGCCTCATTAGTGCAGAGACAATGTCTGAGAGAGACAGAAAGAAAAAGAAAGAAAGCGACTGACACTGATCCTTACAAACTCCACTTTAGCCTAGACTGATGTATTATTCATCAGAGGCCAGTCGTTTCTGTCTGTGTGCCCAACCTTCGGGGTGTCGGAGTCAGAGTAGGAAACTAAACCCTGTAAATGGCTGAGTGAAGGCTTGTTACCAACTGTGGACTAATTTGAATAAATAGTGTATATCATGCACAAAAAAAAATTAGTATGGTACTGTGGATGGGTGACAAAAATCATAATGATTCTTAGCATGGGCATCGATGTGTCTTGCTAATTGTTAAGAATGGACGAAAAAAGACGCCTCTGAAAGATGAATAGTTAATTCTTTTTTCTTTTACAGTGGTTTGTACAAAAAGCTACAGGATGTAAAAGGAAATGAAAAACATCTTGTTACAAATGTCATTTTTATGAAGATGTCAGAATGAATTATTGCATAATCCCTTTTATTATGCAATATTCATTTAACATTAGAACTCCATATATTTTAACTCTGTAAATATATTATTTAGACCTCAATTAACGATTTCAAGTAACATAATTCCAGGAAAGTGAAGAGACGAATGCTTGTGATCTTTTAAAATTATTATTTTTTAATTGGAAAAAATGGTTTTATGAAATAAAAAATTTAACTTTGCTTTAATTATGCACTATTCCAGACTTTTAAAGCGAGTCAAAAAGGATCCAAACTGCGGTTATATTAAGACTTCTGTTGGTTGCAGTGTCTTATCAGCTCTTTTAGGTTCAAGGCCACTACTGTGCAGGTGTGAACGAGTTACATAAGTTCGTTTTTAACTGCGCTACAATCAGAAGTGAATCTTCAGCCTCGTCTGGCTGCTTCCAGGGAACAAAACAGGTGAAAGCTCAGGACTATAGGGAGGTTGCTGTAACGGGTGAAAATGACATTTTTGTGGACAGAACTTGTTTAAAATGTTGAGCAAAAATGTGATTTGCACGGAAGAAGAGCAGCGTGCAGTGATCCCTTTTTTGTGGTCTGTATGCAGTGGTGTCAAAAGTATTCACATTCATTACTTGAGTAGAAGTATAGATACTAGGGTTCAAAAATACTTCTTTAGAAGTTGAAGTATCAACCCAAGCTTTTTTACTTAAGTAAAAGTTTAAAAGTACTGGTTTCAAAACTACTTAAAAGTATAAAAGTAAAAGTACCGTGAGGGGAGACTAAAGCATTAAGGTCTCGCTTTCTGATCATGCGAGGGGGGGGTTGGGGTGCGTTGTGCGCGTTCTTATCATGCGACCGGGGGGGGGTGGGGGGGTTTGAGTTGTGCGAGTTCTTATCATGGGGGGTGGGGTGGGGGGGGGGGGGGTTGTTGTGCGCGTTCTTATCATGCGACTGGGGGGGGGTTGCGCGTTCTGATCATAAAAATGGAGTAACGAGGCTATTTTTGAAATGTAAGGAGTAGAAAGTACAGATAATTGCTTAAAAATGTAAGGAGTAGAAGTAAAAATTCGGCTGAAAAATTATTACTCCAGTAAAGTATAGATACCCAAAATTTCTACTTAAGTAAGGTAACGAAGTATTTGTACTTCGTTACTTGACACCTCTGTCTGTATGATTAGTAGCGATTAGATATCTGCGAACAAAATTTGCACCAATAATCAATTGGCGACAAAAAAAATGTTTACAGTTGTCTGAGATTGTCAAGGGCCAGTATTGGAAAATGAATTAGAGGAAAGGTTCGACAATCAACAGTGCTCGCTACAGTGAGATTCGTATTGAAGAGCTGAAGCCTAAACGTCGGATTAAACGCGGAGGACTGCTATCCAAAAGCGTCGAGATATTTCATGACAATGCGTGTCCGCATACTTCTGCACACACTGTCAAGTTTTGTGGTGTTAAAGCTTTCTTCCTATAGGACTTTCCCCCTGTTTGGTCCCCTCACTTCTGATGAAGAAGTGAAGACAGCTGTGCATTTGTGGCTCACAGCTCAACCTAAAACATTTTTTAATGATGGAATACCAAAGCTTGTTGACAGATGGACAAAGTTTATTTAGAAAAATTATTTCTTTGTTTTTTTTATCAAGAACGTTAGGGATAATTTTTGACCTGTATTTATGGATTTGATTTAGCACTTGCTAATTGTTCTCTGTGTTGAATTGCTAATAGTGGATAAATTGTAATTAAATGTAAAAAAAAAAAAAAAAAAAAAACACGTTACGAAATAAAAAGATCTTGGTCCATTTTTGCTCTTTCATTTCCTTTAACCTGGATTAACCCTCAGTCACTTTTGTGCTTGAGAAAAAAATGAGATGTATGAGTAACTGTTGAGATGATGACCATGAAAGCAGACATAACACACAAACTTCACAGGTGTTGATTACACACACACACACACACACACACACACAATACCTGCAATGCATTTTTTTCCCCAACACGTTGAGACTCGTGCTTTACACACTTTCCCTGAGGCAAACTGAATAGATGGCTAATTGCTAACAGCACTACAGATTCTCCAGTGTAGTTAGATGAGTTACTTACCTCCTGTTCACATGTTGTTAGCTTCCTGATAGTGACACAGGCATGAGGAAAAGCTAATCCTGTTTTACTGGACAAGAGGAAGTTCTGGGTTTTTTAACATGTTTAATCAGCTATTCAGAGGCATTTGGTCTCATCTCTCACACACAGTGGGAGGAAAAGAGATTGAAATAATCAGCAGATTCCACATGCCTGGTTTAATACAATAGGAGTTAGAGGCAAGAAGCCCAAACAAAGGAGACAACAGGAAGCGAGACAGAAGAACATTTGATAGGGAAAGAGAAAGAGCTGGTCATTTTTTTTAATGACATCATTTCCAACATTTCGGCTGCTCATATGCCTCAAGCTGGCTTTGCGCTGTATGGCATTCAGACGGCTTTGCTGTCGCAGGCACGAACACACATTTTAAAGAATAATCTTTGGTCAGTGGTCTTGGAACATAGAATGTAAGAAGCCCTAAAGTCAGTCAACAACTAACTTCGGCAGTGTCTGATAAATTAGCTTCAAATATCAGTGTGAGCGCTGCTACGTCACTTGTCTAAAATATAGACAGAGTTGATGTTATATACAGTACGTGTCGGTGTCTTTGTGGGTTAGCACTGTGGCCTCGCACCTCCAGGGTCAAGAGTTTGATTCCCACCTGGGGTCTGTGTGAGTGCGAAATTTGCATGTCTCATGCTTGAGGAGTTTCCTCCACGTACTCTGGTTTCCTTCCGCATGCATAATAGCTAATGGATGTTCCCAAATTGTCCATAGTGTGTTAGTGTTTGTGGGGCCCTGAGATGGATTGGCACCCTGTCCAGAGTGTACCTGCTGCCTTGTGTACAGAGTTTCTTGTGGTAGGATCCAGGCTTCCTGTGACACTGTATAGGATATAGAAGATGAATGAATGAATGAATGAATACCACAGTCTCCAATGCGAACTGCGTCCATCTTCTATATCCGAGTATTGGTTCTTCTTCTACATTTAAGTTTGTGCAGTTGGTGCAGTACCACCACCTGCTAGACTAGAATGTGGAGAAGAAGATTGGCAAGAAAAAGAATAAATGCTTTGTATAACTTTACATAAAAAAAAAATCATACTTTAAAACCTACAAGAAACATACAGTATAGCTGCTTGAGACAAATCATGTGACGAAAATCACAATGTCAAAAAAAAACGTAACTGATCGACAAATGTAATGATTTTAATGACGAAATCTGTCTAATCTAAAAATATAAGGAATATAAAGACGAGCAGTCTGATGAGTTTAAACAACAGACATAATGTTTCTTTATTGTCTCATTGCACTTAAGAAAGAAATGGAGGATGAGTTGAGGAGCTTCCAAGTTTCACCCTGTCTTATATCTCGTTCTTATTGGGATCATTTTGTAGAGTGCGACAAGTTATAATTGCGCCGTAAAACCAGCTTCATTTTTGTGCTGCACATTTTTAGAAATCCTGTGCCGTTTAAATAATGTGATCATTTTGTAATAGCTCGAGAACATCTTGTCTTGTGAGCCCACACCTTGTTTACTGTGGATTGTAATACAGGTCATATTTTTGTATTTCTCTCCTGTCAGCTCATGTGGAGAATGAGGAGCAGTACACACAAGCTTTGGAGAAGTTTGGCGAGAACTGCGTGTACCGGGATGACCCTGACCTCGGCTCAGCCTTCCTCAAGTTCTCTGTATTTACCAAGGAGCTCACAGCCCTCTTCAAGAATCTGGTGAGAGCGCTCTGTGCTGTGTTTTTTTATTTTTATTTATTTTTTTAATAGAATTATAATAAACCACATATCAGATTATTAAACTCCTATCTAGACATTTGTACATACAATACTATACCCAACTGAACATTTTTTAAAGTATTTAAATTATGCAGATTAAATTAAAGAAATGGAAACAGATGTTTTGTGCCTGAAGATACAATTTAAAAATTGGTTGTTTGTGCAACAGGTTCAGCAGCAACCTCATTTCCCCTCTCGTCTGTTCCAACCAGTTTACATTTAGCATCACCAGTATACTATTCACCGACCTGAACATCTGTAAACATCTGCACCCATTTCTCACTGGTTCATGACTTGACTTAGATTTTTAAATGATTACATTAGCGGATTAGTTTAAATGATACCCTGTCTGGCATAACAAACTAGTCAGGTACAGCGATTGGACTGGAAATGAGCAAGGGCTCAAGACGTTAGCACAGTATTAAACAATAATTCCAGGCTGTATACACAACCGTTCAAAAGTTTTAGATCACTTGCAAATTCCTTTTTTTTTTTTTTTTTTGTTTAGTGATTTATTTTCTACATTCTACATCAATACTGGGGATATAAAATAACACATGTGGAATTAGTTGTTATTTTAAGACACAGAGGTCAGCCTTTCTGTAATAGTTCTTGCAAGAACAGTATTGTCAAGTGCGTTTGCAAAATCCGTCAAGCACCATAATGAAACTGGCTCTCATGAAGGCCGTCCCAGGAGGGAGAGACCAAAACCTACCTCTGCTGCAGACGAGAAGTTCATTTAGAGTTATCAGCCTGAAAAATGACCAATTAACAGCACCTCAGATTAGAGGCGTTATCAGAGTCTTTACAGAGCAGAAGTAGCAGACACATCTCAATATCAACTGTTCAAAGGAGATTAATGCACTTTTTGGACGCCTTCAGCATTCCTTTACAATGTAGAAAGAAATAAAAATCAGGAACCATCATGGAGTTAGAAAGTGACCCCAAACTTTTGAACTGTAGTTTATATTCTTACTTTTTTCAAATAATGTTGCTGCTTTTTAGAAATGAATGCTTTAAACGAGCGCTGTTTTAGCACTAAGTATTTATTTATTTATTTTTTTGTAGTAGTATATTTTGTTCTCGCCATGAAAAGCGAATGGATTAGCATGTCATCAGCACTTGGAAATCTCATCATCATTCTTGGCTTTATGGCAGGGGTGTTAAACACAATTGCTGTCGGGTTTGTATTTTTGTTTTGTTGTTTAAGACGCAGTTTGTTATTTCATATATTCTTATAAATGCAGCTATACTTTATATAATGCAGCTATAAGTTTTGGTTACCTGCTTATGGGGTTGGTTTTTATTCCTAATGATGAAACATTCATACCACATTTTCATTTCATTTTTTTTTCCTGCAACACAGAATAAATCCTGTGGGTTTGCATTTTCTCAGTCTCCCCTTTCCCCCATTTCCTCTCTATACACTGTCACTTCTTTTTCTAGCACTTTTCTAGTTTGCTCTAGCGGATGATGCATTTTTCTGCACTCGGAATCAGTCATTTAACATTGGACGCATTTCCGAAGCATTTTTAGACACACCACATGAAGTGCCCATCCGTTCGAACCACAATCCACATGAGTTCTGTGAGGCGTGTCAATTGTGTGCTCACGTGTCATGTTGCGTTTGTTCGACAGTCTGTCTCGAGCGCACAACACCACAGTGTGTTTGGTTGATAATTATACTTATGGGAAACCAGAATAGACATAACTGTATTGTAAAGAGAGAAGATCGACTTTTTCCTCACTAACGTTTCATGGAAATTCTTATAGGTTTGGATTAGTTTCAATTAGTTACTTTATTTAAAAAAATATTAAGTGTGAGAATGCATGTGATATCAATTGAACGGTTGGTCTGTTTGCGCTTCCACAGCACATGCAGAAGGCTTAAATGATTTTCTGAGCTTGCTAAGCAGTTGTACTGACACCGAATTTGTACTGAAAATGTATTGCTTTCAAATGCTAATGAGAATCGTAATGTAAAGTAAAGAATTGTGCCTTTTTGAATCACTGCAGCAGAAAAACCAACGAGAAATGATGTTTAATGCTTGTTCTTGCTCCAGTTCCAGAACATGAATAACATCATCACGTTTCCACTGGACAGCCTCCTGAAGGGCGATCTCAAAGGGGTGAAGGGGGTAAGTGTTTGTTTCATTTTAGGATTATTTGTGGTGTTGAGCTTTCTAACCCGTGTCATTACAACATGCTTGAATATACGGTACAGCGCAGTATAAAGTACAGCAGTAAACACGGTAGTAAACTGTAATAGAGGGTGAAATTAACGAACGTACCTCAGTAATCTTCAGTAGACAGTTGAAAGCGCCCATGTAATTTGCTTACAATAAACAATAAATGTTAAACTTAGGATGCTTTATGTAATTATGGATGGTGTTTGAGAACAAAGTAGTGCCGTGCACTGCCGTGGAAACCAAAGACAGACTTCAAGTCTGTTATCCGGTTAAGGAATGCGTAAATTCTCGTCCAAAGTATGGGTTTAAGACTCCAACACATTTCCCTCTGCATAAAGGCTAAAACAGTGCAGCTTTCTTATTACTTTCTTTTCATGTGGCTAGCTGAGAATTTTCCAGTCTTTGCTCTTTAGCTTATTAAATGTCGAGTCAAAGATTTCATAAGAGCAATCAACACAGTTAGTGAGAGTTAAAGAGTTAAAGACGTCTTTGAGTTCGTGTGCGAGACAGCGGATGGATAGATGCGTGTGATTACGGCATATTAAAATCTCTCCCGACCTCCTGACCCTCGTCGGCACCATGTGACCGCGATTCGTTAGCTCCTACATGAAGCATGATTCGATTTTCTCTTAATGAGACCACTTCTCACTGCTCCCGTCTCATCTCCCTGGAGACACTTCCTGCGCTTCGCCCTCCCTCTCTGTGTTTCCCGTGATGAAGGGCCCCAGAGCTGAGGAGAGTGAAACCTTCTCATGGAAATGCTCTTTCATGAATGTGTAACTAAAGTTGTTAGGCACTCCTAGCCAGGCTTTAATTGGGATAAAGTTCAGACTTGATAGACCGGGACCTTTTTACTCTATGCTGCTTCTTCTTTCTTATATTTAAATCCTCTCTATCTTCTGCAGTTAATGGTCTGTCGGCTCCAAAGCAGTAATTTAAACACTGTTTTTAGAAACCTGAGCCCCAGCAAACCGTATCAAGTTTGAAATCACACACATGGAATTGGATAATAAAGTAACGATAACAAGAACCAAAACAACAGTTAGTTGGTATTTTTTACGAAATAAAGGTCAGCTTTTCTGGAATAGTTCTTGCAAGAACAGTATTGTCAGCCTTCGAGTGGCACAGCGGTACAATGCTCGCACCATCATCCGGAGAGCTCTCTCAGTGGGGAAGGATGGGAGTCGCTTAGCGCTCTTACATCAATCATGGCTCTACAGCCAATCACGGGCATCGGTGAGCTCACGCATGTGAGAACATCCCAGGAAAGCAAGACCAAAACTTACCTCTGCAGAGTTACAAGTGTCAAAAATCACCATGAAGGCTAACAGAGCATAAGTAGCAGACACATCTCACATCTGGCTAATGTTTGTATCTATCCGGGTTCTGCAGATTATTTAGCCCATATGTATACAGCAAAGCTATGAAAAGGGTTCGTAATTAACCAGGTTTTATAAAATAGTTTTATTTAACAAAATTTAAACAGTTTTATTAAAAATGTTTTATATACAGTCAGGCTTTTAAAAAAAAAAAAAAAAAAAAAGCCTTTTTGTATTTAACCAAAATATATAATCTGTCCGTATTTGAAGCAGACTTGAAAGTGATAGTTGACCATGTTTTAGAGAATCTTTGTTTTTAAACTAGGCTATCTCTGGTTTTACAGATCATTAGTTTTGAACTAGGCTTTAGAGTGTTTACTGTATAATTAACTAAACTTATGTGATTGTAACCTAACTTTACAGGGGGTTTGTTTTTAAACTAAACACTTTGTAAAGCCAGGTTCAAAACAAACCCTCTAAACGGATGCCCTGTAACGCCGGGTTTAAAACGGACGCCCTGTAACGCCGGGTTTAAAACGGGCGCCCTGTAACCCCGGGTTTAAAACGGATGCCCTGTAACGCCGGGTTTAAAACGGGCGCCCTGTTACGCCGGGTTTAAAACGGGCGCCCTGTAACGCCGGGTTTAAAACGGACGCCCTGTAACGGCGGGTTTAAAACGGGCGCCCTGTAACGCCGGGTTTAAAACGGACGCCCTGTAACGCCGGGTTTAAAACGGATGCCCTGTAACGCCGGGTTTAAAACGGATGCCCTGTAACGCCGGGTTTAAAACGGACGCCCTGTAACGCCGGGTTTAAAACGGACGCCCTGTAACGCCGGGTTTAAAACGGGCGCCCTGTAACGCCGGGTTTAAAACGGGGGCCCTGTAACGGCGGGTTTAAAACGGATGCCCTGTAACGCCGGGTTTAAAACGGACGCCCTGTAACGCCGGGTTTAAAACGGACGCCCTGTAACGCCGGGTTTAAAACGGGCGCCCTGTAACGCCGGGTTTAAAACGGGCGCCCTGTAACGGCGGGTTTAAAACGGATGCCCTGTAACGCCGGGTTTAAAACGGATGCCCTGTAACGCCGGGTTTAAAACGGGCGCCCTGTAACGGCGGGTTTAAAACGGACGCCCTGTAACGCCGGGTTTAAAACGGGCGCCCTGTAACGCCGGGTTTAAAACGGACGCCCCGTAACGCCGGGTTTAAAACGGGCGCCCCGTAACGCCGGGTTTAAAACGGGCGCCCCGTAACGCCGGGTTTAAAACGGGCGCCCCGTAACGCCGGGTTTAAAACGGGCGCCCCGTAACGCCGGGTTTAAAACGGACGCCCCGTAACGCCGGGTTTAAAATGGACGCCCCGTAACGCCGGGTTTAAAACGGGCGCCCTGTAACGGCGGGTTTAAAACGGACGCCCTGTAACACCGGGTTTAAAAAAAAAAACACTGTGATTATTTAATTAGGTCTTACAGAGTTTGTATATTTAAACTAGGTTCTCCAGTATGTTTAGATTTACTCTAGTTTTACAGTCTGTCATTACAGAGTTTATAGTTAAATGAGCTTTACAGAGTGTTTGTAATGCACCCAGCCTTTACATGTTAATATTCCCTGAAGGCATGCTGATTTTGCTCCAGCTCAGATGGAGACATGCACTAATGGATTGAGATTATAGGTCTTGATGTGAGCCGTCACACGAGACATTAACCCAGGTCTGTGCCTTTCACGCTTCAGTCACTGCAGCCGAAGGGGTAAACCAGAAGCTAAATGAGCATAGATGTGGCTCCCAGTTAGAAAGTAACTTTAACACGACCTTCTGTGAGGCGGTTGAGATTTTTTCGCTGATTATGTACATTAACACGTAAATAAAAACACTGAATAAAATTTTGGTGGGGGGATTATTACTAGGGCACAGTTTCACAAGCATGTTCAAAGAAAGGTGTTTAAGTCTACCATAGCTGGAGTGTGGCGTTTGCACAGCTGATGTCATACCCAAAGTGCCAGATCCCATCATCCTACTGTCTGTCCCCGCACTAAAAAAACAACACTATTGTCGTTTGTGTGTGTGTGTGTGTGTGTGTGGTTAATCCTGTACTTGGCTCATGCTGTACTCATGCAGACATTACTACAGTAGAAAACCATTTGAGTTCTTTCTTTTCTGGATGCCCCACATGGAGATCTACTGCTACAGGAAGCCTCTCTGTTGAGACTCACCTACTCGTGAAACTCACCCATGCAGGCATTAGCAAGCCTCCCTGGTCTCCACAGTTACCAACCGTTATCCCCTGGTCGTGGAGTTCCCACAGAGCTGTAATAACACTGTGACTCTGATCATGAGAACCTTATCAGCGTACTGTGGATGCGGTTTGCACCGATGATCTACAAAGCACATTAACTATACAACGTATGCAAAAAAAAAAAAAAAAAACATTTTCAAGTGACTTTACAGGCTGCCGTTTTCAATTTCAATGTCTCAAAAACTTGTATTTCAGTGCAGAATTATTTGCTTCTTTGTGATAAAGAGCGGAAATGAGCAACGCCTTAAATTTTGTGAAGTTTTTTGAGTATAACTTTTATTAAACGGTGCACATTCTTTTAGCAAAACATCATCTCGTGTTATAGTGCATTAATTTTTGATTCTGAGAGCAATGTAGCTCAAGGTGTACATAAAGACATCTTTTATATATTAGTACATAGCTGTATACAGAGAGCAAGAATGGACGCTAGAAAGGAAAACACGCATTCGGTTATAATTTCTGAATAAGCAATAACTTTAAACTGATTTGAGATCATGTGACCCTTTTTTGTGGTTCTTCGTGCACTTGTTCCATAGAGAGCATTCTAATGTACTGAAATGCATTAAATGCCTGTGCATTATTCGTTATATTGAACATCTGGATCATTGTGCTTTGATGCTTATATGATGTCGGATTAGTGTACACGATGTCCAGTTTGCATGATGTTACAGAAGCCACGCCCTTCTGCACACTTTGTGTAGTCCCTATCACCTTTACTACAAGAGGGCAGCATGGTCAGAGTTTTTATGAAGCAATAAAAAAAATATGATGATTATTATTATTAAGGGTTCAGGAGATTTCTTTATATCCGTGAGCTAATAATATCTAATTGACTTATTTATGTAAGCCCTCGTCAAAAGGACCAAAAAAAGAAAACAAGGAAATGTAAAAACCTAAATCTTAAAAAGGCTAAGCAGTGAATTGTGCACAGTACGTCTCCTTTAAGATTAATCCCATGTTTCAATTTTTTTATGTCTTGCAGGATCTGAAAAAGCCGTTCGATAAGGCCTGGAAAGACTATGAGACCAAAGTGTAAGTTATTTCAACTTAAAGCTGAAAGTGTTTATGCTGCCTGTTTTCATGTAGAAGTTAATTATTGCAATGAACTTTCATGTTCCTAAAATAATTACCCAGACTTTCATTTGAACATCTTACAGGAAACCTAAGATTAATCTAATGAACGAAGCACGTGATGTGACCATTACGGTGTCAGTTTTCCTCTGTGTGGGTGTCATTTTAATGATCTCTGAACCACACTTCACTTCCTTAAAGCCATCCTCTACTGTAGCACTTACATAATTAGCTGTTCGTCTCATCGCCTCATCTCCCCTTATTGACTATCACTCTAACTGTTTAATTTTTTTCCCCCCTTCAATATATGAGATTTATTATAGCGTTTATATATTTTCCAAGCAGCAAAGGACATTCTTTACTGAAAGGGTAATACTTTTTCCCTTTACCATTTAAGTCAAGTCAGGGTTGCTGTTTATGTGCCGTTCAGTTTGAGTTCATTATCATTTCCCGTCATCAATCGCTTCATTTTGAGTTCTGAGAGTGCTTCGTGTGATCCCCCGCCCCTCCTGGTCCCATCAGCTTTCATCGTCCTTGGGGTTTCTCTAAAACGCCTTAATTTGATCGTTATTGACTTTCTAGATCACAATTGGATGAAATAATGGAGTTTAAATGCTCCATGGTGTGGCCGCTGATTCGCAAGCACACCCTTATTGCCATCAGTGCTACAGTTTGACTCAGCTTGGATCCCTTAGAGCTGTAGGAGAGCAGCTGCCTATCTGTGCAGATGTCTTTTCATCACTTTTAAAGCTTTGGAGTAGAAGAGTATTGTGAACAGATGTCTGACTAACAAATACCAGCGTCCTAAGTGTGCCCATGTGAGCAGTGCGGAACAGATGAGAGGCTTGAAAGTAAGCAAGCCTCAACAACAATCTGAAAAGATAAATAGACTCGCCATAACGAATAAATTGGTTAATTAAAAAAAGAAAGAATTAGAATATTTTGATAAGAATTATTTTGATAATTGATTAGTGTATTGTCTTATTTTTGTAATACCAATTTATTCATTTTTCTTTATTCATCATGGACGTAGTATATGGGGTCAGGGGTAGCTCAGTGGTTAAGGCATTGGGCTACGGTTCGGAAGATCCCAGGTTCAAACCCCACAACCACCAAGTTGCCGCTGTTGGGCCCTTGAGCAAGGCCCTTAACCCTCAACTGCTCAGAAAAAAAAAGTAAGTCGCTCTGGATAAGAGCGTCTGCCAAATGCCTAAATGTAAATGTATATTTTATATATATATATTTTATATTTTTAATATTGTTTTTTCATATATATAGATTTCACAATTTTTTGCTAAATAGTTCCGTGTAGCCAGTGGACCAGCGGTCTCAGTGACTGGGAGTTCTGATCTCCCAGTCAGCCTGATTCAGTACTGGCTTAAAAAACACACACACACACGCATTAATGCTTAACACTTAACACTTGGCCCGTTGTTTGTGTAAGGCGAATCATTTATCAGTGCATTGATTCCAAAACCTTGGGGTCGATTCTTGCCTGGAATCAGGGACTTATTTGGGATGGGGGGGGATTGTTGACTCCCAGAACGAACCAAAAACAGGATGTGACCTAACACACATGTATAAAAAAATGAAGAATGTCAGTATCAAATTTTTTTATGCATTAATCTTGAAGACTGCTGTGAAAATTAACACACACATTGGTTTCGCAGATGATTGTAGCTCTTAACGGAAGAGTGTAAGGGTCACTGGTGACTCTGTACTTCCTCGATGTGGCACAGCGTGCGATTTAACAAATTCTCCCACCAAGGCTAAGTTCACACAAGATAAGATATACTGTACCTTTATTTATATTCCCACAGTGAGGGGATTTCATCATTACAAGCCATATTGTTTGATTTGGGGTAAAACATCGTATTTGTGCGACAAATCATTCATTTCACACAATGGATGCGATTTCAGCAAAAAAATATGCTTGGCATTTTGCTCTGGAAGAAGCAAGGAAAGAAGCCAGACCACCTCGGTTTAACTGTTTTAGCAGCTATTGCTCATTCTGCTATAAAATCCCCGCGCTGCCGGTTCAGCCTGATGACGCCCCATGCAGGTGCAGAGGCAAAAAGGCACACGAATTCCATTCTGACTGTTCTCATTCAAGTTGCATTACAGAATATCGGATATATAGCCGATCTATAACCAGATACGAAAAGAATGATCAGAATGCCGCGTTCAGACACCTGTAAAAAATCTGATCTCGGTCACATTAGGGTAAAAAACAATAAATCGAAATTTGAGTCATTTAGGCTGAACATAGCCCAAAAGCCTGAAATCTGTTTTTGCTTTCACATCACTTCTGGTTCTCAGACTTGTCGATCAGATGCCCCCTGCGTCACATTGAGGAATTCGAATTTATTAGCTAAGCACTAAGAATTAGGAATAAACACGTACATATTGGCAGCTAAATAAAAATTACGTGTAGATACTTGAAACGTTCAGAAAATGCTGAGGTAGCATTTATGGATCTGACTAATATCACTGCTTTATTGGGTAACAGATTAAAAATAGTGTCAGTGCTGGTGGTGGGAGGGCGTAGGTGGCTCAGTGAAGGGCTAAAGGATCATGGCCCAACCAGTGCCCTACACCCAACCACTGGGTTTATAGGGGCCTCTATTAGTGCCAGTCCTCCTCAGCCCAGATAAAAACGGGTGGTTGCATCAGGAAGGGTATCAGGTGTAAAAACCTAGATTTATCATTTTGATTTTTGTCATTTAGTTGTTGCTCCCCATTCGCTGTAAGACTTTTCCTGACTAATTAATTTTTCCCAGCTTCTGTAAACTTCAAACAGCTTGTTCTAGTGCTCACTAGAAATCCTGTCTTATAAACCACTGCATCTGGTAGGAAATTGCTTTTCTGTTGGCATTGCATCTAGTAAACCAGAGGTTACAAAACAGTTGGCATTTCCAGCTGTTTTAAGAAGTGTGTGCGCGTGGTCAGCTGTTTTCAACCTTAAAATCTGTCTGTATGCTGCTTACTTTGCTAAAGATGCCATAGTGCCAACATGTGCTATCACACCGCTCTTTACAAACCGAATGCTTTTTTTTTGTCATTCGCTCTTTCCATTCCCTATATTTATCTTCTTTTTTTTTTTTCACACTTTGGCTTTGGGTTTTGTCAACGCCGTTGACAAATGGATAAAAACCCGCTGGGCTTTAGACTGGCAGCCAGAGGATCCAGAGGTGGCCCTCTTAAATCTGATTCATGATGGATATAAATAGACACTGTGGCTTTCTATTTCTTTTCCGGCCATCAATAGTGTCAATATATGATTCGATATAGCATCCTGAATGGAAAACTATCCAAGGTTAATACGATTACTGTTCATCTAGCTTACAGTTTATACTATGAGCTGTATAAGTACTATAACATTCCAGTACTGGCCCTAGAGATTCCCTGAAAACTGGTAGCATCAATTTTCCAGCTGATGCTTGACTTTTGAACTTTTTCTTCGTCGGCAATTGAGGATGTTTCCATTCCGAACTCTGCCGTTTACTCCCAGACTTGTAGTGATAAATCCATGTCTCATCACCAGTAATGATTCCCTTTAGGAAATTTTCACCTTCTTTAGAGTAGCGGTTCAAATGCTTCTCCAAACGCGTCTGTTTATGCACTTCCATGAGTTGTTCCGGCACCAGGTACAGACCCTTACTCCATTTTTGCTTTTATGCATTCGTGCTTTCATGAACTGATGTAACATGTTAGAGACAGTGACATTAAACGGAAAAAGCGCTGATAAGACCAACAGAAGTTTTAATGTAACGGGAGTCCTGATCATTTTTGACTTGCCCTTGTATGTTGGAAAAATACCTATAAATAAAAATAGCTATAAGTCTTGTTGGTTGTAATAGGATCACTATGTACCAATAGGCCTATTCTAAATTACAGATGAACGAATCCATCATAGAACATAGTGTGTAAATGTGTGCATGTTGCCCTGCGATAAACTGGATATCCTCACCTCACTCACAGTGCTGCTGGAATATACTCCAGATCCAACGCCACCTTGACCAGGATAGTGCTATTATAAAAAAATAATTATAATTTAAATGCCTTGTTTGAAGTAGAAAGCCCTACGTCCATCATTGATGCTAACTCTGGAATCCTGTGACTGTTTGGGTTTCCTTTTCACAAAGGAAACGCTGCATCCATGAAATAGGATACCTGTGCTGCTACTAGAGCATCTCTAAAGATTGCTCCGTTCCACATATGGTTTCTTATAGGGAAGGTAATACGAGTACAGGTTTTTAAGAAGGAATTTTGTGCTCCATGCAGCACCAAGATCGAGAAGGAGAAAAAGGAGCACGCCCGACAGCACGGGATGATCCGGACAGAGATCAGCGGGGCGGAGATAGCCGAGGAGATGGAGAAAGAGAGACGCTTCTTTCAGCTTCAGATGTGCGAGGTCAGTGTGTGCAAGAACATTTCGAGATCCTGAGCGGAAAGGGAAAAAGTGTATGTCCTTCTTTTATGGTCTATGTAACAGCTAAATGGTGTGTTAAATTGTGCAACGGTGCACGCATTAGACGAGTATTGTAAAATTTCTTACTCTATTTTATTAAAAAATGGTAGCAGTAATTTTCAACTCAGCTTTCCAAAGAAGATGATGGTTTTGCTTTGTTTGTTCTGTGGTATCGCTGACTCTGACGGATTTTTGTTGCAGTATCTGCTCAAAGTCAATGAGATTAAGATCAAGAAGGGCGTGGATCTGCTGCAGAACCTCATCAAGTATTTCCACGCACAATGCAAGTAAGGTCATTGAGAAACGGCTTCATTGAGAGGCCGAAGTCAATGTTTCTTTTGTAGTGGAGAGATAAATTCACCAGAAACAGGGGTATAAATAAACACCAAGGCACAGTTAAAAGCATGAACATATGAAAATTGGGTTATGTGATTATCTAACGGTAATCACAAAAATCTGCAGTTTATTCTAGGTAATATACGCATATTTAAGAAATTATGTAAATGTAGTAAGTAATTTATATATTCGCTTATTGTGCCAAATAAATATGAACGATCATTTGTGCCACTATTTGCTGTTTATATATATATATATATACACACACACACACGTACAAGTTTGAATGTTAAATGAAATGTTTAATAGTTCCATATCACAATTTAAGTTGCAATCGCAATATGGGTCGATGTGATTATTATTATTATTATTATTATTATTATTTATTTTTTATCACATCATGCAGCTCGGTTATTCATTGTGTACTCGCACCACGTTCTGTAATTAAGTATGAAAGGTATGAAAATTCATTATACCCTGAAGTGCAGTTGTTTTAAAGTGAGCTTCAGTGAGCAAGGGTGTCTCTTCAGGCTTATTAGATTTTCTTTTTGATTTAATAAGGTCTGGGCAATTAGCAACTGTCCGTTCTGTGCATAATTTCCTCTACCTTCCAAAACCAGGTATAAATTAACTTGTACTATTATGAAGCAATGAGGCCAGATGTTTGGTTCTCCTGCATTTAAACTGCCTGTGTGTATTAGTGATGATGACAATATGTATGTTACGTACAGTATGTAGAGGCCTTGGAAAATCTTCAGATGTCACCAAAAAAAAAAAGGGGGGGGGGGTTCTGCCTGTAGCACCTCAACTTTAAGAAACCATAAATATGTTTTACCACCACCACCATCATGGAGAACCAGATCTCACGTGCAAACAAAGAGTTCTGAGAACAGATCTAGTATCAGAGCCGACTCAGGAGTGTTGTGCTTCTAAACTGTTCTCAGAACTGTTTCTGTTATCATATCTTACACCTTGTCACTGTGATTTCTTTACACATAGAGCTGGTGTGATTTTCTTATTTGTAGAGCTGCACAATTAAAAATCATGATGGACCTGTGCAATTGTTTAATAGCAAAAGGCTGCAATTTTTAACGGATAATACGCTTATAGTCAGGAATTAATGTAAAGTTAATATTATATAAATAATATAATATCTAATAATTTAAGAATGTGTTTATTTTTTTTTTTTTTTTATAATTGTTTATTGATAAATGTTGGCAAACATCCTCTTAGTAAGATCATTTGTGCCATTTCTTTGCAGCCCTACTTGCATGGTGAAAGCCAGGCTTGGATCGAGATATTAAATATGCTGTGATGAAACTCTGTATTGTAACCAGACACCAGCTGGAAACTTGTGGTTGAGAAAAAAAGCACAAGCAAAACAGTTTTTAAAATATATATATTTTTAGTAACTATTTTTAAATCTAAGTGTAAAGGGGTTTCCTAGGATATGGCACGTGTATACTGTAGGTTAGTAACCTATGATATCAGACGCATTACACGCACATATTGTGTCTGCAGGCTCTCTCTCACATACACACACACATACACTCTCTCTCACATACACACATACACTCCCAGGCCCACAGGGAGAAAGGCGTAAAGTAAAAAGCTTTCTGGATCGATACTGTCTGGGAAGATGCATGCCAAAAATATTCCTGTTGTTTCTCCACTAGTGTGACAGAAGACAGATATTTTCCACATTAAGAGGTTGGACTCGGTCGTGTCTCATGTAGATTTTGCCCAATTATTTTAGAAGGCAGGTGGAAAAAGGCTATTCACAGAAGAGATTTTCTAGACCATTAGTGTGTGTGCGCGTGCGTGCGTGCGTGCGTGTTTGCGTGCGTGCGTGTATATGTGCTTGCCAGCATGAGATAGTTGGCAGGATGATAGTGGAGGTTTAATGCTGTTCTGGCGTATTTTTACACCTGACCGGATGGCTTGTCTTTCAGTTTCTTTCAGGATGGCCTAAAGGCAGTCGACAACCTGAAACCATCTATAGAGAAACTGGCCACTGACCTGCACACGGTGAGCAGAAGATTAATAGAATACCCATGTCTTAAAGCCTTAAGTGCGATTCTTTTGTGCTGCAATTCACATATAGCTGAATAAAAAAAAATAATAAAAAAAAAAATAAAATATATATATATATATATATATATATATATATATATATATATATATAATTTTTTTTTTTTGGGGGGGGGGGGGACAATGGGGGGGGGGGGACAACTGGTCAAGTTAGTGTTGGACGTTTCATGGCTAAATTTGACCAGCCTGGTGGCCAATATTCATTGATGGCACATTCCAGCAGTCAGCAGTAAGAGCAGAGTGTGGAGGTTTAATTAGCAGAGTAATAGCTCAGTTTGCCTTACAATATTGCAATGCAAACATTATGGGTGACATATCAAGTCATTGTGATGTATCAAGAGCCACGGTATCCCAGTTAATGTCAGCATACCACCATGATGGATGAACAACATCCAACAGGAGTAACTATGGACGCAAGTGGAAGCTGTCTGAAAGTGATGTCTATTCGCTAACCCGGATTGTATCCAAAAAGCTACCCAACTCACTGCAGACGTAAATGTGCACCTCAACTCTCCTGTTTCCACCCAAACCGTTCATTAGGAGCTCCAGGGTCAATTTACATGGCCAGGCTGCTATAGCCAAACCTTTGGTCACTCGTCAAACATCGGTTTCAATGGTGCCAACTGTGAAAATCTTGGGCTGTGGATAATGTGAAACGTGTATTGTTCTCCGATGAGTCCACCTTCACTGTCTTTCCCACATCTGAAAGAGTTACTGTGTGGAGAAGCCCCAAAGGAGCGTACCACCCAAACTGTTGCATGCGCAGAGTGAAGCATGGGGGTGGATGAGTGATGGTTTGGGCTGCAATATCATGGCATTCCCTAGGCCCAAGACTTCTTATGCTAGATGGGCGCGTCAATGCCAAGGACTGCCGAACAATTCTGGAAACATTGTATTCTGAAGGCGGTGCCGTGTATCAGGATGATAATGCACTAATACACAGTATACATATAATTTTATTCATTTATTTATTTTCTTGTGGTGGAAATATCTGTATCTATAATCCTACAGGCGCTAAACTATCCACACACTGACTGGCAGCGCAGCACCCTGTGTAGCACGAGCAAATTATTTGCTAAATTACTTTAGAATTGTAACAAAACATAAAAAAAGATTTATAAAATTGTGATACTTTCAGAATTACAGTACAAACCTAGTTATCATGTGAATGTCATATCGGCTGATCCTGAGTGATTATTATAAATAACTATGGAATGTTTAAGCCTTGTTCCTTTTCTTAGATCAAGCAGGCTCAGGATGAGGAACGCCGGCAGCTCACACAGTTACGAGACGTGCTGAAGACGGCTCTCCAGGTGGAGCAGAAAGAGGTAAGGCCAGCATCATTGTGCTCAATGTAAAGTTAATGTAAACTCTTTATTTGGTCGCATCTACTCACGCTCATGTGATAGGACAAGTTAGGCGTAAATTTAAATAATTTAATAAATTGAAAATAATAATAATAACAAACATTGAGTAGTATCTGGTAGAGCTGTGTGATTAAATCCATTTTGCAGTTTAATTCAGCTTTTGTTGGTCTATTTGAATCATTAACATTATTAAATCATTCAATCATCATTAAATCACTTTTTTATTCTTAAAATGAGTAAACTTAGAAATTGACACATGAAAATGAAAAGTACTTTAGCGAAATACTCGTGTTTTGTGAGATTATCACTTCTTCTTTTGAGTTTTTGGCCAGTTAATGCAATACTGCCACCTACTGGACTGGAGTGTGGAGCAGAAATAACACGAGTTAAACATTGTTTATAGAAGTGTTTAGTAATTTTTAATACCCATAAGAAATATAGCTAATTTTTGCCATTTGAATCTTATCTATGAACATTCTTATGCTCCTTTATATGTTTGCTCTTTACTTCAAACAAAACCCTTTAAATCACATAATCCTTAAACATTTAAAGATTATATCCTCTTAATTCAAATGTTAACAACCTTCTTAACTCTGCGAATGGCCACTGAGTAGCCGAGAGATCCGGCATTTAAATGACTGTGCCTTTAAGTGACTCTGCCTTTGTGTTTGTGTGTGATTGCTATTGTGAAACATGCCGTGTGTCAGTTGTCTGATGGAAAGCTTTTTTCTCTTCTTTAATGCCTCCGGCCTTTGTCAACGAAGTCTAGGAGAGTAAGTGCCTGATTGATGTCCACTTTTTGTGAAGAAAGCTGCAGGGGTTGGGAGGCTACTAAAGATCCTACCTCATTGTGTCATTTATTTTGGTATTCATGTACAGAGATGCCAACATCCATTGCTTAACTGGAGAGTTCGATTTCCTAAATGAAACGGACAATAGGGGACTGAAGGGGAAAGGATGTGAGATGTCAAATACGGACTTGCAGAAAACCAAAAGGCAAATAAAATAAAGTACGGAGCAAAACGTCACCATTTTTATTGTATTTACAATAAAAAATTTATTGTGCTTGTCTTTCATGTCACACATAAAATCTTAACCATTCGTCTGGTTCTTTATGAAATCCCACTTTCATGATTTTTGCTACAGTTCATTACAAATTCAAGTCTTGAGGAGTCATGTGGTTATATTGAGACCAGCATATTTTACCTTGGGGAAAACCCTGATTTTTGACTCGTAGTGACTCATAGCAAAAAAAAACTTTAATTGGAGGAAAAAAATAAAATAAACAACTAAATTACGAATGGCGTTCCAGTCAAACTTGGCCTTGTGATGAAATTTCTTGTGTATGACGACACAACTGAGATATGTACAGAAGACTTCAAGCACAGTACAGTGAGGGGAGACTCTTAGTCGCAGTAGAACATCTGAATGATGCAAATGTTTTTAAAGAAGGCCATCGAATCATGAATGAATAAGGTGGCACAGTGCACACTGCAGTTGATTGTGTAAATTGACAGATAACTTGTCACCAACTTGCAGAAAAGACAAATGTCTGTGGGACCTGCACACACACAATCATCCCACCAGCACCACTTGCACGTTCCATGACTTTGGCTGGGAGTTATTCTCACATCCCCCGTACAGTCCTGACCCCGCTCCAGGTCATTTCCACATGTTCGAGGCATTGAAGAAGTTCCTGGGAGGCCAGCGTTTCAGACTTGAAATGATCTTGTGATCTGATCAGCGTACTGAGAAGACTTTCTATTTTAATGGTGTCCAAGCACTAGTGAAACGCTGGGATAAGTGCATTAGTGTAGCAGGGGTTTATATAGTGAAGTAAATGTACTGTAGTTTTTACTGTCATAACTGTATTCTGTTATTCTGCACAATTAAAAGTCTCGGTTTGACTAGAACACCCCTAGTACAAGTAAAAAAAAAAAAAGCACACATTTTATTCCTTCAGCATGGAACCATCCCATCTACTGACATGTGCTAGGGGTTTAATAATAAGGTGACGTATTCTCGAGCTCTCTACCTGCTAGGATTTTTCTGGTAGCAATGTTGGCACCTCTGCATGAAGTTTGAAAATAGTCCCACTGTTTAATCTGAAGTCCCGTATGTCCATGGTATGTGTTTGAGTGCAGAAATCAGACTTGGTTTCACATGCGGTTTCTTTTCGTCATAATCCTGAACCAGTCAGTGGTGACTTTAAATGTCATTTAAACTATTTTAAATTCAAAACAAATATTGTCTTTTGAACATATTTCATTGCATTCAAAACACTTCTGAGATCTTAGCCTGATACTGCACTCATGCCTTATTACTTTCCCCAAATTTGTAGAGTTTGTGAATGCGGTCACCTCTCAAGGGGTTCTGGGACGTCCACTGTGTCAGTTTCCTCAAAGGAAGTGACCGCATAAGAGTGCAAGTTTTTCCCTTCCTTTGACCCTGGGAATAGCCACTTCCTGTCCCCTTTTTTTTTTTTTAACAGATCAATGTACATAAGCAATCTACATGCATCTTCCTCCTGCTTTGTAGGATTCTCAGGTGCGACAGAGTACCACGTACAGTCTGCACCAACCTCAGGGGAACAAGGAGCACGGCACAGAGCGGAGTGGGAACCTGTACAAGAAAAGTGATGGGTGAGTGGGTTAACTGCCCAAAACTGTCACGTCATGAAATCTCGTTTAACTGTGAACCGATGGCCTGAAGGGCACCAGCAATGTGATGACTCTTCCTGTTTCCCGTCCACAGTCTACGGAAAGTGTGGCAGAAGAGGAAGTGCACAGTGAAGAACGGCTACCTCACCATCTCCCACGGGACGGTAAGCCAAAGCGTTTAATAAACTGCATGTTTACTCTCTTGCTTTTTTCTGCCTGCCTCTTTAATCACACGTTATCTTTGCATACCCCGTTTCCAAAAGCAGATTGTTTTCTTTCACTCGACTGTTCATGCTGGACACTGGCGCGTGTGTTGCGTAATGCTGCAAGCTTGTTCTGTTTCTTTCTGCTTGGAATTTTCCCACTTTCCCATAAAATGGATAAGAGAGAAACAGAACCACACCTACTTTTAGAACATGCAGAAGAGAGGCTTTAATAACTTCGGAATGCCGTCAACTCTCAATAGATGACTGTGTACAGCTGTGCTTTCAGGAAGAATATGTTTTTCCTGTTACAGAAGGACAAGCCTAAGAAAACGATATTGAATTTATAGTGTACTGTATGCAAGTCTCCCTTATTATTGTTCATTGTTTTTGCTAACACTCTCTCTCTCTCTCTCTCTCTCTCTCTTTTTATTTGTGCTCTCAGCCAAACAGACCACCAGCCAAGCTCAATCTCCTAACCTGCCAGGTCAAGCACAACCCAGACGAGAAGAAAAGCTTTGACCTTATCTCACGTATGGCAATTCTCTTCAAAAGCCAGAAACACGCACACAAAATGTGCTCGCACACATATACACACACACACACACGCACGAGCGCACACACACACACAATATCTGACATTTGTGGAAATAGACATCCTCCCTTTTTCTCCCTTTCAAAATAGCTTATCTCAGAGTCTTTCAAAGGCTCAGTGTTGCATTAAACTCGGCTACACAGAGCCATTTTAAAACAATTTAAAGAAATATTGTTGACGTAAAAGTAGCTAGTAAGGACAAGGGGAAAACTGATTCAGTTATGTATCACAATTTGTTTTGTGGCAATTCATGCATCGCCACGGTGCCTCCAAAATACTTTTTATATATATATATATATATATATATATATATATATATATATATATATATATATATATATATATATACATACATATCTGTATGTATGTATGTATGTATACTGTATAGTTTTTAGCACTCCAGCACCTCCAGTGGCCAGGTACGGTTCCCGTCTCGCGTCTGTGTGCCTGGAGTTTAAATGATCTCCCTGTGCTTGCTGGGTTTCGTCCCACAGTCCAAAAAACATGTAGATTAGGCTAATTCCCAAATTGCTCACATGGTGTTAATGAGCAAGTGAGTGCGTGTATGTCTGTCTGGATGTGTCCTGCGATAGATTAGCACAGGATGGGCTCCAGGGCTCCAGGTGTCACTATTCACACATTGGCAGGCAGCACAGGAGCAAATTATTTGCCAATGATAATGCTCTATTGTGTGCTTCCTGGTGATTCCTGTCCCTAGTTCCTAGTGATGATGCCATTAACTGGATGGACATTATTTCTTCAATCTGATTCAAATCATTCCCTTTAGAGATTCCATCTTAACTGTTTGCATGGAAGCTGCTCTCATAAGTGTTTACATGTTCAAAGCCTTTAATCAGAATGTAAATTTGTGGCATGCACAAAGTGGTTCTGTCCAGTATTTGCTGGAAATATAATCGTAGAACAACTTTTTTCCACCAACTTTGAATTCAGTCTCATGTGTGATTGGTTAGATGTTGCTCTGCACATGAAATATGAGCCAATTAGTGGCCCTTCCTCCACTAGGGAAGGTAAAGACAGGTGGTACAGAGCAGTTGTTGTTAGAACGGAATGGAGGAACATCACCTTTTGTTACCTTCATATGAGGCAAAAATGCATAGAAAGAAATGTTTGAATCAAGTGTGTTCATGATTCAGAGTGAGCCGATTGAGGCCATTATTACATTATATTAGGGTCTGTTTAAATGCCTCTACTTAAATATATCAATATTTATAATATAATATTTATATGTATCAATATTTATATTTATATACTGAATACTTGTGTGTGTATCAATATTGTTATATATAGTGGGGGAAATTAGTATTTGATTCCATACAGATTTTCTAAGAAATGAAGGGTCTATAATTTTTATCATAGGTTGAATGGTAAATGATTGAGACAGAATATCAATCAAAAATCCAGAAAAAGTACATGATACAAATGTTATGAATTAAGTTGCATTTCAATGAGGGAAATAAGTATTTGATCCCCAAGCAAAACATGACTTAGCACTTGGTAGAGAAACCTTAGCTGGAAAGCACAGTGGGAAGACGTTTCTTGTAGTTGTTTACCAGATTTAAATTTTCTATTGGATTAAGGTCTGAAGACTGGCCAGACCACTCCATGACCTTAATGTGCTTAATTCTTGAGCCACTCCTTAGTTGCCTCGGCAGTATGTTTGGGGTCATTTTCATTATGGAAAACCCATCCACAACCCATCTTCAGGAGGGTCTCATCCAAAATTTTACAATATATGTACATAATACAATACATATTCTCATGTTTTTAACAGGCTTTCTTGATAAGTCTCGGCATTAAAATTCAGTAGTTTTTTTCCTGTTTCTCCTGGTTTGGAAATTAATATAATGACATCCTTTGGCTGACTGTAAATTCTAAATTTACTTCCAAAGTAGCACTTTAATTGAGGTCTGTATCATAAGTCTAACATGATCATATCATTAGCAGATCATGGTAGATATTATTCCATTCGATTCAATTTTATTTGTATAGCGTTTTAGCAATTGACATTGTCGCAAAGCAGCTTTACACAATCAAAAGAATTATTTAAGTTTGTATGAGATGTTAGTGTATGAATCAAAATGATAAGATAAGCCGAGGACGACGGCGACAGTGGCAAGGGAAAAACTTCCTGAGATGGTAATAGGAATAAACCTTCAGAGGAACCAGACTCAACAGGGAACCCATCCTCATCTGGGTGAAACGGACAGCAGGGATTGATCTGCATCATATTGTGTGAGACTGGAAGTTCAGTATAACAGGAGATGTGCTTAAGTTAAAATGGAGTCCAGTTCCTTCTACTGACCAGCTTCATGGAGAGACTGATTTCCTTTTCCAGCAGGACTTACAGTAGCACCTGCCCACAGTGACAAAACTACCAGTAACTGGTTTGCTGACCATCATATTGCTGTCTTGGATTGACCAGCCAATTCGCCTGACCTGAACCTCGTAGAGAATCTATGGGCTATTGTTAACAGGCGGAGAGGAGCTGAAGGCTGCTATTAGAGCAACCTGGTCCTCAGTAACGCCTCAGCAGTGCTAATTGCCTGCATGCCAGCAATTCATGTTAAAGGAGCCCTGACCAAGTACTGAGTGCACAAATAAATTATTCATTTCAGAATTTCTGGAATTTTCTTATGAAAAAAATCCAGTATCTAAAAATATTATTTCCTGAGTCGTAAGCTTTGACTAAAACTAAACCAAAAAAAGACTTGAAATATTTCACTTCACATGTAATATATTTCAAATATTTGAGTTCAATAAGTGCAAAATATTTTTTGGTCGAGAAACACTGTACATGTATTTACAAAATCAATTTATACGTTTATACACTGTATGTATGAATGTGTATGTCATTAATGTGTGTTGGTACACAGAGAGCTGGAATATGTGACTGAATAATTAAACTTTTCGTCCCTCTGCTCTGTCTCCCTCCTTACTGTCCTTCCATCTTGCAGATGATCGAACATATCACTTTCAGGCAGAGGATGAGCCCGAGTGCCAAATGTAAGCATGCATGCTTTTTGCCAAAGGGAAACCTTTCATTGTGCAGTTCCTTTTCCTGGCCTCTTAATTACCTTTTTTTCGATTCATTACTCTGTAGTTCCACTCCACTTAAGCTCTCTTTTCCTGTGTCTCTTCCTCTGCTTCGTCTCCATTCAGCTGGATCTCGGTACTGCAGAACAGTAAGGAGGAAGCGCTTAACAACGCCTTTAAGGGAGACCAGCACGTGGGCGAGAACAACATTGTGCAGGAGCTGACCAAAGCCATCCTGGGCGAGGTCAAACGCATGACTGGCAACGACGTCTGCTGTGACTGCGGGGCTCCCGGTGAGTGACTGGTAAACGGGTTGGAATCACTATAGGCAGGAAAGGGGGGATTTCTGAGAGAAGATTCAGGAAGTCAGTCTAAAGGGATTTGAGCAAGAACAAAAGAGAAGTCTAGTAATATAGTGGAAGCCGAAATGATTCAGCTCGTTTAACGAGGGTGATGCAGATGTATTTGCGTCCAGGAAACACCCATGATGCCTTCAGCTGTTGTACAGCTTCTTCAAATGCTTAAGATGTTTTCAGTGGAAGTCAGGATGTGCACAACCTCTTTGAGTAACTAGAATATGATCTGTATATAACATTGGTGTGGAACTTAAAATATTTTACTTAATCGATCAGAGTGACTTAAGTAAGCATAAGTATCTACCCCCTTTAACTTTTCCCCATTTTGTATTATTGCAGCTTGGAATTATTTGTCAAGAATCTATATAAAATAGTCCACAATAGAGAAGTGTTTTTTTTTTTTTTTTTTTTTTTAGAAAAAATTACAGTAAATCCCAAAACTTTCAAAGATATGAACGTGCGTTTGCATGTAGTTAGATTATATTGTCTGGCGTACATTCTCATGTATACAACAGCAAATGTAAAAGCATTGCAGATGAAGCTGGTACTGCTAAGAAGTGCCAAGCAATAACAATGGAGACAAAAGTGAAAATAATTAAGAGAATGGACCGAGATGACGGACATTGCTCGTTCTTTTAACATGAATCGTTCAACCAACTGCATGATTCTAAAGAACGAGAACAAGATCATGGAATGTGTTAGTTTTATACTGTGTATAGCCAATTGTGTTCGTATCCTAATACCTAGACAGTGTTTGTTGGACTTACGAACAAGCTCTCGGAATGGAACTCGTTTGTATGTTGAGGACTTGCTGAATTTAACCAGGCATAACACAAAGACCATGGATCAAAAAATTATTTTAATGAATTATTTACAAAATAGTATGAATGTGTCAGAACTGTAATAGTGTTTAGAGGAGTCTGTTTAACCTGTGAACAGGTAAAGATCATTCTGGTCCATGACGTTTCTCTAGGGCCCACATGGCTGTCCACCAACCTGGGAATTCTGACCTGCATCGAATGCTCTGGGATCCACCGAGAGCTGGGAGTGCACTACTCCAGAATTCAGTCACTCACGCTGGATGTCCTCAGCACATCCGAACTCTTGGTTGGTGTTCACGTTTCCTAACATTGTTTTAAATCTGAAAGCAAAAGCATTGACTGATGTGGAATGATAACATCAAATGATTAAGACTCAATACTTTTACTGTAAATTGATTGAGTTTTTTTACTTAATTAAAGTCTGATCTTAATAAAAGCCTTGGATAAGTAGATTTTTGCTTACTTGGTATGTTTCGTGTGCATATGTGTGTGTGTCCTGCAGCTGGCCAAGAACGTGGGGAATGCTGGCTTTAACGAGATCATGGAGGCGGGTCTGAGTGCAGAGGATGTGGTCAAACCAAATCCTACTAGTGACATGTAAGTGATGCCATCATTTTCTTCCTCATTTCTGTGTGTGAGTGTGTTTACAGCTGGATAATATACTCAAAGTATGTATATATTATTTTGGACAGAACTCAGTCCTACAATAGGACATGTAATATAAATAGATTTGAAGTATTTTGAAGTATTGACGCACTCTCTCTTTAACCCCACACCCTAATGAGAAGCTGCATGTTTTAAGGCAACTGTCTGGCTCTACATGTGTTGTTTATATCAGTGGACCGGTGCAGTGTCAGAGGTTCATACGTAGCTTTGCAATTCCATTCAGAAGCGTTTTTTCCTTTTCTGTAACCTCTCCGTCTGTCTGTCTCTCAGGCAGGCCAGGAAAGACTTCATCACAGCTAAATACACAGAAAAACGCTTTGCTCGAAAGAAAAGCCCAGACACGGCGTCTAGACTGCACACCCTGTGTGACGCGGTGAAGGCCCGCGACATCTTCTCTCTCATCCAGGTCTACGCTGAGGGAGTGGACCTGATGGAGCCCATTCCTCTAGCCAACGGGCATGTAAGTCTTCCCTGGTGCTTTAGGATTCAAAATATGTGAAATGATTAGAGGTGAGGGAGCACAGAGTCGATATCACAAAGTCGAGTCAGTTTAGTTTAGCAGGAGAATCGCAATACACACGCGTCCAAGATTAGAATTCGGACCAGATTATTGGGTTGTATTAGATTTGCTTTCAGCTTGGTTTAATTTTCAGAAGTCCAAATTTAATCTGGGAATAATATAGTAATACTAGTATGCATTAAATGAATAAGGAATCACTCATACAGTACATGAGCTCAGAGATACCTAGGATTAGACTTGGTGTGATTGGCAGAGATGGGATTGTTTGTCATCCCTCCCACACTTTTGCTCCCTTGGTCTTCCAGCTACAGTACCAGTCGAAAGTTTGGACACAGCCTCTAATTCCATATATTGTTTCTTAACACATTGTCAAACAGGGTATGCAATAATCGTATTTGAACAGTTGATATTGAGATGTGTCTGCTATTTATGCTCTATAAAGCCTCAGAACGGCTCTAATCGAGAAAAATAACGCCTAAACTTGTGTGCAGACTTTTGACTGATACTATGATTTGCTGCTTGGGAGCTAAACCGTGACCAATTATTACATTTATCACATATGTTGATGTGAAATAGACTTTCTCTTTCTCTCTCTCTATATATATATATATTACGATAAAGCTTAGTGTTTAAATGATTAATAGGGAGAACATTTCTGCTATACTTTATTGTTTTCGGCAGATGGGAGTGATGAGCGCTTGTCTTACATGAAAAATATCTCGGATGTTGTGGAAAATAAGAACTCTGCAGGATATGAATGTGAAATGTTCTATGTTCTTCTGATTGTCCACCCCCCCCCCCCCCCCGCCTCCTTATCCCCCCCTCCCCCCTACAGGAACAAGGGGAGACGGCCCTGCATCTGGCAGTGAGGCTGGTAGACAGAACCTCGCTACATATCGTAGACTTCCTCACTCAAAACAGGTGAAAACACTGGGGCCCATCAATATATTTTTTTCTACTATCAGATTAAATGCTCTATGCACCGCCTCCTCCCGTCGTTTTATCCGGTTCAGAGTTCCCATCTTAAAGATATAGTAAGTGGTTGTGTTTAGTAAGGCGAGTGACTGAAGCTTGTTGTTTGCTCCCAAGTGCGAATCTGGATAAGCAGACGGCGAAGGGAAGCACGGCGCTGCACTACTGCTGCCTCACGGACAACAGCGAGTGTCTCAAACTGCTCCTAAGGGGCAAAGCCTCCATAGATATCGGTAAGAACTGCAGACCTGTCGCTGGAATTAGTGCTACCTGCTTTCGCTTCTTCAATTCTGTAAGAAATAAAAAGGGTTCTAGTGTTTCTGTTGAAGTTATTTTGTTTTATTTAGCTTCATTCTTCTGCCTGCGCTGTTGTGAAAGCTGGATGTGGTGATAAGACACAGGATTTGTGTTTGGCATTTTCCCCAGTGTTGTTTGTGGGAATTGAGTTAATTAGTGCTCTTCTAGTGAGCGGCTCAAACAAAAGAGCTAAGCCAGAACCTGTGTGTGTGTGTGTGTGTGTGTGTGTGCGTGTGTGTACGTTCTTTTTTTAGAGACCAAATTAGTCCTCTTTGTTTTATCATGAAGACATTAAAAGTGGTCATCGTAAATGTTAATGTTAGTAAGCACAAAGACTTTACGTTTTATTTACTATTACTATTTACTTTAATTAAATTACCAATAATACTGTTTAGAATTAGTGATATAAGTGTTTGAGTTGTTGTTCTTTCTGATTCTGGGGGAGCGACCATGTGTGATTGGGAGTACATGTGTGAGTGTGAGAATGTGATTGTGTGAGTGAGCGTGTGTGAGCGCATTAGTGTGTGTGCGTGAGCTTGATCGAGTGTGTGTCAAAGTGTGCTCCTGAGAGTGTGCTCCTGAGAGTGTGCGCGAGAGTGAGCGATTGCATGCGAGAGTGATCAGTAAACAGTAACTGTGAACACACTGTGCAGCGAACGAGGCAGGTGAAACCCCACTGGACATTGCCAAGAGACTCAAACATCTGCAGTGTGAGGAGCTGGTGAGTCTCACTCGCTGTGTTTAACACCACATATGACTTAATGGCCTAACAGTGCAGAGTTAACACTGTGTGTGTGTGTGTTCTGTGTGCAGCTAACCCAGGCTCTCGCTGGCAAGTTTAATGCACATGTGCATGTTGAATACGAGTGGCGGCTACAGCACGAAGACCTAGATGAGAGCGATGAAGATTTGGATGAGAAGGTACCCCTGCATTCCTCTAGTACAGGAGTGTAACATGTTGCAGCCTTGAATTCCTTTCAGTGGAAAACAAATCTACCCCGCTTGCCCTAGCCCAGATTCAGTACATACAAATTCCAGTATATTCACTGACTCGAGGCAAGGTTTTTTGTTAGTTTTTCATGAACCTTTCACTTATAGAAACGATGACATTGTTTTAAAACTTAACTGGTTAAATGTCGGTAAGATTGATTCGCTATCGCCACATCGTTGTGTGATCTAGCTTTACTAGTCAAATAAGCAAATGATCGGAATCATAGTAATTAAATAAAGAATAAGAGAACAACGAATTGACATGCAGTGCATCCCATATTTAATATATGTGCATATTTAATATATTTTTTCATTTCCAGTCCAGTCCCCTGCGGCGAGAGGAGAGGCCGGTCAGTTGCTACACGCCTGGTAGCTCAGGCATGCAGCCCAGTACTTCCAACTTATCCAAGGACAAACAACAACAACAACCACGCAGTTACGTTCCAAACCTGGTCAACAATGAGACGTATGGTACCATCGTCAACACCAGCCCTTCCACTGGGGTCCTCTCCACCTCAGCTCCTCCACTGCCTCCCAGAAATATTGGTACTGAGCTTCTACTTCTGAAATATGCATTTAAATAAACACCTGTCTAGCTTCTTATACACACTGCCCGGCCAAAACAAAGTCAAAGACTGGAGATTACTTAAACGATTGATGAAGTTGCATGGCAAAAAAACTAAACAAAACTAGAAAACAAAATCAACAGTAAAAACCATAGCTATGTTCAAGTAAGAGCATTTACATAAACATACAATAAGATGAAAACTTATTAGTATATTAGAATATTAGAATATATCAGCAAAAAGCCTTGAATTTCCTAGAGAGCATAAAGATTGGACTTGGAGCAATGGAAAAAGGTCATGTGGTCTGACGAGTCCAGATTGAGCCTATCCATACTGTAAGTGATGTGTGCGTCAGGGTAAGAAGGGAAGCATGTGGGGGAAATGCACCCATCATGCATAGTGCCCACTGTACAAGCCTCTGTAGGCAGTGTGATGATCTGGGGTTGCTTCAGTTGGTCAGGTCCAGGCTCAGCAACGTTATGTAGCAATAAAAAATGAAGTCAGCTGAAGACCTGAATGAAGAACTGAATGACCAGGCTATCACTTCTATGGAAGAATTCTTCCCCAATGACACAGGCATATTCCAGGACTTTAAATAGTGAAACAGTAGTACTGGGAGCATGAGGAAACATTTTCAAACATGAACTGGACACCACATTCTGTGCTGTAATCAAAGCTAAAGATGATTGAATAAAAGACTTTAAGGCTATTTAGGCTTTAATCTTGTACCGAGTCTTTCACACCTTTTAGTCCAAATCAAAGAGAAAACTCAACTCGATACGTTTTTGGTTTGAAGGCATGCAAAAACGTAGGTCAGTCATAATGTTCCAAAACCACATGTTCACAAGTCAATCAGCTTTAATAATGGTCCAGCGATAGAGCTCAGAACTGGCTCTTATCCCAAACTTCATATCAGATTGAAGCAACTTGCCTGTCTGAATCAATTAAATGAAATATGTATATAATTTAAGCTGCTCTACTAGATGTACAGTTATAATAAAATGTGTCTGAAAGGTTAAAAGCTATGCCTGGATATTAGCAGAGAAAGATATGAATGGCTCAGCACAAGCTCTAAGTACCACTTATCCTTCTTAGCAGTGGTTCACATGATCACGGCCAGTATATTAATATTTCTCATTTAATCTCGACTGCTGATCTAGGATTAGGGTTTGCCTTCTATCTTAGTGCATGAGCTTATCTACTTTCATTGGATACTTTATTTTTGGAATATTAAAATCTCTCATTGAGTTTGTGGTTTTCGGTTCTTGAGAGTCACCCAGATTGTTGCAGCATCATAAACTATATACTGTATGTTATTGAATAATATAGTAACCAGCATAGACTTTATTTAGGTTTGTCTCTTGTTGGGTGAAGAACAGAGTCTCCTGACATGACTCAGTTGTGGCACACTGCAGCATTGTGCTGCGCTCTCGCAGACTCTAATGTGATCACGATCTGGAGCCGAGCCACAGCCCCGAAAAAGAATCGTCCTGGAACTTTGTCTTCCTCCCGATTTAAAAACAAAAAAACAAGCAGCCTCTTCTGTGGTTTGGGCAAATTTTCTGTCTCAATCTGAAGGTTCAGTGTTTCTCTTGTTCTCCTTCTGATCTCAATAGGGCAGCTGACTGGTCACAGTGGAGGTCTCCAAGGTTCTCCAGCATGGAAGCCTGGCTCCATAGATCTGTCTGGCAGGCAGAGATCCTCCTCGGATCCCCCTAACATGCATCCTCCTGTTCCGCCAATGCGAGTCACTTCATCCTCCTGTGAGTCTGTGCTGCATGGAGTATCGCAAGATTACTCCATGTGGAGATATCTGTTGTCGCAGCAGATGTTGCTTTTTGTCCACTAGTTAGTGCTCAATGATGAATTTCGGTCCACTAATTCTGTGTTCTCTGCAGTCATAGCGCCGGCCGCTCCCCCGCCTCCCGTCTCTAAAGCAGCCAGTGTGATGGAGGCTATGAGTATGCAGACCAAACCTGGGCAAGTGCCTCAGGGCCAGAGCATTAACAGAGCTCCTGCTACAAGGTCAGAATTGTAATACACACACGTACACACACAAACCTGGGATCTTCCGAACCGTAGTCCAATGCCTTAACCACTGAGCTACCCCTGGATTGTAATTTACTGGGATGTAATTTACCAAATAACATTTTATTGGCTAGAAAGTCTGGTAGAGGGTACAAACATAGGTATTTAAAAGTCAAATGTACAGCATATGCTCATATTAACAGAATCTGACTTTGTGTAGAATGAATGCAGAGATGATTTCCTCCTGTAGTGCAGTAATGTTTCTGTGCTGA
Source organism: Channallabes apus (assembly GCA_030522415.1). Lineage (NCBI taxonomy): Eukaryota > Metazoa > Chordata > Actinopteri > Siluriformes > Clariidae > Channallabes > Channallabes apus. The sequence goes on from CM060116.1 coordinate 14,819,767, forward strand.
TTCTGAGTTGATAGATTATTAACTTCCGATGACCTCAAAGGAAACATAAAATGGGGTGGTGTTATTATACATAGGTCTGGGTATATTGGCTCATCAGTTGTTTGTTTGTAAGCCATGTTGGATCTGGAATATAAAGAAAAATAACCAGTTTCATACAAAGGAAATGAACAAGGATCCTGAATTTTGGGGCGTGATGTATAAAAAAACTAACTGCATCACCTTTAAGATAAAAGATAAGAATTGGCTTCTGTATAGGTAAGGACAATTTTTATGTAATGACTCCCAAACCTTTATTTATTTATTTATTTATTTATTTTTTACTTTCAATCATATTTTCACATATTTGAAACCATTATTTCATTACACGAGTTGCAACAAGTTTACAAAAAGTAAAGTCCTGGATATGAGAGAGCGTGAATTCCAAGTCGATCAGAATCATCAAGAATTATCAAAACCTGGGTGGACGGAGCTGAACCTTCCACTTTGTGGTCTGAATCATGACTAGAGATCACTTAAACGCTTGGTGAAGTTGCATGGAAGAAGTTAAACACAACAGTTAAAACTAGTAGTTAATGCTATGTTTAATAGTGAAAGTAGAAGCATTTCTGTACACACACACACACACACACACACACACACACTCACACACAATGTGATGAGACCTCACAGGATTGTGTGTCCAGAATAAAAGACTTTGATTTGTTTGGAGCTGCATTAAGATTAGACAATGGGGGGAAAAAAAGCTCAAGGCTCAGCAACCTTTACTGTACGTGGCAATAAAATGAAGTCACCTTGAATGACCAGGGAATCACATGTACCATATTCCAGGACTCAAATTGTGCAAGAGTGGTTCTGGGATCATGAGGAATCATTTCCACCCATGAACTGGCCACCATATTAAAGGTTAAGAGTGTGCAACTTTTTTTTTCGGTCAGACAGTGTACATTAGCTGTCTGGTTTCATTTATTTTACTTTACACAATAATCAAGATTAGTAATGTCTGCTGCCTGGAACTTCCGGTTAGCAGCCACATGGAGTAGGACGTGTTGGTTAGGTGCTCCGACAGTTTCGAATTTCTTCACTCCCTTATTCGTCTCTAAATGTTAAATTTAAATCTTAGTTGACAATAACTTTGTACTCTACCCCACGGTTATATGTTTTTTCATTTGCGATGGCTACCAGGAGTGTTAAAGCCGTGAAAAAGGACGACACTACGACCCCTCTAACAGTCGAGGCTATCTCTGCGCTGTTAGAGCAACACCGTGATGCGTTAGCGGCGGAGTTTAAATCATCGTTTAGTTTATTAGAAATTAAACTGGATCAGATTCAGGCCCAAGTAGCGGACCATGGACAGCGCTTACCGTCATTAGAACTCGCTACAGACGACCTGAGTCAGCGTGTGACGGAGCTGGAGAACATCTGCTCCGGACTTCGGGAAAACAACTTAAAGTTAACGTCCAAGGTTGTAGACTTAGAAGGCCGGAGCAGGAGACAAAACCTGCGTGTTCTGGGTCTCCCGGAAGGTACTGAAGGTGGACTCCCTACCGAGTTCTTCTCCAAGTTTCTGTGCGAGGTGTTTGGGACTGAGACGCTGCCTTCCCCGCCGGAGATTGACCGAGCCCACCGAATACCTGCATCCAAACCCGCTTCAGGACAGAGACCTCGGCCCGTCATTCTCCGCGTGCACCGGAGCCAGGTGAAGGACCTTCTGATTCGGGAGGCTCGGCGGAGAGGGAAGCTGGAATACCGCGGTCAGCAGCTTCGCATAGTGGAAGACTACACTCCCGAAGTTTTAAACCAGCGAGCCGAGTATAGAGGAGTGATGAGTGAGTTATACAGCCGTGGTCTCCGGCCTTCTCTGCTGTATCCAGCGCGGCTCCGGATCACTCTCCCTACCGGACAGAAGAAGTGGCTCCGCTCGGTAGAAGAGGCGCAGAAACACATAGACAGTCTGCCGAAAACTACGTAGTGCACTATATTATTATTATTATTATTATTATTTTAATACGCGATACTACAGTTCTCAGGAAAGTACCATTTTTAACCTAAAATCTGGCCACGTTTACGTCTTTCCCGGTAAGAGTGTTGTGTTAAACTTGTGAAGGGGTTATTATTATTATTTTTATATTACTATTTTTTCTATTTTTAATCACGTGTGATTTACGTTTGTATATTTAGAGTTACAATGTGACGTGGGGGGAGGGGTGGTGGTGGTGTGTTTTTCTCTCACTGAGAGATTTCAGTATTGGAGTGTGGAAATGTTTTATTTATATATTTAATTATTAGTTTCTGTAAGTTGTGTCGGAGCAGAAGATGGGGTGGTTAGCGGCAGGAGGATTTGTTGGGTGGAAAATGGAAGGATGGAAGAGCTTGCTGCTCTGTTTGTTAGCAGCTATCTTTGTTTGTTGGGGGGTAGAGGGGTGTGTGGGGGAGGGGTGCGGGGGGCAGGGGTGTGGGGGGGAGGGGTGCGGGGGGCAGGGGTGTGGGGGGGAGGGGTGGGGGATCTCCAAAGCCAGTATTGTGTTAGTTCTTTGTATACTGTGTATTTTTAACACGTTGTTCTGTGTTTTACACTTTAAGGCTGACGTTAGGCATCTTATTCATGTTTATCTACCTGCATTTTCTCTCAGGGAGAATGAATAGTTCTTTAAACTTTGTGAGCTGGAATGTTAAGGGTTTAAACCATCCGGTGAAGAGAAGGAAGGTGCTCTCACACCTTAAACAACTTAACACTGCAATCGCATTTTTACAAGAAACTCACATTCGCAGTTCTGATAATTCTCGCCTTATGTCACGTTGGGGTGGGCAGCACTACCACTCAACCTTTCAGGCCAAAGCTAGGGGTGTCTCAATTCTCATTAACCCAAACATCTCTTTTGAGCATCATAATGTTATTACGGATATACAAGGTCGTTATATCATTGTTTCAGGGAAGTTATTTAATACTAATGTAGTGTTGGCTAATTTATATGCCCCTAATTATGACGATGTCTCCTTCTTTGAACATTTTTTCTCTCTTCTGCCTGATCTGAGCTCATACTCTCTCATATTAGGGGGAGACTTTAACTGCTGTTTAGATCCATCACTTGACAGGTCATCTCCCAATCCTATACCTCTGAGTAAATCCGCTACGCTACTTCAGTCCTATCTCTGCAGCTTTGGTATCTCTGACATATGGCGCTTCCTTAATCCAAAAAAGAAAGAATACTCCTTTTTCTCACATGTTCACCATACTTTCTCCAGAATTGATTATTTCTTTATAGATAATCAATTGATCCCAATGGTTACTTCTTGTGCTTATCAGAGCATTGTGATATCAGATCATGCTCCAGTTGTTATGTCTATAAAACTTCCAGATCTCCCTCAAGTTACTAAACATTGGCGCTTTAATTCATCGTTGCTGATGGAGGACGATTTTGTAAAATTTATGGAAGACCAGATCGTTTTTTTCTTCACCACAAATGAAACACCTGAAGTGTCACGTTTGGTTGTTTGGGATGCTCTGAAAGCCTACCTCAGGGGACAGATAATTTCATACACTGCAAATATGAAAAGGAAGGCATATAAAGAACGAAAAGATTTGACCAACCAAATTAAAGAAATTGACCAGCAGTATGCTCTATTTAAAAACCCTGATCTCTATAAAAAACGCGTAGAAGTGCAAACTAAGTTTGAACTTATTTCAACGCATGTAATTGAACGGCAATTATTAAAGAGTAGGAGCCAATTTTACATTCATGGTGACAAATCTGGGAAACTTTTAGCTAATCAGTTAAAAGGATTTAGAGCACAGCAACAAATTACGAAAATTCGGATGGAGGATGGTACCATCACTACGGACCATTCTAAAATTAATGATGCATTCAGGAATTTTTATTCTCGATTATATACTTCTGAGTTCCCAAAGGACCATAGTGCAGTTGAGAATTTCTTGACTCAACTAAATATCCCAACACTGTCCCCTGATTCTAGATTAAGGTTAGAAGAGCCCATATCACAAGAGGAAATCAGTTTAGCTATCTCCTCATTGCAATCTGGTAAGTCCCCGGGTCCTGACGGGTTCCCTGCAGAGTTTTTTAAATCATTCTCCTCACACCTTGCACCACAACTAGCTTTGGTTCTATCTGAATCTTTCAAGCAAGCTAAGATGCCTGCGTCATTTAATGAGGCTCGCATCACCCTCATAGCAAAGAAGGATAAGGACCCAACAGAGTGCTCCTCATATAGACCAATCTCTCTTCTTAATGTGGATGTTAAAATCCTTGCTAAAGTCTTGGCTCGTAGATTAGAGAATGTTCTACCCTCTATTATATCTGAGGACCAGACCGGTTTTGTTAAAAATCGTTACTCTTACTTTAACATTCGACGCCTTATGGATATCTTGTACACACCATCAGAGGAGACCCCTGAGTGTGTCCTTTCTTTGGATGCTGAAAAGGCTTTTGATCGTGTGGAATGGGAGTATTTATTCAGGGCTTTAGAAAAATTTAATTTTGGTCCAAGTTTTATCACTTGGGTTAAATTATTATATTCAAGCCCCACTGCCTCAGTTCTGACAAATGCTCAGCAGTCTCAACCATTCAGTCTTCAGCGGGGAACTCGTCAGGGATGTCCCCTTAGCCCATTGCTCTTTAACCTCGCCATTGAGCCACTAGCAGTTGCATTCCGAAGCTGTAGAGATATATCTGGGATTTGGAGGCAGGGAGAAGAACATAAAGTTTCCCTTTATGCGGATGATCTTCTACTTTTTTTATCGAATCCAGTCTCCTCTCTGCCACCTGTGCTGTCATTGCTCAGGGAATTTAGCTATTTTTCAGGATATAAATTAAATTTGCACAAAAGTGAACTTTTTCTGCTAGATAATACAGCAGTAACAACTGGTATGCACAATTTTCCATTCAACATTGTGAAAAATCAGTTTACCTATCTTGGTATTACAATCACAAGGAAACATAAACACCTCTTTAAAGAAAATTTTATTAGGTTGTTGAACCAAACAAGAAAGGACTTGGGACGATGGTCACCACTGTCCATGTCCCTGGTGGGCCGCATTAATGCCATTAAAATGAGTATTCTCCCTAAATTTTTATATCTCTTTCAGTCTGTACCTGTTTTTATTCCCAAATCTTACTTTGGCGCTTTAGACTCAATTATATCTTCTTACCTTTGGAAAGGTAAACATCCACGATTGAATAAGTCCCTACTTCAAAGATCTAAAAGAGACGGTGGCATGGCTCTACCTAATTTTCGTTTCTACTACTGGGCAGCAAACATTCGATCTGTCATCTTTTGGTCATATTTTCATAACCAACCTAATCGGCCTGCCTGGGTGGAAATGGAGATAAAGTCTGTCAAAAATCTCTCTGTCTCTGCACTCCTTGGATCTGCTCTCCCCATCCCCTCAATTAAATTAATCAATAACTCAGTAGTGGTGCATACCTTGAGAGTATGGGCTCAGTTCAGAAAGCACAGCGGTCTTCTAGGCTTCTCTCTGTCCAGTCCTATCGTCTCTAACCATCTCTTCCAACCTTCTTTACATGACTCAGTGTTTCAGGAATGGTACAATAAGGGCATCAAGCTTTGCAAAGACCTGTTCGTTGACCATAAGTTTGCATCATTTGAACAGCTTTCCGAGAGGTTTAACTTACCCAATTCTCATTTTTTCAGATATCTGCAAGTAAGACACTTCATTCGCTCTGTAATACCAAATTTCCCTGAGGCTCCTGCTGCAAACATTCTAGATAACCTCCTCTGTTTGTCTCCGCTGCGTAAAGGCCTAATATCCACTATTTATGGTGGATTGATGGCTTCGAGTCACACCCCTCTGTGTAAAATTAAAACTGCTTGGGAGAAGGATTTAAATTTGTCACTATCAGATGATACTTGGAATTCAATTCTTAAACTTATCAACTCAACCTCCTTATGTGCCCGCCACTCTTTATTACAGTTTAAGGTTGTACACAGGGCTCATTTCTCCAAACTTAAACTCTCCCGTTTCTACCCAGACATTGATCCTTGCTGTAATAAATGTAAAAGTGGAGAGGCGTCTCTTATTCATATGTACTGGACATGCCCGAATTTGGAAAAATTCTGGAGGGATGTTTTTAAGACCCTGTCCTTCATATTGAATTGCAATCTTGAACCAGACCCTCTGATTGCTCTTTTTGGTGTCACTGGAGAAGAGGGTAAGAGTCTAAGTCCAGCCAAAAAGAGATTGTTATCTTTTGCGACACTCCTGGCCAGGCGTTCTCTTTTATTCAAGTGGAAGGATGCCACGTCACCCACTCACGCCCAGTGGCTCAGGGATATCATGTCCTGTCTGTCCCTGGAGAAGATTCACTATTCAATTCATTACCCAGACTTTAAATTTCAACAGGTGTGGGGGCCCTTCCTTCACTTTTTTCATATACATTTATAGTTTGATTCCTGTCTTATTTAATTACTTGTTTGTTTGCTTTCTTTCCCCTTTTTATTCCTCTTTATTTATTTATTTTTTGCACGTAGAACCAAAAAACTTCCAGCTCCATATTCTTTTTTCTTTTTTGGTTTCTCTCAATGCCTGGCGTTTAGCCTTTCATATGCTTGTAAAACTGGCTTGGAGTCGGGGAGGGACGGGGTGGGTGCTATAGGGTTTATAAGGGGATTATAAAACCTGCATTAAAATATTACATGTTTACCCTGTTTTATCCCTGTTAAAATCAATAAAAATATTGTTGAAAGAAAAAAGTAATGTCTGCTGCCTCGAGTTTCTTAAACGTCTCCGGTATCTTTAATATATTCAAAATATTTCTTTAAAAGTCACTTATATATAAAAAATAAATGTAGATATCAGAATGACCATTCAGGACTTGGAATACATCGCCTACGGTTATTGTAGATCCAGTGTATGACTAATCACGTGCACTACACACATGCGAGGACTGGCTGTAAACCATTTGCAAACACTTTATTTTATCAACTGTAAAGTATTCTCATCAGCTCTTAGTGATAAAATAGAGCTGAACAAGTATCACAGAGCTATACTGTATAATTCCACCAGGATCTTACTGGAAATGTCTTTGTAGCCCACAGCAATGATGTCATTAGTGAGCACAATGGTCACTTTGCACATATATAATGTAAAAATGGTGAAAAAGGCCTACAGGGATTGTGCTGCGGCTTTGTTCAGGTCATTAATTCCTGTTCGAGGTCTTTTTCCATGCAAGTAGATACAGAGAGGCAGAAAAGTAAACCACACAGTGTGTTGAGTATTAAAGATGGGTTATGTATCGCGATTATTTTCTTTTCTTCTCTATTATTTCTATATAGATTTTTATATATTTCTATATAGAAATTTATATATATATATATATATATATATATATATATTTTTTTTTTTTTTTTTTTTTTTTTTTTTGCTGTTTTAGGTTTACATTATTATTATTATGCTGTTCCTCTGTAATCCTGCAGGTGGTGCACTCTAAACCATTCATGTTTGTTTGTGTGTGAATGTAGGAGAATGCAGTAGATCAGTGGATACCTGAAATATAATAAGGAGAATATTTATTTACAAATGTGTTCTTTGCAGCTCGGATAAAAGCTACAGCAAGGGGCCGCCGGCACGCTCGGACACCGCGGAGAGACCAGGTAGATGTCAAAGAAACGGCTTGATCTGTGAGTTGATTGAATATGAAATCAGATTGGCTGTGTAGAGTTTGAATCAAGGGTGTGGTACTCTCGAATCCAGCTGCTTCAGGTTTTACAGTATTGGATGTGCTTTGTTTTGACTGTGACGTCATTTCCTGTTTTTTTGATGAACAGCAAAGGAAGTTCCTGGATGCCCTCAGAGCACGAGTGGTCCGTCTCAGGGTCCTGGCCACATACCCAAGAAAACATACCCGGTACGTTCTGTCGTATCAGGAGGAAATGCCTGAGGCTGATATGATTAAACTGTAAACATTGTGTGCAGTGCAGAAGAGATTACGTTTGTGTTTATTTCAACACATTGTGTGTGCGTATCAGAAGCAGAGGCCGAAAAGGGTGAAGGCCATCTATAACTGCGTGGCTGATAACCCTGATGAGCTGACGTTCACAGAGGGCGAGGTGATCGTTGTAGATGGAGAAGAGGACCAGGAGTGGTGGGTGAGTCTGTGTGTGTGAGGAAGAGCTGGCCTTATTAGCAAGTAGGAGGGATGAAGGAGGTCGGGATTTGGAACAGCGAGTGCGAGAAAATGGGGAGAGATAGAGACTTTATCAACTTCCAGTTGCCGTGGCGGCCGGGACACATGATATGATCTCATTCGTTCTTTCTGGTTGTGGGAATGCAGGCCAGCTGCTGTTCGCCTTTCTTCATATCTTTGTTCAACTGGCTGCGTTTAATCTTCAGAACTCCACAGAGCCTCAACAGCACGCCATCATCATCATCATCATCATCATCGATCTATTTACAACATTTCAGTTGTGTACAGATGTGCTTGGGGAATATATTACCACTTCTGTTTTTGTTTATCAGCAGTCAGGCTGCACACATGTTCGGTACAGGAACTGAACAAGAGGTCATTTGTTTCCACTGGAAATGCCACAGAGCTCTTGACTACACTGTCTTTGGATAAGCCATGTTCTGTGTTGAAGCATTACACTTGGGGAAAGTTCTGTATATTCAAAGCCTCAAATAGAGTCACTTTAACCGGGTCGTTAAAAGGTCTGGCTAAAATTGCATTCTATAAATTAAATGATTCATGCAAAAAAAGGGTTATACCGTAAACCGTAGCCCGCATTAACTAGCTGTTGTTAAGCTAGCATAGAGAAAAGAATGTCAGTGTGAGCATATATTGAATAAATTCAACCGAATAATAAATTTTAATAGTTTTTGTTTTGCTGGTCTGAATCTCTTCCTACTTAAAAACTCCAAAGGAAAAATCATTGCACCCTTTGATTATGGACGTCGTTGACAAAAATGCCGAAGTATTTCTAAACTACAAGGGGTGTTCACGTCAAACCAGGACTTTAGACACTGTTATGAGAGTAAAAACTACCCTCATTACTCTATATAATCCCCTGCTACACTAATGCACGTATTCCAGTGTTTCACTAGTGCTTGGATACCAGCAAGGTGGAAAGATTTCTCTTTATGTTCAAACTGCCTGCTTCACTTCTGAAACCCTGGCCTCCCAGGAACTCCTTTAATTGGAAGTCACTTGTGGCGAGGTCGTACTGTACAGGGGATTTGGCAACTGTAGACTGTATGAAAAGAATGTGACAAGCCCTCCGTGACGTTACCCATAAGTGTCCTAAAGAACTATTTTGAAGTGTAAGACTTCATCATCTTGGCAGGAGCGGACACCGTTTAAACTTCAGTGAGTCCAATGGAACTAATAGAGCCTGGCTGTTGTTTAAAATCTATCTACCTAATTCAGTTACCTCCCTTTGCCTTAGCTAAAACGCTATGATGGCTAATGTTCATTTTTATGCTACCTGTCATCCTATGTCAATGCCTTCATTTTTGTGGTAAGTTAAACTGCAAGAATCCAGTTGGGTGGCTAGCTAAAGTGCTGTAGCACCGGTGTCTAGCAGACGTTAGTGATTTTACACCCGCAATGCAGTGATCACTCAAATCTGCCACACTTCTAATTATGCATAAATGTATATAATATGTTTTTGTTTTAACTTAATATAATTTTAACTACAGTTAGACAAAAACAGGTTTTTGTACCAAGCTGTGAAAGTGTTTATTTCTGCTGCAAATTGGCATTTTAACCTGGGAGTTTATGGGGATTGACTTTTGGAGCTAGTGGGCTTTCAAGGACCCGCATGCTTCGGCACTTCCACGTTTGCTTAGTTTTTCAGAACCGGAGGTTGTGTCTTGCCGATAACTCCAAGGCCGCGTTCCTGTAATGTGCAAGCGGCATTCGTGTACGATTGTGTGTACGAAACAGATCCGTCAGACAGATGCGTCTCTTCCACAAGTTAGCGACAAGTTATCTGTCTATTTTCAAGGATCAGGGGTTCCACTGAATGTCTAAACATGTTCACAGCCTTGTTTAAAATGTTTGCATCATTCAAATACATAAAAAAACATCTCAGGACAAATCACGAGAACTCTCGAAAAAAAAAAAAGTCACTGTGATCAAATGTTTTGTTTAGTTTCTTTGTGGATGTTAACTGTATCTCTTTACCTGCCACTGAATAGATAACCGCAGGAAGTTATAGATAATGACTGATTTTCTTGTTTTTGTTGTATTTTTATCTCTTCCAGTTGGGCCATATAGAAGGAGATCCAATGAGAAGAGGTGCCTTCCCAGTTACATTCGTACACTTCATGGCAGATTGACGGTCAAAGGTTTCCGATGCCGACCCAGGCTGATCTGATGTCCCCCTAGCATGTCCCCACCTCCACATACTTGGGCTTTACTAATAATTATCATCATCTGCTTCACCTTCATCCTGAAGCTTGTGCCTGTCCTGACTCCGGACATATCTGCTCGCACCAGAGAGCGCTGCTCAACTCACACAACGGAGATTACTCCCTGAATGTCTTAGCACCTAGTCGCTCCTGTATGTTTGAAGACTTTATTGCTACGTCTCACTTTGTTTGTTGACCAGGAAAAAACAAAAAGAAGAATTCAAGTAATCAGTTGCTTTGACACGGTAGATGCACTTTTATGTAACAAAAGCTTTATGGCTCTCAACACTGAACCGTTCGGCTCCTTCTTGTTCAGATTGTAGTTTTGGTAGTTTGGGAGGACTGGTTTCTTCATGAGCTGCCATGTTTATCCGAGAACATGAGTGAAAACGCATCACATCACATCTCTTGCCAGACGGAAGGAGAATTGGAGGTGGTTTACTTTTAAAGCACTGCACCGGAGCAGAAAAAAAAGGACATTTGCTGTTGCTTCCTCTTGGGATCCGTCACTTCCACCGTCCCCGTTTCCACACTCGCTGCCCCACATCAAAACTTATAAATAGATCCTCCGCTGCTTAAACCTGGGAGCGCTCCTGCCTTGCCCTGCACTACACTACATATCTGTGAGAAAAGAGATTTACAGCATGCATTTTGGAATGAGAGAAGCAGCCAGAGTAATATAATGTACGTTCGTGCTATAGTGTGATAGTCGATCCTATGATATTGAACTGAAAGAAAGAAGCGAGTACTGATGCTTAGTAATAAGAGCAGAGCTGAAGATGATGACGACATGCAAAGATCTGGGAGTAAAATGAAGGGGATTTTTGATGAGCCTTTTGCTATACCCCCGAACGGCTGTCATCCTTTTTTTTTTTTCTCCTCCTGCTTTACCAATGTTTTCACAAGTTACTGCATTGTTTAAATCACTTACCTAGTAATAGTCTCATAATGAATGAGTTCATACTAGCTTTCTGTTAATATGACCAATGCTCATATTTATGCCCTGTAGTTCTCGTTGAGATTTTAATACATTTTTAGAGCTGGGTAATTAATGTCCCAGATTTTAGCGATGTGTAGAACCAACCCTCCTCCTAATGTACCCTTTAACAGGGAAAAAAAACAAAACCATTCCTCAGTAACCCGTGCGTCTCCGATCTCCCCAGCGTTCTGTTTCCCGAAAGCGGAGACCGCACTAATATGTAATACTGTACAGCAATACGTTTTCCGTGATGAAGTTTTCATTTGGTTGCAGAGCAACTCTATAGAATGTTCTATGACGTTTAATTAAAATCGACTTAGTCCCTGTTGAGCTTGAAACACAGTGACCTGTAACTTTAGCAACGAGAAGAGACTTGTAATTAACTTCCAGAATATTCCTCTGCCTTTTAATTCACTGGAAACAAATAGGACCCGTCTTATGCGGCGCTGTAAATAACTGAAGAGTTTATATGTGTATATTTAATTGTAAACCTAAAACTGAAACGATGGAGCAACGTGGTCGTGTTTCAGTTCCTAGCCGGGTGTACGGACATCCAGGCATTTCGAAAGACAACGAAGAGAAACACTTCACTCTTGTTTCCTGTCATCCTGTTGATTCTAATATTGTATAAATAAATGGGAAAACTGGAAGTTAAATCAAACTCGAGGTGAAGAGTTTTTGTTTCTTCTGAATCTGATTCTTGAAATGGAAATGGAGGATAAAATTGTGGGGGGTGGGGGGTACTATGCTCAGAACATTTAAGGGAACTCTTAGTCCTGGTTTGACTTGAACGTGTATTTATATGAGGGGTGTTCAAGTCAACCAGGGAACTAAGTGTTCATGTTTTGTTTGAGCGGTATATTTTAATAGGATCTACTTTTTGGCTTGTCCATAAACAATCAGAGATGTACCATGAAAGTACAAGATCACCACCTAGTGGAGTACAACAGCAGACACCACATCACTTTTAGACCTCCAGTAAAAGTTACAGTACAGTATAAGCATAAGGAAAACACCAAGTTAATTTAGATGAGCGTTTTTGCTAATTAATGCAAATCCATTCTTATTTCCAGATCTGTTGTAGTCCTGATGTGGAGACTAATTTTTTAAAAATCTCTTTGCACCCACATGGTTTAGCCTTTTAAAATTTTTTTGAAAACAAAGTGTTGTAGTTTCCACTGAAGCTGCAATGACAAATTCTCATAATCAGGCTGAGACAGATATGAACGGTTTGCCTCTTGAAGCTGAGCTCCGCAACAGACGTCAACCATGTGTGCACGTGTCCGGTGTCTTTTGTGAGGATCAGATGATCACCTCTTGGCTGGCAGGACACCTGTTCATCCTCAACTGATAGCGGTGAGAATTAAAGTTACAGCCGGAAGGAAAGCGGAGACGATGCCAGTGCTTTAAATTATAAAAGCTAACCTGTCAGTAAGTCTAAAATTCTTAGTGGTCTTAATGTCAGCTAACTACCAAGCAAATCTTTTTCAGTATTTCAGCACTATTGCACTCAAGAACTATTGATATTCACTTCTCACCTACATTTATATACGTAAATCATTTGGTGTCATTACAAAATGGATGTCAAATCTTTGTGTCGCTGATAAGACCACGTAATTACAATCTCACACACAACCTCACAGAAGTGTGGATTCAGTAGATAAAATCATATATTCTTTCCCATTATTTTCTGAAATCTTCATTAGGCCTATTTTCTATTTTTAATTCATAGCTTATTAAGGATCATATCTCTTATTTATATAATTGTACATAGATCGTTCATTCATCTACTATACCACTTATCCTGTTACACACAGGAATTGTTTACCATTACGCCACCCGAATACATTTAAAATGGTTTTAAACCAGTTTTTGAAACTTTTCAAAACCATGCAACTCGAAAACCTAAACGTAGAACATAGATTGCATGTGTTTATTAGGTTAATTAGTGCAGAATTAAGAAATAAAGAAAATTATTTAAAACAATGGTGTTTAGAGGAAATATATAATTTCTGACAAATTTCTTCAGCTTCTTGAAGTCTCATGGAGAAAAAACAAATTCATCGGTCTTTCTAGTAGTTACACTATTTTTTATTTTATGTTTAAAATGTTGACTATGTAAGAGGAGTTCAGCCCAATTAAAAATTATATTTTTCACCAAAATGAAATGAATTTTGCACAAAAAAATATTTACTTTTGCAGCAGGCCAAGAACAAGTGGTAGTGGTTTAATGGGAGCCACAATTTCTCCAGCAGCTGGAAGATCAGCTGAGTCATCTTAACAAGCGTAATAAAAAATTCATTAGGCATATTTTCATGTTGTACAGTGTTACCCATATGGCAACGTACCCTTAAAATATACTGTTGGACTGGAACATCACGGGTTCAGACCACCAAGCACCACGCTCAGGCCCAGCTCAGACGTATAAATGAGAGAGATGTACAGTAAGTTACTCAGGATAAAGGCAAATGCCATTTGTGTACAGTAACTCTTTAATTCTGTTGCTTTTTACATATTAAATAAAAGTATTATATTTAAGACTTCTATGATAAGAATCACATCTACAGTACTGGTGAAACTGACAATACCAAGCTTTTATTAAAAACAACAAATAATTAAAATCAGTGAAAAGGTTTATTGTACCATTTGAATTTATAGTACCATATAACCTGATCCAGTCCCATCAGGACCAGGATTTGTGTGAGGACAGGAAAGGGTGGTCTGTTACAAACAGCACTGAACATCAGACCTCCCGACCTTCCACCCACAGAGCTACAGTTAGCTAGAATTTACAGCATGTTGGATGAATAAGTCCTTGTGCTCCTTCGTACTCGTAATTATTGTACCACTGATAGCATTAATCCCATGAGCTGCTGAGTTCCTGGACCACAGCAGAAACCGTACGCTGAGCTCAGTGTGCATTTACATTCAAATAAGATGAAAATATTCTCAAGACTTGCCTGGCCTTTGGATGCTGGAGATTGTAATATCAGAAGCAGAAGAGATAACGTACTTGACTGATGTAAACACTGCTCCTTGCTGAGGCTCTTTTATATACTGATCATTATTTGAATCCTAAAACTTAACTGCTATGAGAGGAGGCACAGAAATGGGGAAAAGACACTGTAAACAATATCCAGGGATCATGCCTTTATGCCACTTTGATCCTCCGTTATAGGCCTGGCCTTCAGAGGAGAGATGAGCCTCAGGATTTGTCTGAAGCCAGAACACAGTCGAAGGAAGCCGAGAGCACTTTACAGATAGCTTGAGCTTGTTCCTGCAGTGGACAGAATAAAGTGTTCGACAACACTGGAGATTCAGTACATACTGTAATACATGGCATCCCAAATGCCAGGATCCATACGCATTTTATATTTTATCATGATTGATATGAGCTGCGAAGGCTGGCTTTAAAATGTATAGCAATATAAGAAAAATAGAACTTTTAAACAAGACAGGATTCTTCACAAACATATCTTGCTCCTGAATTTTACATTTCCTTATTTGCTTAATGAATCCAAACTTTTGTTCACCCTGTTGAAATAACAATGGCAATAGCGAAAACAAAATGTTTCTTAGGGAGGGTTTTTTAATTAAATTGTTGGTCTAACATTGGCTTAAACAGAACAGTATGTGAGGAGGGCAAGTTTGGTAACGTGTATTTTGTATTTTGCATATCACAACAGAAGGACTAACTCTTCACGGCCAGAAGACCACTTTTATACCTAAACTGGTACCTCCATTCTTTTTTCCTTTAAATAAGATGTATTATAAAATAAAATTTTATATATACACAAGTAAAAATCTGTTTAAAATACTGTATAACAAGATTATGATAACCTGTATGATAGAATACATTTAATTTAAAGACATATTGGTACAGGCATGGATGCCTGATAAAAGGGCTGTAACTAAAAACTATTGTGATTATTAAAATAAATTCATTCATTCATCTTCTATACCGCTTAATCCTGTGTTCAGGGTCGCGGGGGACCTGGAGCCTATCCCAGGAGACTTTGGGCACTAGGCGGGGTACACCCTGGACAGGGTGCCAATCCATCGCAGGGCACACATACAAACACTCACACACCCAATCACACACTACGGGCAATTTAGGAACACCAATTAGCCTAACCTGCATATCTTTGGACTGTGGGAGGAAACCGGAGTACCTGGAGGAAACCCACCAAGCACGGGGAGAACATGCAAACTCCATGCACACAGAGACGGGAATCGAGCCTGACCGGGGAATCGAACCCAGAACCTGGAGGTGCAAGGCGACAGTGCTAACCACTACACCACCACGCCGCCTTAAAATAAATTATCTATTGATTATTGAAACGAATTTATTGAATGGCTTTATTTAGCCATCAGTAATTACATTTAGTTTGAGGCAAATAATGATAGACGTTCCTTCTGATTCAAAAGACATAACATTTCCAAAATAACTTTTACCTGTCAAAATCTAAAACCAAGAAGAAGCAAAGTATCATCAGTAAAAATATAACTATAACAATGTGTAATGATGGCAGATGTCAATAACGGCTCTTAAGATTAAATATCAAGAAAACAGATTAAATCTTTTAAAAATAGAGACCTGTTTAATTTAAATATTTAAGATCTGTGCTGCCACACACTTAATTTGGCAGAATCAAATTGTAGTTGCTAAGAGACAAATAATTTGTTTGCAAGAATTGTGTTAATATCTCATACTGGATAGCTAGTTAACTAGCACACAGACACAAGATCATGCAGAGAGCCAGTGTGCCTCTTGTTCAGTATCACTCATGTGCTCCCATGCCAGGTAATTGCAGTGCACAATGATTTCTGCCAGGTTAAGTGTGAAATGTGACTCAAAGTGGGAAAAAAAAACTCAACAATTGATTCCTTGGCAACTAACTTAGCCATAAATGTCTGTTGATTATTTGTTGTACCCCTACTGAATATGACCAGGACATTCAGACTGTAAATGTGCTTCAATAGAAGTTAAACCACACCCATTGCAGAAACAGTAAGAAGTTATAAAGATATGAAAAACTGTTGAATATTAAGTAGGCAGGTTATTTAGTGGTGTGGTGCATCAGCTTACCGCATTGCTGCACTGGTAGATCCAGATGCTGCACCCCTGCTGCTTGGCGTCGGTGGTGCTGAGAGCCAGTAGGTTCCTCCCAGCTCCAAGACCGTCATCATAGCACAGCATGCGCACTATCAGGTAGAGAGGGTGCCGATGCAACACATCCTAGTGGGAAGGTGAAAAGCAACATGAGTGTTCATTTTCCTGATTTGGTGGTTCCTAAATTATATGTGAAAATCGGACACTACGCATTGTTAATATATTAGGATATAGAGACATTCAGGCCATTTACTGTAGCATAAAATACACGAGTATAGAGATACATTCAAATACAAGAACAGTGTGTGTGGACTGTCAGTATATTTAATCTGATGTTAATGTAAATAAAAAAAAAATTAAAAAAAATATTTAAAAAAAAAAAAACACACACTGAGTGTGTACTTCCCTTTATCATGGCATTGCTTTACGCAAAGTGTCATGAAGAGACTTACACACTGGTCCAAAGATGCCACTTTGACTCCATACTTGGACACACCTAGGATCATCTCCTCTTCTCCAGGCACAAACGGCAGCTTTCCATCTTGCTTTAGAGACAATACAGAGGTTTCCAAGAATTATACAGAGCAAGTAAATGAGATGGTAGTGAAAACAACGGACAACTTAACATTATAAAAATGCACTCTTCTTCTAAAAACAAAACAAAAAATATTCTAGTTTTGTCTAGATCATTATTCCAATAATGCTATGCCTTTAGCAGACCATACATGTGGTCATTACCTGAGCTGTATCAATATAGCTGATCAGGTCTAGCGGCTCCTGGAGGATTTTGCTCATCTCAAAGTCCAGCTTCTCCACAGCTCCCAGATATTTAACTCTGAACTCGCAGCATGTCTCAGATGCACTGTTACCTATACATTCAAAATGAAGATTTTGTTATTTATTATGGATTACATATATACATGAAACCTGCATTGTCTATATAAATGCATGATGGCTAACCTGAGCTCTTGGTGGAGTCTGTATCAAGACTAGCGACTGTGCTGGACCTGGACAGGCCTCCCAGACTGGAGTCTACAGACTAGGTAAGGAGAGAGCAGGCGTTAAAGTCACGGCTTGAGTCAAAGTGTACAGTTCAGCTGAGAGGTGTCAGGCTGCAGCAACAGCTCACTTTGCTCTTGGTGCTGATCTCACTGCTTTGGGAACTGCTACTGCTGTGGCGCTTCTTGACCTTGCGAAACATTCTTCACCACGACACCACATTCTTCACCATGACGCCAGCGCTCCAGGGCACCTCGCACAGGTCCTCTAAACGCAATGCAGTCGGCGCTTAGGGAAGGAGCAAAGAACAGTGAGGAGGGCAGATCATTAATCAGTCTGCCTTTGTACATAAACAGTGGAGAGGAGAGTGCTGCCTTTTTCTGCTCTAGTAGAAACACTCAGCTGACCTTAACCTACTTTTAGTTCAGCGGTGCTGTTCAGGAATTTTATTAGCTATTTTATTGGCCAAGAAATCATGCAGTAAAAGTTATCAGTGTATTGCTTTACTCACCACAGAACAACTGGATCTATTTCTAAGAGTTGGGAATATATTGTAAACATATCCGATAAACAAAATAATGAAAGACAATTACAAAAACAAATACTTTTTTTCTTTTCTTAAAGTGCATGTACAATACATCCTCTACATGAGCGAAATTTCTTTGTAAATACACATGGAGTCGTCTCTCCCACTCACAGTGAACTCATGTTAACACATCTGGTGTTGATTTCTTTGATGTATAGAGACTTTATGGGACACCCTGTATAAATCTCCTCTACTCTACACATACAAGGTAGACTGATAATGTTAACCAGGACAATCTTTTTACAATATTACACAATATTAGTATTGGATATTGGGCCCGGTACTGCCTAAATATCCAGATCAGGTATGGGATAACGGCGCTGAACCATAATGCTGATCTATTCACTTCAATTCTATGATTGCATCCTGTGCTCCACTGGTAGACCTGACTCACAACACCATGAAGAGAGCCAAAGACTCATCTGTATGGAGGTATTTCGTGCTCGCTATGCCCACCAAGTTCAATGGCTACTTTGACAATAACTGCAAAGGAAATGTTGTGGGGTTGGTGCAACATACAGCACAACAAACTTAATCAAGCACCTCCAAAAGCACCATGTTAAAGAGCACACAGAGTTCCTACTAAGGTTCCTGAACGAAACTAAAGAAGGAGACCAACATTCATTTTATCGGATACATTTGCAAAGATGTGAGCAACTTCTGACTGACAGCATGAAAGGAACAAAAAGTAATAGAGAAGGTGCAGTTCAACCCTCATATGGTATATATATATCATATGGGGAATATTTGCGGGGAAAAAACACAAACTCAACAACGGCACACGCTCGTGTCTGTGCTCGCGAGCCCACACCCTCACGAGCGTCTGGCAAACTTGTCCGCCTCTAACCGGCTTTCGCTCTCGGCGCGTGCTCCAGAGCCCTCGCGTGATCAATAGCGCAAGCCAGCATTTAAAAATATCCCATTGTGCATTTCTCATTAATGAGGTCACCGTGAAGGTAACGGAAGCGCGTTGCTAGGAGAACCCCCTCGCCCCACCCACACCCCACTGCCTACTTTCACTATTCTTCGCTAACTTTTTCCTTTTCAGCACTCGTGCGGACCGGGAGCGGGTGTAATTCCGGCGGCGTGGGTCTCACCTCTGTTCTGGACTTGTAGTGGGCCGGTAGGGAAGCGGACCGACACTGAGGACCATTAAAGCGCCGCGGCTCCGGCTCGTACTGTTTTGGTGAACCTAGCGTTGACACTTCACTTCCTCTGCGGCTCCACCCAGCTGCTCTTAAAGGGACCGCAGCACCTCTCTCGCTCTCTCTCTCTCTCTCTCTCTCTTCAACTCAGTTACATAAACAAGGGCGTGATGGTTTGTGGTCAAACATGTAGACATGAAACCCTCAACGCTTCAAACTTCCGTGCAACTTACCAATGAGAAGAATTACCATGCATGTCAATAAAAGAATATATAAAAACATGTAGCCAGATCAAAAGGAATGGATTACTGTTTAAATTGGGTTAGCCATATTTACCAATTGTTTCTAATTACTTCAACTTCCAAATTGAAGGGTGTATTATGAATTGTATTAGACCAATATCACCATTTCACACACACACACACACACACACACACACACAGACACTATATGGCAGTGACTGTTCTTGCAAGAACAGTATTGTCATTTGCAGAACACATCAAGCACCATGATGAACCCGCCTGTCATAAAGACCTTCCCAGGAAAGCAGGAACAAAATCTTACCTCAGCTGCAGAGAAGTTTATTTAGAGTTACCAGCCTCAAAAATCACCAGTTAACAGCACCTCAGATTAGAGCCATTATGAAGGGGTGAACAGAGCATAAGTCGCAGATACATCTCAATATCAAAGGAGATTAGCACATATTTTGGATGTCTTCAGCATGGTATTACAATCTAGAAAGAAATTGAAATTAGGAACAACCATGGAATTAGAAGCCGTGTCCAAACTTCTGACTGGTAGAATATATATTTCTGTAATGCTGCTATGTTACTACAGTGGTGTGAAAAACTATTTGCCCCCTTCCTGATTTCTTATCCTTTTGGATGTTTGTCACACTTAAATGTTTCTGCTCATCAAAAACCGTTAACTATTAGTCAAAGATAACATAATTGAACATAAAATGCAGTTTTTTAATTAAGGTTTACGTTATTAAGGGAGAAAAAAAACTCCAAATCTACATGGCCCTGTGTGAAAAAGTGATTGCCCCCCTTGTTAAAAAATAACTTAACTGTGGTTTATCACACCTGAGTTCAATTTCTGTAGTCACCCCCAGGCCTGATTACTGCCACACCTGTTTCAATCAAGACATCACTTAAATAGGAGCTACCTGACACAGAGAAGTAGACCAAAAGCACCTCAAAAGCTAGACATCATGTCAAGATCCAAAGAAATTCAGGAACAAATGAGAACAAAAGTAATTGAGATCTATCAGTCTGGTAAAGTTTATAAAGCCATTTCTAAAGCTTTGGGACTCCAGCGAACCACAGTGAGAGCCATTATCCACAAATGGAAAAAACATGGAACAGTGGTGAACCTTCCCAGTAGTGGCCGGCCGACCAAAATTACCCCAACAGCGCAGAGACAACTCATCCGAGAGGCCAGAAAAGACCCCAGGACAACATCTAAAGAACTGCAGGCCTCACTTGCCTCAATTAAGGTCAGTGTTCACGACTCCACCATAAGAAAGAGACTGGGCAAAAACGGCCTGCATGGCAGATTTCCAAGGCGCAAACCACTTTTAAGCAAAAAGAACATTAAGGCTCGTCTCAATTTTGCTAAAAAACATCTCAATGATTGCCAAGACTTTTGGGAAAATACCTTGTGGACCGACGAGACAAAAGTTTAACTTTTTGGAAGGTGCGTGTCTCGTTACATCTGGCGTAAAAGTAACACAGCATTTCAGAAAAAGAACATCATACCAACAGTAAAATATGGTGGTGGTAGTGTGATGGTCTGGGGTTGTTTTGCTGCTTCAGGACCTGGAAGGCTTGCTGTGATGGATGGAACCATGAATTCTACTGTCTACCAAAAAATCCTGAAGGAGAATGTCCGGCCATCTGTTCGTCAACTCAAGCTGAAGCGATCTTGGGTGCTGCAGCAGGACAATGACCCAAAACACACCAGCAAATCCACCTCTGAATGGCTGAAGAAACACAAAATGAAGACTTTGGAGTGGCCTAGTCAAAGTCCTGACCTGAATCCTATTGAGATGTTGTGGCATGACCTTAAAAAGGCGGTTCATGCTAGAAAACCCTCAAATAAAGCTGAATTACAACAATTCTGCAAAGATGAGTGGGCCAAAATTCCTCCAGAGCGCTGTAAAAGACTCGTTGCAAGTTATCGCAAACGCTTGATTGCAGTTATTGCTGCTAAGGGTGGCCCAACCAATTATTAGGTTTAGGGGGCAATTACTTTTTCACACAGGGCCATGTAGGTTTGGATTATTTTTCTCGCTAAATAATAAAACCCCTCATTTAAAAACTGCATTTTATGTTCAATTATGTTATCTTTGACTAATAGTTAACGGTTTTTGATGAACAGAAACATTTAAGTGTGACAAACATGCAAAAGAATAAGAAATCAGGAAGGGGGCAAATAGTTTTTCACACCACTGTATGTGCATTTTCAAATTGGTAGAAAGATAAAATTTAACTGAATTGTAATACTGTCAGGTCAAATTTCAAATTCTAATTTTATTTGTTTCATACACAGTATGATATGCTTATACGACCGCCCGTGACCTATTTTTAATAAAAAAGGTTAATATTAAAAATAAATTATGGAATAAAATAAGAAATAGAATATAGAGCGATTTAGCTATAGAAAAGCATAGCTATTGAAAATAGAACAAAAAATATAAAGATATAAAATAGAGAAAACTTAGCTATACAATATAGTAATTTGATATATAGAAAACTATTTAAAAAATAAATAAATAAACTTACCGGTATACTTTGTTGTAAATATAAGTATACACATTATGTACATTGAGGGAACAAAAAAAATGCATTGTACACTGAAGAAGAACTGGATTGTAGTAGAATTAAATAGGAATGTCCATGGAGTGTGCATATGTGCATGAATGTGTAGATGTGCGTATGTTCATAATGTGCAATGTGCAAAAATGAAATGAAATAGAAATGTCCAGGGTGTGTGAGAAGGTGCCTGAATGTGCCGATGTCCAGAAATGTCCAGTGTGGGTGTAAATGTACACGCCGATGTGCAATAATCCAGGATGACTTACATCAAGGTGATGGCAGCCAACTTCACTGGCGCAACAGTCCTATAGTACTATAGCGGTTCCTTACCACATAACAAGAAGCTGACAACAGTCAGGAATTTTTTATCTACAAAGCCTTTATATGTCATATCGTACAGTTCATTAGACAATGGTATCTGTGTCTTTGTGGCAGATAGCGTAGGGCTTCACAATTATGGCAGAGGTATTTAATAAAAATTTTAAAAAGGTCTATTAATTAAAAGTATCCTCCACACAAGATTTCTAGTCTACCTTACTGAAAAATTGCACTCATTACAATCAGCTTTTAAGGTAAGGATTGGACCAAATATGTGGCATGACTGATTTTCTGAAGCCAGGGTGTCCACCTCTGCACAATAATGACTCAAACTAGAGAATTCTCAAGTGAATTGTGAACTTCTATGACAAATTTCTGTATATGATCTTCAGGAAGCAATCCACCAGGCATGGATTGAGCGAGTGACATCAGAGCACTGCAGATGTCTCTATGCTGATAGGATGAAGGTGGCCAGTCTGGTGACATGGTGTGAAAATAACCTCTCCCTCAACATGAACAAGACAAAAGAGATTAGAGTGGACATGTGGAACGGGAATGGACCTCATCGACCACTGTTCATCAGGGAGCTTGAAATATCTAGGCTAAGTGACTACCTCACTGAGACACTCAACACTACAGTACAAAGCTGGTTAAGAGGGCTCAGCTGTGCTTTCTTAAGAGGCTGCCTCCAAAGGTCCTCACCAATTTCTACAGCTGCACTATTGAGAACATTTTGACCAACTGTATCACTGTGTGGTTTGGCAGTACTACTTTTATCTACCACAAACACCTGCAGAAAGTGGTGAAGACTGCTGAGATGATCACAAGATCACCACTGCTGTTCCTGCTGAGCATTTACTAGCACAGAGTCTGCAGGAGAACTGCCTCCATCGTCAAGGACCCCACCCATCATGAGCACAGACTTTTCACACCTCTTCTCTCAGGTCAGAGGTGCAGAAGTGTGAAAGACAGGACTTCTAGGCTAAAGAACCTTTTCTTTCTGAACTGCCATCAGACTCCTAAACAGCTAACAGGATCCTACAATCATGGTCTACCATTTGAATGTGGACACTGATTTTGAACACTCACTTTCTGACACACAGTGTGGACTTTTCACATATATTGCAGAATTTGCACACTCATTGTGGGCTATGGTACACACAGCCAATGTTGCATAATATTTTTGCACTACATTCTACAACTCTGCACAATCTCTGCACACTTAGGGACATATATGAGCCATTTGTACTCTACTCTGCATACTGTACACTGTCAATGTATCCATTCTTTTGTTTGTTTGTGTGTGTGTGTGTAAAATAAATAAAATGCTTTTTCTACACCTATATATTTTTTGTAGTATTAATTTTTTAGCACAGCGTTACTTTCTTTACTGTCAATATGACAAGAAACTTGAAACTGAACTCTGTGCACAGCTGGATCCAGCAGGTTTTTAAAGAATAAGGACGTCATACTAAATACTAAGTCTTGTACAGCAATTTAATAACATACAATAATAAATAATTCTTCTTATAATGATTGTCATTATTTTAACAATTTGAGAGTGTCACTAAAACATTGCATTTAACTTATTTTTGGCCACTGGTGTACAATAGTTACATGTGACATCAGTTAAATGTGATGAAATACATTCTGCATGTATTATCTACCTCATGAACAGTTAAACATCATTCTAACTGTCAATAAATATATGTGCAATATTGTGTACAATACTACTGTGCAATATACTGTATAATACCACAGATTTCAGATATTTATGTAACTTATTTAAAAGTATCTCACACCCTACTCCATTGGATGTCAACCTTTTTTTTTTTTGTCGTGCTGCTTTGTCTTGTCATTTGTATTTTTTGTTCTGGATTCTCTGTCACTAAAACAAATTCCTTGTACGTGCAAGCGTACTTGGCAATAAAACTCTATCTGATTCTTATTCTCTCTCTCTCACGATAAACAGTATAGATAATGAGAGGATTATGAAATTTATGTCACACACCCAAACACAACACCTGATTTAATTAGATATATTCCATAACAGTGGATACATAGGTGTTATATATTGTCTATATACAAGGAAACTTAGGGCATGAGACAGGGTACACCCTGCATAGGGTGCAAACCATAGCAGGGCACACACATACACACACACACGTGCAAACTCCACACACAGACCCGAGGCGGGAATCGAACCTGGACACGGGAGGTGCAAGGCGATAGTGCTTCTATAGCACACGTAATAGTTTATTTGTTAAAAATTATGATTCCTAAGTAAAGTGTCCTATGAAATGCAACATTTTAAAATATGGAGAAATCTATTCTTTATATATTCACACCCAGACTTAGTGTCCTATTTATTTATTTATTTAATTTGTTTTCGTTGTTGTTTTGTGTATTTAATGCTATCATTATACTAGATTTCTATTGGTGGATTTTAAAAACAGGACAGCATGTAAGGAAAAGAGAATCATTGCTGAAATGCTGTTGATGTTCCGCAGGTCTCTCGACATCCGCTTGGGGGAGCTGGTGAGGAACTCCTTCGGGGAGCCGACGGCGGACTGAAACAGAGAAGAAGACTGTTTGAACATAAGTAGTGTAGGATACTTTCACTTAACACAATGTCGAAAATAAAGCTCATTACCTGGCCGCAGGTGGTTCTGTTCGGAGACTCGATTACTCAGGTAGGTCAGGAGCAGAGTCACACACAACCAGGTGTCTGGAATTCCTCCATTAAGAGACATCTCATGTCTTTCAGTTTGCTTTCCAAGTGAAGGGATGGGGCTCAGAGTTAGCACACAAGCTGGCGAGGTGAGTGAGTCAGCATTTTATAGCATTAATGTTCCCTTTATAAGTACACACTGCCTAGGGGGTGTACAGGCTCGCTGTCATTTACACAAGGTGATCGTAATGAAATAGACTGATATCTATCTCTCTCTCTCTCTCTCTCTCTCTCTCTCTCTCTCTCTCTCTATATATATATATATATATATATATATATATATATATATATATCATCATCATGCACAAGTTATGAATTATGACACTGGCCTAACTTGAGGTGGTATCAAAAGATTTTGAGATTACTGTAGTTTTGTAACACCATTGTAACCAAAAGATGACGTACACAAGGCACAGGAAGCTCAGACCCTCATAAGTCAGTGTGCCAAAAGACATCGTCTTGTGTATATCGGGGGCCGGTCCTATTCTCACCCCATGCCTTACCACGTCTGTGGTGAAATTCTGTGTGAAACTGAGTATATCTGCCACAAAAATAATTTAGTATTTTTCGAGCCTTTTAGAAGTGGACTTGCTGGTGTGTTTCAGATGTTTTTGTCCTGCTGCATAAGTATGCTTGAGCTTGGGTTGAAACTGACTGCCAGACAGGCTCTTTCAGGATTTTATGGTAGAGAGCAGAATTTGTGGTTCCATCAATTTTAGCAAGTCGTCCAGTTCCTGACCATCATACTACCATGGCACCACGTTTGACTGTTGTTTGATGTTCTTTTTATGAAATGCTGTTAGTTTTATGCCAGATGTAACGGAACGCACACATTCCAAAAAAGTTAAACTTTTGTATTATCAGTCTACAGAATATTTGCCCAAAAGTCTAAGGGACAATCAAGACTTTGTTTGCCCAAATGTAAGTCTAGTCTTTGTGTTCTTTTGGCCAGCAGTGGGTTTCGCATTGGAACACTCCCATGGATGGCTTTTTTGCCCGGTCTCTTTTTTTTTTTTTATTGTTGAATCATTACCACTGACCTTAACTGAGACAAGTGAGGCCTGCAGTTCTTTAGATATTTTTCTGGGTTATAAGTTCCTGCATGAGTTGTCATTGCCATGGTGGTTATTTTGTTAGGGCACTCCTAGGGTTAGGGAAACCTAGGGAAGGTTCACCACTCCATTTGTGGATGGAAAAAAAACCCCTTTCCAAATACATGTCAATTACTGTGTTTCCCATCTGTTCTTGTGTTTCTTTAAACCGTGTTGCTTTTTAAAATCTCTTAGCATGCTTCATTTTGTTAAACAGGCTCTAGTTAAGTGATTTCTTGATTCAACCGGTCTAGCAATAATCAGGCCTGGGTGTAGAAAGTGAAATTGAACTCAGTTTTCAATTTCACTGTTCATTCAAGATTTAACAAAGGGGGTAATACATTTTTCACATACAGTAGGGCCAGGTAGGTTTGGACAGCTTTTTTCCATTAATAAATAAAATCACCATGTAACAACTGCATTTTATATTTACTTAGGTTATCTTTGTGTAATATTAAAATTTGTTTTATTAAATTTTTTTGGATAATGGGGCAAACACTCATGTCACTGTATATTTTGAGAAGCCTTTTTGTGTATCCAGTAGCTCTGCTAATATTGTATCTATTATAACTTTCAACAGAAAGTGTGATGTGGTGAACAGAGGTTTGTCTGGATACAACACTCGATGGGCTAAACTGGTTCTTCCTCGGATCGTCCCAAATCACGCTGCTTCTCATCCTCCTATCGCAGCAGTGACCGTGTTCTTCGGTGCCAACGACTCATCCCTGGAAGGCAAGACAAGTTTAGCCATATTCACTTCCTCTCATGTAGAAGATGGAGAGGCTTTTCTCAAAAAATGTGGCTCTCGTATGCATACAGATTCTCCACTTTCTCTTAGATAAGAACCCACAGCAGCATGTTCCCTGTGAGGAATACTCAAAACATCTGAAGGACATAGTTAAATATCTGGCCTCAGCTGGCGTGCCCAATGACAAGATCATATTCATCACTCCTCCACCAATTCAAGAGGCGCTCTGGGAAAAAGAGTGCCAACTGAAAGGTTATTCATCATTTATATAACTGGTTTTGTTTGTTTATAGTTTAAGATAAATCGTATTAATTTTGTCACATATTCACATTCTCAAGGATGCTCTCTGAACCGTCTGAACTCTGTGACCGGTCAGTACGCTCGGGTGTGTGTCCAGACAGCACAACAGTGCGGAGTGGACGTGATCGATCTCTGGTCCCTCATGCAGAAAGATGGGGAGGTGAACTAATATATTTGCACCATAACAAACCAACCTTTCAGGTAATGAGTACTAATTTGACCGATTTCAGCTTCCTTTTCGATTCTTTCCTTTTCCTTTCAGGACTTCTCAGTGTATCTGTCGGACGGCTTGCACCTCTCCGAGAAGGGAAACCAGTTCGTAGCCGAGCACGTGTGGAGACTGTTGGAGAGCAAAGTGTCTGATTTACCCTTCATCCTGCCTTACTGGGCTGAGGTAGACTGTAAGAACCCTGAAAACAGCCTGCTGTGTGATTAGAGTCAGCAACCACACCGAACATATAAGATTAACCGCAACTGGTTCTGTTTCTTATGGGTTTTTCTTTTTTCTGGTCGATTTAAGCTGAGGATTTGGAGTTTAAGGCAGGGATGAGAGAAAAGAAAACCAGGTGCTTTATCACTGGCTGGAGCTCTGGGGCAATGCGGATGAAGAATAACATTGTGTTCACATCATTTTGGAATTATAAGATAGCAGGTCCTAGCAGTTTTTTTAAATCCTCCTGGACAATACTAGAAAATGAATGATTTTGTAATTCTAACTGCTTAAATTGTGGAAGTAAGAAGCATGCACTGTAATAACTGAGTATAATTCCAATATTATGTAAATATACATTATATCTTAAAAGTCTCCATACATAGGGAAAATGAACACCCAGGTTACACTCTGTGCTTTATGTTTTACTGCTACTGTACACTACAGTACAAACAAAAAGCTAGGCTCACATCTGGTTACCTCAGAAATCGCTGCGAATGATCCAACACACCCTGGTGTGTGTGATGTGCCAATGTTTCCTGTTAAACTCCGCCAGAACCTTACAAACGTCCCAGCTATAAAAAATATGCTGTTCTTTGATCAAAGCCATTTTAAAGGCTATTTGAAAAAAAAAAAAAAAACACTTATCCATTCAACATGAACTTAAGGTGAACTTAACACTTGAAAAGTGTTCACTAAATAAACACCAGTGCTCTGGTGACAGGATTCCTGATGCCTGAGGCTCACCAATGTAGACCAAAGTCCAGCCCAGCGTGTCTGATCCCACAGAAAAGCCAATGCAGCAAAAATCGCTGAAAATCAGAAAGGCAACAGAACACCCGGTGCACCACAGTCGGCTGTGACCAGCAGGCAAATAACCCAAAGCCAAAAATGCCCTGGCCTCCAAACTCCCCAGATCCCAATCCTAATGAGACCCCACCTCAAACCACAGTGCTCAAAAACTACTGTCATCTTACTGGTTCCAGACGCCACTTCACATGCCAGAGGCTCTGCGGAGCCACGTCTTAAGGGGCCAGACCCATCGTGGGTTTAATGTTATGTTGTTTTCATATATTTATGACTGATTGGTGTAAACTGCTGTTGTAAGGGTCAGACTCAGGGCACAAGGGGGCACACACACTCGAGAAACGCCAGCCAGCATGCATCGCACATCTTTAGACTGTCGGAGGAAACTTGAGCACCTGGAGGGTCCCACTGAGACAGCAGTGCTAACCATAAAGCCACAATGCTGTCTGAAAAAAACAAACAAACATGTAAAACAATTTTGAAAAAAAGACAAATTTCCTGTGTATGAAGCCTTATGGAGCAGGTTGTAAGACGGCGTTACGTTTTCTTACTTACTAAACTCTTTATTATACAGGGTCTGTGCATGTGTAATTTTTTTTCCTCTTGTAATATTAAATCAACTATATTGTCAATACCACAAGCAGACAGCAAGTGAAAATGAGGGCAGCGGTAATCTGTACAGCAATGAGTCGCCATTGATTTGTATCGACGTTCCGATTAACCCGATTGCAGTCTCTTCATGATGAAAAAGCAATTATTGCAGTGTTTTAATGAGATCCAAAACACTCGTGTACTAAACACCTACACAGGAGAAAACGAGTGTGCAGGACCGTGTGAGGGCTCGGGATTAGCATTAGTGATTAAGATGTTTAATCTGTAATGACAGTTTGCGTTCATGTACTCAATTACTGGTTTGTATCTTTGAGGGAAAGAGTTTGGGTTTTATTCAGTGTGTTTGCAGTCAGTCATGTTCAGTACAAGTGCATGTGCAGTGGTAGAGTTTATTTGTGTTTTCATACAGTGCAAGTAAATAAAGATATATACATCTAGAAGACAAATGTATTGTACTAGCACTAAGTACAACCAAAACCATTTCAAACAATACAACAATTAAACTTTCTGGTCATTATATAGTATTTTAAACACCATAAAAGTCCACAGGTTTATGGCACACATAGGATATTAAATATTATGACCAAACCATTAATAACACTACTTAAGTAAGAATTAGATTGGAATAAATCAGGAAAAACATTTTATACACAACAGAATGAATATAAAATACAGTATTGATGGCAAAGAAAGAAGCACCGTCCAGGTACAGAACTGAAAAATACACACACGCACATCACACTCTAAATGTTTTAAATTTAATGCAACAATAAAAACTAAATTTTTAAAGATTCACATACACGGTTCTTAAACCATTATTATCCGATTTCTAAAACGGTCCAGACACAGAGACCTAAACAGCACCTCACGTATACAGTGCCTGATAATAAAACACATTTTAACACCACGACTTCTGATATGTTGCTGAGGGCTCACAAATGTGTTTTGAAATCAGAATTCAGTGTATTTCTATTTCATTAATGCTTCCAGTTCAAACTCCCAGGCAGTTTTCAAAAACAGAAAATCTTAAGTGTAGTAAATCGGAGTGCAGAGCAGAAACGGGAACGTCAGGATGGAAAGAGGAACGCCGTGTCCCCGTTTCATCACATTCCAGTCTAATCATCTGTTTGACATATTCATGAGCAGTAGTTAGTAAAACAAATACAGCTACAATAAACCGCTAACTTTCCTGCAGAAATGCAACGTTTGAAAAAACGATTTCAGCCAGAAGTGGAATTAACATGGACACGGAGCCGAGGCTGGGTCTAGATTACTGTAGGTCATAAATCTTTAATGGAAATTTATTTAATGTGCGCATCTGTAAATCTGACTTTAACTCAAACTACAGGGTGTGATCACTAACAATATGAGGGAAAGAGTTCTTGGTCACGTTTTGAAGTAAAGGTCACACACACACCCCCACACACACTTTAGCGTACGAGTAAAACCATTACAGATTTCTTTTTTCCAGAAAACTCTACTGTTCTGCAAGGCACTTTAAAATATCTTTATATCCTTAACCATTCTTTTATATCATATCTTTAAAAGTGCAGTGTATGTAGATGTGTAATAAACATCCTTTTAGTGTCCATCCGCTAGTTTCCTTATTTCAGCCTTACTTTTTTTCTGGCCCTGAAATCAGCTCCAAGGCTCAGCCCTAAAAACATAGGGCATGACGGATACGAGAAAAAAAAAAAAAATCATCAATCAGTGAACTGCAACAGGTAACTTTTAAGATGCAGGCTTCTATCCTGCAGCCTCGGGCATTTATACATAAATTTTCTGCTCTTCTTTTTTAAAAATACTTTTATAAATGTACACAAATATTTAAACAACTAACCCATAATACTTAGCAGTCTGCACAACACACGTGCACTACAGTATACCGATTGCTGGATTGTCTCCACACGAATTCTTTACAGAGGCTCATTTGTTTGTCGTGACACTGACGTGCGTACTTGCAGAGGCAGAAAGTGTGGAAGTGTGAAGTGGACGGCGCGAGTGCGCACGCGCGTCTCAGCACTCCGTCTCTTTACTCTCAATCCGTGCTTGTCTCTGCAGTCGCCTGTTCTGACGGTTTAGTGGTGAATGTTCGGTGAGGTCCTCGAACGACTTGGCTGCCGCAGCGCTCGGGGGGAAGGCTGTCCCTGGTGGAGAGTCGCCGCTGGAGTCTTCCTCGATGGTGGCCATACGTGGAGGATCCGCTCGGGGCTCGGAAGAGGAGGTTGTAGGCGGAGAGGTGCTGCTGCCACCACTGGGGTGTCCCTGCACGGGTCGCGCTGCTGAAACACAGGAAGGAGGAGGAGGAGGCGGAGGAAAGGGGGCTTTGATGATGCGCATGGGAGCCCCTTCCAGACTGCTCAGGATCTCCATATTCTGAGAGAAGAAGAGAAGTCTTAGTATTGTGAACAAAAAACATCAGTGGGGGAGAAAAAAAGAAAAGAAAAAGAGAGGCACTGCACCCCGATGATGAAAGTTAGTTTAATAGATGTAATCAAACATAAAACTAATTGTTCCTGCTGTTTTAGGAAAATATACAGTATAATACTGAAAACCCAAGATTTTGACTATAACAACAGGAAATGTCTTGACGAAACATGACGAACATGCCAGATTCCCTTAGCTCCACTGACACAGCCTCTTACACACCCGTGAGCTGCTTGGGCAATCACATTATCTCAGTGTCAAAGGGCACCGGGCATTCTAGGGGTTTGTGCCAAAACAGTCATGCACTCGTAACACTTCCACACTCCAGTAACTTTAACATCGACACTGACTGCACAACAATAAACACTTCAACCGTGCTCAGCATTCGACACACCTTGGAAAACAACTGGCTAACAAATGCACGACTCGACACACTACATTCTACACAGGCAAAGACCGTGTGACACACTCACCTCAGGCTTTACTACACACTTCCACCATCATCTGCTGCAGTTCCATATGAGGCTCAGAGCAAACAGTGGAGCCACAGGTCACATCTTCAGCCACACTCCACTCACTCAAATCATGTGCTTAGCCCCACTGAAAAAGGCCATGCTAACTATATCTTACACACACACTCGGTTATGCTAGCTGTCTTTTTGACCTTTAGCTTTTTATAGGTATTTACAGTAAATGATTCTCGTCGCTGGAATAACGGAGCATGGATAAATTAAATTGTGGTACTTACGCTGGGGTATATGAGAGACTTCGAGTTCTCCTCATACTGTCTGTCCAGCTTCTTGTCCTGCACACAAACACAAGGAAAAATATAGTTGAAAGCAACGATGAACGGGTCCAAGCACCCTTGCTATAGCCACCCTGGTACACCAGAAAGACAGTGGGCACACTGGGAACATTGCATTTAAAGGGGACATACGCATCAATACCATATGACAATTTCAGAATAGGGGGAATTTTATGTTAAAAAAAGATGTCACTCAGTGTGACGTTACATAAAGTTATTAACCACTTTTCGGCATAAGTTTAAGGCACCGTCATGGGTGACGTGGCTCCTTAATGTATTGAGATCACATAGGCCGGTTTGGTGGGGATCGTATAAATCCCCTGGGAGGAGTCCATTGGGTGCGTTTTAGGGTTATGTATACTCAGGGTGCTTTGGATCACTGAAATGAATCTCAGACACGTGTGATAATTAGTTTGTCAGATGAGCCCAATTAAAGGAAAAGTACTGAAGAAGGTTGTTCCACATTATTAAGCAGGCCACAGATTTCAAGCAATATGGGAAAGAAAAAGGATCTCTCTGCTGCCGAAAAAGCATCAAATATTGCAATGTGTTGGATGAGGTATAAAAACATTAGATATTTCATGAAAACTTAAGCATGATCATCGTACTGTGAAGACATTCGTGGCTGATTCAGAGCACAGACAGGTTTGTGCAGATAAAGGCAGAATGAGGAAGGTTTCTGCCAGACAAATTCATCGGAGTAAGAGAGCAGCTGCTGAAATGCCATTACAAAGCAGCAAACAGGTATTTGAAGCTGCTGGTGCCTCTGGAGTCCCACGAACCTCAAGGTGTAGGATCCTTTAGAGGCTTGCAGTTGTGCATAAGCCTACTATTTGGCCACCCCTAACCAATGCTCACAAGCAGAAACGGTTGCAGTGGGCCCAGGCCCAGGATGGTTGGTGGATGGCCACCATGTCCCAACAAGGCTGCGATGTCAACAAGGAGGTGCCGGAGTCATGTTTTGGGCCAGAATCATGGGGAGAGAGCTGGTAGGCCCCTGTAGGGTCCCTGAAGGTGTGAAAATGACCTCAACAAAGTATACTGACTGACCACTTTCGTCCATGGTACAAAAAGAAGAACCGTGCCTTCCGTAACAAAATCATCTTCATGCACGACAATGCACCATCTCATGCTGCAAAGAATACCTCTGTGTCATTGGCTGCTATAGGCATAAAAGATGAGAAACTCATGGTGTGGCCACCATCCTCCCCTGACCTCAACCCCATTGAGAACCTTTGGAGAATCCTCAAAAGATCTATGAGGGTGGGAGGCAGTTTGATTCAAAACAGCAGCTCTGGGAGGCTATTCTGACATCCCGCAAAGAAACTCAAGCAGAAACTGTCCAAAAACTCACAAATTCAATGGATGCAAGAATTGTGAAGGTGATATCAAAGAAGGGGTCGTATGTTAAGATGTAACATGACCTGTTAGGATGTTTTTGATTGAAATAGCTTTTGATTTCAGTAAATATGACCTCCTAATGCTGCAAATTCAACAAAAGCCTATTTTTAGTTCTTTATAACCAATAAAATGTTTTAACTCTGTTGTGCATAATAATTTGGAACAGTGCGTTTTCAGTTAAAAAAAAAAAAAAAAAAAAAAAAAAATTATATATATATATATATATATATCTATATCTATCTATCTCATTAGGAGGTTTGGTCAATAAAATTCAAATTAGGTGACCCAATAGTTGATGACTAGAAAATTATACTGACTGTCATTTGCATTTACTAATTATGAAAATCAGAGAAAGATATCATTTGTGTAATAATTTGGAACGCAGTGTATGACCGCCCTTGACCATAAAAAAGATAATCATTTCACTGCTATCATATTGTGTATGACAGTGCTTGTGAAATCAAATTTTTATTTTCCACACCACACTTTTAAATTCGGCTGATCTACACTCAGAGTAATTTATTGAAATCTAAGCAGGGCCTCCCATAGCTCTCAAAACGGCCTCAGTTCTTCATGACATGGCTTCCAACGAAACGTTTGAGATACTGGTCTATTATTTATTGCATCATGCAGATCCTGTAGATTTTCAGATGAACTTTAATCATTTAATCATCCCGCGGCTCTCCCGCCGGACACGACAAGATTTGCTACGCGGGAATAAATTTACAAACAAAATGCGATAGCGGTCGGTAACTCTGGTGTAATTTGGACAGGAGGTCTAATAATATATCGTTCCCGACGTCATTTCTGAACAGCATATCTGCGAAGTTTGAAAATGTTGGATGAAAAAGGGGTGACAGGAGGTGATACAGTGAGTCAAGATGATGATCGAAGATTTGAAGTTTGATACACATGATGATGTCGAGCCAACACCTGCGAAAAGGCCTACTGTTGTCCATAAATTTTCAGATTGGGAAGATGAAGTATCAAGTAGATTAAAATCACTAGATGTTCAGATTCAGGAGTACAGGACCATGAAACTT
The DNA here is from genome assembly GCA_030522415.1 of Channallabes apus. Classification (NCBI taxonomy): domain Eukaryota; kingdom Metazoa; phylum Chordata; class Actinopteri; order Siluriformes; family Clariidae; genus Channallabes; species Channallabes apus. The sequence continues at coordinate 14,854,502 of CM060116.1, forward strand.
GAACTACCAAATCAACAAAAAGTTTTACAATGGTGGAATTCATATTGTTCCCTGTTCCCTGCCCTGAGCAACCTTGCAAGATATGTCCTCTGCATCCCGGCCACGAGTGCACCTTCCGAAAGAGCATTCAGCCTTTGTGGTTGGATTTTGGAGGAGAGACTTTCAGTACTGAAACCGTCGTCAGTCAGTGACATTCTTTTCCTTCATGGATATTTAAAATAATTTGTAAAAGGTGATTTTGCAAGTAAGCAGGGCTGATAGTGAAAAAAATTCCTGAGCCTGAACTTTTTTTTCCTTGCCCCTGAGGTGAGTAGGAGTGGGGGTATTATGTATGCAACGCACTTTTAACACATAACTTGTTGGCCCCTGGGCCCAAATATATAAACAGCCTATGTATAACCTTGATCATCATTATTGTCAAGTGGCTCTTTTTAGATATTTTCACATTTGCATTATGCCCCCAGTATTATTCAAGAAAATACAGCATTTTCTTCTCAATATATTCAGTGCCTAGATTGTACTAAGATGGGCTAATAATGTTAATCACTGGAAGTAAATGCTACAGATGCTACAGCCATACCAAGACAGGTCAGTAATACCCCTTTTCCACTGCTCTGGTTCCCGTGCCGGTGTTATGCGCTAAAATGCCCCCCTGCCATGGATTGCCCCCGCTACATAATCGCTATCAAAGATTATATTAGAACATAAATTCATAGGTTAATGGTTTACAAATAAAAAAATTACATGAGACAATACAATAAAATAAGCAATATGAAAATAAATATGTTGTACATGAAAAAAATATTTTTTTTCATATACTATACATGTATACTTTTATATTCTTCATTTGATAATAAACTTAGTTTCGTCTAATTTATCATAAACAATATTTATTTTTTTAAATATATAAATGTTTATTTAGCATTTTTTTGCATATTCATGTTCAAAGCCCTGAAAAATAAATGTGCCACAAAATAAACATTATACAAGAATTTGTATAGACTCCCAGGAGGGAGTCTCGCCCAGTTCGCAATTCAGTGTAGAACCGCCACTGTCCGGCGTGGTGCCGGAACGCTATCACCACTGACGTAAGTAAACGTTTTCGTTAATTTCATTAATTGCTTACAATTTTGAACTATCATTTAATTTATTATATTTAATTTATTTATTAATATTTTGTTTTGCAGGAGAGGCGTTGAAATCGACGTCGGGACATTTTTTCATTAAATTGTTAAACCATGTCCCAAAGGTGTTCTACTGGATCCAAATCTGGTGACTGAAAATCCACTAAAGAACATAGAACTCATGTTGTATCATCATGTTGTATGTCGTTCAAACCTGTTTCTGAAATGACCTGCTTTGTGACATGGTGCATTCTCATGCTGGAATTAGCACTATACTTAGCAAGCAGACTTAAATATGCCGTGGCATTCAAGCAATGACTGATTAACAGGCCCAAGTGTGCCAACACATTCCCCACACACACCATTACACCACGTCCACCAGTCTGGACTGTTGACACAAGGCAGGTTGGGTTGATGGATTCATGCTTTTCATCCCATGCACGAGTTTAGTGATATTACTGCTGCTACATAATAAGCTGATTATATCATTGCACGAATGAGCAGTTGTACAGATGTTCCTAATAAATAAATAACAACTACAATTGATGTATTAACAAGTGACACACAAAACTTATCAATTTATAATCGCTGACAAACTACTGTGCTTATTAGAGGAATAAAACACTTTAGCATAGTGCTTCAGGACAGCATCGGGCCAGAACACATGCCATGTGGCCCACATGTGGGCTTTCACAGTCTGTTTCCATAAGGTGTGAAGCACACAGTTATTAGCATTACTTTTTTCTCCTCACTGGCGCTAAGGGGCTACAACAGGTTCCAGCATGCCATTACACAAAGTGAGGTCATTGAAGACTTAGTGTTACAAGGCAGCAGTAACACTCAAGCGGTCCACACAGAGCCCCGACCTCAACCTCACTGAAATCATCCTAATGATGATGGGTTCTTTGTTGAATCTGGTTCCTCTCAAGGTTTCTTCCAATTGTCATCTCAAGGAGTTACTCGTCAGGGACAAACTTACACTTTTCAAAACTCATTTCCATATGTTTTTTGATACTGTAAAGCTGCTTTGTTAAAGCGCTTAAAAAATAAAACTGATCTGAATTGAAAAAGAGGGATGCTCATAAAGCACCTATGGCTATGATTGGTCATGTGTCCACAAACTTTGGGCTATATACTGTAGCACATCACTTGATTATTTCTCTATACACAGAGTGAGCAGTCGTATTCCTTAATTAAATTTAAAAAAATAAAAAAAAGAAGAAGAAGATAAGGAACTCTTACCACACAGTGCACCAGAATGCTCAGAGGGATCCAGAAGAGGAGGGAAAAGACCACCACAGAGCCCACTATATTGTCAGCCAGGAACTTCCCTGAAGAGAGAAGACGGTTTCAGAGTTTCAAAATTATTGACACCTGTAGTATAGGTCTTTTCAGGCACTTGAAGTCATGACAAGCCCCTAACTGTAGTAAAGACTTTAAAAAGCCCCTCGTATTTCTATTATTACCTCTCCTGTAGTTCTTTGTATAAGCCCCATTTCCCACATAACCAACACAAGTCTTCTCCTATAACTCCTGTAACTATTTTTCTTTTAACCCCAATCCCACCTTGATTGACTGAAACCGGGTTCTGTGAGAGAAATGGAGACAAACTGAGTTTTTTGGCGAAAGGCTTTCTCTTGGCATACCTGATTAGTTTGTTGGCATCAATGCAGCATCTAATTGCAGACTGACTCGCTGTTCCCAAATACACATCTGCTGATCTCCAACTGTGATGCTGGGATTTTTTTTTTTGCCTCTCTCACTTCCTCCTCATTGTGCATGTGAGAAACACTATTGTACACTTCTTTCCTTTTCCAGGAAGATTCAACACAGCGTTGGTTCTTAATGCCTTAGCACTTGAAAATGTTTCCAGATTATTCCAGATGCCTCATTACTAGCCTTTGGCTGTTTAAATGTTCTATTCTCCAGTCTTCTCCACACTGATGGCTAAAGAAACATGTCCTCACTATTAAGTCGTATTTACATTCAAGTGAAACAGGAAGTCAGGGTCGTTCACTCTAGAGCTCCTACACACTCTAGTGAACTTCTCTAGTGAAAATATCAACAGGATCAAAGCAGATCTTGACACAGCGATAAATCAACAATCAGCACTTACCAAATGTGTTGATGTCCAGCTTGTCGATAAAGTCCCACAACCTCTCGACAACATCTTGGACCTGCTTCATGCATTTACCCTAAAAACACAAAAAGATTCATTACAACATTTTGTGCCAATGAATAAACAAAACTGCTTTTGGTCTGAAACACATAACCGCAAAAGGTGAGTAAGAAGGGAAAGAAAAAAGAAAAAAAAAAAAAAAGGTGCTCACATGGCCATCGCAGAAGCCCACGGTGCAGGGCTTCCCCTTCCGCAGGTATAGATATTCTCCATTCTCAAATTTAAAAGGGGTGCACACGCCATTTTTCTTACAACACACTTTACAAGAGCTGTCCGTATCTGCAAGAAATCAAAGCAGTAATTATTTGTTTATCTGCTAATCTATTTATATTACCCATAGCACTTATAGTGTGAATATGGATTTTGAAAGCTACTAGTTTAAACAAGTCACACTTTAATTAAAAGAGTGACTCAAATAGACTAAAATATCAGGTACTCTTTTAATTAAAGTGTGTAAACTATTTTTGTTTAATTCACTGTTGATTCGGTCACTGATGGAGAACTGAAATCACTGGGAGACACTGAAGCAACAGTTAATTAAACACAAAAATAGTCCAAAACATTACTGCATATAGATTTGGATATATAGAAGGGCTTAAGGATCTGTTCATGTGCCATCGGGTGACGAATACTCCCCACTCCTGGGGAGATAACCATCTTTTGGCAGTGGCAGTTAATTACAAGGGCCAGCTCGATTGTGTCTGTGGATTTGAGGGTGAAGGACTTTGCTCAAGGGCCCAACAGTGGCAGCTCGGTGGCGATGCGGATTCAACTAGGGATCATCTGATCAAAAGTCCAGCACTTTAACCAATGAGCCTCCCTGACACCATAAATGAGAACCCCCCCCCCCAAAAAAAATAAATAAAAATAAAGTAATAGCACAAGCTTAGTGCCATTTTGTAAAAAACAAAAAACAATAACCTTCAAATAGTGTGCTAACCCAAATTTTCCCCGTTTGAGCTACTAATACTAATAGATCGGAAACTATTGAAAGGGTTGAAACGATTCCTCGAGTAACGCGAGGAAAAATAAGCAAATAAGCAATATAAAAATATACATGTTGTATATGAACATGGATATATAATTTATATATATTTTTCCCTATACAACATGTCTTTTTTATATTGCTTATTTTATAATCAAATTTGCTTATTTGCAAGTTTTGCTTCTGAGAAAAGGCTTTAAAATAAGAATGTATGGCACTGTAATGCACTTAATTAATCTCAGTCAACTTTAAGCTGTTCCTTGTATTGTGAATAATGACAATGTTTATTTTTGATAAAACGCTGTATGCATTTAAAAAATAAAAGCAGTTTTTTCTAAAAAGAAAACCAATTAATCTTTGTTTCTCTTATATATTTTACATTGCTGTTTAATTAAGCAAAATTAAATTTTATCCAATTACTCGATTAAATTTTTGGTAGAATACTCGATTAATAAAATATTCGATAGCTACAGCCCCATCAGAAACACTGTCTAATATGTGACTCTAAACTTCACCAACACTTCCAGTACTTCAGTGCCACAGAAACACCATTCCTACTCTTATCCGTGTCCAAGTACCAGCCGAGACCAGTGTGATGTGAATCTGCACTCACCATTGCAGGCGCAGGAGCTAAGTCTGGATGTGGCCTCACAAAAAGGAATACACTCGCCTCTGCGGCACCGGCCTCGGTCCACACACTCCGTGTTATCAGGCAGATTTCCAGGAGATGGACACTCACTGCTGTTGCCTACAGTAAAAAATAAAAAATCCTGAAAATTAGTGGTGTTCATTCAGCATGCGAGCAAACTAAAAAAAATTTTCCACATATGACCTCTTGATTTTCATTTGACGCTTTTGACAGCTATTTATATTTTACTTACTGACATTACCAGTCGCTAATAATGAGATTCTGATTCACCTGTACATGATGAGCTAGCTTTACATGTGGCGTTGATGGACTCCTGACAGATCTTATTAGCTTCTTGGAATTGGCAATTGGAGCAGCATGGACTGTTCCGGTCACTGAGGTACAGGAAGAAAAACAACAAAGTATCATGCTGACTATCATGCTGGATTTCAACATTTTTAAATTAAACTAAGCCAAGCCTGAATGCAAATCTTTTTCAGTCTTGCTTTTGATATAAACATTTTTGATATAATAAATTAGCTTTTTTTCCCAATACACACAGAGAATAAACAGGTGTATCGCAAAACATGTGTTAATGCAATACTTTTCTGTGAGAAATACTTGATTTTCTGGAAAGAATTCAGGGGTGCTAACAATTTTGGCCATGACTGTAGATCAATAGTGACCTATGAAACATTCAAGCATAAAAAAATATCTAACTTATTGCAAGAACCAGTGAGAAACAGGTGCAGATGATGAGAGATGTTCAGGCTGGTGATGAGTATACTGGTGATGTTGAATGGTGAGGTGGTTGAAACAGACGAGAAGGGAAATGAGGTTGCTGCTAAGGTTGTTATGTAAACAACCGATTTTTAACTTTAACTGCATCTTTAGGCACTTTGCAACCTTTCACACTAAAACATTTATTCCAAATTCTTCAATTTAATTTAATTTGAAGAAACAGGGGAGTGGATCAAGACTGTACAACCATTAAACGCAAACATGTAATGGTGTTATAAACTTCAGCTCAGAAAAGATAACCACATTGTGCATGAATATGCATTTATAAAACTCCTAACAAGACAAACAGTGCTTGCAAGTCTGTCGTTTTCAAACATATTGATCCATGCCTTTCAGGTGTTAATAAGGTGGATGTCCTTCTTTGTATGTGTGTAGATTTTGTTAAAAAAAATGAAGTACAGTACCAATGCTTCTTGACTTTGTGAAGAAACACATCACCAGCCTGTTGCAGTATATTTCGCTTCATAAGGTGGTGTTTAACTTGTATTAAATAAACTGATATTTGGACTAGATGTGTCAGCCGTGGCATTGTGAAGTTCTGCTCACACTGTGCTCTGGGACAACAACAGGAACTGACTGGTATCAGCACTCTGTATTAGACAGTACCCCGTTGGATCACTCAACCCTACTCTCACAATGATCCATTCCATTTTAAAAGATTTTCACACATCTGATGATGCATCATGAACGTATTTGTCTTCTTCGTTTTTTTTTTGTTTTAAATACACATACAGTAGCATACCTGCAATGCATGCCCTTTTTCAGCTTGCAGTTGGGTGTACAGCAGGGGTCATCACTCAGATGGAGGAGTCCGGGGTCACACTGTTCTCCTTCTTCCACCCGAGAGTTGCCACACAAATTGCTGGAGCGCACCTTGAAGCACTGTGGAGCTTTGACCTTCAGAGTTCTGCTCACTGAGGCTTTACTGCAGTTGGAGAACCGCTGGAATAAACCAACACGCAAGGACAGAGCACCTAAATTATGACACACTAGAATTGTATTAAACTTAATTAATACGTATTTAGTTAAATTATGGGCACTTTTTTTTTAAAGCCTTGTCTCAGTTGTCTATGATGCTATTAATTCTGTGCTGCTTTTTGTGCTCATGCTAAAACACAAATGGTAAGTGTGTGTGTGTGTGTGTATAGTGGCATTAAAAGTGATACACTCTGTGCAGTAGCTTTCGGAAGACACTGTAGAGTGTAGACTGATACCTTGTTGTTTGGATGGTCTCCGCTCACAGCGATGGGGTACATTACGAACTTGCCTCCTTGCTCATCACTTGGAGCACAATAGGCAATGTTGTCTGGGTCGTGCTCTGCTCCGAAATTGTGTCCAAGCTCGTGAGTGGTCACCAAGTCTGCTTCCTGCATGTTGAGCGAAAAATTAATAAATAAATAAAATCAGCTTCCAATGCAAAAGCTCACAAAACTAGAAAGCCGTCAAATCCTACACACACACACCTTGGTAAGAATGGTCTTGCCATAGTTCTTCGTACTGGTTAAGCCAGTGTTCAGATAGCTGGCTTTCTTCACTGAAGGAACTGGATAGTAAGCTGTAACAAACAGAAAGAAAAGCCTCAGCTGTTAACCTCTGCCTGCTTTCCAGAAGGTGTATTCTAGACTGTGAATCAGAAACACAGCCATACGTTTTGAACATAATCCTCCCAAGGCCTGGTCTCTAGAGGATGCTACATACGCAAGGCCAAGAGTGCCTTCATCAAAGTCCTGATAGGTGAAGAGGTGCGCCAGGCACACGGACGAGGCGTTATCTGCTATGTCTGAACTGAATTGCTGAGAAAAAAAAAAAAAAAGAAAAGAAAGTCAGTGTGTATAGACTATTCAGCATACGTTACTCAACACCTTGGTGATACGGATATGATAAAGGACAAGTATTTTGATATTTTATCAAAAAGTATTTAAGGCCTCCGTGTGGTAAAGTGCTCGCCCCATCATCTCAGGTTCGGTTCCCGGGTGATGCTGTAAACTCTCGCAGCCGGAGGTCTAGAGTGAGCTGATTGACCGAGCTCTCTCAGAGGGGAGGGATTAGAGGTACTTAGTGCTCCCACATTAATCACAGCTCAACAGCCAATCTGGGGTGTCTGTGAGCTCGCGCAAGCAGAGGGAGCGGATAGCGCTGTGCTCCGAATATGTTACGCAGCCCCCACGGTGTGTGAGTGAGCAGTTTGAAAACATGCGGACGGCTGGCGTCACATGGTTCGGAGGAAACACGTGATAGTCTTCGGCCCTCCCGACTGAGTGGCAGTAGTAGCCTTAATGTGGGAGCCCCCTAGTGATGGGGAGGAATTGGACACGACTAAATTAGGGAGAAAATCTGGAATTTTTTTTTTTTAAGTATTAAAAAATATATTTATTCATCTTCTGTAAATGTTTTGTATTTTGGAGTCTTTTTGGTTCATTAACAGAAATCTCTTTGATCATTATGACAATAAAATAACATATGAGATCATCTCATAATACAGCATTAGAGAAGCAGACATGCGAGATTGGCACCCTGTAAAATAAAGCATTTTCCCATATTTAAACCAGTGTTTAACAGTTCTTAACAATAACACTATGACAATAAAATGTACCTTACTTTCACCAAACAAAGTTAATATATAAAATAATAAAAACAAACCCACCCATACAACATTTTATAGATTCAGAACTTTAGGAATTTCTGAGCACTCACTTCTAGAAGCTTCTTGACATCCCACACTTGGTTGTCTTTGGGTCGTGGGCTGCCTTCCATGTTATAGTGAAGCTGTCCTGGAGTCACTTTAGTTGGAAACTTGTTTATGATGATCTGTTACATGGAACACAATTAAAACTTTAACACGAGCTCTAAAATCACACCGCAGACACAAACCGCATACCAGCGACACCGCTGATGGATGGAACAGTCATACAGGGGAAAAAAAACAAAAAACAAAACTCACTACATAATCAGTGACAAACCCAACCACATAATGATCATGATCACTACCTAAAGAGGGCATTGTGTACTTTGAGAGAAGGTCATAGAAGGACTGACTCAGTGGAGAATGGCATTTGACCGTTCAAGAGAAATGGACAATGCTCACGGGTCAGCTTCAGTAAAACCAGGGCTTTACGAGGTAAAAGCTGTGAGTAAACCCAGACCATCTGGTATAGAAGCAATTTCCCTTTGGGATTAATAAAGTTCTTTGAATCTTGAATCTTGAATCTTGAATCTTGAATAAAAGGTTTCTCTTGAACTGTGTGGTTCTGACCTGATGAATCTGTACGCCATAGCCTTTAAACTCATCATCCCACGAAGTGTTCCTGTAAATGTCATCTACTCGGTCAATCAGCTCGATCTGGGGAGAAACAAAACACACAAATTCAGTCCTAAATATATGCATTGTTTATAAAATAATTGGACAGGCTGTCTAACATTTAAATGGTGAAATCGAATTAAAATTGAAAATTACAGCCTTTCTTAAACTGAAGCATGTGCCTGTTTTGGCTATACAGTATATCGATCATTGTTGTTCTCTCAATTTGTCTCCTAATTTACCTGATGTGATTTCGGTGCATGTTATAGAAAGCAAACCCTGTTGTTGTTTTTTTGCATTTCACCACATAAAAACAAACACACCGTAATTCACCCCAAACACTCCACCCCAACAAAAGAACAGCAAGAATAACCCCCAACCCTGAGGCAAAAAAGAAACAAAAAAAAGTAAAGCCGGACAATCTGAAAACCATCCTAAACATACAAAGAATGCACGGAAATAAAACTATTAACTACTACAAAACATAAACAAAAATTAGCATCATAACCACAACAAGAGCAGAGCTGGGGGGAACAAACTACCGTCTAAAAGAAAAGTCTTTTTCAAAGCTTTGGCATTGCTGTACCAGATTTTCTCTAGAATGCAAAGAAGAAAGCATCTTGTTCAGCCATCTCTGAAAAGAGGGAGGAAGTGATGACTTCCACTCTATCAAAATGATTCTTTTAGCCACCGTCATTGCAAACATGAGAGACAGCTGCATATGGTGAGGTAATTTATTGGTTGCATTAGAGTAACCAAGCAAGGCAAGCATACAGACAGCAGGGATCTCTGTTTCATAAACATTTGAATACCAGTTAAATATATCTTTCCAGATGCCAATTATCTTAAAAAGTAAAAAAAAAAAAAAAAAAGTATAAGCAAGACTACATTCTTGGCACTTGCATCGGTCACAAATGGATGAGATGTTGGGGGGAAATTTTATTAAGCTTAGTTTCAGAATAGTGCAATCTGTGTATGACTTAAAACTGTATGAGCTGAAATCGAGCATCGACTGGGCATGTCTGAACCTGTGAAAGCCCTCATCCCATTCTTTATCAGAAATTACACTGCTAATATCCTACTTCCATGAAGTTTTTATATAATCAGAAAACGTCCAAGTTTTGCCCATTTGCCAGTGACAGAACATCACAAAACATTTTAATAATAAATCTTTTTTTTTGTAATGGAATAAAAAAAAATTAACCTCTCATCTACTCTAATGAAACACTTTAAGCCTTTTTTTGCTTTAATTTCTACGAGTATGTCTTACAGCTCATGAAAATCAGAAATCTGGACTCTCAAAATATTAGGATATTTCTTAAACTCAATCAAAAAAGGATTTACAATCATCAGATTTTACACAAGCTTGGCAGCTCTGGTGCACACCGTCATTGAAGCAAACCGGGGACATAGCCAAGAAATAATAAAGTATGCTGAAATGTAATTTCATCCAAGTTATTGCTGATAATATAGTTAATAGAAAGACAAACATGAGTGCAGTGTCTTAATAAAAGAACTGAAAAGCTGATTGATTTAAGTTGATTTAAGTTAGTGTAAAGTTGGAGCACATCTGATTAGTACAGGTATTTATTTCAATTCGTACATTTAAAACTAAAAGTTTTTGGCCTTTAAGCAGCATGACATTTATAAATACTCCCTCATAATCATGCTTTGCTAAAATCTCAGCAGTTGAAGATGAATCGAATTAAAACTTTCTGTGTGCTTTCTTTAAGTGGATTTAGATGTTATAATTTACCAGATAGTTCAGCGTGGTGCTCTCTTCTTCACGGCCCATGTGTTTGTAGAAGCGGTAGTCTGCCACCAGGAGCAACGTGCAGGTGTTTTTCTTGGGGTTGTGTGTCTGCCTCCGCACTCTCTGGCCTGCTTCTGTAGAAATTTGTCAGAAAGCACGATCGTGAATGAACAGTGAGCTGCTCGAGGGGTCAGTCAGGCTGGCTAGACACTGCTTCAAATAACAAATTGGTCTTGTATAAATCTCATTTGCTGCACAAATCACTATACATGTTATGTTTTGCCTGATGTATTTCATATTCTTACCAATTTTTTTTATTGCTTTTGAGATTATTTACAACTGAAGTCCTGTTCTGTTCTGGACATCTTGGCTCTTGTCTTTGCTCGAACACCTTTCAAAGACCTGTGTATACTTACCACTCACTGATGAAAAATGTAGAACGACATTTAGAAGTGAAATATTTCTCCTCCCGGAGAGAGAGTCCATGTGACCTGTACTGTTTCGTTCTCTGTCCTTTCATCTTATCTTTGAATACTCCTTCAGAGCTGCAAATAACCGACAGCAAGTAGAGCATGACTGAGCATGCAGGAACTGTTGGTGGTGGAAAAGCATAATGGCAGGTAAAATCTCCTACGAGGGGTTTCCAGTTCACCCAAACGTGTCAGTGCAGAGGAAAGAGTAAATACTGATTTGGGTGCTTACAAGATGCGGACAGATCTAGCAGACAGGATGGAAAGTAAGATCATATGTAAAGCATATTTAATAATCAGTTTAGGGTCATGACTTGTTTGAAGATTTGCTGATACAGCTTTAGAGAGGGAGAAGTGTTTTTAGATATAGCCAGAAACCGTATGCTGAGAGTGACAGTGGTGTACCGGTCAGGTACTGTAGGTTTAGGAAGTTTTTGAACGTAAATTCACATTTCCCAAACAACTACAAGTTCAGATATAACTAGGGGAATAAAATTCACGATGCTGATACATTCTTTAACTCACTCACTCATCGTCTATATCGTTTTATCCTTTATTCAGTGTCGCTGGGCCTGGAGCCTATCCCAGGAGACTTGGAGCATGAGGCAGGGTACACCCGGGACAGGGAGCCAATCCATTCCAGAACACACATTTACGCACTCGTTCATACACTACGGGCAATTTGGGAACGCCAATTAGCCTAAGCTGCATGTCTTCGGACTGTGGGAAGAAACCGGAGTACCGGGAGGAAACTCACCAAGCACGGGGAGAACATACAAACTCCATGCACACAGAGATGGGAATTGAGCCTGGCCGGGAATCGAATCCGGACCCTGGAGGTGCAAGGCGACAGCGCTAACCACTACACCACTTTGCCGCAGCATTCTTTAACATTTATTTATCAGACAAACTACTTGGAAATTTCCCAAATAAACCCCTTTTATTTTGCGCTTCTTCATTCAACAGCATCTTAACTTTATTCATAGTGAAGATTATCCTCTTAGACTTTTTGATACACTTCATGCACACAGCTCCTCCAACTAAGGCTACTCTGGTTTTCAAAGGGAAGTCGTCTACCAAATATGGTCATTTGAGGGTGTTGCCTGTGTATGCAAATGAGTGTGGCAGCGCTCGCGCACATGGATTTACCATATGTGGGATTTTTTAGTGTAATAGTGTTTTTTAGTAATGTTCTTACATCTTGTTCTACGCTAATTTTTCAGACTTCGGTGTTGGTCTCTGTTATGAAAGGCATAATAGAGACCAACACCGAAGTCTGAAAAATTAACCAGACATGACGAAATAATTTGTGTTTTATAACAGATGGCCACAGTTTGGGCGGTGTACTGTAGCTCGCAACTGAGACGTGCGAAACAGGTGCAATCAGGCGAAACTACACATTACTAACTCGCTTTCACTTTACTCCAATGTCTTGTATAGACTTTGACCTGTTCTGCAATAAACCTGCATAACAAGTAATCCACTGGCAAGCCTGCAACATTAAATTAAGCTACAGGATCTCACAGAAGTTGATGCTCACCTCCATCCTTATATGCCTCAGTTGCTGTTCTGGCCTCATCGGGAAGCAACTGCTGAGCCTCAGCGTTGACGTAGCCACATATCTTGGGAGAGGCCAGTCGGCTAATGTTCTTGATGTCCTCAGAGCGATACACCAGAAGACGGCTATCTGGCGCTTTCTCCGTGAACCTCCATAAAGGCTGATGGAGATGTAGAAGAAAGGGACAGAGAGAGAGAGAGAGAGAGAGAGAGAGAGAGAGAGAGAGACCTGCTTTAGAAGTGCTAGGCAAAAAAAGGGAACCTACATGTGAACCTAACCAAAGAAAATCTAATAAATCTTAATTGAAAAGATCTTAATATGAAAGTTCATACAGGTGCCTTTACACGCTCGAGAGCCATAAGAAACTAAAAATAGGCAAAATTAAAATTAAATAAAGAGGGGATGGAGTTTGGGGAGACAAATTTCGCTTCAAGGCAGGAAGGTACGAAACTACATCGTCACACTGTGCCAAAATTCCTGCTGTGCTGTTTGCAATTACCTCCACATTGTACTCGGCTTCTTCGGTGAGAATGTGCGCTGAAAATTCATCCCCGTCCATGTGGGCCTGCACCCGCGAGTGCTCCTCCCCTGAGGACATGAGAGTGAAGGTTCTCCAGTTCTCTTAATTTATTCTCTTCTGCTTTCGCTTTCTTGTTTATCTTTCAGTTCTATGTCAAATTAGTTTATTCTTAATACCCAAAGTCTCTTAAAATGCATGATCATGATGATTAATATCATTATAATTACGACTGTTATTACTAAAATTTAACATTTTATTATACTCATTACATTTTGACTCCAGAATTAACACTCACACATTCAGTGATTAATTTCTCTGTCTGTCTCTCTCTCTCTCTCCATCTGTCTCTCCCTCCCTTGTTCTCACTTTATTTTTCTCTCATTCCTTCTCTCCCCTCTGTGTCTCTCTGTCGCCATCTGGCTCTCTCAAGATTCGAAGGGGTATCTGTCTTTCTATGTCTCTCTGTCTGTGTCCCTCTCTCACTTTGTCTCTCTCTCTCACCATTTACATTTAGGCATTTGGCAGATGCCCTTATCCAGAGGGACTTAATTTTTTTTATCTCTTTATACATGTGAGCACTTGAGGGTTAAGGGCCTTTCCCAAGGGCCCAACCAGTGGCAAATCGACAGTTGTGGGGTTTGAACCTGGGACCTTCACAAACTATAGTCCAATGCCTTAACCACTCAGCTACCCCTGACCCCTACCACTCAACACCACTATGTCCATTTTTCACTCCATCATCTCACTCCGTCTGTCTCTTTCTCCGTCTTTCCCGCAATCGTCAGACTGTCCGCCTCTCCCGCAGTCAGACGGTCATCCTCTCCTGCCGTCCGTCCGCCTGCTTGCCTCTCAATCCCTTCCCCCGTCCGTCTGTCAGTCTCCCTCTCTCCATCTGTAAGTTTGTCTGTCTCTCTCTGCCCATCTCTTGGTATCTCCCCTAACTGGAAATCTTACCTACTACATGTCCTCTGAAGTAGTTTTGCAAGTCGACATTGTAATCCTCCTCCCTTCCTTTATTGTCTACGAACACAGCTTTGAAATCGTCAGTGAAAAGCTCAGTGTTGGTGGTCAGGTACAACTTGAAATGCCTTTAGAAAGAATGAAAAAAAAAAAAGACAAAATGAGAAATGTTAGGTAGTCTCACATCTACAGCTTTTTACAGAATCTTTTTAGAACGTACCATCTGTAGAGACAAGGTAATATCACAGTTCTCTTTCAAGCATACGTTTCGGTGTCTCACTATGGGATACGCCCCTTCCGCGTATTCTTCAGAAGCCCTATTACATTACGCCAGCCCCAATTGGCTGGCAGATGTGACGTCGTGTCCTGGCGTGGCCTTCCCCCCCCCCCCGTATAAAGGGGGCAGCACGACGTCACTTCGCTATTCAAAAACCTCTTCTCGCTTCACACCAGAAGCCTATTTTATACTATGGCTGCAGCAATGCAGACGGCTACGGCTAGGGAAGGAGGAGACGCGCGACTCTGCGTTTGCGGGAACAAAATCTCGGGCAAGGACTCACACCAGGTCTGCTCGGCTTGTCTCGGGCTGAAACACGCCCAACTGGCGGTCGACAACCCCGGTGCCTGCGAGCACTGCGCACGCTTCACCAAGAAGAGTCTTCGTCGCAGGCTAGCACGCCAAGCTAGCCTGTCAGGCCTCGACCCGCTTCTTTCGCCTAGCCCTACTCCAGCTACCACCCCACAGGTATCCATCCCTGTAGAGCTGCCCACCACGGCAGCTTTATCGTGGGGCGAACAGCTCGACGCCTGCGCTCCTCTGCCCGGTGTGCTCAGCACTGATGAGGAGGAAGGCGAGCTCGAGTTTGAGGAAGACGGCCAGTCCGACTTTCTCCTATCGGAGGAGGAGGAGGAGTTCGAGGACTCCCCTTTCCTCCCACCCGTGCACTCGGAGCAACTTCTTGCCACGACGGGAGCCGCTGGAGCTATGGACGGGGCACCATCCCCGGTCCTTAGCGTCGACCTACAAGACGTGTGCAAACGCGCCGCGGAGAAGCTCGACATCCAGTGGCCAAACGTGGTAGCGGAGACTGCAAAGTCTCGCTACGAGGGCAAGAGGCTGCCGAGAGCGAAACGGGCGGCACGGCAGCTCCTTCCAGTCTTCCCAGAGCTCTTGGAGGAGCTCGCGGTGACGTGGAAGGATAAACCTTTCACTAGCAAGGTGCCAGTGCAGGGAGGGTCTGCATTGGACGTGGACGGGATGGAAAAGGCAGGACTTTTCAGGATGCCCCCCATGGAACAGCTAGTGGCTGCGCACCTGCTCCCGAGACACGCGGCGGCTGCAAATCCGTCGCTGCCATCGAAGGCAGAGCGCTTTCAGTCAAGCATGACTGAACGCGCATACAAGGCAGTCGCGCTCTGTGCCAGAGCCCTAAATGCTACCTCCCTGCTGACCGCCTACCAGGCGGAGCTGCAGGACGAAGCCTCGACCACACCAGGTCAGACACATTGGGAGGAGATCTGTGTCGTTACGGATCTCTCCCTGAGGCTTCAGAGGTGTGCGGTGCAAGCCGCGGGGAAGGCTATGGCCACTATGGTCATCCAGGAGCGAGGACGGTGGCTCAATCTGACAAATCTCTCTGACAGAGAGAAAGAGTCAATCCTGGATGCACCGGTGGTGGCAGAAGGCATCTTCGGCTCGGCTTTAAGCCGCATGCAGAAGAGATGCGAGGAGAAGAAGCGGGATGACGAAGCGCTACAGCTCTGCATGCCCAGGAGGACGCAAGCAGCACCCCCCCCGCCGTTTCGTCAGTCCTTTGCGCAGGTCACAGCCCGCCCTCCCCCCAGCTATCGCATTCCAAAACGGCAGAGACCGACTACGAGTGCAGCTGGCCAAACCGGGGTCGTGGAGCAGAGAGCTCCCTGGCAGAGAAGGAGCTATCAGCCAGCGGCAGCTCAAACGACCCAGCCTGCGCCTCAGCCTCACCCTCAACCCCAACTTCAGGGAGTGAGGAGGAAGAAGAAGGCTGTTTGACGGGGTCTTTCGTCAGGGAGGGAACAAACAGCACCACAGTTCGCTAGTTCCCGACCCTCACAAAGTTCTAAGGACAAGTTCCAGAGTCCGCAATTGTTCTGCGTGGCGGGGAGAGCCCGGCAGGGCAAAGGGAAGAGTGGCAGTGAAGAGGAAATGGGACAGTGCAGCGGTGTGCACGCAGCAATGTGTCACAAGCACAGGCTACACTCAAAACAAAATAAAGTTTTCACTGTACCCCCCAAAAAATATGTTCCAAAAAATATCTCCCCAAAAAATGTTGAAAAACATATCAATAAAGCACAATATAACATCGCCTCGGGGAGCTTTCGCTCTCACAGAGGCGATGGGGTGCACAGACACTGTCACAGCGCTAAGTGCTCGCGCATGCGCAGTACAGGCCACGGAACAGTTCAAGATTCAGCCGCACGATGGCGCCAAAACACTGCAGATAAGCAGTTGGCGCAAATGCACACAGTCCCGCTGGGTATTGAAAACAATACAATTCGGGTACAGACTGCAATTCGCGGTTTCCCCCCCAGCCTTCAGAGGGATAATTCATTCCCAGGTGCGAGGGGAACTGAAACAGGTCCTTCAAGAGGAAATTTCCTCTCTGTTGAACAAAAGGGCAATAAGAGTGGTTCCACCAGAAGAGAGCCACAGCGGGTTCTACTCGAGATACTTTCTCGTTCCAAAGAAAGGGACTCAAACCCTCCGCCCGATACTAGATCTGCGCGCGCTGAATGTATACCTAAAGAAATACAAGTTCAGAATGCTCACTCACTCTACACTCCTGAAAATAGTGCGCCAGGGAGATTGGTTTACATCGATCGACCTGAAGGACGCATATTTTCACATAAACATATACCCACCCCACAGGAAGTTTCTGAGATTTGCCTTCCTTGGTGTGGTATACGAATATCTGGTGCTACCATTCGGCTTGTCCCTCAGTCCCAGAGTATTTGTGAAATGCACAGAAGCGCTCAGAGAAAAAGGCATTCGTCTCGCTACTTACATAGACGACTGGCTCGTGACAGCCCGCTCGGAACAGGAAGCGAGAGAACACACAGCTATGCTTATGGAACACATACAGGAGCTGGGGCTAAGATTAAACACAGAAAAGAGTGTTTTGATTCCCACACAATCCATAACGTATCTGGGACTGGCGCTGGACTCAGTGAAGTTCAGAGCACGACTCTCCACAGACAGGGTGAAAAGATTCACCTCCTGCATGACACAATTTCAGAGAGGACACAAAGTTTGCTTTCGCACATGCCTCAGACTACTAGGACTGATGGCATCAGCCCTGATGGTTATTCCCCTAGGCAGACTGCATATGAGGGAATTTCAACGCTGGGTGGCGTCTCAGGGGCTGGACCCAGCACGTCACTCACGGAGAAGGGTAAGAGTGACGTCAGAGGCGGTTCTAGCACTACGCCAGTGGAGACACCCGAATTTCCTGATCGAAGGGGTTGCCATGGGCGTGGTCCGACACAGAAAGATGATAACAACGGATGCGTCGTTATCCGGTTGGGGGGGCATTCACGAGGGCAGAATAGTGAATGGGAGATGGGGTCAGCACATGACCAATCTTCACATAAACTATCTGGAAATGCTAGCTGTCTTTCTGACACTAAAACATTTTCTTCCTTTTCTAAGAGGAAATCATGTTCTTGTGAGAACGGACAACACTACAGTTGTAGCGTACATAAATCGTCAGGGGGGTCTCAGATCACTTCTGCTGCACACGCTAGCACGCAGACTGATTTTATGGGGCAGTGTCAACCTTCTATCCCTGAGAGCGACACACGTACAGGGTGTGATGAATCGGGGCGCAGATCTGCTGTCCAGGGGAAATCCCTCCTATGGGGAGTGGAAACTGAACAGCGAAGTGATCGAACAGATCTGGAGAATATATGGCAGAGCGACAGTGGATCTGTTCGCGTCCAAAGACAACGCCCAATGTCACCTGTTTTTTTCCCTGAAGGACCGGAGCGCGCCCCTGGGAATAGATGCGTTAGCACACGAGTGGCCTCGCACTCTCCTATACGCGTTCCCGCCAATAGCGCTGATAGCACCAACTCTCTGCAGAGTAAGAGAGGAAGGTCTGAAAATAATACTAATAGCTCCGAGATGGCCAGGGAAACACTGGCTTGCGGAGATCATGCATATGCTAGACGGCGAACCGTGGTCTCTCCCGCAGCGCAGAGACCTCCTGTCACAAGAGGGGGGGGGGAGATCTTCCACCCTCACCCGGAACGACTGGCACTATGGGCCTGGCCTGTGAGTGGTCCAATTTAAGTAAGACTGGCCTGCCTGACAGTGTCATCAAGACTATACAGAACGCCAGAGCAGCATCGACTAGGTCTCTCTATGACTGCAAATGGAATGTGTTTGAGCGCTGGTGCACAGCTAGACACGAGATTCCCTTTCAGTGTTCAGTGGCAGTGATTCTCTCATTTCTGCAGGAAATGATAGAGAAAGGCTGAGCGTTCTCAACCATAAAAGTGTTTCTGGCTGCTATATCTGCGTGCCACATCGGTTGGGATAATAAAACGGTGGGCCAACATCCTTTGATATGCAGATTCATGAAGGGCGCGCGCCGCGCCCTGCCGGTGTCAAAACCACTTACCCCATCATGGGACCTGGGATTGGTGCTTGATGCATTATCCACGCCCCCATTTGAACCGATAGACAAGATTGATTTCAAGGCACTGTCCTTCAAGACTGCGCTATTGATTGCCTTGGTCTCAGCGAAGCGCGTGAGTGAGATTCATGCGTTTTCTGTGCATCCAGCATGTTTACAGTTCATGTCTGGAGATGCAGGAGTAGTTATGAAACCTAATCCCGCATTCATGCCTAAGGTCATTAATGCGATAAGCCCTCTTGAGCTGAGGGCCTTCCATCCTCCCCCTTTTGCATCATCAGAGCAGCAAAAGTTGAATACACTGTGCCCAGTGCGCGCTTTACGCATCTATACAGAGCGAACCAGAGGTTTAAGGGAGAGCAATCAGCTGTTCGTTTCTTGGGTGAAACCTCGCACGGGGAAGCCGATCACTAAGCAACGTTTATCGCATTGGATAGTGGAGGCTATTTCGCTGGCATACTCCAGTAAGGGTCTCGAACCCCCAACTGGTTTACGCGCGCACTCAACAAGGGGAATGTCAAGTTCATGGGCTCTATTTAAAGGAGTCACATTACAGGATATCTGTGAAGCGGCGAACTGGTCATCGCCGCACACATTCGCCAGATTTTATAAATTAGATGTTACAGCTCAGACTCTAGCTCACGCAGTACTGAGTGTAAGCACAGAATCTACAAACTAAATTTGTTCAGCCCTGAATGTGTTGGTTATGGTTGGCAGACTTCAAGACAGGCTATCTGACAATACGGGAGTTAGGATATCCCATAGTGAGACACCGAAACGTATGCTTGAAAGAGAACAATAGGTTACTTGCGTAACCCCGGTTCTCTGATAGCATTAAGTGAGGTGTCTCACCAGATCACCCTCCTTGCTGTGTGAAGCGAGGAAGAGGTTGCTTGTTTTGAATAGCGAAGTGACGTCGTGCTGCCCCCTTTATACGGGGGGGGGGGGAGGCCACGCCAGGACACGACGTCACATCTGCCAGCCAATTGGGGCTGGCGTAATGTAATAGGGCTTCTGAAGAATACGCGGAAGGGGCGTATCCCATAGTGAGACACCTCACTTAATGCTATCAGAGAACCGGGGTTACGCAAGTAACCTATTGTTTTACAACATGTTGCAGGTTGTTCAGTACTATTAGTAAAATATTTACATTTATGGTGTAGGCCTATATAATCTGTGAGACACAGAACCAGTGTAAAACTGCTGCACAAACAATGCTACCAGACACTATTACTACAAACTGTTGTGCAGTACTGAGATTCTAACAGTGTTCAGAATGGTGCTTGTCTGACTTAAGTGATGACTCTCACAATTTAGAGACCATTGCATTAGACTGCTTCGACACAGACAATTACTATTCTGGGTGCCTGAGCAATCAATTCTTTCATTCACAATTGTCCAGCCGTCAAGCCAGTTCAGTACGCTACTAATATAAGAAACGTTACCATTCATAACGTCAGTCTGTATTAAAGCAGATAAGATAAGCAAAGTCAAGAAAAAGCTTTTAATCTGATGCTTTTATTAATCTTCTACACCTGAAAAATATAGCACTTGTGATTATGTTTTCATGAGATTCATTCAGCTCACTTTTTTTTAAATCGTTGTTTAATTTATTTACATTTAGGCATTTGGCAGACGCTCTTATCCAGAGCGACTTACATTTTTATCTCATTATACATCTGAGCAGTTGAGGGTTAAGGGCCTTGCTCAAGGGCCCAACAGTGGCAACTTGGTGGTTGTGGGGTTTGAACCTGGGATCTTCCGAACCGTAGTCCAATGCCTTAACCACTGAGCTACCCCTGGCCCTAGATTTTATCCCCAGATTGTCTCTAAATTTGGTCGTATCCAATTCCTCCCAATCACTCGAGGTCTCCCACTTCTACTACCAGTCAGTCAGGAAGGCCCAAAGGCTATCACGTGTTTCCGTGACGCCAGCTGAACACATCTTTTCGAACTGCTCACTCACTCACAGTTGGGAGCGGTGTAACACACTCGGAGGACAACGCTATCCGCGAGCTCAAAGACACCCATGATTGGCTGTAGAGCCGTGACTGATGCGAGCAGACTAAGTGCCTCCCACACTGAGAGAGCTCGGCCAATCAGCTCTCACTAGACCCTCGTCTGCAGAGGCCACAGAATCACCTGGGAATCGAAACAAGGTTTTGTTTGTAAGACTTTACCTTTTCAGTGCTGTAAAGCTGACAAGACGTTCGATGTGTGATGGCGAGTCGACATCTCGCTTACGCAGGGAGTGCTGCTGGAGACTGGAAGCAGGAAGCACCTCGAAGTCCGCCAGCACTGAGCTGAGGCTCTCTGGATCAGAGTGCAGCACAGGGAGAGTCAGATTCATCGCTTCCAATAACATAATCAGATACAATATAACAGAAGCAGAACGCTGGAGAAGAATCCAAGTTAAACATCTGATCAGCTGTAGTTAAAAAGCCAAGTAACGGTATATTAGTAATGGGAATCACCAGGAACCGGTTGAAACGATGTTATCGTGATACCTAGCTGACGATATGATGTGTATTGCAATTATGTAAATATTACAATTTTATATTTAGTCTTGCCATTACTAGAACCATAGCCTAGAGATGGACTGCCCTATAGGCAAAGATCATTTAAATATTTATTTGCAGATTCATTTTGGATTGATAAATCGTTATCAATGATAATTACACCCCTAGCAATTATAATGTAAATGATTACCTCAAAGCACACAGATATACAAGAGACTGATTTATGGTCGTACTGATGATCTGATGATCTGGGTTCCCTTTTGAGTTTGGTTCCTGTCAAGGTTCCTTGATATTGGGATCTCAGGGAGTTCTTCCTTACCCCTGTCACCTTCGGCTTGCTCGTTAGGGACAAACTGATTGTTATATACTTATTTCTGTACATGTCCTAATGTATTTTCATTGATTTTTAATTCTGTAAAGTCCGTCAACGTGCGAATAGTTTACAGCATGACACCTGCAGGATTTTAAAGGAACTTAAAGCCATTCCGCAACTTTCAATTTAATTTAATTTACTTAAAACATGCTTTGTTTTATTTTAATAAGCAGAAATTGATGATATTGGAAAAGTGTTGGCCCATCATTAATTATTTCCTCCACTGTAAAATTACAGGCAGAATGTTAATGCCATCTGTTTTTCTCCTTATATTGAATCATCAGGCCAATAAACAGCTGACAACCCAAACCTGCGGTGTATAACGATGAGGCCTTCAACCCTTTATATTCCAGTAGCACTAATAGTATAAATCACTGACATTAATCAGTGTAATAATAATAATAATAACAGAGAAACTGATCAGCTGCTCCCACTTGCATAGGATGTGTTGTACGGATGAAAACAGCACACGGCCAAGCGACACAAACAGCCAATTGTTTTGGCACATCATGTCAGGCGGTGATTTGAATGCAGATGTATTAATACAGTGCTACACAGCTTTGGACATCCCCTTCTTTTCAGGAAAAACAAGAACAAGGAAGTGACTGTATGCTGTTTCATCTGTGAAGGACATTATATGATTTATCTGAAACAACAACTAAATGCAGAAAAAAAAAACCCAAAAGGAAAATCCTTATTATTAAGATTACTTCTAAAAATTTCACACACACACACAAAAAAAAAAATTATATTATGATCCAAAGGCAAGATTTTTCTTGTAATTGCAATTCATTATGAATAGGGATGTCAATATTAGTCCTATTTTTGCATAGTTTTTGCATAGTTTATGTTGTGTTGTGTTTATGAGTGGTTGCTGTGGTAATGAATCACCACAAAGGGCTCATGAAGGAGAACAAGGCGACATCCTGTCCAACAAAACTTCTTTACTACTAATTTTAATGATCAGATATATATATATTTTTAAAAATTATTAAAAAACAAAACAAAAAAAAAAAAACATATATAGCATTCCCAATGAGCACAGTTGCATGTAATAAAAAAAATATATAGCATTGCCCTAAAAACAAAACAGAAGCTCAAGTCGTGAAAAGGTTTGAGAAGGACTGATTAAGATTCTCCTCCTAATCGAGTAGAATCCTCTACATGTCGAGCAGTTTCAGGGTAATTTGCAATAACAGGTTTATTTGAAGATATGTTTCAGACATGGGGCATTTTTTTAAATGTTCTGTTCACATGATAATCTGGGACAATGCCAAGAACTGCTATCAGCAAATAGCCAAAAGGAAGTACTTGCACTCTGACTTGGTATCCCTAATCATGAGTCAAGGAGGAAGTGTGATAGGAAGTGTCTTGTGAGGCTGTTACAAATCATGACCGCAGACTCACTGAGTTCTTTTTGGCATTTAAAGTGAAAATGAATTAACCGCGCCAACTTCATCATTCTCTTGTGATGATTTTAAAAATATTCCTGGTCTAAGATTTGGGGAACTGAAACTCAGGTATTCATTTTGTAGCAATTATAAAATGCATTTTAGTACTGTGAAGTTGTTTACGAACACTCTGCAGCTTTAAACAATCCCGTATGTTAGATTTGACAAGATATGTTGTTAGTCTTTCAACTTCTCCCGTCGAGGGATCGCCACAGCGGACCAGCGATTTCAACGCCAGAAGCGTTCAACCTTCCTAACGTAATCTTCCCGATTTATCTGGGTTTTGGACAGGCACTGCATCCAGTGGCGTTGGTTTGGGCATTGGGTGGGAGAGATGCATCATGGAGCCACCAATGCACACAGATTTGACAGAATATACTGAGGAAAAATAAAACTTGTGCTTAATTATATGGGCTTTCCATGGAAAGGTCAATGGTGGGAAAAGAAGCCATAATTTATAGGGTTTCTACAAGATCGTAATGCTACACTAAAAATACTGTAAAAAAAAAAAAAAAAAAAAAAAAATCTGTCTATACGAGCAATACTATACAGGATACTGTGTAAATTAAACAGTAAAGTCTGATGCTAATCATCAAAAAACACAAAGAGGTACAAAAATAAAAAACTGAACACAAAGGAAAGGAAAGAGAGACCCAAGAACCAACAAACATCAGGGGTAATTGCTGATTTAATAACATACTAGTTTTTTCCCCATAATTACTATTCCAAATGTGTCATGTTAAAATTCAATTCAGACACGTCACATCTATTATAGCAGTTTTTACCTGAATCTCCAAACTGACTACACTGTGTGTTTATTCAGGTCTCTTTCACTGTACAAGTGTAAAGCTTTCTGTCTGTAGACCCCGTAAAGCTCAGAGCATTTTAGCCATTATGTTTTTTTTAACAAACACATATGGGCTCAGGATTGTGCAGTAGAGAGAGGCATATCCTTTTTATCAGAACAAAACATGCAATATGATAAACTGAATTTTAGTTCATTTTAACTGTCGACCCAAACATGACTGAACAACTTTTTTTTTTAATGAGTCACATACTGTAGACATAGAAACAGCACAGATACACATCAAGATGCATTTTTATTTCAAATTTCTAAATAGTCCAACGATCTCCTCAGCTTGAGAGAACATTGTCATATTATTTTGCTTTAGGAACTAATTTGGACACATGAAAGTGAGATCTAAATAAAAACACAATACAAACATACACTTATTGATATCATGAGAATGAATGTGAATAAAAGCTTTTATCCTATTGTGTTTGATTACTGGGACATTTTGCAGCTCTGTATTTCGTTCTTATTTTCATAGAAGAGTTATAATTAGGGATGTGGGCGATATCGATTGAGTTATAAATCACGATTCGTTTGTTTGGTGATTTGTGGATTGCCAAACTGACTCCAAAATCGATTTTTTTAAAATTACACTTAGAGATGAACCAGTTGACCGGCCAGTGAGCAGAATTGGCTGGATTTCAGTTTGATTGGCTGTAATCAGCCTCAGATATAAATTATTCTGTACCGAACGCAGAAGCTTCTGCGTGGCACAACAGAAACGTATTTAATGTCGTTACATTATGAAAAATCACGTGTATTAAAAGCCTCAGATCTGCCCCCTTTTCTCCAAACTCTGAGCAAATTAGTCTCAAATCATCTGCAGCACATGCATTTGAGGCAGTAAAACACCACCATTTCTTTATAATAATTTACATTATTTACACATTTGCATCCCGTGTAGGAGTGAATTATGTGCCATGTTTGTTTAGAAATAACAATTATGACAGAGATACATGAGCTGCTTGGTTACATGTTCAACTCTTGTATTTGAAGTTATTTTGTATTGTTTAAATGCTGCACTTGGTTTTTAAATAAAAAAATTAAAATGAAAAACTAATGGTTATAACTAGTTAAATGATTATAAAAAAAAATAATGTAATAATTTAATGATTAAAAAAGCTTAATCATTAAATTAATGAAAAACAGAATCGAGGGTAAATGTAGTGTAATATGGAACATGGGTATTTATAAGAGGTTAGGGCTGCACGATATTAGGAAAATATGCGACATTGTTGTTGAATATATATATATATATATATATATATATATATATATATATATATATAAAACGATATAAGCGGGTATAAACATAGTAAGGGCCCATCTGATTGGTCAAATTTGGACACAAATGCTTGGCACATAAATTATTTATTGCAACTCTTTGCGATACGTTTATTGCGTATACCATTATCGCGATAACGATATTTTTCGATATATCGTGCAGCCCTATAAGAGGTATCGTGATGAATATTCGTATCGGGAGGTGACTGGTGATTCCCAGCCCTACTGATTACATTAAACGCTTTTAAAGCTAAAGGGGATAAACAGTAAGTATAAAATAACGTTGTAGCACAAACCAGGGAGGAAATGTGTCAGAAAGCCAGTGTTAGACATGAAGTGACAGAGTGTGTGTGTGTTCATTCTTGTGAGGGAAAGGCGAGCCGAAGCTAAAAGCTCTGTCTTCGGCTAATGCTAACGCTACTCACCGAGCTCTTCCTCCTCTTCGTGATTCCTCGGCGCTTTCTGTTTCTCCGCCGCTCGGGGACTCAGCGCACACTTCACCCAGAGAGGAGCTAACGCGAGGCTCAGAACCACCACGAACTTCATCCTAGCGGCGTCGCATCCCAGGAAACAGAGCGCTCTCTCTCTCTCTCTTTCAGTCTCTCTCTCTCGTGTTGTTTTAGCAGCGTTTTTGAACCGCACCCATATTGACACTAACCGTCTACACGTCTCTTAGTGCTTTCTAGACAGTAAGAAAATAAAACATACAGACAAATATACTAAAATAACTCTCCGTTTGCTATAAACCCGAGTCGACTGAACTTCCCCCGCGGTGTGCTTCCGGATCAGAAATGTTATCCAGAATATGAGTCCGCCTGACTTCGCGTATGTGTTTTTTGTTTTTTTAAATCCCCACCCGTATCTCAACTTTCAACTCTCCTACCGGTTAGTGAGTCGCTCTGAAAAGCAGGTCGGTGATTGGTCAGTCAGCAAACCGTCAGCCAATTATAAAGTAGGAAAGGCAGGATATGTCGGGAAAGCGGTGGAATAAAACACCTTTTAAAACGAATTGGGGTTATTTTATTCATTTGTTAAAATATATATTATATGTAAATACATACATTTTTTTATAATGAGCACGAAAATATATTAACTTCATCATTCCGAATATTAGTTTCTACAAATTTTATGCGAAATCTTTGCAAACTGTGCTTTGATTAAAATGTGTTCGCCACTTGATGTCTTTTATTTGCAGAATCCTTTGCATTTTCGATCTCTAGTCACGTGACTTTTTTATGACATTCTGGAAATGTTTAAAATATATCTTATTTTTTATTTATTTGTTTTATCTATTTGTTATTTACTTATGGGGCGCCTAGGTAATAATCGTTTGAACATTCTGCCATTAAAATGATTACACAAATGAAAGATAAAATGTAAGCAAAGGCGGACTTGAAAACACTGCCCCCTGTTGCCGGTTTTGAACATTACAGCCACAGGACCGTATTTAACTCTACACAGTATTAAGAGGCTCTTTTCTGTCCTCTGAGCTGTTTTAGGAGCCTCTTGTAAAATGTCCCAATGGGTTGTGCATTTTGAGATATGGTCTAATCACCCACCACACATTAAAAAAAAAAAAAAAAAAAGCAACTTGAGACAGTCTGGTTGTTGTTTGTTGATCTTTATCACCAAGGTGTTTCCATCTGCTGAATTTGTGCTCTCTTGATTTTTTTTGTACCATTTCCAGTATTACTCGAGTACTTTTTGTGTGAAAAATATCCCAGGAGAAGTGTAGAAATGTACAAACCATGGCATCTGGCAGCAACAATCATATCAAGGTTGAAATCACAGAGATCACGTTTTCCCCATCATTTTGTTGTTAGATGTGAACATTATCCGAGGCACACGCCATATGGTTGGCTGATTAGGTAATTGGATGAATGAATTGGATGCTCAGTGATTGTAATTTTACCTGATTACATAGCCAATAAATGGATGCACAAAGTAGCTAATAAACTGGCAACCTGGCATACAATTGTAGAACTTATGTCAGAGTGAATAACACATTTCACGAGAGAGAAAGCGCAATTCCATTTTTATGTAGAATTTTACACACATGCAATTATACAAGTTTTTCATCCTGTGGACGAGGATGTGTTTTTTTCTTCTTCCTGTTATTCAGAAAATAAAACTTATATTTTGTTCTATGATGTATCAAAAACAAACAAAAGTACACATTTAAGGTCATGAAACAGCAGTTTCTAGAGCAAGGTTACAACACTGCCAAAGACCTCCAAATGACAATGGTCATACTGTACATTATCTCCTTATAAAGCAAGTGTACAGGTGGAAAAGATCTGGAATAGGCAGCGCAGGAGAGTTACAAACATAGAAATCTCACAAACAAACAGTAGCTATAAAAAGAGCTATAAGCATGCAGTAAAAAGATAACTGTAAAACTATACAAAATAAACGCTGTCCAATCTGTCAGAGAGACGTTACATTGCTGAACAAACAAGACCAATTTACTTCCCACATCTGTGCAAGAGCCAAACATTGTTGCCTGTGTGGGGAAATCTTACTTCTGGAATATTCATCGATATTAAGGAGCTGATAAAGAAAAGGTTAATCTCCTAAATACGGTCATCAGGCTAAAGTCCTATTATATATATATATATATATATAGCTCAATTCAAATCCATTAAAAAAAAAAAAAAAAAAACTGAAAAAAGCAAGTAAATGTATCTGGAACATGGGGGAAATTAAACTACTTTTTAAAAATTATAACATCATAAATAAAATAAATAATTCTGCATGCTTGAATTTAAGAAGCTCCCCATAAAGGAGATTTAAAAAAACAAATCAAGACTATTCAAAGTACAGCATTAGTAAACTGGTCTAGGAACAGATTTAATAATCCTATATTTTGTTTCCTGTAATCTTATAACAAGAAATACTAGTATAAATATTTGACTCTATTCCATAAATTCCCATTAGCTCAGATTGTATTTTTTGCAATGTGCATCAATTTATCATCTAAGCTCAAATCTGTAACAAAACACACATTTGCATGAGTCAGCCACATGTAAAATCTGATTACAGAACATCAAGGGGCCAAAATATACAAGCAAACATTTGCATTATACGAAATTGTAGCATTTTATAGCGTTGCTTGGCACAAAACCATCCACTGATGGCCCTCAAAATTATATTTAAATATATATTATAAACAAAAAACAACCAGTGATAAACTGCTTCATTCAGGCTGACCTGAGAGTAAATAATAGGAAACAAAGCTACAAGTGTGAGGGCATAAGTGAGGTACTCCGAACTTAAGGCTAAAACTATCTTAACGCTGATAGCTACTGAAGAACTGCTTTCATAAAAAAACAATATGGAACATAAACTACTGAATGAATGTAAGACAAAAAAAAAAAAAGTTATATTACACCACTAGTATGGCACGCACCTACACGTAGCTACATACCATCCGGCTGCAACATGTTCTCTTATCATTGATATGATGAGTCCAGACACCAAAAAAAAGAAGGTGTAACTACATATGGCCCCACTTAAGTGCATATCATGACAAAAATTATTATAACAAGCTTCTAATAGGTACAGGCTTCTAAAGCTTTTGATAGCAAGGCGAGCCAGACACTTGCCTGTCTGCAATACATCTTCGTGCCTCGTAGGAGGTGCTGTTTTGCCTCCAAGTTGGTCAAACTTGCATAGATAGAAAGCTAGACTTAAATTAGGACAAAACAGTCATGAAATCAGTTTATAATCCCAGTCAGAATTACACTGACTACAATATTTTTTATTGAAGTTTCCATGCACATGCAAGTTTCCAACCTCCTGAGCCGTGATATTCTGAGCTGTACAGTATGTTGTACTGCACAGCACACGCACCGATTAGTCGTGCGCTGCTCTTTTATGGGGATGACTTTAAAGATGTGATCGGCTTATACTTTATCTCAGAGAATTGCAATAAATGTGTAATTATTATAAGGGATGAATAATTAAACAGGTTTTTTAAAGTAAAAAAATCATATAACAGTAAATTAAACACCTTAATGTGAGAGACTGGATGTCTTTTTAATATGTAATTTATTTTTTACAATTACGAAAGGCATACGTAGTCGTGTTTAGAGATAGCTATTAAGGTATCCATAGGGATTACCCAATACGATGTTATCACGATACCTCAGTCTTGAGTTGATTTTGTATTTTATAAATATCCTGATTCTATATTAAACATTTTTCAGATTTTGTTACAATTCTAAAACTAATTTAGCTAATAATTTGCTCAAAGATGCTGTGCTGCCTGCCAATGTGTGAAAGTTTAGACCCATCTAAACTAGGATCATAGAGGAACTGCAACAGTTTGCCACCTCAAATGCAAACATATTTGGATTAAAAATTAATTGTTAAAAATCTATTTAAGTCAGTGTGGTAATACGAGAATTGCTACATGAAGGAATTGCAATATGTAAGTGAACCCCCCCCCCCCCCCCTCCCAACTCTTATAATTATAGTGTTTGAGAAGTAAACATAGCTGAAACATGAGCAGTCGCATCAATCTTAGTGACACTAACCAATCGAGGTGTCATTGAGCTCGTGATGGTAAAAGGGGAGGGATATCAATTTCCTTGCATTGTCCCTAACTTTGTGTGAGCAGCAATTGCAAAAAGTTTAGGTCGACTGCCGAATTGTATCTCACAGGAGGCATGCGGTAGTCTCCACCCTCCCAGGTGGAGTTGATGTCTGGATGGAAGGGTGCCAACAGGGAGCTCGGTGGGAACTGGATATGAGTAAATTAAGGAGAAAATGGTTTTGGTGTTTGTGTAGGGGGGAATTAATTTATGCAAAGAAGAAACATTTCTTGTAGGACAACGGTTTGAAAGATGGCAACTCCTGAAAACCAATTTAGGGTGAAATCTGATGAAGTTGCTTAGGTATTAACTGACTAGTACGTTCGTACAGTTGATTAGTAACTATTTTAAAACAGTAACTTGAGCACTACAAATGGCAAGCTAATTTTGTGGCTAATTTGGTTTGTCTTTTATCAGTGATTTTTTATTTTTTTTTTTAAACACTTTTAACTTAATATTCAGCAATATGTCTGGTTTTGTGCAAATGCTGCGGGTCATGCACATTTCGAAACAGAAAATTCGAACTTGCATGTGTGCATCAAAGTTATTTAACGGATCATTCCCGAAACGCATTTCATGCCTTGTGCCAGGTGCATGTAAAAATCCTAAAGGACCAAAAAAAAATATATATATACATTTTTTTAAATCCACGAGAGCCGAATACATCTTTAAAAGTTGGCCAGAAGGTTTGAATGTTGTTTATTTAAAATATTTTGGTGGGCCATGTTCCTAATGTTTCAATCAATTTGGTAAAGTGCTTTGTGAATAATTCCACATGCTTTAAAAACTTAAATAAAAATATCTGATCTAATGAGTCAAAAGAAGAAATAAAACTATGCTAGCATGAAATTTAATAATGGTATGCAACAAACACAGGAGGCAAGTTCTTGCTTATAGCAAGCATGATGAAGTGAGAGTTTGCTGAGTTAACCCTTGCATTACTAAGAACAAACATGATTAAAAAAGTTATAATTAAACACTACGCTGTACATTTGTTTAAACTCGCACAGTAGGCTGAAAGGTAACCTAAAAGCCCCTTGTTTCAATTAAAGTGAAAAACCAGTAACGTGTTGAGTGACCCAGTGCTACTATACACACAGACCTACAGGAATTGCAGTGTGAGTATGTATTTCATTAATGAGCCTTCCACAAGCAGATCCACTATTTATCCCAAAGCCCCCAGCTAGAACAGGCGTCAAGCTAAACAAATCAAGTTCCCTAAGAATCATAGAGCGCACGACTGGCGACACCACCGCTCCCATGTACTGTTACATCCAGTAAGGTCTTGTCTGGAGTCGTCATGCCAGCGTGCCCACTTATCTGCTACCAGTCTCCTGGAACCGAGCCAAGTTGTGGCATGAGATGGGTCGCAGTGCGGCTTCAAATGCGCTCCAAGAGCTCCAAGCCGGAGTGTGTGTGTGGGGGAAGAGGAAAAAAGAAAACAAAAGGAGATGGAAGTTGTGGCGTCCGTTAGGTTGGTAAGGGGTCGTCGTCCCCTTTGCTGCACTTACACTTGCAGCACAGTAGGAATGGAGTGGCGAGTAGCAGGAACGGAGAGGCTACCAGCAAGAGCAGGCCGAAACCAGCGAAGATACCGATGACCTGGAGAGGCAAACACACACATACAGGTCAATATAGTGTCACAAAAACAACAACAAAGGTTTAGATACAAACTCCAATAAATAGGTGTCAAACTTAAATTCTGACCAAGAAACATCAACATTTTCATAAGATTATGAATGACAGGAAACGCTATTCATAATGTAGCCTGTTATCATCTATTAGCATTGCACATTTCACACATTTTTAAGACTGACAGTTAAACACATAAATCATTTAATGCATGACTAATTGATAATCATTTATAATTAAAAGAAGACCAGACAAACTGAAACCATTCTAGTGGTACACGATATGTTAGATATTCAAGGCAAATAAAAGAAGCCTAAATAGCCCTGTTATATGCGTCTCTGTTATAGTCCTGCTCTTGTGTGTCTATCCTCAGACACAAACAAATATAACGTCCAATACTGTACGCATTGCTGTCTGATCTGCAAGTGCGACAGCTTGGTGCAACTTATTACACATGAAAGCCATGAAATATTATTCAAAGCATACTTATTTTTATTGGTTATTCTTTAAGCCGATTAATTGATTAATAATCTCCTATTACCCATTTCATCAAGTTTAGTGATGCAATATTTGTTTTCCAAATATTGAAATCTAAAACAGTAAGAAAAAGGTATAAAAAGAAGTTATTAGTGTATCATCTCTTTTTTTTTGTCCTTTCTTTATCCCAAATGTTTGCACACAAGTTTGGATTTATTTTCTACATTCTAGAACACAGCTCATTGTTTTACAATGTAGAAAGAAATAAAAAAAAAATCAGGAAAGACCATGGAATTAGAAACGGTGTCCAAACTTATAACTGGCAGTGTATGTTTGTATACTGGGTGGTCCATGGTACCGCGGTAAAGCCCAAAACCAGTAATGTTTTTAAATGCAGATTAAACCAGCATTAAGGTTTAACCAGGGTTTTACTCATTTGAGATTTAATTCAATGCCCATGTAGTGGCATGTGCATACGTAGCTCAGGTAGCAGCCTTCTTAGTATCCTAGGGATCTGTGTACATTTCAAGATATTACTGGTCTAGTATGCAAATGTTAAGCAGTAGTACCAGGACTAACTACAATTGTTGTACTAGTGCACTATTTAATATTTTGATATGCTTTTTTTCTTTTACTACACATTCATCTGGACTGAATGAAACAAGGCAGTACCCTATACTGTATGCAGCCCATGGCCTACAGGGTGACACACAGCCTCTAGAATCTGCCTGCACCTAATACTTGGGGTTAACTGTGCAAAATGGTATCGAAAATGGTGTCACAAACTGAGAGACCACAAAGAAATTCCAGCCTCGTGTCACCTAGTGCCGCTCAAGTACTGCATATGACTCACTCTGAATTCACAGCAACTTGATTTTGGCATAACTGAACAAAAATGTTCTCACAAGACCAGGATTCATAAACACAAACATAGCACAGGAAAAAAGTACAATCTTGGTATTTCCTTTAATATACAACCTCCCCCCCACACACACACACACTCATTTGGTTACAAATTCCCTCTAATAGACAAAGGGGGTGTGTTTATGGTTCAAGCAAGAGAAATACAGAGCTGAAGAAGGTGCAGTTGCAGTGCTGCAGAGAATAGCGTGGAAGTGTCTGTGTGCTCCAACGCTGTCTGGCTCACTCACTCCAAACTCCCTGTTGAGCAACAGATGGCTTTGTGCAAAGTGACTTCAGCCCTGTGCTTTAATCTGGACTCGAGACAGCATTCAATGGTCCATGTAGTTCAAGTTTATTTGTACTGTAGTTTTTGAGATATTTCAGCATTTATTTAATAAGTAAGGTAGCCTCACATTTAAAGAGTATGCTAAATAATACTAATAAGACTAGTTTTTTTCTCTCATGTAATAAACCTTACAGGTGCCTTTTAAAGTCTGTCTTAAATCAAAATTGAGGTGCATATAAGTACATTAACTATAAGTCTTGGTTATTAATTTTCCTGTCTGCACAGCAACTGTGAAACTCTGTCAACCAGGACGAGAGTACAATGTAAGTAAATACTGGCAAGTTCCACAACCTTTGTTCCATGCAAAAATGCATTCCTAAGTTCAGACTTACAGACAAAGCTTCTGCAGTCCCACAGAGCTAAACTGAGTTGGTGCCTTTCAAAAGTTATGTACTTATTTATATGCATGTCAATTTTGATTCAAGACAGACGTAAAAAAAAATCCTGGAAATCTATCCCTTTAAAATCTTTTTAGAAACCTTTTTTTTAATTATTATATTTTTCCCTTAGGTCATCTCCAGTCATTCTCATAAAAAAAAAAAGTAAGGGGGGGGGGATGCAAATAAGCATTAACTGACAACCACTAGAAAGGCTAAGTTTAGCAAATATAAGGGTATGTCTAAAGATAAGAGGTTTAGACTATTTTCAAAACCACTGTTCTTGACTGTGTGTGCATTTCCATGGCTGTAACCTTTAAATTTTATACATTGTCTTGACATCCCAAAATTATGTAATTGTGTGTCTAGACAATATACAGAATATACAGGGGGACTGAAAGCTCTGCATACATAGACATTTTCCCTTGCATAAAATGTGATATTTTTAGTATTCCAAACCCAAGATGGCTTTGAAACAATAGAAGATTGCACTGACCCAAACATAATACCAATTGACATCTTCCTTTAGGGTCATCTGAGGTCAGAATTCGATGAGAATCAGCCAAAAACAATTGCGGCACTAAAGAAGGAAATCATCTCTGCATGGATCATCAGTTCTGATATATTAAGACCCTTTTTTTTTTTTTAAATTCAGCTTATATTCCCAAATGCTAGGAAGTCAGAGGTTGTCCATTTAAGCATTTGCTGCAAGTCTTGTTTTTAAATAAAGCCTTTTGTGGTCACCCTGTACCCAGTTTGTGCAGTTTTTGGAATACAAGTAGTACAGTATAAAGACTTGCTTTTGT
Source organism: Channallabes apus (assembly GCA_030522415.1). Classification (NCBI taxonomy): domain Eukaryota; kingdom Metazoa; phylum Chordata; class Actinopteri; order Siluriformes; family Clariidae; genus Channallabes; species Channallabes apus. Next base: position 14,889,070 of record CM060116.1, read on the forward strand.
TATTTCTTTCCCAACACTTTGTCTGAGGAAAAGTGACTGGGTCAGCTTTTGCATTAGGTACAATAGTTTGTTCAGGTACACAATTTACTGACACTTGCAAACCGTTTCAGCAGAACATCATCAGAGCATAGAAACTTGTACTCCGTGAAATCCTCACACACTATCCTGCGTTTTCACCTCTGGTCACTCGGGTCTTTCTGTGGTCAGTGTTTCTGTAATAAGTTACAGTCAGTTTCCATGGTCTCAGTGAGGCATGTGGATGAGTAAGGAGAACACAAACATGCTTGTCCCTGCTACCACTTATTATATTTTAAAGCGCTCACTGATCTCGTTTCTCTGTAAGAGACCTTTCTGTGCAGAAAAGGTTTAAATAGGCATCGATACATTTTACTGACCCTCACAAATGTTTCCTTCTTCATCTAGTCTTATAAATGGTCTTTTAAGAAATTTCAGAATTATTTGTGATTTAGGACAAAATGTCATACTGCAACATCAACCTGGGATTTAAACACAAACAGCTTATACTCATTCCAGGTGCACGCTACAAACTAATAACCAGGACTCTGTGGGTGAATGGCTTTTCTTCGGTTGTGTCCGAGTGCACGTGTACACTCCTGAGTCATACTGCTCTGGCTCATAAAACTAAATGAGCAATGAAAAGGAAAAAGAAGAAGAGAGGAGGTGGAGGATGAAAAACATGGGTGCCCACCTGCGTTCTGTGCCAAATCACAGAGGCTCTGGAGTGTCCCAGCTTGTTGCGGCAGGGTCCTTTATCGTAATGGATCAGGAGGAAGTCGTCCTGTCAAACACAGGAGAGGGCGTTGTTTATCTCGGCGGGTGTGTGCGACAGTCGCACAAAAGGATAGGCTGCGGCCGCAGCACGGTACAAGTGACAGACACATGGCCACCAAGCAGCAAAAGAAACACGCTGGGTTATATTTGTTCTGGGAAGCACGTGCGAGAGGATGCGGGAAGAAAACATATACGAGAGGGTGCACTTACATCCAGAGACTCCAGGCAGTACCAGCAGAAAGCATGCTTGCAGTTCTTGCACATCATCTGCGCACAACCTTCGTCTCGCTCGATGTATACTTTACATTTGGGACAGCGCTTGATAGGAGCGTCATCTTCATCGCTCTTAAAGAAAGAACTGTGACACAAAGAGACATGATCTATAGGGAAAAGACTGAAACAACACATTGTTTAATGATTATGGTTTTCAGCTTAAATAATAATCCTTTTTAATGAAACACTCTGCTGGCCACTTTGGACAGAGTCACAGTGTTCCTGAACTGTTTAAAAGTTTTGCAAAGGTCTGATTCAAAGATTTTAAATGACAGTTTACACAGTAGTTTACACATTTTCCCTAGAAACTACTCACAAACCGCTAAAAATCTAGTAAAGACGGGAGGAATAAATAATAATAATTGATTCAGTGATATATTGTAATTCTTGTGTGCGGCAATTCATGTATTACAGCACAAAGGTGGTCTACTATACGCAACAAACAACTACTACATACTACTTTAATATATTTTGATTTATTTTAGATTTCTATTCATTTTACATTTCAGAGATAAAAATTCTTTATGTTTTCTCTAACAAGTTTGTCATGCATTTCTTCATTCCAACACTGCACATTTACAATACAAGTAAACCGGAGTATTACATTTTTTTTTATTAATCGTGATTAATCACAGACTATTACCGTGATTAAGTAAATTAAAATGTTTTAATCGATTGACAACACTGATATTAGACAATGCTAATATTAGCACTAACATTAGATATGACAAACTAGTTAGAGGAAACGGATTATACAGTTTTCTCAAACATTAATATTTAACAAATGTTAAATGAAAATCTCTCGAACGGGACTGGCACTGCAGGCAGTGGCAGGGCATTATGGGGTGTGCCAACCCACCAAATGCAGGGCTCACACCTGTATCCTCAACTTAGAGCCTTAGCTGCCAGAGCCTCCACTACCACATCTTATATGTAATGTATTCTTGTAAACAAAGTTCCTCTTGAAAGTAGCACAAGCACAAAACTTTGGTTTTATCAAAACTTCCGTCCAGAAGCTTTTTTATAATGAAACAGTTCAGTATCACCTGGTGATGTTTCCTCAGTTATCTTATCATCCATGTTAAAAGATAACATGGATGATCCATGTTAATCATCCACGTTATCATCCATCATCACACAAAGCGGGGGAAACATGCTGTGATTATGGGAAGCCATTAGGGCAAAACTTGGTCGAATGATTAGCTTGCATAAAAAAAATAACAAAAATAGTAATGCATTAAAATTTTTAGATTAATCACATGCATTAACATGTTAATATTAATAGACAGATGTTTGGGATTACTTTCTAACTCCATGGTCACTCCTGATTTTTGTTTCTTTCTACATGGTAAAGCAATGCTGAAGGCATCCAAAATATGCATGTTGAGATGCATCTACTACTCATGATCTGAGCATTCATAATGGCCCTAATCCGAGTGCTGCTAATTGGTGATTTCTAAGGCTGGTAACTCATTTAAAGTCTGGCTACATAAAAGTCTGTGGCTATAAAAGGTCTGGACAAGCCACTTAGATGACTTAAAGGTGGCTGCTTAAGCTTAAAGATTACTTTTAACCTTTTAACAGTTAATCATTAACAATTAGCTAGTGTCTATAAATAAGACAGCACTTTTTGTGACCTTGTTTAAAATTTTAGCTGCACCTTTGAGCAGCAAAAACTATCACTTAAGACATTGTCATTAAACGCACAATTAATTAAACTATCTTTAATCATACTTTGTTGTAAGAATTTTTAATTGTTTAAAAAAAACTCTGTTGTCACTTCACTAATCAGATCAGAGAGTAAAATAAAAGTCTGAGAAAGCTCTTCCTTCTGTCAATAAGATGGCTTCAGGTAAAAACCTTTACAATAATAAATAAGGGTTAGAACAATATGTGAAAGAAGCTGCTATAGAAACTACAAAGCTCTGTGGTAAAACTAGTCACTGAAATAAACGCTGTTAATTTTTTCATACACTTATTAGCTCTGTTGTGTTATTTTTAAGTCCAGTGTGCTAAAATACATTTTGATTTAAGCCCGAAACACCTAAAGCAGAGGTCTTATCATTATCTATACATTCCCAGCCACATTCTAATTTAAAAAGCAACATAATGCCAAATGTTAGGCTGAAGCTCACACAGGAGTGCCAAACAGAGGAAAATATCTGATGATGCAAGGATGTGTGAATGAGGTTTAATAAGCGGTACCTGCTCTCGCCAGGCAGAAAGGCAGTGATGGGCGGGTTCTCCTGGCACTCTTGGTCTGGGTGCCAGCTGGCCTTGCAGGCAGAGCAGAATTCCAGCGTGCAGTTACCACAGCGTACCAGCTGCGGCCGGGCGGAGTCTGCTTCCTTCAGCTGGCACACGGCCTGGCACGATGATGACGGGCACCATGTCCGGCATGGGTCCAACAGCACTTCTGTATCAGGGAACAGAAGAGCAGTGTGTGTGTTTACTCATTCTGCCCAGCTGTTTACCATCAGATCACCATGGTTACACTGAGGAGCCTCAGAACAAGCCTGTCCAGACTTAATGTGCTCTAAAGAAACTTTCAGCATGACTGCTTTCTTTTGGTGTGTTAGCTACAAGACAATGTCATTTACATTGACCGATATTTACACTGACAACATTTAAGAGAGACTTAAATTTTTTATCTCATTATACTGTACAGTACATCTGAGTAGTTGGGGGTTAAGGGCCTTGCTCAAAGGTCCAACAGTGGAAACTTGGTGGAGGTGGGGTTTGAACCTGGAATCTTCCAATCAGTATTCCAATAAACGCAAATATTTTATTTTCAGTTTTTATAAAAGTGCCATTTTAAAGTTACTCAGAATTCACCAGGCAGTGCCAACCACATTCTTACTACCAATGCAAAACTTGCAAAACTTAATGCTTGATAAAACAGCATTCCGCATTTGAGCTTCTTGTACTCTCTGATTTGTTTATGAGCAGAGTGGGCAGAATACCGGTCACTTGTGCAAACAAGGTCAGACTTTCTCTATGAGAAGACCATGGGTAGAAGTGCTATGTAGGTAGATACATGTCCTTCAACATAAGAAGAAAGAACAGATTGATCAACTACTCCAGAAAGACAGCACTACTTTGCTTTGAAGGTCTCCATGTTCGAATGAAGAACTGCGTTCATTTCAACTGAATCTCATTCATCCAACCAAAGCTGATGTAAAAATTCTTTTTAAAATGCAACACACGGCTGTACAAACGGAGTTGAAACGGTCTCTGTAAATGAGAAAAGTTATAACAGAGAAAGCAATGTTTATTATTAAACCTTAGAATGTATCTTTTATTGAATCCAGACAAACCTGACCAAATTTGGCAATATTAAAGTCCAGTTCCCACGTTCATATTTTTCACACGAATCATAATGAGTCATTTTGTAGCTGTTTGGCAAGACTGTGGCTCACTGAGGTGTGTCAGGGTGACAGCTTGCCGGTGTTCTGCCAACACATGCTACCTACCATTTTTTGCTACCTAATGGTTCTGTGCACGTAAAAAGTGACGAGAACTGTTGCATTTATTTTGTTGATTATGTATTGGGAGCATTATTTAATGGGGATATTTGTGTCGAATGAATATGCTACTCCTAAGTTCTCCAATAACCATGTTATAATAAAGCACCAAAAATGCTCCATGTACTGCGGTAGTAGCATTTAGTCCATCAATTCATGCTACCTTATCTAAAATTGCTATACTATAATTTGTGCTACCGTAGCAGTTTGACAATTTGACAACACTGGCTAGCTCAAAAAATGTATTCATCAGCATACACACAGTGTCACCAATGTCCGCAGCAAAGGGGCTGTAACAGCACCACAGTAACAAGCTAGACAACAGATTCTCTGTGCCATTTACATGGCGCCACTATATTTCGCCGTAGCACGTAGCTCCTGTTTTTATACAGCTCTTCCAGACAGCAATTTCCAGGTCATACCACAGACTTTTAGTTGGATTTAGATCTGCTTTTTGATCCATTCCAGAACACAAACTGTTCTTGTTTTGCTTTTACATTAAGTGCCTCCAAATCATTTTCTAAAAGAAAAAAAAAAAAAACAACTCCAGTCGTGTCTTCATGTGGTTCTTTCTCAGAAGTGGCTTCCTTCTGTCCACTCGTTCACAGAGGCCATGTTTGTACAGCGCTGAGGACATGGGGTTCTGCACAGGTTCCCCTATTTTAGCCAGTGAGTTTTGTTACTCTTGAAGTGCTGTAGCTGAATGCATCTTCGCATGTGCTCAATTTGGAAAGACGACCTGATCCAGCTAGTTTATGGACTGTGCTGTAGATCTGTTTCATTTATAATGGATTTGGCTCATAGGAAGGACTAAAGCATTGCTGGTCTTTTTTTAACAGCCATCTCCAGCTTCTTCATTTCTCATCCTTACACCTTTAATCTCGAAGCTTCAAGGGTGGCTGCCTGGTGTTTTATGACAGCAGAACTGATCTAATCTGCTGTTTTAGCCGAGAAACCTAAATGTCAAAGATATATAGTGTTCAAGCAAATATTTAAACAGAGGTGGAATTTAAGTGAATACAGGTTGGAGAGTGCTCGAGAAATTTAAATAATCCTCCTAAATTAGATTGTTAGAAGGTGAAAACGTATTAATTAAGCAGTTGTCCATTTTCATTAGTCACTAATTTTGTGATTATGTAAATAATAAATTTCATTTATTTTATGTTATTTACATAAACAGATGCAAAAACCACCCTCTGATACTTAAACAGATGATTCAATACAACAAGAAGAGAAATAATCACTAGGGGTGAACACTTTCTTGGGGCACTGTACATATGCGCTATGGCATGCTGGGACATGAAGACAAGTCTTTTGGCTACAAAGTGAACGTGAAGTGTAATACTTGACCCTTTTTGACTCGTCAGAGACTACTAAGGAAATTTTGAAAATATATTAACCCACTTGGTTTTGATTTAGGCTCTGCACTGGTCATACTGGTAATGCTTATGGAATTACGTCACAATACATATATAAACTCTGCAATTTAAACACCAAAAAAAAACTAACAAACAAACAAAACACTACATTACACTATTTATTAATAAACTACGTCATTTAAAACTGACTAATTTTCTTCTTTTCCCCTCCGATCTCATTTCCTTTTATTTCTGTGGCTGTTTCAAATATTGATGAACAGACAATAACTGCATGTACTTCACCTGCATGTACTTTAGCTGCAAACATTTAGATTTTAAGTTTTTTTGTTTAAGGGTTGGCACCATGAACATGCACGATTCTGTTGGCTAAATGTAACAGAGGTATCTTTCAAATTTCATATTTGTCTTAAAATTGCCTTTATGATTTTGTTCTGAAATAGACTTGCACTCCAATAAATTCCTATAATTCAGGAATAAAGTGATAATATGAGCAAAAGGACAACTTATAGTTCTGGCTGACACTGATGAATGAAAGCAGGTGGTAGGCAGCGTGAGTGTGTGCGCGCACATGTGCACACACACCACAGGGACTCTCAGGTGATCGAGATTGCTCTCGGGCAATGTGACCTCCACAGGATGCACGTGTACTGACAGCGGTCTACTGAATCACACTTCTGTGAGGGCACACACCTTTGCACCTACACGCACACACACGCTAGCTTGTGGCTGTGTTTCCACTTAAAGAAAGCAGAGAGAGATAATACAGGAGGTGACAAAAGTGCAAAATGTTCTCACACACAAACCACAAGGAGAGGAAGTGAGCCACACAACAGGCAAGATATTTCGAAATGTATAAACCATTTAAGTATGAACGTGAATGACAGTCTGACAGTACATACATTTAAAAATAAATTTATTAATTTAAAAAATGTAAATATTATTTAGATACATTTCACTTTATTTCAAGCCTCAGTTCACTTAACTCATTCCTGTTCTTTATTTATTCTAAAGAATCTAATATAAATTACATTGTAAGGAATCCCAAGAATCCCTAAGCAGTACAAATAATCAAATAAATCACTGTAAATCTGGTTTAACACAACACTACGGCTTCCACCCTTATTATTCAGCAGCTAATAAAAGATCACTTGATCCAGCATATCCTATTACATTCACATGCTCTCTAATCTCTGTTCGGACAACATGTCTTGTCAGCAGGTCTGTGGTTCTGTGTGTTTTGTCGAAACATGCTACCTATTGAAATGCTGAAACATCTGCACGTACAGTACACGCTGTACGTTTTTGCTGCACACCGTGGATTTGAGCGAGTTAGGGAGGAACCTGCTTCCTGTTGTTCTAAATAATTGCGATTGTAATTTTGGAGCTAAAATTTTACCCGTCTCTCAAGTCATTCTCCGCATCCTTGATCAACATCCAAACTGCTAGCATCCCATTTCACAGAAACTACCATGAAGATTAGGAAACATGAAAGCATTTTGCATAATTTTTTTTCATATCATGCACATATAGATATAGTTTATTTTGCACACATTTTACTGTAACCACTAGAGACTAAATCTAAATGAGATGTAGGCTAATTTAATTTATAATTATAATTAATTTTAACTATTTTTACATTTGCTATTATAAATACCAGAGGTATTTTTGAATACATGAGTAGCTTTACTGCAACATAATTTTTACTTCTACTTGAGTAAATTTATGAAGAAGAAACGCTACTCTTACTCCGCTACATTCGACTCGTTACTTTTCTAACCGTTTATTCTACACATGCAGCCGGTGCATCTACAACCTTCAGACCACATTTCACCAATCAGACGCAGCAACAGTAATCACATGACCTCATTTGACCAATCAGGTCTTCAGCCGGTGTTCTATAAATTCATCCTACCTGTGAATACGTCCTACATACGCTCACTGAGCATGGGCAAACAAAAGTTTCCGAATCTTTCTCTAATTTTGCGGGACGCCCATAAATCCATGCTGCTACTAGTGGGATCTTGCGGTGAGTGTACAATCTTGTGGTCAACATAGAATGCTTTTTTCATGTTTGTGTAATTATATATTAAAGTAACATTATATGTACAAATCAACAGTCTAGAATAGATAAGTATATTTCAGCACAGAATTAATCACCAACACATGTGTGACGCAGCCCTGGCACCATATACAAAGCATATTTCACTTGCAAAAGAACAGCTTCATACTGTGGTGTCTTCTCTACCTGCCAAAACGGACACACAGTCCAGCATATGTGTACACGGTGTGTATATGTGTGTATCTATCTATCTATCTATCTATCTATCTATCTATCTATCTATCTATCTATACACACATATACACACTACCATGCACCTTTCAAAAGTTTGGAGTCACTTGCAAATTTCTTTGTGTTTGTTTACTGATTTATTTTCTACATTCTACAACAATACTGGGGATTTCAAAACACAAATAACACATATGGGATTAGGTAATTACGTAATTACAACAGTTAGATGTTATTTTAAGACACAGAGGTCAGCCTTTCTCTAATAGTTCTTGCAAGAACAGTATTGTCAAGTGCATTTGCAAAATCCGTCAAGCACCATAATGAAACTGGCTCTCATGAAGGCCGTCCCAGGAGGGCGAGACCAAAACCTACCTCTGCCACAGACGAGAAGTTCGTTTAGAGTTATCAGCCTGAAAAATGACCAATTAGTATCAACTGTTCAAAGGAGATTAATGCATTTTTTGGACGCCTTCAGCATTCCTTTACAATGTAGAAAGTAATAAAAATCAGGAACAATCATGAAGTTAGAAAGTGACCCCAAATTTTTTAACGGTAGTATACATACATACACACATGACGATTGAAACAGTTATTCAGTACCTGTTACCGAATTCTTTTTACTTTTTTTTTTTTTTACTTTGGATGACTACTTTTTACTTCTACTTGAGTAATATTATTTTGAAGTACAGCTACTCTTACTTGAGTAAATTTTTTGTCTACTCTACCCACCTCTGATAAATACACACTGACGTTTAACTTGTCTGAGAACTGTTTGTGTAAATTAAAGAAGAGACGCATTTGTCTGTGGGAACTTTGTCTGTATTCACGAACACCACTTGCACATTGCAGGAACTCGGCTGGGGGTTATTGCCACATCCCCCGTACAGTCTTGACCACGTGCCAAGCCATATCCACATTTGGGCCATTAAAGGAGTTCCTGGGAGGCCAGTGGAGAGTCGGATGAAACGCTGGGATAGGAGCATTAGTGTAATGGTTGATTATATAGAGACATAAAGGTAGTTTTAATCTCATACAGTAACTGTGTTCTGTTACTATGCACCATTAAAAGTCTCAGTGTCGAACCCCTCGAACCCCGATATAAAGCCGATGTTTTAGTATGCATTCTACTGGTACACTTGTCATTGTACGTCAGTCTTGTCTGACAGCAGTGGGTGTTTATAAAAAGAGAGACTTCAAGTGCTTTGTAGATTTTTGCCTTTATGCTGACCTTGTTATAAATATAGCAAGTCTGTATAGTAACATCATTTTGAACCAAAATGCTACCTTAGAATTGTAAGCTCACAATGTTTTTTTCTTAGTGCTTGTACTTGTTATCCAATACTTTCTACACATTATCTACACCACTCACCTTTTTCAAACTGCAGCTTCCTGTATCTCTGCATTATCTCTGACGCCACCATGCACTCGATCTGTGTACGAGAGAGAAAGCATGTGTGTTTGTGTGAGTGTGTATGAGAGAGAGATGTAACAGCATTAAAAGTAGGGTCTTTTAATGCTGTTAAAGTACTCTCATTCTCTCTCTTGCTCTCTCTCTCAAAAGAAAAGACAAAGCAACTTTGATTTCCCTGTTACACACTGCTGGGTTCGAACACAGGGCTGTACACACAGCAGTGGACTAGGTATCACACTCTCAAGGTAAATTACTTTCTTGAGAGAGCCTGTAAACATGCCTCATCCAGCAAGGTCTTTGTAGGGTGTCCATGACCACTGACCGTACCTTAATATTATAATTCTTAGAGAGAGTTGAGCATGATACACACACTGAAGATATTGTGGTCAATAAAAAAAAAAAGAAGGAATAACTAAGAATGCCAATATTTAAAAAAAAAATCCCCTATGGTTATTGGCCTGAGGGAAGATAATTCGTCATAGACACATAATTTGTTTTGTTTATTGCTTATGGTCATGTTTAGTGCCTGACACTACCAGACAGCTCTAAATTGCAATTTTCATACAAGTTTTCGAGTTTTCTACAACTTTCTGCTGATGCACATTTGATTCAGAGGGGAAAAAATTTAACTGCAGATGTTTTAAAAAAAATTAAACTAATGCATATATGAGTGAGAAAGAAAGTAAGCAAGTAAAATAAATAAATTGAGTGTATGTTTCATCATTTTCAGTAATAGAAAAGTTTGCACAGGATGTACCTCGTTTTCTTGCAAATGTCCACGTTTTGGACAGGCAGAATCCGGACAGCTAATAGCAGTTTCAAGGCCCTCTTTAATGAGAAGCTCCACATATTGCTTGAGGCACTGCAAAGAGAGAGAGACAGATTATTCCTTAACATGCAATCTAAGCAAAAATACACTCTGTGGTAAGAATCCATAACAGTTTTTCATATATTCTGAAAATATCTACATCTATGTATGTAATTAAGGGAGTTTGGAAGGGTAATATATTTAAAAAATCAATGAAATTATAGGCATATTACAGTATACGCATGATCAGGATGCATGATAATTTGGTGTTCTTTTATCCAGACAGCTACAATTAGAGCAATTCTACAGTTCTCCCAGACTAATTGATCTCCAGAGGGAACGGACAAAGCAGCTTTAAAATACAGGATGAAATGGATTGTTAACTATAAACATATAATGATCTACGAATTAAACCTCATTATCCTTATTATTATTATTAACCTCAGAACAGATTACCACCATTTCTATTAGCTACGGGCTGTTAATTTAATAACTTATCAAATATCAAGTAACAAATATGAAGAAAGGTGGACCATATCACAAGGAAAACTATTATTAATCAATAAGGAGTCAGCACTCAGCACGATGTCATAATATCTAGGTGCTCTATTCAATAGTTTCGAAAATAGTCAAAAATCATGGATTATGATGGAGACTTGATGGACCAGAATATTGGAAACCACATTAACTATAACAATATAGTTACACCAATTAATATACACATGAAAACATATTTAAACAAGTGAAGTGACCAGTATGAAGGAAAATAAAGCAAAAAACAAAACAAAAAAAAAAAAAAAAAACAGCCTTCTTAACCCAAGGCATCTAACTCAGATGAGTGAGGAATATTTTTCCCCTTAAACAATGTACAGTATAGTCAGTTTTAGATTTAAGAAACAAATATGGCCATCTGTTGATTAATCTAAAGCGAATACCTGTACATACATTATAACTTATGAGGATAATAATAATATCATTAAAAGTCAATATCACAAGTTGACTTCTGTTGCTGTGACATTTTGTGTCATATGAAAGACACACTCCCCATTTACACTGTCGAAAGAAGGGTTCACCAAGTTGTGCAAAAAAAAAGAAAAGTAACAAATAGTGCAGATAAAATCCATCATTTAAACTAACCATTGTTTATAAATAGTGTTAAGTACAATTCTAGTGTGTTACTCATGTGTTCAGGAAATTATAGCCAGTTTGCCACAGTTTCCCAAAGGTTTACAAGTTAAATTCATAATAAACGAAAAAAAATTCTCTTTTTCTTTTTCACTTCCTTTTTCCGTACTTCAACACTGATGTATACAGGACCGTGACATTTGCGTACTTTCACACCCCTGTTCTTGACGACTGCAACTTTAAGAGAAAGCTTGGTGTTTGACTGAGCCATACCGCACCTAGGCAAAACCTTTCCACTTGGCATACGATCATGTTTCGCCTCTTTCTTTAGCATCACAAGCAGAAAGAATTAGCCTGGCCACAGATCAGAGTAAAGGGGCAGCTAGTACCAACACAGCTCGCCACCACATGGGGCATGAGGTAACAAGAGCTGCTTCCAATGTTTATTCCTGGAACTGAATCACACTCAGCCATGTGGGCATAACAAACAGTCTTCCTAGCTGCTAACTGTTGTTTCTTCAGCAAATCGACTGCACTATTTAGACCCATTAACACTATATTTGCCCCATTGTGATTCATTGAATACACAGTACTGCGCAAAGGCCTTGAGGCAAGCCTCACTTCCTCATATTAAATTACATAATGTAGATTAAATTAAAGAAACAAACATTTTATTGTAACAGATAAACAACCAGTTTTTAAATAGTCTCTTGTAACTTTGCAGCCTAACAACCTCAGCAGCAACCTCATTTCTGGTCTCATCTGTTCCAACCACTCAGCATTCTGCAATCACCAGCTTGATATTTCATCATCATATGCATCTGTTTCTCACTGGTTCAGGTCAGAAGTTAGATGTTTTATATGAGTGAATGATTCAAAGGTCACTGTGTGGCTTAACAAACAAAAAGCATTCCTCTGTAACTGTTCAGGTACAAGGACTGAACTGAAGAGAGTCCCTTTTCCACCAAAGTGACCCAGATGCTAGTTTATGTCTGGTGCTAGTGCAGGTTCAGAACTGGTTTGAAAGCGAACCTTCTAAGAACTGGCTTTGTTTTCTCTGGGCTATAGAGTCACATCATTACATCACTGTGTACGTCTCTACTTGCCCAGCAATGTTAGAGGCAATGCTGAGAGCAAAAAAATGCTAGCGGCAAGGACAACAACGGCCAACTTCGGCAAGGCTTTGTGAACAATTCTCTTGGCTTTATTAGTACTCGAAGACATTTGAGCTGCCCCTGACGTAAGCTGTTCTTTGTTCTAGGCCAGCAAAGTGTTGGTGCCACCATGGAACTGGTTGTCTTAGGGCAGATGCTTTGGCTGTCTGAAAACAAAGAACTGGTTCCAAACTGGGCACCAGGTCCAAACTAGCTCGGGAACTACTTTAGTAGAAAAGTTGTAAGTGACAGCAAGAAAATAAAAAATCAGGAAGCCTGGCGAGCTATTTTTTTTTTTAAACTGCATTAAAAATACAAAAACATTTTTGGAAGCCAAATAAGAAGAAATGAGTCAAGAGTTTTGAACCGTACTGTATTTACTTCTACTTTAGTTTCATAATTCATACTGAAGATCATTAAATTCATGTAACAGACATTTATTTCACAGGCCACGCTGTATTTCTTTGCACAAGCTGTAAATCAGTTTAGGCTTCATATTAAAATAAGGCAGGTGGTAGATTGTGGTAGAAAAGCCAATAACCTGCAGAGTGCAGGCCAAAATTAAATAGAACTGGAATTGATTTAGGCTATTATAAAAAATAAAAAAAAAGCAAAGGGCAGAGAAAGAAAAACTTGACTGTTTGCACACAGAGTTAACAATTACGTTTACCACAGACCCAGCAAGCCACAGCTAAGAAGAAAGAAAACAAAGAAAGAAAACACACGCACACACACAGTAAAGCCCTAATACACCACATTTCATCCTCCATAAGCTGAGCTAAATCATCAAAGATCAAATTATTTCATACACTGTTAGCTGTCTAGGCATGTCTGCATTCTAAAGCTCATCTCAGTCTCTCTCTACAGCAGAGAACCCGGAGAGGTTGGTTAGCTAATAAAAAGAGATGGTATGAATGGATTTGAACTCACCAAAGTGCAGAACACACACTGACACTGTGTGATGGTGGTCATCTGCTCCAGGGGGAACTCTCCTAGACAGAGCTTACAGGACACCAGCGGGTCCAGGGCCAGGTCCCAGGTGGGCCTATAGCGAGCCGTCGTCATGGTTCCTGACTTCAAGACTGCAAAGACAGAAGTTTTTCTTTACAAAGTAATCAAAATAATAAAGGCGGCTGCAAGTTGCGATTTACGGGGTCCAAGCACTATCAAAGCAGCACGCTCAGAGGCTCAGTAGCCAGTTCCTGATGTGTTACAAAGAACACTAAAGAGGGCTCTGATGGACATGCTGTGCTTGGCCCGCTAATAAAGAAATGAAGAATGTTTAGGGCCTTTCTCAGAGCCAAGATCAGAGTCATGAAAGCTGTGATTGAAGACGGTTTTTATTTACAGTGAGTTTGTTGAAATTTCTTGAATCTGAGGACCGTGGAACTAAATGTTCTGCCCTCACATGACCTTTTTCATGAACTGCCGTTAACACAGCTCGACTAAAAATAATATGAATAAACAGCTGTACTGCCAAGTGCTTTTATAATGTGCAGCGCTATGAGCACTAACAAAATGACCAACACTCCAGACGGACATCTAGGTACTGTATGACTATGCAGAAAGATGTAACAGAGAGAAGGTCAAAGATGCTTAGACATGGGAATCTTCAAATTAGGGCTGCACGATATTAGGAAAATATGCGATATTGTTGTTGAATATTGCGATAACGATATTTCTTGCGATATAACATTTCACTAGAGAAATGCATTTTTTTAATTATTGCCTATTTTTTTATTATTATTTATTTATATGTAATGATCATACTAAAATAAACAGGTAATAGATACTCGTCTGATGTAATTAAATCTAATTCAGGCTAAAAAGAAACTATATGTCAAGGAAGTTGCAAATATTTAGACTTCAAAACACTATGAATGACTTAAACCCCTCAGCAGATATTCTGACTTCTGGTTTGTTACTATTGACCTGCCAACACAATATGAATTACTTTCAAACATTACTTTTTATTTACATGTAACCATACACTCATCAATAGTGTCTTAAAACAAGAGCATATTTTAAACAAAATATTCTCTTTGGCTTGCCTGTTTTTTTGTTTTTTTTGTTTAAAAAAAAAAAATAAATAAATATTATTAAACAAAAATTAAATAACAAAACACTATATTTGTCAAACACACACACACACAGAGTCCTTAGACTAATTCGCGTGGTTATCCTGCCAACTCGCTTGCTTCCGCGTTTGGGTTTACCGTCCACGCTACTAAGGGCTAACGGCTAATCATCTTCTGATCATCCCGGGTTAGTTCATGACAGAATTAAGTATAAAGATATAAATTATATACAGTGATGTGAAAAACTATTTTTTTTTAGGGGTCTAGGGGTATGATTCTCGCTTGGGGTGCGAGAGGTCCCGGGTTCAAATCCCGGATGAGCCCCCAATTCTGTTACGCCCCGGTCTAGGTCGGGCCGTAACAGGAGTGAAAAAAAAGAAGAAAGAAGGGGGTGAGACCAAAAGTGCGTTTGCTTAGTGTTTATTTACAATAAGGTGAATAAGCAAATCCCAAAAGGGTGGCTGTAAGCTTCAGAAGCCGACAAGGCCAAAACAATAAACAAAATTACCTCTATCTAATACCAAAGTGACACAACTAACCTGCACCGAAAATAAAGAAACAGAAATACAAAGTTCTTCCCTCAACTCCCTACCTAACCACAAACCAAGAAAACAAAGTGCAAACAAAATGGCGTCGACTCCTTACTAAGCCACTAAATAAAGTAAATACAAATATATACAAAAGTATCTACAACCAAACCAACAAAACAAAGAGGGCAAACACAAAAGCGTAGTCAAAACAAGCAAAAGGGTCATACACTGAATAGGCAATCGAAAACCAAGCAATTATCAAAAGGGGAAAATCTAAGAGTAGTCAGAAACGAAGCAAAAGGGTCATACACAGTAACATTTAGGATCAAGCATAAGATAAGCAGTAAGCAAAGACAAGGTCTGTAGCATGGTGGTCTGAAGGCCTTAAGTAGCCCTCTGGGTGTCCTGGAGAACCAATCAGCTGGGAGGAGGCGGGACCAACAAAGGACAGGCAGAGCAGCAGCCAATAGATTTACAGGCACACTGAAGAGGGTGGAACCTGAAACAAGGGGAGAGACACCCTATCCCACCACCAGCAGAGACATAGAGACAAAGCCAGCATAACCAGACACACCAAAAACAAGTAAATCCAATATTGTAACACCCCCCTCTTGATTTCTTATTCTTTTGCATGTTTGTCACACAAAATGTTTCTGATCATCAAACACATTTAACTATTAGTCAAAGATAACACAAGTAAACACAAAATGCAGTTTTTAAATGAGGGGTTTTATTATTTAGGGAGAAAAGAAATCCAAACCTACATGGCCCTGTGTGAAAAAGTAATTGCCCCCTGAACCTAATAACTGGTTGGGCCACCCTTAGCAGCAATAACTGCAATCAAGCGTTTGCGATAACTTGCAACGAGTCTTTTACAGCGCTCTGGAGGAATTTTGGCCCACTCATCTTTGCAGAATTGTTGTAATTCAGCTTTATTTGAGGGTTTTCTAGCATGAACCGCCTTTTTAAGGTCATGCCACAACATCTCAATAGGATTCAGGTCAGGACTTTGACTAGGCCACTCCAAAGTCTTCATTTTGTTTTTCTTCAGCCATTCAGAGGTGGATTTGCTGGTGTGTTTTGGGTCATTGTCCTGCTGCAGCACCCAAGATCGCTTCAGCTTGAGTTGACGAACAGATGGCTGGACATTCTCCTTCAGGATTTTTTGGTAGACAGTAGAATTCATGGTTCCATCTATCACAGCAAGCCTTCCAGGTCCTGAAGCAGCAAAACAACCCCAGACCATCACACTACCACCACCATATTTTACTGTTGGTATGATGTTCTTTGTTGTAAAATGCTGTTACTTTTACGCCAGATGTAACGGGACACGCACCTTCCAAAAAGTTCAACTTTTGTCTCGTCGGTCCACAAGGTATTTTCCCAAAAGTCTTGGCAATCACTGAGATGTTTTTTAGCAAAATTGAGACGAGCCTTAATGTTTTTTTTGCTTAAAAGCCTTAATGTTCTTTTTGCGCCTTGGAAATCTGCCATGCAGGCCGTTTTTGCCCAGTCTCTTTCTTATGGTGGAGTCGTGAACACTGACCTTAATTGAGGCAAGTGAGGCCTGCAGTTCTTTAGATGTTGTCCTGGGGTCTTTTGTGGCCTCTCGGATGAGTTGTCTCTGCGCTCTTGGGGTAATTTTGCTCGGCCGGCCACTCCTGGGAAGGCTCACCACTGTTCCATGTTCTTGCCATTTGTGGATAATGGCTCTCACTGTGGTTCACTGGAGTCTCAAAGCTTTAGAAATGGCTTTATAACCTTTACCAGACTGATAGATCTCAATTACTTTTGTTCTCATTTGTTCCTGAATTTCTTTGGATCTTGGCATGATGTCTAGCTTTTGAGGCGCTTTTGGTCTACTTCTCTGTGTCAGGTAGCTCCTATTTTCGTGATTTCTTGATTGAAACATGTGTGGCAGTAATCAGGCCTGGGGGTGACTACAGAAATTTAACTCAGGTGTGATAAACCACAGTTCAGTTATTTTTTTAACAAGGGGGGGGGGGGAATCAAACAGGGCCATGTAGATTTGGAGTTTTTTTTCTCCCTTAATAACGTAAACCTTCATTTAAAAACTGCATTTTGTGTTCAACTATGTTATCTTTGACTAATAGTTAACGGTTTTTGATGAGCAGAAACATTTAAGTGTGACAAACATGCAAAAGAATATGAAATCAGGAAGGGGGCAAATAGTTTTTCACACCGCTGTGTGTGTGTGTGTGTGTGTGTGTGTGTGTGTGTGTGTGTGTGTGTATATATATATATATATATATATATATATATATATATATATAAAAATAAAATAAAACAATATAAGCGGGTATAAACATAGTAAGGGCCCATCTGATTGGTCAAATTGGGACACAAATGCTTGGCACATAAATTATTTAATCGCAACTCTTTGCGATATGGTTATTATCGCAAAGACAATATTTTTTCGATATATCGTGCAGCCCTACTTCAAATGCATCCTGAATAACTTTCCAGAGAGGAACTGTAATGGAAAAAGCTTTGAGTTGTGCCCAAAATGCTCCGTCACACAAGCCCACACAACAGACTGTGGGGCGGAGAGGAAACGGCCCTCTTTTCATGCTTCTTTTGTTGGAACTCCACTCTGGTTCTAAAAAAAGGTGCAGAAATCACACTTGCTTGTGCCTCCAGTCCTCCTCTGCAGATCGAGGGAGGAGGATTATTTTTGGCAGGCATCTCTCTTTCTGTGCCTTCCTGTTTCTTATTGTGAGCTGGGCTCCGCCACACAGACCGGCTTGTGTCTGAAGTGTTTACAGGAAACGCTGATGTGAAAGTAGACGTCGAGTGCTGTCAAAGGGCTTCTGTGGTTAGTGAAAAAGCACCTGTGTGTGTGTGTGTGTGTGTGTGTGTGTGTGTGTGTGTGTGTGTGTGTGTGTGTGTGTGTGTGAGAGAATATATATCTGAGCTCCAAAGCTCAAATACACGCCAGAAGCCAACACCTGAACTGTATACAAGCGGATAGGGCGGTGCTTCTGACCTGGCAGAACCTTTTAACAGTTTCAGGTTGGAAGCTTGCTGAAACCTTTAAAAGCTACTTTGGGTCAATTAGAGTGTGAAGCAAGAACATTAGATACTGAGAGGCAACCATGGTGGGAGACAAACACTACTCAGAACTCCATTTACTCACAGCCTCATTTCTAATGGGACAAAATAAATTAAAAAAACAACAACAAAAAAAAAAAAAACCCTGCGAAGGTGTGGATATTTATTCAACTTCAATCGGTTAGGAAGTGTGTAACAAGGCATGGAAAGATGCTCACAATTCAACCACAATTAGGGTTAGCTGCAATGAATGCAACTTTATGCAGTTATTCCAATGCTAGCAAATATTAGGCTAGACATTACTGTTAATGACATGTTGGTTATATTACTAGTGAACCTGGGAAACCGCCCTGGCTTGTCTTTTTCTACTATTGCTGATTTTAAAATACCAAACAGACTTTCCTTGGCTTAGTTAAGGTTCTCCTTATGTCCACTGTATGAGCAAACGAATGCCTTTTAAAATGGCAAACATGGAAGTACAGACAAAGTATTAAGAAGAATTGCAAAACCCTTTTTTTTTTGCCCTGAAATATGATTGTGCTGAGATCAATTCAGTTTTAACAATGGCCATTGTCACAAAGCAGCTTTACACATTTAACAAATTATGAAAATGAGGAAATATATACATAATCATCATCAGATTGTCCCAAAATTAGGGTCAAGCTGAGGGTGACGGTGGCAAGGAACAACTCACTTCAGAGGAACACGTCCTCAGGGTGATATCAGATAGCAGGTATTGATCAGCAGTCATACTGTGTGTTAGGAGGCTGGAGGTTCAGTACAACAGGAAGGGTGTTAAAGAGAAGTTATGATGCTGCCCACTTTCGTTATTAGAGGCTCAGGTACAGAATAGAACATTTTAGTGCTGAAGTATTGAGCAAATTAAATCATGGGTAGCTTTTCCAACATGGAAAATGTATAAGATTCTAGTTCCCAGAATATCAAAATCTACAAAAGGGGGTAGAGCGTTCTCATATTTAGCTCCTAAGCTTTGGAATAGCCTTCCAGACAGGGTTTGGGGCTCAGACACAGTCTATCAGTTTAAAAGTAGACTCAAGACATCTCTTTAATCTGGCATACGCATAATTCATTCCATAACCTCGTACTCCAGTACATCTAAATGCACACTCTTATCTAGTGCTGCTAATATCCTGAATGGCAACTATGCTATTCCTTTCACCTGTTCTTCATTTTTCTACCCATCCTGAGGCATCTGGAGATTGTGCCAGCTCCAATAGACAAAGGCCAAGCCTGCAAGGATCCTGAGGCATTCGGAGAAGGACCAGCTCCAGCTGGATTCTGCTTCATGATGGTTTGGATCTACACATGCTGCTCCTAAGCGTCCAGTGATCCAGACCCCCTGTCCTCTGCACCTGCTGACTCATCCCTGTGCTGAACTGGACTCCATGATAACTTGGACAACGTCAGTTATACCTGTACTGAACTTCCAGCAGCCTAACATGTTGTTATATAATTTCTGTTATCCGTTATCACCCAAATGAGGTTGGGTTGCCTGTTGGGTCTGGTTCCTCTCAAGGTTTCTTCCTATCTGGGGTTTTTCCTTGCACCATCGCCGACACCCTTGGCTTGCTCATCAGGGACAATCTCATTATTATCTAAACACATTTTTTTCTCACTCATACACATTTGAATTGAATAGAATAAGAAAAAAAACACTAATTCTACACTTCCTGATCAGACAACAGAATGAGGAATTACAAACACAGTTTACTTGATCTGGGCAAACATCAATGTCAAGCAACAGCGACAGCAACAGTGAGCGACCTAAGTAAGTTGCTAATTCACCAAGATGAGACATGAGAGCCAGCGTACCTCCTGTTCTACATCTAGGCATTTGGCAGACGCCCTTATCCAGAGCGACTTACATTTTTATCTCATTATACATCTGAGCAGTTGAGGGGTAAGGGCCTTGCTCAAGGGCCTTGGTGGTTGTGGGGTTTGAACCTGGGATCTTCCGAACCGTAGTCCAACCGTAGTCCAATACCTTAACCACTGAGCTACTCCTGGCCCTGTAGGGTTTGACCCTGAGATCTTCTGAACCGTAGTTCAATACCTTAACCACTGAGCTACCCCTGCCCTGACAGATGCTCCAGCATAAATTCTCTGGTCCCACACCGGGCAATGTAAACTTTGAAAAAATTCCTGTGCACACTGTTTATGACTGAGTTAGGAGTGAAAAGGTTTAAGACTGTAGAGGTATCATACCATTTTTCACTTCACTCTAATAAATGGTTTATTAGAGCATTCGTGATGATCTAATTTGGTCAGAATTTTGTCAACTACTTCCTACATACTACAACTACAATTATCTATTGCACTCCTACACTGAACCAGTTGTAGGTTGAATGCTCTGTGAAAGTACAGTAGCAGAAATACTTCAATGCTCTGATATTTAATGCCACAGAAAGAATTCATGACTCTTATGCAAAAAAACAAAAAATAAAATAAAAATAGGAATCAATCTTCAACACCAATTTTCTGTATATGCAATACATTTACTGAGCTGAAAAATATCATTTTCAAAAACAACATAAAACTGGAACTGCACTATAGCAAGTATTCAATTAATTTTTAACACATTTGATGAAGTGGAACGAATAAAATTTTTCCTGGGGAAAAAAAAAACCTGACCTTGTGAAAATCCTGAACTATCACTATTATACTATTGTATACCACCACACTGGTTGTAGCTTAACCGTTCCAGACTGCTCTTGTGATAAAGTTGTTTGAATCAACCAGTGAGACCGTTTCAGCCAGCAAAGGTAGTACAACCTTTTTTCCTTCAAGACCAAGACAACTCTACTATTCCAAGCCAACATGGCCAAGATGCTTCAAGACCAAAACATTTTTTTTTGTTTGTGATATAATACAAGCATTACATTGTGTAATTCAGTGTTGAATAGCGTAGCACTGTCACAACTGATAAAACCAGGACCAATTCTCTATGCACGGTTCAGACTCCTCATCCTTCAGCCTCTCCTCATTCTGCCATGTCCTGCTGCTCTGTATTCCGTATCCATCCATCTCTACAACATTCCCTATCCACCTCTCTTAGCAGTCTTATTCTTTAGTATCGCATAACACATTGCAAATGCATATCAAATGCATATCAGCCAAGCAGCATTGGATATTAAATATTCAATCTTATTTGTCACTATGTTGATATTATATAGTAGCAGTCGAAGGTTTGGACACAAGTTGGAATTTATTTGTTTACATTCTAGAACAATACTGGACATTTTTTATTTTTTATTTTTTTTAAGAGTGAAATATCATACATGGTATTAGGTAATTAAGTAACACCAACAGTCAGTTGTTATTTTAAGACATGAAGGTCTGCTGTTCTGGAATAGTTCTTTGCGAGATCAGTATTGTCAAATGCATTTGCAAAACCCATCAAGCACCATGACTTGAAACTGGCTCCCGTGAAGACCATCTCAGGAAATCAAGACCAAAAAGCTGCAGAGGAGGAGAAGTTCATTTAGACTTACCAGCCTTAAAAACCACCAGTTTACTGCACCTCAGATTAAAGCCTTTATGAAGGCTTTACAGTGCAGACAGATCTCGATATCAACTGTTTAAAGGAGATGATTGCATATTTTGGATGCCTTCTGCGTTGTTTCACAATGTATAAAACCATGGAATGAGAGATTCTGCCCAAAGATTTGACTAGTAGTTAGCACATAAAAAGGAAAAAATGTTGTTTGATATGTTTAACAGGGAGGGTGAGTTCAGCAAACCTGTGCATGCAAAGTAGTATGCATGAAAAACAAGCACAAGCTGCCATGAATGGTGTGCACCTGAAAGGGGTCACAAGCATGGAGCAGTGAAGCGAACAAGGCAGACTGCTGCATGAACTGTATAAGCCATTCCATTCGGCAAGCACTAAGCCCAGGGCAACTCGTGTCCGCACTCTGCTTAGTTTTAGTGACCGTCCTTGCTAATACTGCTCTGTACACTGCTGTTCTAACATACTCGCGCTCAACTATAAACAAAGTTTATAAATAAAGTATTCCCCTCTGCCCATATCTGTTTAACACTAAATGGATTACCTGCAGCAGAAAGAAACATAAAACACGTACTCTTACCCCATAACCTGAATACTAACTGGTAATACATCCATGGCTCAAAAATCCTACGCTTGCATCATTTACCGCGTGTTCATTACTGCTTGGCAAGCAACCAAACATTGCGAAAATGTTTTTTCCTTACATTTAAATTCTACTGCTGTAAAACCACTGCAAAACCACCACTGCCACCACAAAAAGAAAAAAAAAACCAGTAATTTATCTGCTCACGTAGCTATTAAATGAACTTCCCAGTTTAGTCTCACACAACAAAATTAAGCACCTTGCAGGAAAGCGGTGCTTGTTCGGTCTCCCGTCTAGCAGCAAGCGTGGAGCATCTGCTCTCAATTCCACCCTGCTGGGACACAAATTGCTTTGTGCCTTGTTTCTGGACAAAACTCTGAAAATAATTAGCACATAATCATCTATATAAATAGTCTGTCTTCCTAAAGCTTGGGTGTTTTATGGGAAAATAATCTCGTGGAGATGATGGGACATGTTACATGCTGACATCATTTCCTCCTTAAATTAAAGAAATCTGGGTTAGCTTCATACGGAAAACAAACATACATGATGGGAATGACAATCCGGGGAACTACTGTATGTGTAATTGCTAGTGTACAAATACACCCTTGCAAAAATTCCCCAGTTATATTATTCCTGTATTACTTCTGAATAATACAATGCTAGTAAATTTAAAGAGGGTGTGCTATGCAAAGTTCACATTTTTGTCAGTTTTAGATATTCAGGCAAGTCTCCAGTGTGTGTCCAAGGGAGGGACATATACTTTTCCATTTTTGGCCTGGTCAGGGCTTAAACAAGCCAATTAAATCTCCCCCCTTATATGACCTCATAAGATTATCATCGGATTATATGATATCATATAATGGGGGAGATGCCGTGCGCCCTGGCTTGTTGCTCAGCTCTGCTGTACTCTTTTGGGGATCGGCTCAGCAGCAGCTCCTTTACATAGATACTGAAACGGAAGAGGTGGTGTGTGAGGTATGCAAAATTGCATTAACTGAGGGATATTTCAGCTGGACCATTAATAGACATGCTCTGAGACCCGTGTTAACTTATATAAAATAAATAAATAAAAAGAAGTAAAATATGTGGTCCTTAAGCACTATAGTATTTAATTACTCCAACTTCAAATTCGTTCTTTTAAGGACTATTCTTCACAATTTGTAAGGTTCCCTTTGCTGCCTTATGAGCTCAGTGTTACAACAGATGCTATATATAGACCATCTAATCCATTCAAAGCCAGCAGATTACTCGAGATACAGCAAAAGCGTCATCATCATTTGAGACAGCTGAGATTCATGGATGTTTTTTTTCCTTTCATTAAACCCAATCATCTGTTAAAGAGTGTTATGAGATACAGGGTGAGTGTTTTTATTTCATCTTAAATAATCTCATTTTAGATTACTGTCATAGATTCCATATACAGTAGAACCCATGTCATGAACTACCCATATTGCTAAAGCTACACACATTCACAGCAGAGCTATAAGGCAGGTTTTGGCTTGTTACCAGAGCAACCATTCAGTCCCCGCTTCCAAACATAGCAACAGCTCTGATGCACTCTGACGCTAAACTCGTTTCTTGAAAAAGACGCAACGATGCACGGTGCAACCCTAAAGCCCTGAAACTTCACCGGTAAGAAAAATAAGCCTTCCTAACCGTTCTCACTCGCAGTCTATACATAGAGCAGAAAAGTCTATTTAGAGCAGTTTTAAGTGTAATTACCTCTTAATACTTAATGCCTAAGATTATCTGGCAATCTCTCTGTGAATCTACTATATTATTTCACTCTAATGCTGGCAAGGATTGTATATTATATTATACTCCTCACATAAAGAACAAAACAACCCTAACTCTGGCAGCTATGCAGCAGTTTCTCACTTTTTTTCTGGTTAAAAAAAAGAGAAGTAAAAAAGTAGTCATATGAGAAGTGAGAGGAAGCCACAGTAACCAGAGGACATTTATACACACAGGTCGAACATGAGAAACTCCACACAGACAGAAGAAACCCAAAGACAGCAACACTACCCAATGATCAAATCTCTACTTTAAAACCAGCCTATACTAACGTGTGTCATCATAAGTGCCATGTGGCACATTTTCTTT
This sequence comes from Channallabes apus, assembly GCA_030522415.1. Lineage (NCBI taxonomy): Eukaryota > Metazoa > Chordata > Actinopteri > Siluriformes > Clariidae > Channallabes > Channallabes apus. The sequence goes on from CM060116.1 coordinate 14,913,724, forward strand.
CTGTGCACCCTGGCAACTACTGTGAAAAAAGGCACAACACGGGGGAAAAATATTAGTAAACCACCAAGAAAGGAAAATCCGAAATTGCAAAATCTGCAACAAGGAGAATGACTTCAATGGTAAATACTAGTTGGCCTACAATGACAACGCACTACTGCTTTGTCGGCTGTGTTGTGTCGGTAGCATTAATATACTTGATAACAGGCGCTTATGTGATTAATTCTAGTTGGTGTACATACAGTGGTGTGAAAAACTATTTGCCCCCCTCCTGATTTCTTATTCTTTTGCATGTTTGTCACACAAAATGTTTCTGATCATCAAACACATTTAACTATTAGTCAAAGATAACACAAGTAAACACAAAATGCAGTTTTTAAATGAGGGGTTTTATTATTTAGGGAGAAAAAAATCCAAACCTACATGGCCCTGTGTGAAAAAGTAATTGCCCCCTGAACCTAATAACTGGTTGGGCCACCCTTAGCAGCAATAACTGCAATCAAGCGTTTGCGATAACTTGCAACGAGTCTTTTACAGCGCTCTGGAGGAATTTTGGCCCACTCATCTTTGCAGAATTGTTGTAATTCAGCTTTATTTGAGGGTTTTCTAGCATGAACCACCTTTTTAAGGTCATGCCACAACATCTCAATAGGATTCAGGTCAGGACTTTGACTAGGCCACTCCAAAGTCTTCATTTTGTTTTTCTTCAGCCATTCAGAGGTGGATTTGCTGGTGTGTTTTGGGTCATTGTCCTGCTGCAGCACCCAAGATCGCTTCAGCTTGAGTTGACGAACAGATGGCCGGACATTCTCCTTCAGGATTTTTTGGTAGACAGTAGAATTCATGGTTCCATCTATCACAGCAAGCCTTCCAGGTCCTGAAGCAGCAAAACAACCCCAGATCCTCACACTACCACCACCATATTTTACTGTTGGTATGATGTTCTTTTTCTGAAATGCTGTGTTACTTTTACGCCAGATGTAACGGGACACGCACCTTCCAAAAAGTTAAACTTTTGTCTCATCGGTACACAAGGTATTTTCCCAAAAGTCTTGGCAATCATTGAGATGTTTTTTAGCAAAATTGAGACGAGCCTTAATGTTCTTTTTGCTTAAAAGTGGTTTGCGCCTTGGAAATCTGCCATGTAGGCCGTTTTTGCCCAGTCTCTTTCTTATGGTGGAGTCGTGAACACTGACCTTAACTGAGGCAAGTGAGGCCTGCAGTTCTTTAGATGTTGTCCTGGGGTCTTTTGTGGTCTCTCGGATGAGTTGTCTCTGCGCTCTTGGGGTAATTTTGGTCGGCCGGCCACTCCTGGAAAGGTTCACCCCTGTTCCATGTTTTTGCCATTTGTGGATAATGGCTCTCACTGTGGTTCGCTGGAGTCCCAAAGCTTTAGAAATGGCTTTATAACCTTTACCAGACTGATAGATCTCAATTACTTTTGTTCTCATTTGTTCCTGAATTTCTTTGGATCTTGGCATGATGTCTAGCTTTTGAGGTGCTTTTGGTCTACTTCTCTGTGTCAGGTAGCTCCTATTTAAGTGATTTCTTGATTGAAACAGGTGTGGCAGTAATCAGGTCTGGGGGTGACTACAGAAATTGAACTCAGGTGTGATAAACCACAGTTAAGTTATTTTTTAACAAGGGGGGCAATCACTTTTTCACACAGGGCCATGTAGATTGAGTTTTTTTCTCCCTTAATAACGTAAACCTTCATTTAAAAACTGCATTTTGTTTTCAATTATGTTATCTTTGACTAATAGTTAACGGTTTTTGATGAGCAGAAACATTTAAGTGTGACAAACATGCAAAAGAATAAGAAATCAGGAAGGGGGCAAATAGTTTTTCACACCACTGTACATGTAATGTACACTCACAGTGGGACTGATTTTCAGGAAACACAAAGAGTTCAAGAAGTCTTGTAAAAACTGTTACACTGATTATTTACTCGATCGATTGGTTTACTCAAACCAGCAATCGATTACGGAATCAAACACTAGCTGTTGCAATAAACTGTGTGACATCTTGACCTCAAGTTACCCTTTTTTTATCATCAAATCTTTATTTATATTTTTCTTTTTGTGCGTGTGTGTGAGAGTGCGTGTGCGCGGGGGTGGGGTTATCCCTAATTTAATCGCCACTCATTAGGGCACTCCCCATCAAGGCAACACTAGAAAGCCAAAGATGATCACATTTCCTCAGATAGGGTTAGCAATCCACCACTGCGCCACTCAGCCTCACTCTGACCCGGAAATAAACCTCGGCATTTCTGAGACAGCACCGTCTCTACAAGCTGACAATTATGTTGCTTTTGTCCATAACGGCATGCAACCATGCTGCCATCAATAAAAGGTGTGGTTTCTATTAAAATCACTCGTTTCATAATTGTTCCCCTCCTGCTGCTGTCTCACTCCTCAAAGATGGCCCTGAGAGATTTAAATATTCCACTCTTCATTAAAATTCATACCACTCACATTCAAATGACTCAAAAAATACTGCTGTGGAATGGCGAGCTCCTGAACAAGTTTCAAGTCGGATCGAAAGCACTAAAGGCGTTATCTCTGCTCAGTGATAAGTTAGCAAAACACTAACAGAAAAGTCCCAGCAGATAACTCAAAGTTAAGCAGCACCAGCTTCCTGTAGGGAATTTCCTTTCCTGGTGGGAAAAACACACCTGCGGGAAATGATGAAACCTGCTGTAAGAAAATGATTAATTAATCCTTCCCACTAAAGAGTGCACCACTTCTCACCCCTTTGTCGCTACAGAACCATTGGAAGAACACTCATGAATGGTCCCAAAGAAATAAAAATCAAGCCTTCATCCTTCCAGTGCCTTGTTAAAAGGCTAGAGGTTAACTTGGCACAACTCAATACAGCATAAAGCCGTTTCAAATATCCAGCTGTTTCTAATAACAAGAATGTGTATGTATTCTACTGAAAAACTCAACAGCTCATATCAAATCATATGACGGTATTTTAGTTTGAAGTAAACACCAGGGTAAACTTTGGCTCCATATGAAACTCACAAATCAAAAGCATTGAAGTTGAGATTGGGTGTGCTACAAACGACAGCTAAAATGAGACTCGGAGAAAGAAAAAACCTCAGTGAGAGATGAAATCCAAGGAACGTTTTTTATTACATAAATGTGAAAGTCAGTATCACTCTCAATTATATGACAGATTCCAAATATTTAATTACAAAAATTTATCAACCCACATCAAAGCACTATGTTTCACAAAGTTTTTATTAAAAAAAAACAAAAGACTGTTTTGTTTAATGATCATTTCAGTGATGCCACCCGATCCTGTGTGTAAGCCGGTTTACAGCTGGGTTGTCACAGTCTCATTCATCATGCTGGTTTCTGGTATAACAACAGTTATTTGCATCACTCTTCTTCACAGGTTGTTCTAACAACCGTTAATAACACTAAAGATAGCTGAAAGTAGGTTAGCTTGGGGTATGTCTTCTTAAACAATACGTATTAATTGCTTCCGAGTCGGACCGAATTGCCTCTGAACGGTTTGTGTACAGGGTGGGCCACACCTTAATAAAATGGGAATGGTTGGTGATATTAACTTCCTGATTGTGGCACATTAGTATATGTGAGGGGGAAAACTTTTCAAGATGGGTGGTGACCATGGTGGCCATTTTGGATCCAACTTTTGTTTTTTCAATAGGAAGAGGATCATGTGACACATCAAACTTATTGGGAATTTAGAAAAGCAATGGTGTGCTTGGTTTTAACGTAACTTTATTACCCTCTTTTTATTGAAAAAACAAAAGTTGGATCCAAAATGGCCGACTTCAAAATGGCCACCATGGTCTCCACCCGTCTTGAAAAGTTTCCCCCCCCTCACATATACTAATGTGCCACAAACAGGAAGTTAATAATCACCAACCATTCCCATTTTATTAAGGTGTATCCATATAAATGGCCCACCCTGTATTTTGTATACGACTAACGCAAGCTACACCACTAACTGATCAAGGGGACTACTTGTGTAGAATAAGAGATTCTACCTTACACCCTACATACAGTAGTGCACAAGCACTCCACATTTGGGTTTCAAACCCCGATATTCTAAAGCATATACTAAAGTGGAAATATTCAGTAAATTTTGTATTTCTCAGGACTGACCATCACCTCCATGGTTTATTCGCCTCCTATTTTTGACTACGTAGAACTGGCAAGAATTTCACTCTTTTCACCCATTACACTAACCGTCAGTCTCCAGCTCCTCCAGCCATACAGAGACTGGGAACACCACTGAAAAACACAGAACAGATTGCCACGTTCATCAAACCATTTGGAGATGACTTTGGCTTTCTGACATGGTGCAATATCTTGCTGGAATTAGGCATTAGAATGCAGATAAATTGTGACCATGCTGGTATTAAACAGGCCCAAAAACTGCCAAGAAAACATTCCCACATAATTACACCACCTCCACCAACCTGGACAGCGGACACACAGCAGAATAGGGATTAATGCTGTAGCACCAAGTTGTAACCCTACCATCTACTGTACAAATCCAGGTTCATCAAACTTGATTGTTTTTCCAGTCCTTTAGCTGGCCCGGTAGAAAAATCCTGTACCCACTGAAGCCTCAGACAAAACTGAAACCTGACATCATGATCTGCTGCAACAGTCCATCTGCCTCAAAATTGGAAAGGCATTTCTTCTTACCGCAATTTCAGTTAACATATCCCTTCTGTCAGCTCGAGCCAGTCTGGACATTCTCTGTTGACCTTGCTCATCAACAAGGTGTTTCACTCTGGAGCTCACTGAATGGTGCAAGAAAGAAGAAACCATTCTAACTAAACTCTCGAGACTTGTGGAGGAAAATCTCAGGAGAACAGCAGTCATAGAAATACATAATGTTGATGTGAACATTAACTGGAGTTGCCCGTCTGTATGTGCAGGACTAGATGCCTAGCACTGCTACCACAAAATTAGATGATTAGATATTGCATGCATGTGTAGATGTACACGTCTTCCTCATAAAGTGCTCTTTGAGCCTATTAAATCATCGGTCTGGATGCCTACAGGTGACGTAAACTGAAATAAAGATGTCGATGCTGAATGGCGAGAAAGAAAAAATGATTAACGTAGGCCATTTCAGCGGCATATAAACGGCTTCATCTGTTCCAGAACCCCTGAGGCACATCAACCCTGTCTATAAAATTAACAGGATATGGCACCCATTACCTACTCTGTGTATTTCTATTGACAAGTGCAGACAGCAGGAATGTGAGGTCAGCCACAGATGAAATTTCTTGTCATTCATAGTTCTGGCTTTCCACAATTTACAAGGGGGAAAAAAAAGAAGGAAAGAAAACAAACCCTTAGCTGCAATAGGGAAAACAGACATGTGAGTCAGGCCACAAGGGTAAAGGAGTGGTTAACTATGGTAGTGCTGAGCGATATGAGCTCAAATCAAAATGATTAATTGAACATTTTACGTTGATTATGATTAAAAAGCAATTAATTTATATCGTTTTTTTTATATCATAGTTTACTGACAAGGTTTGTACTGTATAGTCAACTACTAAAGCTAAAAACTTATCTTCTTCTGAAAGAGTTCTCAGCCACATTGCTTCCTTTTTGCAGACTGGATTATGCACACCTTAGTATGTTTAAGGGGATAGTACATGAACACATACAGTGGGGAAAAGTATCAACAGAATGTAGAAAATAAATAAATAAATAACTGATATGAGATTACTTCAATTAGATGTTCTAAATGTGATTCATTTTCAGGCCCAGAAGAAGGATACACGAGGGGGAGTCAAAAATTATCTGCATTCTGATTGTTGGATTTATTTTAACCTTTAGAAAAGAATTCCACATCATTTCATCAACAATCTCCAAGCTTTCGTATTCCCTCATTAAAACTGAACTGCGAGCCATGAATGCACCGCTATCTTTACTTCTTTATCAGGAGACCAAACAGGTCCAAGTCCGATGGAGCAAGATCAGGACTATAGGGAGGATGTTTAACACCTCAAAATGAAGGTTTTGCAGAATGTTGACAGTGGGGTCAGTGTGTGGACGATTGTCACCAGCCGTGGATATGGACGGGCGTCTGGCTTAAACTTCTCTATTCGTTCTTACACACTTTCTCCATACTGCACGCAGGATTTGATAAGTAACAGCACCCTCACACCACCAAAAAACAAACAAACAAACAAATCATACGCAAATCATGAACGTGGAATGGGGAATCATGATGTTTTTTTATCAATGTAAAACGTTTCCAAAAAGTAGTGCCAAAGTAACAGAAAGCACCAATAAAACAGCGTGGTCAACAACGGTGTTAATTTCACTAGAGTGTCCATCATTTTGACTCCTTGTAGATTTTATTCAAGCTCTTAATTTTGGTTCTGAATTGGTTTTCATATGTGCTTGGCAATCAGTAAAGTGAATCCTACTTCTTATTAAGTGTGCCAAAATCCACCTTAACACATTCCAAAGTACTGTAGTGCCCCACTTTATTATTGTAACTCAATCTAGTTCACTGCCAGCCTTGTGAATGGCTGACCATCATTTCCAGATGTGGGCTATTCCTAAACTGCTGCACAGGCTGTCTTTGTATGCTGTAGAATTACATTTTACAATTATTGAAATTAAGAGGCCTAGACACACCCCAGTGTCACAATGCCACTTTGCAAAATGTGGCCATGGTTGGTTTGGAAGAACTTGATTGGTCGCCTTTGTGATAAACTGGAACAATGACTACACACCAGGGAACCTCAGTCGACATCAGCAGAAAATCAGGGTTGATTTACTTTAAAATGGGATGTTCAACAAGTGTATACTGGTGTGATGGCCAGGTGTTCCAGTCATGTAATGTATTTTGATGGGAAATGAAGTTATGGTCAGACTTGAGAAACATTTGTTCTGCCTCAAAGCCAGAACACATAGCTTTAGCCAATGATTTGTGACTGGGATTGAAAGATAATGCTCTAGATTAGAAATCTTAGTGAATAGATAATGATCATAAGCTCATTAGTTTCTCTTAGTATGAAATGTATATGCTTTTCTAGTTAACTAGCTCCACATTACATTAGTGATCAATCTTCTAACCACTTTCCAGGAACCCAGAACACAAAACAGGCCAGCTCACTTGAGCATTTAGTTGCTCATAGCTACTACATTATTCATTTGTCCACCCGATATACACGCTGTGCTTGACTGAAAATAGACACAGCTTCAAATGTACATGTGCCATCCTTAATAACTCTTCCCTTAATCATAATCAACACCCAACAGTCTGTCTGAGCACCAAGTAGCACTGTACAGAGGAGATGCACTTGAACAGAAAACACAGCCACATGACTCAACCAGTGCCTCAAGACTGTCCTTATCTTCACTCAGCTTTTCAACACATTCTCTGTCTCACACTGACAAATGCAGATGTCTCGATGCACAACAGCGGCTACATTAAAAAACATCACTTCTGGTTCTGATGTATTACTCGGTGACAATGAAGGTTTTACTTTCTTCTTTTCGAGACCATACAGTGCAGTTTCAATTGGTACTGTCAAGCACAGTGAGACAATTTATACCACTGAGCGCGACAATCATCGTTACTGTCGCTCAACAATGACAGACTCAGAGTAAGACGCCAGTCTCTGAATAGATACGACGCGGTACGTTGCTTCCTTACATGTTTTTTTCTGTTTAGTTTTTTTAATTCACAGTAATTAGTGTCTTGTAGAACATTTTTAAGCTTTTTCCCCCCCTCACAAATTACATGACTACTGGCTGACCAGAATGTGATAAATGTCACAATTGAAAACCACCAGAGAAACTATGATCCCCGGTGGCAGCATCATAATGACTTTAAAAAAAAAAGAAAAGAAAAGCATTTGCATGTGTGTGTGTGTATATATACATACATATATATATATATATATATATATATATATATATATATATATATATACACACAAACCGGATTCCAAAAAAGTTGGGACACTAAACAAATTGTGAATAAAAACTGAACGCAATGATGTGGAGATGGCATATGTCAATATTTTATTCAGAATAGAACATAGATGACGGATCAAAAGTTTAATCCGAGAAAATTTATCATTTTAAAGGAAAAATATGTTGATTCCAAATTTCACGGTGTCAACAAATCCCAAAAAAGTTGGGACAAGTAGCAATAAGAGGCTGGAAAAAGTAAATTTGAGCATAACGAAGAGCTGGAAGACCAATTAACAGTAATTAGGTTAATTGGCAACATGATTGGGTATAAAAAGAGCTTCTCAGAGTGGCAGTGTCTCTCAGAAACCAAGATGGGTAGAGGATCACCAATTCCCACAATGTTGCGCAGAAAGACAGTGGAGCAATATCAGAAAGGTGTTACCCAGCGAAAAATTGCAAAGACTTTGCAGTTATCATCATCATCAACTGTGCATAATATCATCCGAAGATTCAGAGAATCTGGAACAATCTCTGTGCGTAAGGGTCAAGGGCGTAAAACCATACTGGATGCCGGTGATCTCCGGGCCGTTAAACGACACTGAACCACAAACAGGAATGCTACTGTAAAGGAAATCACAGAATGGGCTCAGGAATACTTCCAGAAACCATTGTCAGTGAACACAATCCACCGTGCCATCCGCCGTTGCCAGCTGAAACTCTACAGTGCAAAGAAGAAGCCATTCCTAAGCAAGAGCCACAAGCACAGGCGTTTTCATTGGGCCAGTGATCATTTAAAATGGAGTGTGGCAAAATGGAAGACTGTTCTGTGGTCAGACGAGTCACGATTCGAAGTTCTTGTTGGAAATGTGGGATGCCATGTCATCCGGACCAAAGAGGACAAGGACAACCCAAGTTGTTATCAACGCTCAGGTCAGAAGCCTGCATCTCTGATGGTATGGGGTTGCATGAGTGCGTGTGGCATGGGCAGCTTGCATGTCTGGAAAGGCACCATCAATGCAGAAAAATATATTCAGGTTCTAGAACAACATCCAGTCATCTCTTTCAGGGAAGACCCTGTATTTTTCAACAAGATAATGCCAGACCACATTCTGCATCAATCACAACATCATGGCTGCGTAGGAGAAGGATCCGGGTACTGAAATGGCCAGTCTGCAGTTCAGATCTTTCCCCTATAGAGAACATTTGGCGCATCATAAAGAGGAAGGTGCGACAAAGAAGGCCCAAGACGATTGAACAGTTAGAGGCCTGTATTAGACAAGAATGGGAGAGCATTCCTATTTCTAAACTTGAGAAAAGTCCCCAGACGTCTGTTGAGTGTTGTAAGAAGAAGGGGAGATGCCACACAGTGGTGAAAATGGCCTTGTCCCAACTTTTTTGGCATTTGCCATCTCCACATCATTGCATTCAGTTTTTATTCACAATTTGTTTAGAGTCCCAACTTTTTTGGAATCCGGTTTGTGTGTATAATTATATATATATATATATATATATATATATATATATAGCTCATTAAAGCATCTGAGCACACAAACGCTTTTATTTTTCCTCTATTACAGCATGTTCCCTCTTTTTCTGCCATTCCTCTCTCGCCCCAGCGACTCTAGCCAGAATATGGCGAAGTTGGATTTTAAATCTCTGAAATGAATACATTAGTTCCTCAACATGATGAGCCAGCAACTTTCATCCTATTTTCCCCCCATTTTCTACATTTCACCCACATACCACATCGGTTTCCTCCTAACCACAGACGCTGACTAACCAAAGTCACGACAGAGGAATCAGGATTTACACAATGATCACAACAAAGGAGATGTGAAACACTGTGACTCAAAGAGAAGATGATGGGAGTAAAGGTCTCCACTAAATCCTGCATGACTTCAGTATCTTCATCACTTTACAAGTGCTCTACAGCTCGGGGTGACACCTAGGACTGAAATAGAGATCCAGATTTTAGGGCTTACAAACCAAGAATGTTGTTCTCGTTGTTCTGTCCTTTTGCTAGGTGATTACAACAAACATATTTAATTTAATTCAATTTTATTTGTATAGCGCTTAACACTTGAGATTGTCGCAAAGCAGCTTTACACAATCAAAAGAATTAAGTTTGTATGAAATGTGAACGTGTATGAATCAAAACGATAAGATTGTTCCTGATGAGCAAGCCGAGGACGACGGCGACAGTGGCATGGAAAAACTCCTTGAGATGGCAGAACGAAGAAACCTTGAGAGGAAACTGACTCAACAGGGAACCCATCCTGATCTGCAGTCATACTGTGTGATGGGAGACTGGAAGTTCAGGATAACAGGAGATGTGTATAAGTTAATATGGAGGCCAGTTCATTATTGGAGGCTTAATATCATTAGATTGTTAAAGGTGTTTCTACTATATGCGAAATGTATGGAGCTTTAGGAGATTAGGACACATAACGTGGCTGAGCCTAGAGACCTGACCAACTGAAGCAACCCCAGATCATAACACTGCACCCATAAGCTTGTATAGTAGACACTAGGTCCGTAATACCCTCCTCTTACCCTGATGCGCCCATCACTCTGAAATAGGGTCAATTTGGACTCATCAGACCACATGACCTTTTCCCCAACGCTCCACGGTGCATTCTTTAAGTTCCCTATCAAACTGCTGCCTAGCTTTTTCCCCGCCCTATCTGCCTCACTGATAAGCGGTTTTGAGTTCTCTTCGCATTGTGCATGAGGAAACACTCAATTAACAATTAAATTTCACTAAGTATTTAAGTTATTTCCAATCATGATCTTTCAAAATTTTTAAAGAAAAGTATAATACGATATCTTAAAACGCATGCTTTCTTCTTTTATTCTAAATGCATTCCAAAAAATATTTTGTTTTCATTAGAAGTACAATCAGTGACGCTGAACCTGATTTCTGACTTTACAACAACAAAGAAGTGCATTCACAAAGTACTTTGGTGAACTTATATTTTCTGTCTTTGCTTTTATTAGTCTGATAACTGTGTATGGATGCCAACAGGCCTGTTTGAAGTGTTACACAACAGACGTCTACAGAAGACCTTAAAAATGTTTTCCCCATGTATAAACCTGCCCTTGCCTTGCCTTTGCTCCATGACTCAATATGCAAACTGGTCATTAGAATAAGTGTCTGGGAAGAACACGTGCACATAGTAACGACATTAATAACACAACATTCTAATATACAAACTTGTTCTATTTCTAATGTATTGATTTTCCTGCTCTCTGACCCATACAAGTGGACTTCTTAAGTCTTTATTACACCTGCTCCCACTTATCTCTGTAAGCTCCAACTGTTGATCAGTTGTTTAAGCTTATTGCTTTTCTACAGTACAGTGGTGAAACAAATATATAATAAAATGATTAATATTAACAATAAACAAACTTCTGCAACGAACTGTAGGTGTGGGTAGCTCGGTGGGAGGCACTGGACCACTGATTGGAAGGTCCCAGGCTCAAACCCTACCACCAAGTTGCCACTGTTGGGGCTTTGAGCAAGGCCCTTAACCCCTAACCCATTTAGATGTACAATGAGATTAAAAAAATGTCGCTCTAGAGAAGAGCATCTGCCAAATGCTATAAAATGTATTCTGTTAACAGGAAGCTTTGGTTGCTAAGCAACACAACAGACAGATTTGTTTGAAGTTATTTGCTGCATATTTGGACTACAATAAATAAATAAACAAACAAACAAAAACACTGTATTTTAACACCTTACAGTAGGATCAACTTATCAAATTAAAAGAAACAAGGTGAAAAGCTTCAACTGTGTCGAGGGTCACTTCAAGAGGGTCATTTCATCACCGTGAATAACAGCTAATGAAATGCTCTCTGTACTCAACAGAAGTTTCATTCCTGACACATTCTTTCACAGATTTAGTACTATAATTCAATAAAAAGCAGCACGGTTTCAAGCCTGACTGATGACTCACGAGTAGTTCTGATGTACGGTGATTAAATTTCGAACGTCACCCCAAGGGCTGGTGTGTTTCAGTTGTCAGAATAAAAATTTTTTTGTTGCTGCTGTTGAAGGGAAAATAAAGTTGCCGTTTCCTCATCTCCTGTCTCTCAAACTTTGTCCTTTTTCTTTTTAAATAGCTGTTATTCTCCCAGCAAGTGATGCTCACTGCATTTGCCTCTTGTGCTGAAAGAGCAGCAAAATGGTGTAGCGTAAATGACCTACTATCTCTTGGAGTACAGTGCGCTACAAAGGAGGCAGACGTGGCACTTCAGCATACAGGCAGCGCAGGATAAATGGAAGAACACAGACACAAGAGTGTGTGCGAGAAGAAAACGGGCCAGTCAAGCTTCTCTATTTGTAGCATATGAAACATCAGATAACATGATGAGTGCGAAAATATTTGTCCGTATTTCTATGTGAGCCAAAACAGATTAGACTTTACTGAAACAGGGATGTATTCTGACCAGTTTAATAGTACGAGTGTTTAGTGCTTGGAACCCTTTTTGGCACAAGGCATGAGGCGGACATTTTTATAAATAAACCTGAAGGATAATGGCTGACCTAACAAGCCAGTGATTTAAACACAACATTCAAGTCACAATCACTGACCCATAACAGGAAGGCATTTTAATATACACATTAAAGCCATACTGCATGTCAAACATTTTCAGGCTTATTACAGTATTACACTGCTACTGGTAGAGGAAGCATAAGACTCCGAGACAATTCAACAGAAAGCAAAAACAAACAATCCTTTTGCTTTGGGCAAAAACACAGCAGGATCCTCATTCACAAAATGTTAATGTAAATGCCATTATATGGTTAGCAAGACAGAGCAAAAAGACTACTGTGCAATGCTGATGCATCCTTCTGAACTGATCTGCTATTGCTTTTCTGTTGTGTATTCCTACTTTCAGCAACCTGCTACCCATCCATGAAGGGGAGGGGGACCTTGCCTTAATTCTACCGTATAAGGATTATTCCCATTTTTCCACCACTGAAATGAGTATAGTAGAGATAAAATGATCCAATTCATTCCATTTTTCACATGACATTGATATTAGAGAAATGCATTCTGACTGATAACTGAGACTGGTCTGATACAAATCATACATGGGTTTTTAAAGGCTTTGTCTATTTCTTGTGAATAAGAAACATTTAAGATTTGATTTTGGGTTTTATAAATTAAATTACTTGAGTTTTTTTTTTTTCAAAATACCTTCAATAATCAGGATAATTCAAGTCGCTCAAGGGAAAACCCACGCTAAAACAACACATTAAATTAATTTACATAAAAATATTTGTCTTTAGTTAACTAGGCAATTTGTTTCTTGTGAATAACCAATAATTAACTTGTGAACAACAGTAAGATGGTCTTTGGACTGCTTGGCTAGCAAACACTCTACAAAACAAAAGTCGAAGCTGTGAGACCTTATCTGCCTAAGCAGACCGCAGAGGTGAGGACTTGAGCGCTGACCAAAACTAAAGGTTTAAAGTGCCGCCGCATCAGTCTCTTTAATTAGACATTACGCGAGGGCTATTTCCTACTTACACCACTATCAGCATGTTGTCAACCAATATTGTGGGCAACATGGCAAACCAACAAAAACAACAGACCAACATGTTGATGAAAACCATCAAAATGCAACTCTAGATTTCACCAGACATCACGTCGCCATTAAATATGAACCCTTTCATGCATACAGTATATGCGCACAGTTCTGGAAGGTCGATTTAAAGTGATTCTTTATATATTTAAAAAACATATAAGCTGCAAATGAATTCCAATCCACTTTAGAGCATTGCTGAACATTAATGTAAGCTTCTGTGAATTTATTATTCTCAGGCTACACTCATTTTCTAAACTTTTCCCCTTCCATCTAGGGTTTGAGTGCATGTTAAATCTTGGGGTGAGTTCTTTGCAGCATGCAACAATTTCCTCTACACAATCATCAAACTGCATAAACTATTATTAACATTACATGTCTTAGACCTTAATTAATTTTTATTTTTTGCATGTTATAACAGTGGCTTAGTGGTTCGCACTGTCACTAGTTCCCCTCGGGTCTGTGTTGGTTTTCCTCCGGTTGGTCCTGTTTCCTCACACAGCTCGAAAGCAGGCATGTTAGGCTAATTAGGATTCCCAAATTGCCTGTAGTGTGTGAATGACACTCGGCCATCGAGCTGATAACCCTTTAAGTAACTGCCACAGAAGCAACATGTACAGTGTATATCTCCAGGGTATCAGTCACCCAATGTGCCGGGTGGCATGTTGATGGATCAAAATAGCAAAAATTATATAGCCTTATTAAACTCTGGACAGTCCATTTACTTTTCAGAATAATTTTTTCATTATTTCAGACAGAATCAAATATGTGCATTATGTCTCATGCAATTATGGGTAAGAAAGAAAGTCTGCCTAATGAACATAGGGGATTTGAGTATGAAAGGGATAATACGCCAAATTGAAGGGTTTATTTTCCTTATGTAATTTATCAATTATTTATCTTGCTTCTAGATATAAACTATTAATAACAATAATAATAATAATAATAATAATAGTAGAACTCACCTTTGCTTCAAAGATGTGGCTGGAGACAGTCCCGAGTTCAGGAGCTACTAACTGGCTGTGTCTGTGTGTGTGTGTGTCTGTGTGTGTGAGATCCTCGCACAGCACAGATTACTGCCAAAGGACGTTGAGCAGCTAACAGTAGCTCGCTATCTACAGTCCTGGTTCGCTGTTTCAGGCTTTACAGAAATCTCCAGTATCACATCCAGACACCTTCAGAGATCCTCATCTCACCCAGACCAATTACATATCCTGTAGATAAACAGGGAAATCATGTAAAAACAACAATTATTCATTAACATGTTATAAACCTATAAAACGCAGACACACACACACACACACTTCCTGGCCAGCCGTCGCTGTTTGAACCTCCGTACGGTCTCTGTGCTACAGTAACTATAAAGTGCCTGTGTTACAGCTCGCTAACCTTTCCTCTGTCTACTATCACCAGCTTGTTGTGTTTGTCAGACGGAAATTCCGTCCTTGGGTTTGAAAAACAAACCTGTGAAATCTTCCGCGTTTCTCACTAAGCGTGCTGTCGAGCCGCGAGTCCGGCGAGGCGACGTGTTTTCGCTCCCCGCGTTTCTCCTGCGCGCAGTTCGGGAGGATCAGCTGATGAGTCCGCGGTGTTACAGAGACGCCATTTGTCTGAGCGTTTCCTAGTTGGCGCTTCAGAGAAAGATGAGTGCCAATACATCTCAAAACAACCCGCGCACTAGCGCCCCCTGTCGGGTAGAACCCGCCATTTTACATTTCTCCTATATATATATATATATTTAGGACCGCTTCTTCACGTGTACTTGTGCGTGTCTGAGTGTGTCTCCTCCCACATCATTCATTCATCTATTCATTGTATAAACTCCATCAATCAAGATAGGAATCTCTGTAATCCAAATAGGGTTGACATTCCGGTCAACATTCACACACATATTCACACACTACAAGCAATTTGGGACCACCGGTTAGCTTAATCTGCATGTCTTTGGACTATGGGAGGAAACCAGACTACCTGGAGGAAACCCACCAAGCACGGGGAGAACATGCAAACTCCATGCGCACAGACCCCGAGGTGGGAATCGAACTCGAACCCTAGAGGTGCCAGGCGACAGCGCTAACTGTTAAGCCACGGTGCGGCTGCAGATAACGCAATATACAGTATTTAAATTCCAACTGAATATTGAGGCAAAGAACAACTTCAACCATGTTCCAGATAGCCATTTTCATTCACACAACAACAATGACCACTCATTTCTGCTCATCATATATTCGCTCATCCTAAATTCAAAAGCCTGGACAGGGTGCTAATCCATTACTGGGCACACCTGCACACACCACTCACAGCCCCATTTACACACATGTCTTTGGACTCTGGGGAAAAAACCCACCAAGCAAACTCCATGCACACAGACCCCGAGGCAGGAATCGAACCCTTGACCCTGCAGGTGAATTACTGACTCTGTTTTGCCCCTAAGGTGGGGTTGTTCAAATCCAGTTCTGGAGGTCCAATCTCCACTGCAGTTTGTAATTCACCAACACTTAACCAGGACAATTAACAGATTAGTTGAATCATCTGTGTTTGAGCAGAAATAAATGAAAACTCTCCTGGACACTGGCCCTTTAGCACTGGATTTAAACAGCACTTGTCCCTAGCCTAGGTGTATCCAGTGTTCATTAGACAGCCTCCTTCACCTACATTAGTCACTAAAGCTGATAAGTGAATAACTGATGAAAAATTTTACTACATTACACAACATGCTAGAAACTATTTACATTCTCATCTAATGAAACTAGATTCATAATAAAATTATTCAATTTCCATTTTGTGATTATTAAAGTACTCTATCTATCTATCTATCTATCTATCTATCTATCTATCTATCTATCTATCTATCTATCTATCACACTCATATTGTATTTGAAAATGTCTTACCTATAGCTAAATAAAAAGGTTCTGTTCATACAATGATGATGTATCTGAGATGGTGAAACAGGAGATCAGATTGTGCACAGAGTTAGTTGGGTCTGTAAATATTTGAACAGTGACATCATTTTCATGACTTTATCTTCTGTACACAACCACGACAAATCTGAAGTATAGCAATCAAGACATAATTGACATGTGCTTTGTGATTTTCAGCTTTAATTAAAGGGGTTTAACAAAAAATATTGCTTTAGGAATGAATAATTCAAAATCTGATACATTCTTAAAAGAAAAAGAATACACTGGTGAACTCGGCAACACCAAAAGGCCTGAAAGACCACAAAAGACAATTCAAGTGGATGATCACAGAATTCTTTCCTTGGTGAAGAAAAAAAAAATCCTTAACAACATCATGCTAAGTCAGGAACGCTCCAGGGGAGGTTGCTATATCATTGAGAAAGTCCATAATCAAGAGAAAAGTTCAAGAATGTAAATATGAGGGTTTACTGCAAGATACAAACCAGATGTAATGTTCAAGAACTGAAAGGCCCCATTAGATTTTGCTAGAAAACATCTAAAAATGCCTTTTTGGCAGATAAAACTGTGATTTGTCTGTGCCAGAATGATGGGAAGAGAAAAACATTATACTGTATTTCAAACATGATGGAGGCAGTGGGCCAATTGAACGGGGTTAATGGTGTTTATTAATGATGTCACTGCTGACAAAAGTAGCAGGATGAATTCTGACATGTATAGAGCTATACCTTCTGCTCACAGTCAGTTAAAAACTGTATAGGATGGCGCTTCATATTTCACATAGTTAATGACTCAAAAGATATCATGAAGGAAACCTAAGAGCTTCTTAACGCAAAGGAATTTAATATTTTTAAAAGGTCAGTTACCTGCACTTCACACAACTGAGTCAGCTTTTCACTTACTGAACACAAAACGGAAGGCAGAAAGACCCACAAGCATACAGCAACTCAAGCAGTTGTAATAAAGACCTAGCAAAGTATCTCAAGAGAGGAAACTCAGGATTACAGACCCAGGGCCTGTTTGAGAGATTATATCTCATAACTGGCTGGGTAATATCTGAGGATACCCCATGGGGGGTTGGAATCTGAAGGAAGTATAGAGAAGTGTGAGCCGACCTTTACAGCCTGTTCTCTCTTTAAAGCCTCCATCAGTCTTAAGTCAAATGTAAATATCCTTCTTTTCACAATGGATGCATCGAAACACAATTACATCATCTGCATCAGTATATGTTTTAGTGCATCAAAAATATGTGTTTATATTTGGAATTGGATTTAAACCCTAGGCAGGTTTTTAAAATGAATATTTGAAAAAAGAATCTTTTGGGTAGAAACCTTTTAAAAAGTAACAGACATAGCAGACAATTTTCTTTTCTAAAAGAGCATCTGGCCAGAAACATGTGTGAAAACAAGCAGTAAAATGTGAAAGATGCACTCATTATTTATGAAGAAAAAGACAGATGTACAAAGCAACAACCTCTTCAGTCATTCATTTAAAAAATAATTTTCATACTTACTAAAAAACTCACATTCTCACTGCCAGGGCTTCTCAAAATTTAGATTCAAAAGCAGTGGCTTTAATCTTAAATCTGTTTATACCTTGTTTATTAGCCAATGATTGAACGTTGCCATGACAACGATATCAAACAGAGAATGTTTAAGGATAGCTGGAAGGTGGATAGCTGGATAGTTAGAGCCTAGATATATTGCTGATGTTGTCCAACTAATAAACTACCTACTGTACACAACTTTCTTTTTCATTTTTAAATTCAAATTGATTTGTAGTAAAAAAAAAATAATTTTGTTACAAATATAGATATTTATTTAAAAGACATTTAGACACTACATTAAATTTGTTCAAATTGCACAAAATACTACAAATGGCAAAGTAATTGTGCATTAATGCTGTAGAGCTACTAATACTACTAGTGGATATGAGTAGATTTAAACACAATAAAATGAAATTACATTCTTTAAATTAATGTTAATATTGAAATACATAGAAAGCTAAATACATTTAATTGAAATAAACTTTAAAACATAAATATAAAATAAATAAAATAAAATAAAAACAGAATAACATTCAACATGTGGTCGTTAACATCAAAACAAAATTAGAAGCATAATCAGTCTTTGTGCAAAAAGATATTGTCATTAACATTGTGCATTATTACCACTCAAGCTTCATATCTGCTTTGCTCCACACATATTTGCCCCCTCGTTTAAGAAACATTTTCTCATCAAACCCACTGAACTTGATGGCTTCATCCACTCCGACATCCAGAATAGACTTTGATGGGTCTTTCCTCCCTGCACGACAATCCAGGAAACGCATCTGTAGTGATAATAATTATTTGAAGAATGTTAAACAAATGTTGTAGATAGATATTTTCTCCCACCCACATTGTCTATATCTGAAATCTTCATATGTGGACATTTCTGCTTTGTAATATACTGTACAGTATCTGCAGTACTAAATTCCTTAACATAATATTCTATATGAATGCAATGTATAAATAAGCGTACAGAAAATTTTATAACTACAGTTCCATAATTGAATGACAACTATGTATGTACTTACATATTCATCCAAAATCAAGTAGGAGTCTTTCATCTAAAAAAAAAAAAATGAAAAAATATATACTTAAATCACATCCCAGGATTGTAGTCAGAATACACAACAGCTAAATAATGATAGAAACTGCAAATGTGATATTACCTTTTGATTTGACTCTGGAACCAGATAAGGAATGTTTTTGTGGCGGTCCAGGAATTCCTCAAACTCCTGATCAGTGATGACAAATTTCTCTGCTTCTCGAAGGCTATTCTCACCTGTGTTCTCACCCTCAATCAGGAGACACTGAAACACCTACAGGACAAATCAACACAGACAAACACGTGTTAACTGCAGAACATGAGCAGTTATATCACACCTGCCATATGACACCCAGGTCAGCTCTCCCTACAGTACCTTCCAGCGCACAGGATTAAGGCCAGTGATGTGCTCAGTCATGTCCTCATGAACGTTGAAAGTGTTGATGACTGAGTTGATTTTGAAAGCCACTCGGTACTCTCTGCACCAGTTCTGCACTTTGTACAGGTTGTCGATGTGACTTTTTTTCCCCTGGGCGCGGCCGATCAGTTGGTTGGTTTCTTCATCGAAGCTGTCGCAAGATACTGCTAGAATGTCCAAGTACTCTCCTACACACGGATGTCATACAAATGTCATTAGTATCTTGTACAGATCTTGTTGTAATCTAATTAAAATCACATCACATTTAATCAACAGATCAATAAACTCATCAACAGTAACTACTTGTTACATTAATAAGCTGCTGCTGCCATCTAGTGTTCAAATAATTTCCTACAGCTTACCATATTTCTTGAACCAGATCTCTTTGATCATACTTCCATTGCTGACAATGCTGACACTCGGCAACTTAAGCTCTTGTTTGCAGTATCGCACCATTTCGCCTAGAAATACACCCTTCTGGTGCAGGAACGGTTCTCCACCGGAGAAGTTGATTTTCTCCATTCCTAATGACAAAAATTCCATTATTGATATATTGACCATTTGGTATATCAGATGCATTTCATATTTGATCATAGGTTTCCTCGATTAGATAACGTGTGATCACGTGCAAAACGTGGGAAAGTGTATTTACAAAATAAATGAATAATATGCAATACAATCATATAAGAACGAATGCACATTTCAACATGAAAAATGTATGCTTCTCTTCTGACGTCACATGATAACATCAATGATATTGCGTCTTTCTGACATATTTAGTGGAAACATAATACTACTACACATTGCTGCCTTAATTCAAACCTACGTTTTTTTTTGTTTTGTTTTTAAAGGCATGACATGTGAAATATTTCAAGTGTATAATCACTTTGGAAACTCTATGTAACAACTGACTTTGATGTTAGATTTCTGCACTGAGTAATAAATTCACGCACCTGCTTCTTTCAGGAGATTTAGCCCTTTTTTGGCTTCCTCTAAAGGCAAGACGAAGGACGTCTTCGACGTGTGAAAGCAGAAGCCGCACTTGTAATTGCACTGGCGGGTAAAATGGTAGTTGACGCTGCTCGGGGTGGTGCCTCCAGCTCGTCCTGCGCTGCGGAGTTTGTGCCGCTCGGCGGGCTGCGTGTTCACTAAGGCGCTCTTCGCTCTCATCCACACGATAAACACCCACCTTAGTATTTCCGCAAGCATAGAGTTCACGTTGTTGATGCAGAGCTGCACGAGCATCCTCACCAAGGCCACTTGATTGGAAAACAACATGTTGGACTGCTGCGTCTCTCCAGTGTGGACAGCAGACAGCTGACTCGCCTTTATATAAGGTGCAGAATGAAACGAAAGTGTTGACTTGAGTCAGAAGCTCAAGAATTATGGTGAAACGAAACTTACTGCGTACACAACTATAAACCTATCCAGCCATAGAAAGAGTGATAGGGGGCACTAATTTATTAGTCATTTATCCGTCATTGCATCTCTTACTGTACTCTTTCTTATCATTTGTCCCGAAACATATTGAGTTACTTCCTTTTTCTCTGTAATATTCCCACTGATAAGACCCACGGAATACTTCAGTTTTCATATAACCATAATGCATATAATTCAAAACTCAAATGAGTCAAAAACTATATTCGTTTATATTACCCCCCCCCCCCCCCCCCAAAAAAAAATGCCCCACTTGTGATCTGCATGAAAGAAAAACAGCATGCAGTAATTCGAGTTTTTGAGGCCCGAGGGTGCACAGTCTTTAGAAATGTCTTTAGAAAACAGTCTTTAGAAATTGCCTGTAGTTTTTTCCCCCCACAAAAGAAGTGCGTATGAATGGATAGAGAAGGTCACACAAGTGTTAGCCATCAAGCAGGACCCTGACACCCGTCCACATACACCGCTGATGGCAAACGGCCGCACACTTCTGCCCACACTGTCGAAACTCTGCAAAACCTTTGCACGAAAGAAGAGCAGTATGCAGTGATCTGTGTTTTTTGTGGTCTGAGTATCAAGCAGGAACCGGACATTCATTGGCACCCACAGCTGGTGACAATGCATGTACTGTATGCACACTTCTGGTCATACTTCTGCTCACATTCTGCAAAAAGCTTAATTTTGCATTTGTGTCTCACAGCTCAGACTAAAAATGTATTGAGGGAATTGAAGCAATGCAAATACGATATTTATTGACAGATGGACAAAGACTATTGAAAAACTATAGGAATTATGTTCAAATTGAAAAATTTAAAGTTTATTAAAATAAACTCTGCAACCAGAACCTCAAGAGTGCAAGTTTGATTCCCGCCTCATGCCTGTGTGCATGAACTTGCATGTTTTCCCTTGCTTGGTGGTTTCCTTCGGTGTACTCCGGTTTCCTCCCACAATCCAAATACAGTACATGCACATTAGGCTAAGTGGCGTTCACAAATTGCCTGTAGTGTGTGAATGAGTGTGTGGCACGCCATCCAGGGTGTCCACCGCCTCGTGCCCTAATGCCTCTTTTCCACTGCATAGTACGTCACGACACGGTTCAGTTCAACTCACTTCGGTTCGGCACAGTTTGGCTCGGTTTGCGGTAGGCTCCAGGCCCTCCACGACCTTGTAAACAGTCTACAGGTCTACCTGAGCTTCCAATAACTACCTGGACTCCATATTAAAATCAATTAACATCAACTGTTATAGCTGAACTGCCTGCCACCTAACACACAGTATGAATGCAGATCAATCCCTGCTGTCTGTTTCACTCAGATGAGGATGGGTTCCCTGTTGAGTCCGGTTCCTCTCAAGGTTTCTTCCTATTGCCATCTCAGGGAGTTTTTCCTTGCCACTGTCGCCCTCGGCTTGCTCACCAGGGACTATCTGACCATTTTGATTCATACACATTCACATTCCATACAGACATAAATAATTATTTTGATTGTGTAAAGCTGCTTTGCGACAATTGTTAAAAGCACTATACAAATAAAATTGAATTGGAAAATATACAACAATGAGCCAATGAGTGAGTGTGTACAGTCAGAGTGCGGATAATTGTTGACTCACTCTCGTATTTATTTCTTTATATTTGCTTTACGACATTGACCACTGATAAAAGTGCTATATAAATGAAACTGAATTGAACTGAATGCATTATTCTTTTCTTTAGGTTTTAGAATTTATTAAGTCTTAGAAACTTTACTCACAAAATAGTGCATTGTTTTTTTTTTAAAGCAATTTTGGGAAAAAATGCACAGTTGCTATTTATTTATTTATTATTATTCCGGGGTAACGACAAGTTGGTTGCACTTTGTATTTAGCTTAGCTTTGTGTTTTGTTTCTCTCGTTATGTTTCTGTTACGCACTGAGGCGCGCTTTCAGCTCACTTTCGCTTTCCCACCTAGTTTCGTTTCTCGCTCTTTGCCTCGTAATAAACGGCGCTCGTGCATTCTGCTCATAGCACACTGCACTGTGAACGACATGGCGATGAGATCTTTATCACGTCTATCACACTGGTGTTCCCGAGTGTACATGGTGGAGCTCAGCCAGAAGACGGAGCCGGTTTATTTCTCTTTGAGCTCGAAGCCGAGTCCTCGGAATCCCGCGCTGGAGGCGCTGTTCGGCGGCGGAAGGCTCTTCTCTCTGTGCGCGCTCAGTGATAACAGAGTTCGGAGCGCGCGCTCTCACGCGCGCCTAAAAACCGCTCTTGCAGAAGCCTTGCCGCCGGGATGCGACCTGTTAGACACGGCGTCATTCCTCCCCGACGTCCCAAACTCGCTCGTAAGGGGCTTCTTCCTGCGGGATAACTCTGTATCGTCAGCTGCGGAGCGAGTTGTGGCCCAGCTCCAGCAGAAAGGCTCACTGTGCGTGTTCAGTTACACGCGCGAGGCAAACGGAGAGTACGCGTGCTCAGCTGTGACTGACGACCCCGAGCGGAGGTATTACGTCACACCTGCTCCCGCGCCACTGCATCATCCCTCAACACTGAACATCATAAACTCAGACGTGTTCTATAACATGGAAGCGGCGTACAACGTGCTTGAAGAGGTGAGAATCAGCTACTGTCCTGGTCTGGGTCTTTTAAAGAATTCATTCAAATCTCGGTTAACTCTTACACTGTTATATGCATTATTTATTGTAGTGTTTATCTATTGGGTAGGTTAATGGTTAGCACTGTTGCCTTGCACCTCCAGGGATCCGGGTTCGAGTTCTTCCTTGGTGTCTGTGTGCATGGAGATTGCATGTTCTCCCGGTGCTTGTTTGGTTTCCTCCGGGTACTCCGGTTTCCTCCCAAAGTGTGTGAATATTAATCACAGGTCCTACCACTGTCATAAAATGGGAAAAGTACAATGGTCACAGTCCTTATTTGGACTACAGCTGATACATCCTAGATGGATGGTTTATCTATTTACTGTCATTAATTAACACGACATGATGTCTTATTTGATTTGTCTAAAGGTCGTGGTCAAAGATTTCTACATTTATTAACACGCCATCTCTAGGCGATGCAACGATCCATGATAACTTCATGTCAGTGGTCATGGCTGTAAGGGAAATTATACAGTATTGCTGATGGCCTCTGGCAACCTACACAACTAAATCATACATTAGGGGTGATCTAGAAACACCAATCAGTCTGTATTTCTTTGAACTGTGGGCATTTGTTCAGTGTGACATTATATTTAACTACCAATATCAAAGAAATTATAAAATGCAATTAGTGTCAAAAGTTGATATGATGGCAACAACAGCACATACAAATAAACTCATAATCTTTATTTTGTCCAGACAGACATACATTAAGTGTTGTATGAAGTGATTGCACACTGGCCTTTTTAATGCAAACATGTATTCCTAATGCCCTGTCTCAACATTTTAGGTATCAATGGAAAACTGGGCTATTCGAATACACTTCCCAGATGTGGTGATGTACGAAAGATCTCACTGTGCTTTTGTGTCTCCAGTGTAGTGACGTCATACCAGAATCCAAAGCAGTGTTAGAGACGGTGGAGAAGCAGCTGGATCTGCAGTCAAACAGCAATCATGATAAAAGTTTTCCAGTCATTGTGGTAGAGGGATTGGATGCTACAGGTGAGAAATAAGTCAGTGAGTTAAAATAGGTCTTAAGATCACTATGAATACATTTATACTTCATTATGTACAGTAGTAAGACATTACATAAATATGTATTTTGTGCCATTGCAGACAAGGAGGATGTTCAGGTAACTTAATTATAATGTCACTGAAAGTTCTCCTAGAAAATATCAATATGAATAAATGATGACTTAACAGTGACTAAATGTCGTCTAAGGAACACAAGAGAAAGTTAACAGGTCTCTCTCACCTCCATTTATGTCAACAGGTAAAACGACTCTGACCTGCAGGCTGCAGAAGGCCTTGGGTGCCGTCCTTCTAAAATCTCCTCCTCAGTGCCTAGCCCGCTTCAGACAATGCTTTGATGCAGAACCACCACTCATTCGCAGGGCATTCTATGCCCTTGGAAACTACATTACTGCAGCACAGATAGCCAGAGAGTCATCACATGCTCCTGTGATTATAGACAGGTAAACAATTAAGTACATACTGTATTAACATACTGTACATAATTTGTTTCAAAGATAAATAGGGATAAGTATAAAAGCGAAACAAAATGATGAAAAGTGGTAAAATTTAATGATAAATTTGCTTTAAATAATTAAAGCAGATTTTATAATTTAGCAGAAAGTTAATAAATGTTTTCATCATATATACCTAGACAGAGTGTTCTGTGGAGGCAACTACTGTAGATGATGCAGTCAAAATTACACAACAGTCAGTTTTGGTCGTGTAATCTACAGTATTTAAACGAAAGGCATTCCACGAGTGGTCATAATAAGTTTTAACAGCACTTGGGCGTTTAACTATATGTATCATTCCGCATTCCAGGTGTTCTAACAATTGTTAATTACACTCATTGTATGGGTGAAAGTAGGTTGCTATGGGCCGCATTCCTAAGGAAAGAGCAGCTATCTGACAAAACCCACATTCAAAACCAGTAACAGAAGTCACACACACTTTCAGCAAGAAAACACATATGCTATTTGGGGTTTAACCAGGAAACCAGGAAAAGTTAATGTGGAATAAGTCTAAATATAAAGAGAAACCTAAGAATTGAAAAGTATTTTCACTGCTGTTGGTTGTCAGTTCTGTCAGTTGCAATGTAGGGATATGTGCTGGCAGAGCAAAATAACTGGTTTGGTATCTCACTCACTCATCTTCTATACCGCTTTATCCTGTATTCAGGGTCGCGGGGGGCCTGGAACCTATTTCAGGAAACTTAGGGCACGAGTCGGGATACACCCTGGACATGGTGCCAATCCATCGCAGGGTACACACACATACACACTCATATTCACACACTATGGGCAATTTGGGAACGCCAATTAACCTAACCTACATGTCTTTGGACTATGGGAGGAAACCGGAGTACTCGGAGGATGGTTTGATATCTTTTATATTAAAACCCTTAAAGCGGCACAGATACAGTATGTGCCAGCAACACAGGTTAATGACGAATAAAAATATATATATTTCAGGAAGTTGGTTAAAATGTACTAAACTTCATCATATCAAATTAGATCAGTTCATCATATTGCCTATTTTGTGCAAAAAAAAAAATGAGATGTCACTTTATACTATACAATCCTGAGCGCTATATATGTTTATTAAAAAGACAGCAAAACAAACAATGGCTAAAATGCTTTTAGTTTTTAAGGGCTACACCATATATACAGTATATGTATATATACAGTATACACACACACAGTGTGAGGGGAATGTTACTTTTTAAAGTAACTAATTACATTACAGCGTTACTTTTTAATAAAAGTAACTACAAACCGGATTCCAAAAAAGTTGGGACACTAAACAAATTGTGAATAAAAACTGAATGCAATGATGTGGAGATGGCAAATGTCAATATTTTATTCAGAATAGAACATAGATGACAGATCAAAAGTTTAATCCGAGAAAATGTATAATTTTAAAGGAAAAATATGTTGATTCCAAATTTCACAGTGTCAACAAATCCCAAAAAAGTTGGGACAAGTAGCAATGAGAGGCTGCAAAAAGTACATTTGAGCATAACGAAGAGCTGGAAGACCAATTAACAGTAATTAGGTTAATTGGCAACATGATTGGGTATAAAAAGAGCTTCTCAGAGTGGCAGTGTCTCTCAGAAGCCAAGATGGGTAGAGGATCACCAATTCCCACAATGTTGCGCAGAAAGATAGTGGAGCAATATCAGAAAGGTGTTACCCAGCGAAAAATTGCAAAGACTTTGCAGTTATCATCATCAACTGTGCATAATATCATCCGAAGATTCAGAGAACCTGGAACAATCTCTGTGCGTAAGGGTCAAGGGCGTAAAACCATACTGGATGCCCGTGATCTCCGGGCCCTTAAACGACACTGCACCACAAACAGGAATGCTACTGTAAAGGAAATCACAGAATGGGCTCAGGAATACTTCCAGAAACCATTGTCAGTGAACACAATCCACCGTGCCATCCGCCGTTGCCAGCTGAAACTCTACAGTGCAAAGAAGAAGCCATTTCTAAGCAAGATCCACAAGCACAGGTGTTTTCATTGGGCCAGGGATCATTTAAAATGGAGTGTGGCAAAATGGAAGACTGTTCTGTGGTCAGACGAGTCACGATTCGAAGTTCTTGTTGGAAATGTGGGACGCCATGTCATCCGGACCAAAGAGGACAAGGACAACCCAAGTTGTTATCAACGCTCAGTTCAGAAGCCTGCATCTCTGATGGTATGGGGTTGCATGAGTGCGTGTGGCATGGGCAGCTTGCATGTCTGGAAAGGCACCATCAATGCAGAAAAATATATTCAGGTTCTAGAACAACATCTAGTCATCTCTTTCAGGGAAGACCCTGCATTTTTCAACAAGATAATGCCAGACCACATTCTGCATCAATCACAACATCATGGCTGCGTAGGAGAAGGATCCGGGTACTGAAATGGCCAGTCTGCAGTCCAGATCTTTCCCCTATAGAGAACATTTGGCACATCATAAAGAGGAAGGTGCGACAAAGAAGGCCCAAGATGATTGAGCAGTTAGAGGCCTGTATTAGACAAGAATGGGAGAGCATTCCTATTTCTAAACTTGAGAAACTGGTCTCCTCGGTCCCCAGACGTCTGTTGAGTGTTGTAAGAAGAAGGGGAGATGCCACACAGTGGTGAAAATGGCCTTGTCCCAACTTTTTTGGGATTTGTTGACACCATGACATTTTGATTCACCATATTTTTCCCTTAAAATGATACATTTTCTCAGTTTAAACTTTTGTTCCGTGATTTATGTTCTATTCTGAATAAAATATTGACATTTGCCATCTCCACATCATTGCATTCAGTTTTTATTCACAATTTGTTTAGTGTCCCAACTTTTTTGGAATACGGTTTGTAGTTAGACTACTTTTCCATTGCAGAAAATGAAAACCCCTTTGTGATTCCTCAAGCATGTTTTAGTCAAGACCTTTATTATTATTCTACCATCATCACTCAGCGAAGTTTGGCCCATAATCTGTTAACTACTAATACCCCATGTAAAAAAATTAAACATGTAAAAACCATGTGATGGGGGTATAACACCGCTTCTCACTGCGAGTCAAACCATATTGTTGATAAAAAGAATA
The DNA here is from genome assembly GCA_030522415.1 of Channallabes apus. NCBI lineage: Eukaryota > Metazoa > Chordata > Actinopteri > Siluriformes > Clariidae > Channallabes > Channallabes apus. The sequence continues at coordinate 14,941,838 of CM060116.1, forward strand.
ATCACACTTGAGGGTGTGCTGATTATCAGCATGGCCTTCAGCACCTGGCCTGCGCACTCGTGCCTACAGCCGTGCTGATATCTAGCACAACAGCACTCCATTTTGTGTGATATTGCTTAAGTAAACATCAAACGCAGTCATGGATCATGTCCAACGAGTCAAACACTGACACATAAAAGAGTCTGTTAAAATAATATCAGTTAATCAGTTTTAGCTAATATTAAATTTTATAAAGTTTATGTTATCATAACAAATACATAGCCTGGACTATTAGACTTCATACAAGATGGATGTACAGGATAGAAACTCTGCTTAAAATTGAAAGAGAGAAAGAGATAAAAACTAGAGAGAGTACAAATATTGATCTGTGTATCCAAAACTAAAGCTGAAACTGTTTATTGGATTTCAATTTGGCTCTTGGTGTAGAAACAGTGAGAGTGACCCAAACAGAGAGAAAAGAGAAAGTTTGAAAGACAGACTGAGTGACAATGACAACACATCAGCAAAGCTACTATATTATTGATCCTAGAATGATTTTTCTTCCAGATATTGGCACAGCACTGCAGCGTATGCAATAGCCACTGCAGTGAGCGGGCGAGCGGAGAACCTCCCAGCTGTTGGCTCACAGATATACGAGTGGCCCTCTGACCTGCGGAGGCCCAGCCTGGTCCTGCTGCTCAGCGTCAGCCCTGAGGAGAGGCTGCGCAGACTCTCAAACAGAGGCTTGGAGAAGACAGAGGAGGAAAGCCAGCTGGAGATCAATCACCTGTTCCGTTGCAAGTAGGTCAACTCATTTCTGTTCCCCACAATCCTGTTCAAATTTCATGCAGTGCAACCTGGGGTGCTTCATAAACCATGTGCAGGATGGATAGGTTTGCCTATTAAAAACAGCAATGTATGTCACAGTCTATCAACTGGTTTGACAGGCATGGTTTCTGAGAAAATGCAAAAACCAGTTACGTAACAAAACAGAAACCCTCGTCTGTTCACATTCCTGTCTCTTAGTCCCTATTCTGAGTGATTAAGTTTTGTTTGGGGGTAGGGTGGGGGGTTACTGTAGTTTAGGCCACAATAGAACACCTTAGGTAAATTAATTTGTATATTTTCTGTCTATGAAGTACTGTGCAAAAGTATAAATGTATGAAAATTATCTCAGATTTTTACAATAATTTTTTATAAAAAAAATATATATTCTGATTCTGAAACATTATTAGGAGATTAATGCTACACCAAAATGTCCATTTGTCATTAAATGAATGAGCATATTACATAATATAATTACAAATATCAATATATAAAAACACAATGTCATAGACATGCAAGTATAATAGTAAAACTTTCTAAAAGAACTATAATTTCTTTATAATGCTTTATAACTAATATGAAGTGAACCTGAATGTACGTACAGAGGTGTGGTCACACCAAATACAGTATTAATCTTTAGTCCAAAATCCAAGCTATTAACAATTTGAGTAAAATGATGAGAATAATTAACAGTCAATTTTTTAGCTCCTATCCAGCTGCTTGTTGGCTAAAATGTTGATGATCTTTTTTGTTTTCACTTTCATTTCATTCATCCAGTCTGATGAGATAAGTGCAACAATACCCATGTACCAAGTCCCATGTGCTAGTGCGAAAGGACCCACTCCAGCAGGATGTCCTTGTATGGGATTAAACATTCAGAGGTTTCGGTTTTAATTCAGCACATTAAAAGTCGATATTGATTGATTGACTGTTGGCTTTCAGAGGGCCCAAGTCCAACTTTTTGTATGTCCTGTACTCTTAACGGGACCTCCGCACATGGTAAAATTTGAAATCTAGCTCCTAATTAACCAGTGAAAATGTGGAAAATTCATGTAAAAATCCTATTCTACCACCAAAGGAATGGCACATTGCAGACATTTTGAAAGCTGTTACATGAAGGGACTTTTGATTGCACAGAATAACAGAATGGAGAACTGAATGTCCACAGGAACTACTGCAGTGGGCTGAAACACCTTGGGTGGGATCATCATTCACTGATGTACGGCCCTTCTTTAAAACATTTGCACCATTCAAACTTCTTACTGTGGCTAAGATTCCCCTCACCCTGCTGTGGATGAAGTCTTCTGTAAAAGACACCAGTTTTACTCCTTCATTCCTAAGACATTTCATTACAAGTCTGTTTGTATATCCTTGTATAATTACAAGCTGAATTAATTAAGGATATGTCCCAAACTCTTCAATCAGCTAGGACCAAGCCTCATATTCACACTTAAGACTTCGGAGGGGAAAAAAATTCTTAAACATTTAATACAATAATTGGGTTAAACTCCTTGAATTAAATATGAAAGTCTACACTTTAATCACATTTGATTACTTTATTTTAAATCCATAGTAATTATATACAGAGACAAAATACCATTATTTTTGCATTATTTTTACATTACAGTATACTGTATTCTTTCCAAATCGACATGTTTGTACAGTATGAAGTTGATTATATTCTATGAAAATTACATAAAGTATTTAATATGGGATGTTATACATAGCACCGTTTTTTATTTTCTCCTGCCAAAACAAAAAAACTAAACAAAAGGAAGAAACCTAGTTAAAAAAATTTTTTTACGCAGTTTTAGGTATGTTAATAAATTCCTTTCCCAGGTTTAGCCTAGGTTTAATCTTATTTATTTGCCATGTCACAACTGTTGATTGTACTCACTTATCTTGCTTATTTCTAGAGTGGATGAAGCCTACAGGAGAATCCAGAACCCTGCCTGTGTTGTTGTGGATGCCAGTCCCAGCCCAGAGTTTGTACTTCAACAAGTGCTGTCTTTAATTAGAAACAAATACAACTTGTAAGCTCCAGGCTACTGGTGTGTTTCATGGACACTGCAATACACCACCTTTCCACTAGATGGTAGTATAATCATTGTATAGTAGTAGTATTAAAAAACAAACAGATCCCAGGTCTTAGACTGCATTGCTCACAAAGGGAGGTTGATGGCTAATAGCCAGCAGGCATCAAAATCTTGTATCCTGACATGTCACAACCTGTTCACTTCCCATGGAGTAACACTGATGACACGAGAGAGAAAGTTATTATGAATGCTGGGACAAGATGTCAACTCCCATATACAGGGTTATAGCCTTGCGTGTTCCATACGCTCTGTGTTATGTTTTTTTCCCCGCACACTGAACTGAACCGAAGGGCTCAGTGAATTCATCAATCACTTCAATTAGATTTTTGCACAAGGGCCCATTGTTGGTCAGTTCAGCATTTACTCCTCTGAGGTCTCCGACAGCACGCCACATTAAGAGCTATCAGGGCCTCATGTGCCAGGAAATTCCACCGGTTGTAGGTGTTTCTGAGAGCAGTCCTGTAGAAAAGTTTTATTTTCCCCCAGTTGTTCAGTGTGGGATATACTTTCCACTCAGCTTTTAAAAGCATAATGCGATTTTGAGGTCACTGTCCAGTGGCATTATATAGAATATGTGCTTTCTAAAATGTCCAGATTAAGCTATATATTTACTGCTTCATTTATAATTTTTGGAAGATTTCTCATTATGGAAATGATGTATACATTATTATCTACAGTAAAAGTGCACATGAATACTAAAGCTCTTTCAACAAGTTTAGCATGCTTAGTTGGCTGAAATATTTATAATTTCTTTCTTTGTATATTTCATTATTTGTTTATTTGAAATGCGATGCAGCTAAAACATTAAATTATGACTGCGAGTACAATCTGAAATCTGTAAGGAAAGTGAAGAATTCCAATAAAGTATAATTTAAACTTTGAAGAGTTTCTTACTGCAATAAAACATTAAAAGATGGTGATTGATGGATGATTTAATACTGTAAGTTTAAAAGACGCGAAATTGTAAATTGTAGCTGTTTGTGCTAAGCTTCCCTTTAATTAACCAAAACCTTCCATCTAAATGGCTTGTTTAAGCCCCGGGAAAAAGGATCAAAAGTAGGGAATGTTTTTACTTCCATACACATACACAAGAGACTTAACTGAATGTCTGTAAATGACTAAAAGGTCACATGTGTATAACAGGTCTCATTTAAACAACCCAATGAGGGAACATATTTATGAACAATATACTTGGGTAGATCTTGGAGTTTAAGGTCTTCTAAAGTTTCAGTGCACCTGCTTTCAACTCATGATGGGTTTGATACCAGATCAGATATCAAATTGATTTTGATCAAGTTTTATGTTTCTAGTAGAACACTCACACTTACATACTAAACAGACTATAAGTTCTATAGTGCAGTGTTTCTGGAGGCTGTGAAATGTGTTTATGAAATGTTTCCTGTGGAGAGGTAGCGTGTTAAATTGCAAAATCAGGCCTTGTGGTTATCAAGAATATCCTTATTCTGATGCAAAGATCTAGATCTACTCAGTAGAAAAAAAACACACACATACACATACACCCCTTTGCAGCTAGGCTTATAATTCATCTATATAGTCTTATAGTTACCCATGATAGCAAGATTAATTAGGGGTTTTAGTCATTATGAGTTTGGAACGGTTGTGGGCTGGGGATGACAGAGTGACCCATCTCCAACCCCCCTTCCACCCCCCACCTCCTTTCTCTTTCTATGGCAGCAGGACAGGAGAGATGTATGTACTGTATGAGGAGAATTCATACAGTAATTAATGGACTCCTGTAGATCACTGCCAGACATCTTTCCATGCCGTTGCATGCTCTTACACTCCCCTCAGCCAATTACACGAACTGCATCTTTAACACAACTGTATTATATATTATACACATACTTTTTCCTCTGCAGTGACAATTCATGGGTTTTATAGCACAGATTGGTGGGAATATCTTTTTATAGGAATTAATCATTTTAGGACGTTCACTAGTGTGAATCTTCACTGCTTCAACTTCCTCTCTGTTCCTCTCTGAGCTCTCTGTTTCTCTCTCTACAGTATTTCTCTCTCTTTCACTTTCTCTCTCCACGAACCAATTTTCCAACTATTTACCTTAATTCCCACGGAGAAGCCCCTGGGTCTTAGGTTCCGTTGTCAATGAGAATCTCAGAGCCATACTAGAGCTCAGTTACTTCTTTATGTTTGCAATAAAGTGCACACCAGTACAGCATTTACAACTCAAAAAGCTAGAAACGAAAGAACAGAAAGAAGTCTACATGCTGGTAGTAAACATGTCTCTGTACCTAATATACTATAGCATTACAAATGTATGTCCAGACCTCATGTACTCATACAGACAACATATATTATATTTACAACGAACAGATTTTAAAATGACGTCTCTTGCCGTTTCTTCTGACTGTTTCCATACTTGTGTACATTAAAGTGATGAGCACATGAAACCAGACACTAAAAAGTAGCCCATGATCAAAGCATACACAATTGATGACCAGAGACTTTCCTGTAATCATAAATAATCACACATCCGACCAAATAGATCCATGCCGACTGTTTCAATGCACATCTGGTCATGTGCGTGTTGTGAAATATGCAACAGCTGGCCCGAATCAGACGGCTCCATCTAGAAAAGAGTGGAAATTCAACATGGTACATCTTCCACATGTACTGTGAACATCATGAAGAAAGTCCCTCAATATTTCATTACTGCGACCAGAAAAACACAATTAATGAAAGATGCAGAAGCAAGAAAGTCAACAAGGCCAGATCAAATGCAGAGTGTTCACGAGACCATGAATAATGTGTGAAGTGTGGTGTGAGTGATAGGATGGTGCTATGAGAGACTGGGCATGGGGGCTTGGAAGCATGGCACCAACGCACCAGGCCTGGTGGAGCTGCCAAAGTGTTGTGTGGTATAGGGTGGATCACAGTTTAAGAAGATGTGTGTGTTTGTGTGTGGGATCCCCTGCTTCAAATCTTTGGTGTGCTGTTAGATCTTTTCCTTGTGCTTCATAGCCTACATAATTAATATGACTAATTAATGGTTATTTGTGTAAACAAGGTGCGGTTAAATTAAATACAATGATCTAACTTTTTAATAAAACCCAATCACTTATTGTTAAATACACCCTGCATTCATGTAATTATTTCATCTGCCAATCATGTGGTGCCATCCAAATGTATAAAATCATTCACATACATGGCAATATTTTCTGATAAGGCTTACATCGAACAATGTGACCTCAGTGACTTTGATGAGACATGGATGTTGGTACCAGAAGACCGGAAGATCTGGGGCTTTCAAATACACAGTCTCTAGACTTTACAAAACATGAGTAGAAATAATCAACAATGGGCAGAATCACCACTCTTTACAGTCATGGTAAGCAGAAAAGCAGCACCATACGGATTACCTTGTGCTCCTACTAGAGAAGAAGACCACGTCAGGATAAACTCGTGTTAGCCAGAGCAGTTAGGCAGTGTTTCTGTGTATGCATTATTTTATGGATTGTGCTGCTCTTACATGATTAGATGATTAGATTATTTCCAGAATGATTAGGAGTACCAGGGTATCTTTTAAACTGACTATAAAGGGCATTCTCTCAACATCTATACAGTAAGTATCTTTTTTTTCCTTATTTAGTCTAACATCAAGGGGTCAGTAATATATTCTTACAATTACATCATCTTATATTGGCAAATACAGTATGGTGATGTGAATCTCTTTAGACAGACACATAATACACGGTGTAGGGGAAGCTATGTAAAAGTTGCATACAATTGTAAATGAAGGAAACATTCAGGATCATGTGTAGTGTAGGCACACAAAAGTTTATGCATGAAGATTTTTAATTTAAAAGTAACTTGAGCTGATTATGTGAACAAGGGAAATGATGGTGTAGAGTTTTGCCACCAAGGAATTGGAAACGATACATTATTTTGACAATACCGTAGCTACTGTAACAGTATTAAAATGTATTTATGCTGGTAGCATCACTACTTATCACTGGATACTCTCTAACACTGAAAATAAGCGAATACATTAATCAGCTCAGTTTGACAAACGCTGCAGTCGTTGATTCCGCTCGTTTCAGCAGCACTGCCATAATCATTCCTTAAGCTTACCTTGTCCTATGCATTTACTTTTACATTTACAGTGAAGACATAGTGATGGCCCATGTTTTATCACAAGCAGACTCAGAATACTCTGCAGTGTGTTTCTGGAGATTTTTACAGGATGAACTGTTAAATATTTAATAGACACACAAGGAGATGTCATTAAAACCTGTGACACAACATCCAACCTTAATCTCCATATTTTTCAGTTGTCTCGTCCAGCTTTTCAGCAGTCATAGCTCAGCGAAGTGTGACGCAACACACCTTATTATCCACAGCTTCGCTTTCATACCGTGAGCGCAATGTGTCATCATGCTGTAGGAGCACAAGGTGAATGTTGACTGCACGCTCATAAAAATCAACATTAGTTGATTTCTGGAAAGTCAATGCAAAAAAAAAGAAAAAATCAAGAAAACATTGAGAACGAGGAAAAATATATAAGTGCTGACAGCTCAACTAGACCAATGAGTCATGACAAAAGGAAAAAAAAAAGTTGTGAGTAAAATTTGGCTCTGTGAAGTGTTTTCAGAGTAATGCCTCTGCAGTTAATCAGTTGATTCAATGTATTGTCGATGTTTTCTGTTTTGGCTCGACTGGCCACTCAAAGTAATTGATTTTGTATGGTGAGCTTGGAATGCTTATTTTGTGCTCCAGGTCTCTCTCTCCCCCTCTCTCTCCCTCTCTCTCTCCTCACACAGCATCCTCTCTCTTCCCCAAAGGAATAAATCAAAGACCATGGCAGCTGAGTTGTTTCACAGCTGTGTATTTGTTTTTTATAAAAAGAACAAAAAAAGAAAGAAAAATAAAGGATGGGGTATTTTTTTTGATGCATTAATACGACTTGTTTAACCCATTATGGGGCTCTCATTGAACTACTTAAATTTTTCAAAAACATGTATGTATACAGTAAAGATATTTTAAAAACAGAAATAAAGTTAACGGCACATTTATCTCTATACATACAGTAAAAGAAAGGCTTTGTTTGTACATTGGTCAAAATTCCCTCTTTCAGTGATATCCTTACATTTCATACATTGGAGCAATTGGATCTCTCAGAAAATTTTCTGTTTGTATGTCTGTATGTGTGTACAGCCAGTTTGTCACAGCATCACACAAACCTGGCAAGACAAAATTCAATGAAATCTTTGTAGTGCTTAGATAACTGTCTGAAGCTATAAATTAAATCAAAATGTAAAGTAAAAGTAAAAAGTAAAAGTGATGTTATGAACAGTTATGTGCCGAATTTTAGAATCTCCTTTAAAATAAACTACTAATAAATTACTGTAAATCAATCAATCATTCATTCATTTTCTATACCGCTTAATCCTGTGTTCAGGGTCACGGGAGACCTGGAGCCTATCCCAGGAGACTTCGGGCACAAGGAGGGGTACACCCTGGACAGGGTGCCAATCCATCGCAGGGCACACACACACCCAATCACACACTACGGGCAATTTTTGGGAACGCCAATTAGCCTAACCTGCATATCTTTGGACTGTGGGAGGAAACCGGAGTACCCGGAGGAAACCCACCAAGCACGGGGAGAACATGCAAACTCCATGCACACAGAGACGGGAATCGAGCCTGGCCGGGGAATCGAACCCAGACCCTGGAGGTGCAAGGCGACAGTGCTAACCACTACACCACCGCGCCGCCCACTACTATAAATAAATGAAATAATAACAGCACTGAAGTGGTATACGGTAAATGAATTTTAAAGCACTGGAGTCATTTTAAGACAATGCTTAATCTTTATTCAATCTATTTCTTTTTTTTTTTATTTCTCATCTGTAATTCACTCTCTGATTACCAATCAGGGAGTGTATTTGACTGACAACAAAAGTATTACTTACAAGTTATCTTAAACAAGCGTGAGATATTCAACCTTAAAAATGATATTTTTTGTATTAATAAGTTAGACAGACATACATATACATGAGCTTCAACCTGAAATAATAATATCACTGATTACATTAAAGCTGATCAGCTTTTTTTTTTTAACCTTAAAACTATTTCTATACGCTCTTATCCCTTCAGTGACAGGTACTGTACTTCCCCTAGTTTAAACATAAAAAAATGAAAAATACAAAATACAAAAATATAGATTTTATACAATATGTGATCTTAAATGAATAGTTATGTTGACGGTGAAAGCTTGTTCTACTGCTTGTTCTTGGCTGAGAAGAGGGGAATCTGAAGCTGTTGTAGCTCATCCACGTTAACGTTTGCTGTGTTGTGCTGCTTTTCTGCTCAGCACAGTTGTAAAGTGTGCTTATTTAAATGACTATAGTACAGTATTCCCTTCCTGTCAGTCTAGTTAATCACCTCTTATAAAACGAGATTTTAGTCTGCAGACCTTCCACAAACAGAATTTATTTTGTTTGTTTGTTTGCTTTTTTTTTTTTCATTGTTCTTTGTAAACTCTAGAGACAGAAGATCAGCAGTTTATGAAATACTCAAACCAGCCAACAACACCGAGCCATGGATAAAGTCACCAAAATCACATGTTTTCTTTATTCTGATGTTTTATGTAAACATTAACTGAAGCTCTTGACCTGAATCTATATGATGGTCTCCCATGTGATTGGATGATTGGATAACTGCATAAAAGCGCAGGTGTACAGGTGTTCCTAATTAAGTAGATGGTGAGTTTAGATACCCTATAGTAAAAGCATGCTCCACTAATCATGCCTGTTTGTAAATATTTTACAAGCCCCTTGTCACTGCTGGAGAGTGTTTCAGTCTGGACATTGCCCAGATTCCCTTTAAAGTATCTCGCTTTTTTGTCACAGGCTGTTGGAAAGTGCAGTGCTAAAAGCCCCTAGGGTGGAGAGAGAGACTATCTAGATTCCAGTTTCTTATCCCAAATAAGCCCTTGAATCCTTCTACACCCATTTAGCCTTCTCACCCGTGAGCTTAAGACCCAGGCATCTTCTTACTTCACAGCTCCCTCGCTCCACCATGTTAAAATAGCGAGTTTATGGCCGTTCATCTCAATAATCAATCCTGTGTATGTGTGTGTGTGTGTGTAAGTGCGTGCTTTGTGGGTAACAACGAAGCAGGCTAACAAGAGGGCAGGCTTTCTGCCAACTTCCAAATGCTCTGTTCATTTTTCTTCTTCTGTTCTTTATTTTCAAAGGTAACTTTTCAAAGTATGTCCCTCTGAGACTGAAAAAGACACCGGAGGTCGCACAGTTTGATAAGCCATCAATCTGAAATGTCTCTGATGAAGACCTTTTAAAGAGCAGGGTTGCGCGGCAACATAAAGAAAGTCTTTAATATGGTTTGCATTTACATTGTGCAAATATGACACAGTTGTAAAACACAATGTCTAAACAGGCTGCACAGAGAGAGGAAACAAGGGTTTTGGCAACAAATCATGAAAGCTGTACAAGTCGAATGTATATGCATACTCTAGAAAACTTCTCATGCTGTTACTTTGTGTTTTGAGGCAGGTTTCAGTGGGAACATTGGGCCTCATTTATCTTATAGTTAAATTGTATGTGTGTAGTGGTCACACACACACATTCCCGCCTCTGTGTGCATGTTCTCCCTGTGCTTGGTGGGTTTCCTCTGGGTTCTCCGGTTTCCTTCCACAATCAAAAGATCTGCAGATTAGGCTAATTGGCATTCCCAATTGATCATAGTGTGTGTGAGTGTATGTGTGTTTGCCCTGCGATGGATTGGCACTCTGTCCAGGGTGTACCCCGCCTCATGCCCTAAGTCTCCTGAGATAGGCTCCCGTGACCCTGTATACAGGATAAAGCGGTATAGACAATGAGTGAGTAAATTGCTTATTTTCTTCATACTCAAAACGCGAATGTTGATAGATCACATACAAAGCACTTTTATATGTTGCTCTGAACATAAGGGCATCTACTAAATGCAGTTTAAATGTAAGCAGTTTAGACTTCACAGTATAATCCATATACAGAAATGTAGTGATCCATGCAAAGTTTATGGCGTGAAGTTGATCAAGTTTTTATGATTAAATTCACAAAGATAAAGAGAACGTCTCGGGTTACTTTGCTGTAACCCTGTTCCCTGAAAAGGCGGGAACGAGATGCGTCTCATCAGATGACGTCACCCGACGAGGTTATATAAGCCAAAATTTGGCGTGTTTGATGCACACATGATTCACAACCGGCAACACGAAAAGATGTTCCCATAGCGTTTTCACGCAGCATCGAGTGTAGCCTTTGAAAGGGAACACAAAAGATTTTCAGAAATTAAGCTTTGCAATACCAAATTTGCTGTAAAAACACTCTTGTGTATGATTTAAAAATAAATCTGTTCTTATCTAGCTGGATAAATGAGGCTCATTTCTAGATGAAATCTAGAAATTTATATCCTTGCAGAGATGTTTGGTTTTTACTGTGGCAACACTACAGTCATTGCATTACAGTCATAATGCATACAGGTATTATGATGTTTTTGAATGTCAGAAATCTTTTTGTTGGACCACAGTAGTCTAAAGGCCTTTGGAATAATGTTTACCAAATGACATGAACACAATCACTGGGCATCAAACCCAGCCATGGCTGTGAGAGCACTGAGTGTTACCGACTAGTCCACCAAGGAACGTACTGCTGACATTGTTAAATGTACATAGATTGCTTTGGCAAAGTAGAGGCACCACAAAATAACCCCTCCAAGTAAAAAATGCAATTGACAAGGGAAATTGGTACAAGGATTTCCTGCGTCTAGCAAAATCCAAGGTTCTTCTTATATGAAATGGTGTAGTTTTTGCATATAATTTACAGAAACCTGCACACATCCTCCTGTATACTTTAAACCATCTTTACATTACTTATAACATCTAATACAATGTTAATACTATGCAAATAGATAAACTATTGTTTAGATGAATAATGACAGGATAAAAAAGCTTTCTTGAGAACCCACAGTAGAACCCTGTGTGTGTGTGTGTGTGTGTGTGTGAGAGAGAGAGAGAGAGGGAGAGAGAGAGAATATGGAGGAAGGCTCAGGAGACAGGCACAACTGCAGCTGAGCTTGTGTTTATTCAGCATTTCAGCACACTTTCAAAAACTCAACAAAACCAAAACAATTCAACAGAAACTGGTCCGTCCCCAGACTCTTAGCTTTTCTTTCATCAAGTTCAAACTCGCACATCGAGGTATACAGTATGTGTGTGTGTGTGCAGGGGAGATGCTTTAGTGCTGCCGATGCTTTAGTTAGAAACATTATACTGTGCGTAGGGTTTAGGTTATGCCTGTTCGTGTTAGTTCAGCACAGTGCTCACTACATGGCAAATTTAAGTTTTACTTTTTGGAACTTTTTCCTTGTGCATTTATTTAATTATTTAATACAAAGTTTTCACATGATCGCATTATTCACATCATGTCACATGCTTACTTAAGTTTAAATGTCCAATCGTGAAATGGACCTTGATATATTTTATAGTGATCACATATTACTCACATGATCACATCCATAAAAATACATCATACCATGTAACATGTATATGTTTATTTTTCCCATATGGGCACCCCTCCTTTAAAAACAATTGGTTTAGTTTAACATTTGCTACGTTCAAGTCAGTTGAAGTGATGTGAAATGGGTTTTAGTGCCATTCCCTCATATAAATGTTTACATTGGAATGAAACTTTCTCCTTGACAAGCATGGCGTACCATTTAATAATAGAGCAGCATGATACTCAGGACTACATTAAGTCCAATTCACGACACTTTGAGCTGTATACACAGATAAAAAATACACAGAACAGTGCCAACCAGTCAAAACAATAGTGTGAGGAAGCACCTAATGCAAATAATTGACATGAACCATAATGCATGTTCTAGGAAATCTCCTACTATTATCGCTGTGTAAATCAGGGACTGGAAAAAAAAGGTGATATTATGAAGTCACAGCAAAAAAAAAAAAAAAAAAAAAGAGTTAGAAAGGCCCAAGATGTCATTACAACATGATCCTGCAGTACTCTCACCACAGGGGAGACAAGACAACACTGGCAAATCAATATGGTCTAACTCTAACGGAGAAACTGTCTCCTCTGCCGTGCTGCCCTTAAAGAAAAATAGTCTTCTTCCTCAGCTCCCAAAGAGAGTGCTGTGTGATATAGTCAACTGTCCTGAGCACGCTCAGTAACACAGTGCCTCTCTGTTACGGCTCAGCACGGCTGCTTGCATGCACCCAGACAGCGATGTGTGAGCTCGTGAAAGTGCCAGCAGGGGCCATCCAGCTGAAGGAGGGAGGATTTATGACCTGCCGAGTTAGAGAAAAGTGTGAAACGAGTTCAATGTGAATATCTCTCAGCGTGTCCTTTGGCTAGTACTCTAATAGTACCAGACAATATAGGATACAGATCTGCATTCAGAACTGTCTAGTCTCTGGTTAAATATCTGTTGCCCACTACATAATGCTCTCCCTTAAGGTAGGAGATATATTTAGAATGTCAAGGTACTGTAGCTAGTTACAAGCACACTACACTCTAAAAAATAAAACTGTGCTGTACTCAATTTTTTTGGTGAAACATTTTTACACTTAAAAATATCAATGTCAATCTAAAAATTTAAAAAATCATGTAAAATATACTTCATGAATGAAGTACAAGTCAGTAAAAAAAATAAGTAGACCTGAATAACTTTTTGTAGTAGGTTACCCAAGTGAAAATGAGTAAAATAATTGAGTAGATATGATTGAAATGGAAGGTAGAAGAAACTGAAAATTTCACTATTATTTAACAAACAAATGTGCTACATTTACTTGTTTTAAATAAATTTAATTCATACTGGTCTATCACAGAATTAATATCTTACACTATTTTTTTAAATACTGTATATTTAGTTTTTAATCAAGTTTTTTTTTCAATTTAGGTCAATGTATCTAATGACATATCTAATTATAAACAAAGACACAATACACACATTACCATTTTAATTAAACATTTATTTGCCAAATCTGACAAGACATGACGTCTAAACTCAATCTGGTTTACTTTGCAAATGACATGTAACATGATCATAAACAATGAGCTGAATTGATCTCATTATTAAACAGTCTGACAAACAATACTTCTGTCACAAGTATTATACAGATAATATGTGGAAAGTAGACTTTTGTATTAGAATCGAATCACAGTCACATTTTACATCTGAAAGACTGCAGACCTTCACACTTCAGTTTCCTTCAAACTGTGGAAAGTTGTATGGACAAATGTGTGTGAAGACATTCCCAGGTCTTAAAGAAGCAATGACAGTCTAAATGAAGACAGGACACTGAATATCATTGATCAACAGTACCATGCTTCACTCCATAATGATCAAAATTCCTTTTGTTGATGCGACAAATGTGCAGAGCTTACACCGCCATCCCATAAGCTGGCACCTAAAAAAGGAATTATAGTATACAAGTAAGTACAAGTGTGACTGTTACTATATGCATCATCACACTGATCTATAAGTGGTGTTCAAGTCAAAGCGGGACTTGTGATGAAAATTCTCTGAAACGAAGACGTAAAACTGATTTGATTTTACATAGACCATTGCTGGTAAAATGGTGAACATTTCAGTGGAATGCTTTTACAAAAAACAGACTGCTTTGATCACCAAAGGCGTTTTGCTCTTGCAGAACAATGCACAACCTCATATATAGAGACAGAAATATAGAGAGAAATAAAGGGAGCTTTTACTCTAATAAGTGTGTTCTGTTATTCTGCACAATTAAAAGTCCTGCTTTGACTTGAATGTCCCTTGTACATGTCTTTGTCCCTTGTATAAAAATGATACAAGAACTTTATTTACGCATTACTATCAACTATATAATTTTTTTACTTTAGTTACTGGAAAATCTTGTATATTCTAGTGGATTCAATATATTCTGGATTAAAAATAGGTAAAGTGAAATATTTCCAGCCTTGTTTCAATTTCTATCTTGGATTCAATGTTTACACATTTAATACTTCTGAAACATTTAAAAAGTTACCTCCAGTTTTATCTCCATTCAACTTCTCTTCTTTAGTGGTGTTGGTGCTGTGAAAGAGATATTGAAAATATATAACGTTTCACGAAAATGATTTAAAAATCAGTTTTAGTTTTTTTTTTTACTTACATATTACAACATACATAACATATTTCACTTCAATATTTAAATTTTATATTATTTCTCCCAATTATAATTCTGAGAGAAATGTTGTAGGCCTACTTTTACTTCATTTATTTCATCAACTGCCATTTTAATAATGTTTAAGTACACGGTTATGTTTGTGAAGTACTTGTAGTACTTTTGTACTTCAAATACATTAGAAGTTTAGAATGGCATGTGCTTATGACTTTAACTTGAGTAAAAGGTTTGAAGTTCTATTGTTTTAAACAAAGCTATACACCATTATACTGCTAATCATGACTGGAGCTGTGCTGGACTCAGCGCTGTTGCTCTCCCGGTGTGTAAACAGTGCCAGAGTCCGGACACTGCACCTCATTTCTGCTGTTTAAATCTGCTTTGTTCTGCGTTTCCTCCTTAAAGTGTCGGAGTGACCCGAGCAGACTCGCGGTTCAGTGTGTGAGGTGGACCCGGTACACACGCGGTAATTATTTGAACACGCTAGTTTTATATCATCGCCACAGTGACGGTTGGCTGCGCAAAATCACCGCATTCGGCGGGAGAAATTCAAATATTGCGGCACAACCGCGGCCGGTTACACCGAGAAACCCGGACATGCACGCGCACGCGGCTCGGTGTTAAATCTCTCCTTTTACACCAGAGTTTAAGTGTCTCCTAACCCTAACCCAGATTTTAAGTGTCTGTATTAACGCCGCTTTACCTGAGCAGTTCGGTGGTTGGAACAAACAATTAAAATGACAATGAACACCAGGACTGACCTGTTGCTAGCTATCGTTAGCTATGTAGCTCGGCTGTGACAGGATTCAGAACAATAACTGACACACTATAAAGTTGTGTATACAGACAGACAGAGGCATTATTTCAGTAACTTGTGTTAGCTGTTTACTCACCAGGATTTATAAGGAATGTTCCAGGAGCCATTCTCACATCCTCACAGCCTTCTGGTCTCTGATGTTACACCAGATTTCCCATGAGCACTTGCGCAGGGCAATTTACTAAATTATTTAAGTTTTTCTTGTTAAACATAAAGAATATTGAGTTGGAATGAGTGATAATTGTAGTTCTTTAAACTAATCAGCATTAATTACTCCATTACCAAATATTTTGATTGAAATGTATCAAAAATATTAAGTGGATGTTAAAAATATAATTCAGTTAGTCAAATACTAATTTCTATTTGTGAAATAAACTTAAATTGTAGTGTAAATTGAAGACAAACAGAACAGTAGTTTTTTTAGGCATTTATTTTGATTTGTCTAACTCAAACAATCATGTATGTGACTTTTAGAGATTTTATTAAGGTAACATAACCTGTTTATTACTGTGAAATTTACAAGGCCACAGAATCATTTTTTAGAGTGTATACAGTATATACATAGCAGCTGAATCCATTAAAAAAAATATTACGCAATATATAAATACTGATTTTCTTTGACACGAATGAAAAAAAAAAATACAATATAAATAGTGACATTTCTTTTTGGTGGCTGAAGCCGAAATGGCATTCAATAGTAATAGAAATCATGTCAATACGCAATACTGTACAGTAGCAAGTCAACATAAAAACATGTTGCGATAAGAATTTACAGGACTGGGACAAAACAGTCAAGTCAAGTCAAATCAAATTGGCTTTTATTGTCATTTCAACCATATATAGCTCAGTACACAATTACATTTACAGTATGACATTTGGCAGAACCTTTATCGAGAGTGACTTTTATCTTTTATATCTATTATATCTGAGCAGTTGATTATTAAGGGCCCAGCTCAAGGACCCAACAGTAGCAACTTGATGGTTGTGGGGTTTGAACCTGGGATCTTCAGAACCATAGTCCAATGTCTTAACCAGCCACTTACTGTACACAGTGAAATGAAACAACGCTTCTCCACGACCAAGGTGCTACAGTACATAAAACGTAAATTGATAATAATAATAATAATAATAATAATGCATTTTATTTACATACTGTAGGTGCCTTTATGGTCATCTAAGGTTGCCATCCAGATCAAACAAGAATAAATTAAACAATAAAACAAGATAACATTGATAACAGAGATAACATTGAGTAGAAAGAGAAGTTTAAAATAAAAAATATAATTTAAAAGAGACAGTGTCATAATTTAAGACATTAAAAAAATTGATGATTCAGAAGGAGGTTTAAATGGTGATTTAAGACATTTATTATTTGAGATTTGAGTGCAGCCTTAGTGCAGTACATCATGTAGAATAACAGTTTCTAAATAAATGGGTCTTAAGTTGAGTTTACAAGCTAAGATACCTAATTAGTTAACAAGAGAAGACATCTAATTAGCTAACTAGCTAATATGTTAGCTGACTAGCTAGGACAAACAGCTGTGTGGCCATAAGAATACCAATATTTAGTGAGGCTAATTAAAACAAAAAGTCTTCAGTTTGCTGACTGGACTTTGGACCAATGTAAACATTGGACTTTGGAGTAGAGTAAGAAGTAACAGCAATAAAGTCATGTCCACTGTACAAGCCTCTGGAAGCAGTGTTATGAGATGTTATTGGTCAGGTCTATGCTCAGTATCTTTATGTGGTAATGAAATAAGGTCAGCTGATGACCTCCAGTAAATGTATTGAATGATCAAGTTATCACATATCCGGCGTTTTTCCTTCGCTGATGGCACAGTCATATTGCAGGATTCAAATTGTGAAAGATTAGTTCTGGGGGCATCAGGAATAATTTTCACACATGAACTGGCTGTCACATTGTGTGCCATAATCAAAGCTAAAGGCATTTGAATGAAATCCTTGAGTGTGCATGCCATAGTGTTCTTCCCAGTGACACTGGGGATTGTGGTTGTACAATCAATGACCTCAACTATTTTTAGT
Organism: Channallabes apus; assembly: GCA_030522415.1. Taxonomy (NCBI): domain Eukaryota; kingdom Metazoa; phylum Chordata; class Actinopteri; order Siluriformes; family Clariidae; genus Channallabes; species Channallabes apus. The sequence goes on from CM060116.1 coordinate 14,959,797, forward strand.
TTCACCTATAAATCCCAGTACAGCATGTCTGGTACCTGGGAAAAATCCTACCCAATGTCTTAGGCATATTACGGGTGGTTGATACAGTACAACTTCCTTGGCAGTGAAAACAGTGATAACTTTTGGGATCATGGATTTTTTTAGGTGATGTAAAAGTGCAAGTGAAAGTGAAGCACAACTTTAGAAGTCAAAATCAAGCAGAAACAAAGGAGCACACACAGACTTTTTAGGAATTGTTCCACATGATACACACGCTTATGGTTATATAAATTGTGATGTGCTTGATCCTCAGTTGTGTATCATATGACTCAGTAGGGCAGATGCCTGCAGCAGGGCAGTCACAGAGGCAGAATGATGTCTCCTAAAGGAGCTGAATAACCATCACCCCTCCCCACCCCAGTCTCCAGTAAGTCTATCGTCCTGTATGAAGAAACCAAATAAAATAATGAATGTGTGCATACTGTGTGTGTGCGCGCGCGCGTGTGCACGTGTGTGCATTTGCATGTGATCATCCCTGTTGCTGTGATCAAATGATAAATGCATCTGAATGAATATGGACGCTTGTGGAGTGTGTGGAGTATTTTTATAGTTTAGCACTAAAACACAGGGCCTAAGAACAACAGCAGTGGGTCCCTCTAATTGCCCATAAGTGCTGAGCTGCCCTGTGGGTCTGCAGACGCTGCCAGAATTCCAGGGTTCAGTGGCTTCTGTTTCAGCTCGCTCTGCTGTCAAAATCAGACTATAAAAGACACATACTGACTTGAGTCACTCTTTGCCTCTGCTGCACTGTCTCAGCAGCCAGCTTTTGACATCTGGGCCTATTTCAAGCCAAGCCAGTGATTGGCCACTGTTTAGCCTTGGCCTACACCATTTCATGCTTTGTAGCACTGTAACTAAAATCAGGTCCTGTATCTTTAGACATGCTGCAGTGACTGTTATGGATCATTTCAAGTTGTTTGAGGTTTGTTAAAAGGACGGTTCTATTTTAACTGACTTATTTGTACTGGGCTGCGATACATTTAAGTGATATTTGGACACCATACAGACAGACACACACACACACACACACACACACACACACCTCCTTTTATTGTTTCAGATAAAACTGAATTAGTGATGTAATATGTGATGTTCACAGGCTGGATTTGCCATACTTCTTAACTGACAAAATTCAGAACTGGGATTGTATGTTACTGTATGTTCCACTTACACACAAAGACCAGAGTTTAAGTTACTGTATTCACGTTAATTTTGCTATCTTGACAATTCATACTCAGAAGTAGAGATGTTCCGATACCATTTTTCACCTCTCGATACCGATTCCGATACTTGGGCTCAGGGTATCGGCCGATACCGAGTACCGATCCGATACCTGGGTGTGTATCTGTACTGTGTGTGTGTGTGTGTGTGTGTGTGTGTGTATATATATATATATATATAGATATGTGTGTATATATTATGTATGTGTATATATACGTACATACACATATATATATATATATATACAGTGGTGTGAAAAACTATTTGCCCACCTCCTGATTTCTTATTCTTTTGCATGTTTGTTACACAAAATGTTTCTGATCATCAAACACATTTAACTATTAGTCAAAGATAACACAAGTAAACACAAAATGCAGTTTTTAAATGAGGGGTTTTATTATTTAGGGAGAAAAAAAATCCAAACCTACATGGCCCTGTGTGAAAAAGTAATTGCCCCCTGAACCTAATAACTGGTTGGGCCACCCTTAGCAGCAATAACTGCAATCAAGCGTTTGCGATAACTTGCAACGAGTCTTTTACAGCGCTCTGGAGGAATTTTGGCCCACTCATCTTTGCAGAATTGTTGTAATTCAGCTTTATTTGAGGGTTTTCTAGCATGAACCGCCTTTTTAAGGTCATGCCACAACATCTCAATAGGATTCAGGTCAGGACTTTGACTAGGCCACTCCAAAGTCTTCATTTTGTTTTTGTTCAGCCATTCAGAGGTGGATTTGCTGGTGTGTTTTGGGTCATTGTCCTGCTGCAGCACCCAAGATCGCTTCAGCTTGAGTTGACGAACAGATGGCCAGACATTCTCCTTCAGGATTTTTTGGTAGACAGTAGAATTCATATTTCCATCTATCACAGCAAGCCTTCCAGGTCCTGAAGCAGCAAAACAACCCCAGACCATCACACTACCACCACCATATTTTACTGTTGGTATGATGTTCTTTTTCTGAAATGCTGTGTAACTTTTACGCCAGATGTAACGGGACACGCACCTTCCAAAAAGTTCAACTTTTGTCTCATCGGTCCACAAGGTATTTTCCCAAAAGTCTTGGCAATCATTGAGATGTTTTTTAGCAAAATTGAGACGAGCCTTAATGTTCTTTTTGCTTAAAAGTGGTTTGCGCCTTGGAAATCTGCCATGCAGGCCGTTTTTGCCCAGTCTCTTTCTTATGGTGGAGTCGTGAACACTGACCTTAATTGAGGCAAGTGAGGACTGCAGTTCTATAGATGTTGTCCTGGGGTCTTTTGTGGCCTCTCGGATGAGTTGTCTCTGCGCTCTTGGGGTAATTTTGGTCGGCCGGCCACTCCTGGGAAGGTTCACCACTGTTCCATGTTTTTGCCATTTGTGGATAATGGCTCTCACTGTGGTTCGCTGGAGTCCCAAAGCTTTAGAAATGGCTTTATAACCTTTACCAGACTGATAGATCTCAATTACTTTTGTTCTCATTTGTTCCTGAATTTCTTTGGATCTTGGCATGATGTCTAGCTTTTGAGGTGCTTTTGGTCTACTTCTCTGTGTCAGGTAGCTCCTATTTAAGTGATTTCTTGATTGAAACAGGTGTGGCAGTAATCAGGCCTGGGGGTGACTACAGAAATTGAACTCAGGTGTGATAAACCACAGTTAAGTTATTTTTTAACAAGGGGGGCAATCACTTTTTCACACAGGGCCATGTAGATTTGGAGTTTTTTTTCTCCCTTAATAACGTAAACCTTCATTTAAAAACTGCATTTTGTGTTCAATTATGTTATCTTTGACTAATAGTTAACGGTTTTTGATGAGCAGAAACATTTAAGTGTGACAAACATGCAAAAGAATAAGAAATCAGGAAGGGGGCAAATAGTTTTTCACACCACTGTATATATATATATATATATATATATATATATATATATATATATATAATTTCTTTTTTACTGTAAGTAAAATACTACTAGCCCTGTGTAAAGGGTTTGACCCTAAGTGCACGGGCGACACCATGAAACACGGACACGAGGCGAGGTCTTACAGGAAAAAGGGTCATTTATTTAGAGAAACAGGTAAGGAAAGGGTTAAAGGCTCTCTGTGGTCTTTTCCCCTTCTGCGGCAGGGATGCGAAGGCGGGCTCTACGCGGAAGTGATCGTGCAGCTCGTTCACGCGCTCCTCTCGCGGAGATTAAAGGCGCCCACCTTTTTAAAGTCTCTGGGGCGCATCACATCGCCCCGCTCTTGTGCCACCGTCTCTCATAAAATCCACCGCGTCGCAAAGTCCAGCTTCCCAACAGTCAGACCCCAAGCTACACTCCCCGCTGTGTTTTATAGCGCCGATAGCTCATGGGCCGTTGCCTGATTCTGCGGCCCTGCTACTGTACTTCACTTACCTAAAGGGGGGGGAGGCCGCCTAACTAGTGAGCGAGGTGCGATATCAATTTGGGCGCATGCCGTGACACTCTGTAAGTAAGCTAACCTAGCAAAGCTAACGGGCATAAATAGGTTATGTTTAGGAAAATGGTATCGGATCGGTACGTGGACTCAAGTACTCGCCGATTCCGATGCCAGGTTTTTTTGTGGTATCGGCAGCATTTCCGATACCAGTATCGGAATCGGAACAACCCTACTCAGAAGTGCAAGTAACCTGAAATTGTTTGTAATTTGAATGCACCTGAATCTGAAACACCGTGTACAGTATATGTGCGTAGATTTCCTGGGCAATTGCCTCATTAGTCAGTCTTACTTTAGCTTGAACTGATTCCTCAAATATCAAATAAATATCAGATTTTCTTTTCTCGTTTATTTTTTTCCCTACTGAATGTAGTCACTACGGTTTCTGTCCTCCTGTGTTTGGTTGTAAGTATCAGCACGTGAGTTTGGAAATACCCACATGCATCTAATCTGATCAGTTTAATTCTTTGTAAATGGTTATGATCTCAAACGACATATGGAAGTGTTTTAGGTCTAATTTTAAAAGGAAATAAAACCAAATTTTTATGTCCATGCTTGCTCCAAAAAAACAAACAAACAAACAAACAAACAAACAAACAAACAAAACAACAACGGCAAAAACGAAAAACCCTGATGTGTTACATTTGATTCCTGTCACCTGATCAGGTGAGTCTTATTTATTATTTTTTATGATAAGGATAATGATTATTATTATTAATTATTCATTCATTCAACTTCAACCTATCCCAGGATATTTTGGGCATGAACCTGGGTACACACTGGATAGGGTGCCAATCCATTGCAGGTCTCACACACACACACACACAGACACGGACACACTCACACGAGTTAGCCTAATGTGCATGTCCTTAGACTGTGGGAGGTACGGTGGCCCAGAAGGGCAAATCATCTTTCCTGTATATGTGTATGTTTCTTCCCTTGTAAGTGTGTTTTTTCCCCTTGTAAATGTATGCTTTTTCCTTAAAAATGTGTGCTTTTGTTCAGGTTCTATCTATTCTGTTATAAAGTCATAAAATACGCGTTTATACTCCTTATATATGTACACTTGTGTCTTTTCCTTCTCACAGTGAGCTATATGTAAATTACCAACTGCCTGTGTATCAGCAGATTTCTACACCAGCTTTACATCCTGAGCAGAAGGTGAGTGCTCGGAAGTATTTACCTCTCTTTTCAGGAACTGTGCACCACTGAGCACATCTTAATCAGGGGACAGGGACACATACATCTGTCTCTTCATGGACACGATGAGTGTGTTAACAAATGGGGCCAAATTGTGCAACAATACTTAATGGCAAAACAAAATAATTGTACACAGCATTACTAAAAGCTCTTCTATAAAATGTATGAAATTGAGTGTGTGTCAAGCTGCATAGCAACATCATGAATTCTTTTTACCAAACACTTATATTAACATCATGTCTTTATTAGAGATGTTCCGATACCATTTTTCCCCTCCCGATACCGATTCCGATCCTTGGGCTCAGGGTATCGGCCGATACCGAGTACTGATCTGATACCCGATACCTTGGTGTGTATCTGTACAGTATATATATATATATATAGCATTTCTTTTTTTAAGTAAAATACTACTAGCCCTGTGTAACAGGTTCGACCCTAAGTGCACGGGCGACACGATGAAACACGGACACGAGGCGAGGCCTTACAGGGAAAAGGGTAATTTGTTTCGAAAAATGGGGAAGGAAAGGGTTAAAGGCTCTCTGCGGCCTTTTCCACTTCGGCGGCAGGGATGCGAAGGCGGGCTCTACGTAGAAATGAAGGTGCCGCGGGAGCTCGCGCAGCTCGTTCACGCGCTCCTCTCGCGGAGATCCCCCTTTTTAAAGTCTCTGGGGCGCATCACATCGCCCCGCTCTTGTGCCACTGTCTCTCATTAAATCCACCGCGTCGCAAAGTCCAGCTTCCCAACAGTCAGACCCCGAGCTACACTCCCCGCTGTGTTTTATAGCGCCGGGATCATTAGCAGCGATAGCTCATGGGCCGTTGCCTGATTCTGCGGCCCTGCTGGTTCACATACCTAAAGGGGGGGGAGGCCGCCTAACTAGTGAGCGAGGAGCGATATCAATTTGGATGCACGCCCATCACAGGCGCACACCGTGACACTCTGTAAGTAAGCTAAGCTAGCAAAACTAGCAGGCATAAATAGGTTATGTTTAGGAAAATGTTATTGGATCGGTACATGGACTCAAATACTCGCCGATTCCTCTGCCTTCTTGCACCACCAAAACATACATGTACTTCATTAATTTGTAAATAACGTGTTTAATGTAATTTATAGTTGAGTATTTCCAGTTTGCTAATAATTCAGTAAAATGACGAATAGAATTTGATGTTACTTCATACTGTATGAGGGTACAGGTTTATACAGTTCCACTCTGTACAGACTTATCCACATACATACAGTATACATTTATCCACACTGTATGAGGGTACAGGCTGATACAGAATTCATTACTGCACCTTGTGTGAAAGTACAGATTTGTATACCAGGGGGCCAGGGGTAGCTCAGTGGTTAAGGCACTGGACTGCGGTTTGGAAGATCCCAGGTTCAAACCCCACAACCACCAAATTGCCACTGTTGGGCCCTTGAGCAAGGCCCTTAACCCTCAACTGCTCAGATGTGTAATGAGATAAAAATGTAAGTCGCTCTGGATAAGAGCGTCTGACAAATGCCTAAATGTAAATGTATACAGTATGGGATTTTAACATCATTACTGTTTTTCTGCTAACTGAAGCCTTCTGCCTTGATCATGATGCTTCAGTTCAAACAACATTCTGCATAATATCAATACATTAATATCATACGCTCAGTAGTTAAAAGCAGAGTTTCTTAAATGTTTTACAGCAAAGGACTCCTTTAACTCTTAAACAAACCCCACAGACTCCATCGGATACATTTTACTTACACTGCATCTCAAAATTAGAATATCATGGAATTTATAATTTGTTTTATGTAATTAATAAACTCGTATTCAATGTTTATTACACATGAAGCTGATTACTGCTTACACCTAAGAAAAAAAAAATCCAGCATGTCAAAATATTAGAATATTTCTCTTAGAGTTTGATGAAATTACTACTGTATTTAATACTGTGTATCTTTCGGTCTTGTTCAGTACACACAACTATGATCACAGGGACGACTGCTGACCTGACAAGATGTCCAGAAGACGATCATCTATACCTTCCACAACCACTGTAAGCCCCATACACACACTACCAAACACACTACCACTAACTGGTTTGCTGACCACTTGATGTTACTGTGCTGGATTGGCCAGCCAACTCACCTGACCTGAAGTTTCATGGGATAGATGAGTAAGACCTGACCCAACAGTACAGATGATCTGAAATCTGGGATGAATTTACAAGCGGAATGCTTTACGTGAGATCTGCAGAAATAACCAGGGTGATCTGTGTAACAGCTCAATCCAATAGGTTAAAAGGAAACCCCAACAATTTTAAAAACATGTAGTTTATGAATAATAGCAACTTATACCCATGTACTGTGAATGGAATGTTCATGAATAAGAGTATTGTGGCGTGGGCGGGCCAGCGGCTGAAGACTGTCATGCTTTGCGGGGGTTTTCTCTGTCTCTACCATGAGAGAGAAGGGTGTTTGGGTTAGTGGCTTCGGCCAAGTTGGGTGCGTGTTATGTGTGTGTGCTTGACCTGTGTATGTGTGCTTGTGCTGTAGTAATAAACTACTCCCCAGCCATTTGCATTGGGGAGCAAGTAAGCTCACTCGTTCTCCAAGATCCCTGCTAGTGTTGAAAAACGCTACATTGGTGTCAGAAGTGGGATGGAGAATTTAGAGTTCGAGCGAACGGCGGAGGACCTGCGAAAGATTCAGGAGGGCCGCCGAGTTGCAGCACGACTCCGGAAGAAGCATCTCCCGGATGGAGCAAGTGCCAGCAAAACGGCACGACAGAAATGGAGCGGTGAGATGAGGATCCCGGCACTGGATCTCGGAACGGAGCCCAACGGTGACGCTGCGCAAGTGTCGGAGCAAGCTACAGCTCCGTGCCGGCGATGTGCGCTGCAGCTGCGCCTTCCCTCCTATAACGGCGCCGTCGAGCCCTACGCGTTCTTCGCCCAAGTGGAGCTAGCCGCCGACTTCGCATGCTGGTCTCTGGCGGAAACGGCCGTAAGGGTTGCACTCTCGCTGAAGGGCGACGCGCTCCGGGCATTGGAAGACCTCCGGGCCGATGATCGGAAGGACTGGGCAAAGCTTCGCGAGTCGCTTCACCTCTGGTTCGGCACCGGTGACCGTCAAGAAGCAGCGTGCGAGGAGCTGGAGGTCCGCGAGCGGCGCGCATCTGAGCCACTGGGCGCGTTCGCCATGGACTTAAGAGGCCTGGCGCGCCGGGGCTATCCAAAATGCGAGCCCAAGAAGCAGGAAGAGTTAGCTTATCACGCTTTTCTTCGAGGACTCCGACCGCCGCGGCTCCGTGAGCACACCAGGTTGGCAGCACCAACTTCCCTCACCGAGGCGCTACGCGCAGCACAGCGCGCTGAACCCATAACTGCGGTGCATCACGGCGAAAGGGCCGAGCGATCGCCCGCAGCTCGGGGGCACTCGGTAGGTGAATCTAGCCGGGGACAGGGCTACCCGTCACGGCTAGACAGCGGAAAAGTCTCTGGGGTTTTTCCTGGGACTGAGGGACAGCGTACCCCAGCAGCCGTCGGACGAGCGCCGGTGGTCGTGCCAGGTGAACCTCCGGGCAGCAAAGCGCGTCGAAGGAAAGAGCGCGTGTGCCGAGTTACTCCCTCGCCGAGAGCATCGCCCGCAGTCATTTCACTTGCGCCGCCGCTGGTAACCTGGGCTGCGCTGGTAACGCTGGGCACCTGTGGAGCGTGTGGGCGTGGACACTCACAGCCAGGAGCGAGGCTTTGCTGCTGGTGAGCAGGTGTGGGTGTGTTCCGGAAGGAAGAGAGGGCGTTCACCCAAGCTCATGTCTCACTGGGTGGGCCCTTGTACGGTAATCGCTCAGCTCGCCGAGTTCATTTACCGGGTGCGGTTGGCGGGGCGGGCGCGAGTGTTGCTCCACCGAGACCGTCTTGCGCCTTACCAGCCACACGCCGGCGAGACATCGAACTCTGCGGAGGCCGAACCGCCTCCGGGACAATGTGCACTACAACAGGACCCCGTGAACGCCGACCGCCTTCACGCCTCCAAGACTGAGAGTCATGGTGACCGGGGACGGTCACAGCTCGGGTGGGGGCAGTGTGGCGTGGGCGGGCCAGCGGCTGAAGACCGTCATGCTTTGCGGGGGTTTTCTCTGTCTCTACCATGAGAGAGAAGGGTGTTTGGGTTAGTGGCTTCGGCCAAGTTGGGTGCGTGTTATGTGTGTGTGCTTGACCTGTGTATGTGTGCTTGTGCTGTAGTAATAAACTACTCCCCAGCCATTTGCATTGGGGAGCAAGTAAGCTCACTCGTTCTCCAAGATCCCTGCTAGTGTTGAAAAACGCTACAGTATCATAAATTGCCAAATAAATAAAATACACATGTAAACAACGAGTAACATTTGAAATACAGTTTACCTAAAAAAATTTGAATATCATGCAAAAGTGATTTTTTTTTCATAATTTTAAAATTTAAACACACAGGAAAAAACAAACACACTCACAAGGGAAACATCATTCACTTACGAGGGAAATATCATAAATACAAATAAATCATATATTAGACGTATTATATAATAACTAATAATAACTTTTCATTATTCAATATATGCTGTAAGACCAGGATACTTAGGAAGACCTACTGTAGATGCGGTTCTTTCCACAAAGTTGGAAATACTTGTGTATGCTGTCATAATGTTATTACGCATAAGTGTTACTACACTACACAGAAATACTAATATTTCTTCATTCAAGTCTTTATGTTAGGTTTCTGCATTTATCATTATAGATTTATCATCAAAAGAAAGGTTTTCATTTGAATGATATCTGTCAGCATTTATTTTGATTTATGGTGCAACATTCCACTGTGAGGGTTGCCCACTAGAGGGCAGTGTTTATTAGTTCGTAGTTTTGTTCGTAGACTCAGTTTCCCAGAAGATTCCTCAGTCAGGTTTGTTATAAATAGCATTGTTATAAATACCTGTTTGTTCTGGGAAACTGGGTCGAGCATTATCCATCCATCCATCCATTTTCTTCCGCTTATCCGAGGTCGGGTCGCGGGGGCAGCAGCTTCAGCAGGGATGCCCAGACTTCCCTCTCCCTGGCCACTTCTTCCAGCTCTTCCGGGGGGATCCCAAGGAGTTCCCAGGCCAGCCGAGAGACATAGTCCCTCCAGCGTGTCCTGGGTCTTCCCCGGGGTCTCTTTCCGGTGGGTCGTGTCCGGAACACCTCACAAGGGAGGCGTCCAGGGGGCATCCTAAATAGATGCCCAAGCCACCTCATCTGGCTCCTCTCGATGTGGAGGAGCAGCGGCTCTACTCTGAGCCTCTCCCGGATGACCAAGACACCCTGCGGAGGAAACTCATTTCGGCCGCTTGTATTCGCGATCTTGTTCTTTCAGTCACTACCCACAGTTCATGACCAAATTGAGAAATTGGTAAATTGAGAGCTTTGCCTTTTGGCTCAGCTCCTTCTTCACCACGACGGGCCGATACAGAGCCCGCATCACTGCAGACGCTGCGCCGATACAGATACTTAAACTCCTCCACTTGGGGCAGTATCTCACTCCCAACCCTGAGAGGGCACTCCACCCTTTTCCGGCTGAGGACCATGGCCTCAGATTTGGAGGTGCTGATTCTCATCCCAGCCGCTTCACACTCGCTGCGAACCGATCCAGTGAGAGCTGTAGGTCGCAGGATGATGAGGCCAACAGAACAACGTCATCTGCAAAAAGCAGTGACCCAATCCTGAGCCCACCAAACTGTACCCCCTCAACACCCTGGCTGCGCCTAGAAATCCTGTCCATAAAAATTATGAACAGGATCGGTGACAAAGGGCAGCCCTGTTGGAGTCCTACTCTCACCGGAAACAGGTCCGACTTACTACCGGCAATGCGGACCAAGCTCCGACACCGGCTGTACAGGGACCGGACATCCCTTAACAGGGAATCCGATATCCCATACTCCCGGAGTACCCCCCACAGGACTCCCCGAGGGACACGGTCGAATGCCTTCTCCAAATCCACAAAGCACATGTAGACTGGTTGGGCAAACTCCCATGCCCCCTCCAGGACCCTGCTAAGGGTGTAGAGCTGGTCCACTGTTCCGCGACCTGGACGAAAACCACACTGCTCCTCGTGAATCCGAGTTTCGACTATCCGACGGACCCTCCTTTCCAGGACCCCTGAATAGACTTTCCCAGGGAGGCTGAGGAGTGTGATCCCTCTGTAGTTGGAACACACTCTCCGGTCCCCCTTCTTGAAGAGGGGGAACACCACCCCGGTTTGCCAGACCAGAGGCACTGTCCCCGATGTCCACGCAATGTTGCAGAGACGTGTCAACCATGACAGCCCTACAACATCCAGAGCCTTGAGGAACTCCGGGCGGATCTCATCCGCCCCCGGGGGCCCGCCACCACGGAGCCTTTTGATCACCTCTGCGACCTCGGCCCCAGAGATGGAAGAGTCCACCTCTATGTCCCCAGACTCTGCTTCCTCATCGGAAGGCATGTTGGTGGAATTAAGGAGGTCTTCGAAGTACTCCCCCCACCAACCCACAACGTCCCGAGTCGAGGTCAGCAGTGCACCATCCCCACTATACACTGTGTTGACTGTGCACTGCTTTCCCCTTTTGAGACGCCGGATGGTGGACCAGAATCTCTTCGAAGCCGTCTGGAAGTCATTCTCCATGGCCTCCCCAAACGCCTGGGTTGTTGCCTCAGTAACCACCGAAGCTGCATTCCGCTTGGCCTGCCGGTACCTCCGGAGTGCCACCAGCCAAAAAGGCCCGGTAAGACTCCTTCTTCAGCTTGATGGCATCCCTCACCGCTGGTGTCCACCAACGGGTTCTTGGGTTGCCACAGCGACAGGCACCGACCATCTTACGGCCACAGCTCCGGTCGGCCGCCTCGACAATGGAGGCACGGAACATAGTCCATTCGGACTCAATGTCCCCCACCTCCCCCAGGATGTGATTGAAGCTTTGCCGGAGGTGGGAGTTGAAGCTCGTCCTGACAGGGGACTCTGCCAGACGTTCCCAGCAGACCCTCACAATACGTTTGGGTCTACCAGGCCTGACCGGCATCCTACCCCGCCAACAAAGCCAACTCACCACCAGGTGGTGATCAGTTGACAGCTCCGCCCCTCTCTTCACCCGAGTGTCCAAGACATATGGCCGCAAGTCCGACGACACGACCACAAAGTCGATCATCGAACTGCGGCCTAGGGTGTCCTGGTGCCAGGTGCACATATGGACACCCTTATGCCTGAACATGGTGTTCGTTATTGACAATCCGTGACGAGCACAGAAGTCCAATAACAAAACACCGCTCTGGTTCAGATCGGGGGGGGCGGGCCGTTCATCCCAATCACGCCCTTCCAGGTCTCACTGTCATTGCCCACGTGAGCATTGAAGTCCCCCAACAGAACGATGGAGTCCCCAGGAGGGACGTTGGGTCGAGCATTAATGTAATTTAATTTCAGTTCTGTTAAGTGGGTTTTGTCTTAATTATCGTTGGCCTTTTGGTTTCTGGAGCTCTTTAAGTTAAGTTTGTTTATATTAAGATGTCTTTGTGTCTCCTAGCAGGATTAGCCTCTAGGAGAATTAGCCTTTTGTGGTTACCCTTTTGTGTAAGTAACCCCCATTGCATGTTTAGTTATTAGTCTGTCTAGTCTTTGTGTCTGTCTAGTCTCATCGTCTGATTAGCTTTTAGTCTGTTTAGGTACTAACATCTTTAGCCACTAACCTTTAGAGTTCTTAGTCTGTTTCATACCTAGTCTGCTGTGTACCTTGTCTGTTCATTCCCTTGGGTCTTAGGCTACTAGCCTGTTTAGCCATTAGTCTGATTAGCTATTAGCTAGCTTAGCAGCTAATGTGCAGCACAGCTAGTAGACCTAGCCAAGCCTGTCTTGTGTTTGTTTATACCTTACATGTATAGTCCGTAGTGTTTAGTCCGCTAGTCTGTTTAGTGTGTCTTGTCTCGTCCAGTTTGTATCCCCATGTCTGTATTGTATATTAGTTGTGCAATCCCTAGTCTTTATGTGTTTGATCAGTTTTGCAGGTTGGAGCCTTGTCGTGGACCATTTTCTTTCATTTCCACCACAGATTTTAAATTGGATTAAGGTCTGGACTATTTGCAGGCCATGCCATTGACATTATATGTCTTTCCTGTAGGAATGTTTTCGCAGATTTTGCCCTATGGCACGATGCATTATCATCCTGAAAAATGATGCTACCATCACCAAACATCCTTTCAATTGATGGAATAAGAAAAGTGTCCAAAATCTCAACATAAACTTGTGCATTTATAGAAGATGTAATGACTGTCATGTCTCCCATACCTTTACCTGACATACAACCCCATATCAATAATGATTGTGGAAATTTGCATGTTTTCTTCAGGCAGTTGTCTTTATAAATTTCATTGGAACGGCACCAAACAAAAGTTCCAGCATCATCACCCTGCCCAATGCAGATTCGTGATTCATCACTGAATCTAACTCTCATCCAGTCATCCGCAGTCCAAGATTGTCTTTCTTTAGCCCACTGTAACCTTGTTTTTTTTCTGTTTAGATGTTAATGATGGTTTTCTTTTGGCTTTTCTCTATGTAAATCCCATTTCTTTTAGGCGATTTCTTACTGTCCGGTCACAGACATTGACTCCACTTTCTGCCCATTTGTTCCTCATTTGTTTTGTTGTGCATTTTCTGTTTTCAAGGCATATTGCTTTAAGTTTTCTGTCTTGGCGCTTTGATGTCTTTCTTGGTCTACCAGTACGCTTCCCTTTTACAACCTTTCCATTTGATTTGTACTTGGTCCAGATTTTAGACACAGCTGACTGGGAACAACCAACATCTTTTGCAACATTCCATGAAGATTTACCTTCTTCAAGAAGTTTGATAATTCTCTCCTTTGTTTCAACTGACATCTCTCGTGTTGGAGCTATGAGTTATGTCAATCATCTTGGTTCAACACATCCCTAATGTGTGCAAGCACTCTTTTTTTAACTGTAGACTAATGACTGCATGATGATTCCATATTTTTTTCCTCAGATTTGTGATTCCATATTTTTTTCCTCTGTTTGAGTTGTCAAAACAGTTGTCGTTGACTATAGTTATCTTTCTTTGTTTTGTTTTTTTTAAGTGTTTTATACAGCCAGAAGTTTGGATTGTTGAGTGAAAATAGTTTTGTGGCATGTATGTGCTTGTTTTTTTTTCTACACAATTAAACATTTGAATGAACATCTTCTGAGAGGGTGATTCCAGAATTTTTGCCAGGGGTTGTACATGTATATTTTTATATTTATTATTTATAATAAAAATCGCTTCGTGATAATACTCATATATTATATTTGATAATAATAATATGAATATTTGATTGTGATGTCCTCATATATTTGACAGAGATTTTGTGGGGGTGCAATCAGTGGCAGGGAGGCTTTTTAGCGCATAACACGGTACGCACCGTTTCTGAAAGATTTAGCTCCAGCAGGCTGTAACAGGAGAAGATCTAAAAATATTTTTATTTGTAAAAACTTCTCTGTCCACTCCGGAGCAAGAAAATATGTTTATTTATTTCACCTCCAGTGCTCAAATGTCCCCCTCTTGGTCGGCGAGTGCGAGTGACGTCACTCCCCATACAATCCCGCCCCACAGTATAGACCCGCCCCTGACGCTGATTGACAGGTTTCTGTGTAACGTGTTGGAAATGCAATTGCAAATGGATTAGCGATTGCGTTTGAATTTTGGCCGGCTTGACGCGCGGCGCAGAGAAAGTGAAAAAGCAAACGTGGTGATTGATTTTGCTGTTTAAATATGACAGGTTCATGACGTGTAAGACCTGGGAAATACAAATGCAAATGGACTTTGTTTTTTCATTTGAAATTTGGCAGTCAGTGTGCGCTCGCAAAGGCGAATCAGCAAACGGTAATGCAAAGTTTGCAATTGCATTTGAATTATGGCACACTTTGTGCGTCCACATATGGGAAACGCAATTGCAAATGCTATTTGCAATTGCATTTGAATATTGTCCGCGATATCGCTCCATATATATCATATGCAACTGTAGGATATTAATGTACTGTACTGTATTTTTCACAACATTTACTGTTGCAGTTAAGGGCTAATTAAAATGAATTAACAATTATGTAATAATACCTATTTTTCTAATTTACCACCTGTTTTACCTAATCACACAAAAAATTATGACAGCAGCTTCTTGCTTGCACTGCAGCTGTGTGCATGCATATGTCTTCATCTGGATGGTTTGTCTATGCTTGAATAAATCATTTACAATGTTAGAGAGGGAGTATGTATCACTACAAATATCACTGCACCTGATTAAATCTTTAGTGCTCCAATTAATGAGATAATACATTTGTTGCACTGCGTGATGAAGCGGGTTGATTATCTGTCTTGACAAGCAGGATTCAGTGCTGAGCTCTTAATCCTAGAGCTAGCATTAGGGCAGGCCTGCAGTACTGTCTCATTCTTAAGTTTGTTTAACAGAGAAAGTATGTATTCATGAATACCAGCATTAATCAACTTTAAAATACCACATCAACAAGTTCATTTATTTATTTATTTTTCTTAATTTGTGTCACCACATCAGTAGGGAATTCAGTTTAGATATGAGTTTAGAATGATAAAATGGAATGGAATTCAGTTTAGAATGATAAAACTTTACCATTATTAACCCCATTTTGTGTTAATGACAATTTGCCATACAAAAGTTTTTACTATTAAAAAATAGGCCAAATTATTGTTTTATCGTGCACTTTGGTGTCCTAGGTTCATTATTTATTTCACATTTATCCTAAAGTTTAAAGCTCATCAGTTTATGACTTGGGTCAATTTGATTCAGGACAACTCTACCAATGGGTACAAAATCTGGACACAGCTACTGTGCTATTGTTAGTTACTGCATTAGTTAGCACTTATATACCAGGGCCATCAAAATTAATATAGAGTTCTGAATAAACTAAGTTTAGGTTTGTTTAAATTGATGCTGACTGGTCAATCAATTGTGGCATAGTGGTTAGCACAGGGTTCTCTGGTTTCCATAAAAAAAAAATAAAAGTTGATTTTTCTAAAAACAAAACCAATTAATCCTTGCTTCTCTTATATATTTGACATTTCTGTTTAATTAAGCAAAAGTACATTTTATCCGATTACACGATAAAATTTTTTGGTAGAATACTCGATTACTAAAATAGTCGATAGCTACAGCCCATATGTACTGTAACAGTCAAGAAAAGAGGTTTTTGTTCGGGTTCTATCTATTCTATTATAATGTCATTAAATATCTGTTTATACTCATAATATGTATGCTTGTGTGTTTTCATTCTCACTTGTGAGTATATATTTTTTGTAAGTGTATGATTTTACTCTTGAGAATGCATTATTTTTCTCTTGTGTTATTTTTCCCTTGAGTGTATAATTGTTTTCTTGTGAATGTATAATTTTCGCCTAGTGGTCTATGATTTTTTCCCCCCTTTCTAGGTAAATGTTTATGTACCAATTAGGTACCTAATACAGTACCATTAGGTCAATTTGTAATCATATTTATTATTTTCATTATCATTTCATTTTTAGCTTTATAAAGTTGGCTTTCTAGTACTAAATACATAAAATTGCTTGACAAAATGAATATAATTATCCATCCATCCATTTTCTTCCGCGTATCCGAGGTCGGGTCGCGGGGGCAGCAGCTTCAGCAGGGATGACCAGACTTCCCTCTCCCTGGCCACTTCTTCCAGCTCTTCCGGGGGCTACCAAGGCGTTCCCAGGCCAGCCGAGAGACATAGTCCCTCCAGCGTGTCCTGGGTCTTCCCCGGGGTCTCTTTCCAGTGGGGCGTGTCCGGAACACCTCACAAGGGAGGCGTCCAGGGGGCATCCTAAATAGATGCCCAAGCCACCTCAATTAATATAATTAAACTTATAATAAACTTTGAATAATAAAATAAGTTTATACACATGATTAATAATCTCCATCTATCCATTATCTATACAGATATGTGTGTGAATGTGTGTGCTTGTTGGCACCTCATCCAGGGTGTACCTTGCCTTGTGCCTCAAGTCCCCTGGGATAGGCTCCAGGCCAACTCTAAACAGTATAAGCAGTATCCAAAAAAACTAAAGAGAGAGAGAGTGTACAAATGTGATTCTAAATTGATACTTTGTACGAGGCATTGTAATTTAAAGCATTTACTTACTGTAGACAGTTGGAAGAGATGTTTATTGAAACTATTTCATGGATATATATATTTAACAGTGCGAAAGGTCTAAGGCTAACAGGTGCAAGGAGTCATAGCCCAGGGATAGATCCATCTCGCATAAAAAGGATATTATGTCCATTCATTGTTTATCCATTCCTCATTTCGGTCAAAAATAAATAGCACTGAAACCTGAAAACCTAAGGCTCCTAATATCCTCCCAACCATGACTCTCTTTTTTCACTTTTCTCCAATGTGTTATAGTTATCATGCCAGATATCTTCTCTCTCTCTCTCTCTCTCTCTCTCTCATACCCTCTGAAGCGCTCTTTCCGGCTTCTTGCTACCTAAGCTGCCCACATTATCTTCACCCTGCAGGGGAGACTGTATGATTAACCAAACATGCATGTGAACAGAGGAGCAGAGGGAGCAGCTGTTCTCATTAAAAAACATGCAGGCTAGCTCGACCTTCCTCGGGCCAGCAGCCATCCTAGCCTTTAATACCTTCATTTCTGCTCTGGAGAAACCTGCCCTCCAGCAACTTTGACTAAGTCATTCCAATAAACTAATTCACGATGTTAAGCCTCCACTTTTTTGACAAACAACGGAAATAAAGAAACAAAGATTTGACGAGGAGGCTTAAAATGACATATTAATTATTCCACTCTTTACCTGTGAGCTTCATTTAATAGAAATACAGACTGTCTGTTTTGATTTCCACCAGGAAAAGGAACATTCCTCTGGCCGATACAGAAAACGTTCAGGACAACATTAAGCTGGCAATAAATGAAGAGACAGAAGCAGGATAAAGTGCACACTCTTTTAAGTACTTAAACATTTCAACCAGCACTCTGTATGTGCAATGCCCACTCTGTCTCTCGCCTGCTAGCAGCCTCCAGGGTGACGTCACACTGATTAATTCAATGCTAAAACTGAAATGTTGCCCTGAGATAAGCCCTGGAGTTACATATTGTCAACACAGGATGTAGGATCTCTCCTGTAGCCCTATATATGGGAGAAGGGATTTCCGTGCGGGACAGGCAACCTCTGGTTTTCTTCAAACAGATGCTGGACCTGAGGTTCAGCAGGGTTACTAGGGAGGGGGTGCTGATGGATTATAGTTTTCACCTTTTGAAACTGACCTCAATAGAACACCTCCCACACACACACACACACACACACACACACACACACACACACACACACACATGGACAGATAGACATATGGTCAGACAGGCAGACAGAAACACACACACACACACACAAAGCAAATCTATTAAGACAAATATACACACAGACAAACAGACAGAAAGACAGACACACAAACACACAGTGACTCTCAATCGGTGATGAAGCACTTTGGAGCATCAAATGTATATAAAAATTTTTCCCAAAATTTACTTGCATAAAAATAAACTCCAGTCCCTTTATACAATCTCCATTGTATTAAAAAATGCTGTATGTGTTCTTGCTATTAAAGGGCATTGAAGTCATCAGTTACTATTTGTGCAGGGTAACTGTTACTATTTGTGCTTGCATATTTCACGTTTTCATTACCCCAGCGTCACTGGCAATAAATAACATAAGACTATATTTACATTTGAGCACTCTCCTTTGGCAAACTGATAAAACAGATTACTGTGCTTTATAAAACAAGGCTGCAGCCCAACCCTAATTATCCGGGAGGAAGCCTGTGTAGTCGCGGCTCCCCTAAATAGATTTACGGAAGACTCTTGACTCCTCATAAGGACCCGCTGTGATTTACTGCAGTAATATCAGGTGAAATGTTGCCAAACATTTTACATAATTCACTGTACAGCCTCTTCAAAGGATCACTGATGTGACTCAATGGATTATTGGAGAGGGTAGTGTTAATAACTTTCACCGTCCTATCTGTTGCTCATGCCGGTATGAATACGAGATGTACAGAGTCCATTAAAAATGGCTGCTGGGAGAAACAGATCGCAGTGTTAAAGTAAATGTTGTTTGTGAACCAAGTAAGAATCTTGAATAAAAAAAAAGAGCAATAATGTGTACTCTATGAAGATTTATCTGCCTTTGGCTGCTTGTTTAACAAGTTGTGATTATTGCTTTGTAGCAAATAAAAACTGTTCCTTTTTTTGATCTGGAAACTAAAAGTACAGTACACACTCTGACACTCGCAGCATAGGCTGATATCATCATGCAAGATGTTGCCACTGACAACTATTCAGGCTTTTGATGATAGTAGGGATGCTAGAAAAGATCCTGGAATGTTAATCATGAAAAAATACTCTTAGCAGATGACCAGCTGTGGATTATTGCCCGTCTCTTGGTGGGAAAAGTCTTGTAGAGCATAAAGAGGTTATTTATATATAATGCAACTAGTATTGTAATTACTGGCATAAATATACAGTATCATCAGTCAGCAAAAATGGTGTAGCTGTTTTGTACCAACTAAAGAAATCTCAAATAACAGCACTGTAAGTGTAGAATATGTGCTTTTTATTTGGATTTCTATTTAAGCAATTATTTGTTAAGATTGCTTGTTGGATTCATACATTTATGAAACACATTTAGATTAGTTATTTAGATTATGAATTCATGATCATCTTATTTTTGCATCCATTTAGCCTACATACTGTATAAATAAGCTACAGTGTATACATTTCATGGGCGGCACGGTGGTGTAGTGGTTAGCACTGTCGCCTTGCACCTCCAGGGTCTGGGTTCGATTCCCCGGCCAGGCTCGATTCCCGTCTCTGTGTGCATGGAGTTTGCATGTTCTCCCCGTGCTTGGTGGGTTTCCTCCGGGTACTCCGGTTTCCTCCCACAGTCCAAAGATATGCAGGTTAGGCTAATTGGCGTTCCTAAATTGCCCGTAGTGTGTGATTGGGTGTGTGAGTGTGTGTATGTGTGTGTGCCCTGCGATGGATTGGCACCCTGTCCAGGGTGTACCCCGCCTAGTGCCCGAAGTCTCCTGGGATAGGCTCCAGGTCCCCCGCGACCCTGAACACAGGATTAAGCGGTATAGAAAATGAATGAATATACATTTCATTTAAATGTCCCATATTGTGCTGCTTTTACATTTTAACAAATGTCTCAGAGCTCCCATAAAGTGTCTGTTAATGGCCCAGATGAAAACCTCTCAGATAATGCAAACACCATCTGTTTCACTATTCTATCAAAAACATGTCCTTTCAGTGTCTATGTAAATGAACTACAGGCAAGCCACGCCCACCAGGAAAAACAGAGCTGAGGAACAAACCAAGGTAAAATCTGATAAAGTACTATTCCTTTCATTAACATAAGCTTTCATAAAATGATGTGTGTTATAAAGGGAATTTTGCCACCCATGCAATAAAAGACATCAAAAAAAGTTTTATGTTATTATTGCTATATTAATGTGAATCCACATACCGTACTCAATGGATTTTGAAAAGTCAAGAACAGATGGGATTTTTTTGAGCAAATATGCGGTTCACACTGTGGACTTACACCTCCGGGATTGTGGGTTCGAATCCCGCCTCAGGTCTGTGTGCGTACAGTTCGCATGTTCTCCCCATGCTTGTTGGTTTCCCCCAGGAACTCCAGTTTCTTCCCACAATGAAAAGACATGCAGTCTAATTGGCATTTCCAAATTTCCCGTATTGTGTGCGCTTGTAGAGTGCATGTGTGTGTGCACACCATCCAAGGTGTACTATGATTTTTCTATTATTTGCATCCTTTTATGGTTTTAGAATACATCTTTCTATACCATTTGTCTTTAAATACATTTATCAACAGATTATGATTAGTTTTTTTTATTTAAATAGCTATTTATATGAAAATTTATATGAATTCCTGGGGAATCAAGTCCTGGAAAATTTACGAGATTTGCTTTAAATGTTTCCAAATATGTTTCAGTGTTAAATACCAAATATCATTAAATGAAAAGTTTTTACACTATGCAGGCTGTACAATCCCATTTTTCCACACAGCAAGTAGTGCCTTTGATCAGGGGTTTGAGAGGGATTTGGATTTCACCCTTGTATTAGAAGAAAGTTCATGAACAAATTAAATTTTGAAATGAGGTTCTTCTAAGGAGACAAAGTGATGTTTACAACATAACATTAACAGATTTGTTTTTCTCGATGAAAGTGCTTTGGGGACTGGTTTTGAATGTGAATTTTGGTTTCCAGCTGCTCTCCCCTCTTTCCAGTACTGCGAAGCGTACCAACATACTTTCACCCATGCTGGTGACCTACAGTTAGTGTAATTAAGGTTGATACAAAGGGTGATATAGATTGTAGCAGGATGAGCTGTGGTCTCATCATGCCAGTTATATTTATGTGGGTGCCTTATTTATGACTGTCTGTACGGTTATATACTGCCACACTCTTAGTTGGGGGACTTCCGGGTCACCTGGTTTGTGTTTGTGATTACTCTAGATGCTAGCCAATCTGCTTGCCTGTGAGCTGTTATAAAGGTAACGGGACAGCCGTTCATGTAGCGCGCCCGCCTCCTTTCAGTCGTGTACCTGACTACCGGTCTTGCCACAGGTAAGAATGCTCCTCGAAATCGCTTAGCTATGTTGATGGGCAGTGGTACTTACCTAAATGTTTTCCTTAGGTTTCCTCTGGACTTGTTAACAGTGGGGTATCAGCTCTGTTTGTAGAGTTTTATATAGCGCTGACTTTCACTTTCATATAAGGTATGAATGCTTTTTGCGATCTCTCTCCCATGTTTATGGACAGAGGCACTTATTTAAATCGGCTTGTAGACTCATCTTGGCTTTACAGTCATTTTCTGTGGACTCTCCTGTGCGTAGCGTGCACGTTGTTTCGCTGCGCGTCTGACTTCCGCTTCCGTCTCAGGTATGAATACTCTTCGCCATCTATAATTTTGGAAATGGTTATTTAATTGGAATTGTAGGTTTCTCCTGACTCTCCTGTAGTGAAATCTCTTCCTATCAACTCTCCGTTGTGTAGAGCGCATGCCTTTTGCTGCACGCCCAACTTTACGGTCTTTGTTTCAGTTTTCCCCTAGACGGGTGGGTTCTTTAACATTGCCCGACTGGAGTCGGTAAGTGGCTCGTTCCCTGTACTTCCTGGTTGTACCGGGAGTGTTGGGGGTTGTTCATTCAGTATCCAGAACAGGTATGTATGTTTTATTAGTACATTTTATTGTTCTCCATGGTATATACATGTTCAATTTGTTTCATTTTAATTAGGAGCTGTATTTCGAAGTGAGTGCTGTGGATAAATGCATGAACGCTGCTGTTTTGCCTTGCTTGAACTTTGCATGCCTGAACGCATGCTTTGCTTCACCTTGAATGCTGCTTTGCTTCGCCTTGAATGCTGCTTTTGCCTGAAGGCTTTGTTTGTATGATTATTGATTTTCTTTTTTGCTTTATTTTTGTTTGCTTTACCGTCAGTGGATTAATGGCTTCAATATAATTGCTTCACTGTTGTGTTGCATGGCTGATGCTTTATTGGCGGGGTGCTTTGCTGCTGTGTATGCATTCTGTCTTAGAATTAGTTTTTTTTTCAAAATTGTAATTAGTCTGTCTCTTATCTTTCTCCCCTTTTACTGGTTAGCTCCAGCTCAAAAAGGATGGTATATATTTTTTTTTATAATTCTTAGTATTGCATATTCCTGATGTCAAATTAAAATAATTTATTATTATATCTAATTGTTGAACTGTGACATTGTGTATTTTTCGTGAGAGAATAAACATTTATGTACGAAATTCACGCCTCTTGCATCTGCGGTGAACGTACCTGGGTGCCTCAATTAATTTAATAATTAGGGTTTTGTTTTATTTCCTTGGGTGCAATTCCCAGGGTGGCGTAATTGGCTACCATTGTTAACAGTAGTGGGGCGGCAGAGCTCAAGCGAGCCAGCGCCCCCCTAGCGCTCGCCACAATATAGTTAATGTTATTATCACCATGTGTGGAATGGCTCTCGTCCAATCAGATTACTCGGTCAGAAACTAACGTTGCATAATTTCTAATATTATGCAGTTGTATACAGTATGTAGCCCTGTGCTATATGTATATATATGTGTTTTATTTTCAGTTGTATGATGTTGAGAAATATAAATTCTGAATGTACTATGCTGACATGTATTTAATTTTTGGAGGCCTGTATTTTATTTGAATGTTTAAATGTTCCTTTTTATTGGTTAAACAGTGTATGGTGACCTTTGCACCCTAATCGGGTAGTGGGGAAGCAGGGAATTATGGGGAGAAGAAAGGAGGAATCCGTGAAGAGGAGACGGTTAGTCTAAGCTCATTAACAAGAGAAAGGATTACACAGTTATTTCATTTATTTAGAAGTGGACTGATGTTGATATAAGTTTACCGAACTGATAAACTGTATTATTGGCGACTGTGTGCGTGGAATATTCGCAGAGTTTAACCCGCCGAGAGAGCATGCCTTCGGGAGACACCCGACCGCCATTTTGACTATGTGATTCCGACGCGATTTTATCCTCGGTGCACAAGGACCTCCGACTGCATTGCTGGGACAGCGAACTCAATGTTTCATCTGGATAAGGTGAATTCGACAAGAGTTGGGTGTCGGTGCGAGTCCGCATGAGAAATGTCATTTCCCCTCTTCTGAAACGTCAGGTACCTGCTCCATTTTGTTTGCTCCTAGAGTGAAGCGACCGCGCATGGTTTAGGGTCTCTCAACTCCCAAGCATCGGAATCAGGCCTGCAACGAGGTTTTGACTGTTTAATTTAGTTACTGCCGGCATAGGGGTTTATTGAAACTGATTTAAATTGAGTGCAGACAATTGTGTATTTGACTGTTTTGATGTTTAGTGTTTATAGTATAGAGTAATATAGAGTCTGCTGAAGACCTTTACTTCTGCTTTCATCTAATTCAACAGAAGGCTGGTGAGAAATTGTCAGACTTGTCAGGGAGCTGCGATGTTCGTCAGTTCGCGGAGGTGAATCCAGATGCAGGTGCAGGCACGAGGCGTTGACTGTGCTTGAAGGAATGAGAGTGGGCGTGTCGCGCCGGGAAATCCGCGGGGGCGGGAGACGCGCCGTGAGCGTGGAGCTGAGTCGAAGTCGAGAAGGGGAGAGCAAGAGATCAAAGCCGTGTGATCAGTCAGCGAGGGCGTCGAGCCAAAACGTGAAGCTGAGCCGTGGTCGAGAAACGAAAGCGAAAGTTCAAAGCCGTTAAATCCAAGCGTGGCAATAATCCAAATCGGGAGGCGAGGGGAAAAACGAGAGACAAGCGAGATCGCCAACGTGAAAAGTCATGAACAGAAACGCAAGAAAACTATGGCCAAAAAAACACACAATAATCCAGCGCGAGGCAGCGCGCTGCGCTTCCTTATAAGCTGGATGAAATCAGCGCCAGATGAGAAACCGGTGTGCCAGTGGGGCGGTCCGGGAGGAGCGATGACAGCGTGGGAAAGCATGACCACGTGATGAGGGTCTGACAGCGTGGGAAAGGAAATATCAAAAGTCCTTGATCAGCGCGAAGGCACTTAGCGTGACAAGACTATGTTCGAAGGATTGAACCCTGTCTGGCCAAAGTAGTGAAGAAAGGTGGTATTTCAGCACAGTTGCTTCGCGGAGCAATTGATTCAGACTTGATGTTACTGCAGCTGCGGCTGAAGCAGAGACGGACTGATCCTCCCAATTTTCTTGATTTGCTTTCTGAGATTAGAACAGAAGAAGAGCACCATCGAACACGACAAAGAGTGAATGCTCATGTTCGGAATGTTGCTACTCAAGATGAATCTGCAGAGATGAGCGTAGACATTGAAGGGCTGAAGGATGATTTTAAAGCTTTAAGAACTCAAGTGGTTGAGATGAGTAAGAGACAGTCCTCTACTGAGAGAGCTGTCGCTCCCCCGTCAACGGTCCAGATGCCCCAATCTGGCCACAACAGATCTGAAGCTGTTGCTTTAAGTAAGAATGTTAGGAGATTAAACTACAAATTAATGTCTAAGGGAGTTAATGTAGTTGAGCCAGCAGCCACAGTCGCTGCTGTTGGAACTAAGCCTGCTGATTGTGGTTCTCCTAGGCAAAGGCAGAGCTATTGAGGTGATGATGTCCGCTTCTGTTAAAGGTGTGGGGAAGATGGCCATATCGCCACCAGGTGCTCCTCTGATGAGAACGAGAAAAAAGTGATTAGGAGGCTTATAGCTTCACTTAAAAAAGCCAAGGATGAGTGTGTCCCTGACAGTAGATCTAATAGCGAAACCGCTAACTGCATTTCCAAGAAACAGACAGTGCACGCTAAGACAACAAATCCGTTTCCGGAGGGTCTTTTTGGTCCCCCATCTACTGTGCAGGTTAAGGTGAATGGTCACCCCTGTACTGCTATTTTGGATAGTGGGTCACAGGTGACCATTTTTGAGAAATGGTATGAGAACTACTTATCAGGCATACCAATACTACCAGTATCTGGCTTAGCCATCTGGGGACTCAGTGACACAAGTTACCCATATTTAGGATATGTTGTGGTTGACATGCAGTTCCCAAAAGAGCTTGTTGGTAAACCAGAGACATGAGCTGTGTTAGCGTTGATTTGCCCTGGGCCTAACACACCAGACCAGGTCCCCGTCATTCTGGGCACCAATGCTAGTTTGTTCCATAGACTTGCTGCTTTATGTGGTTGTTCGAAGAGTGACGCTCTGGCTCGTGCATTGAATGTCAGCAGTGTAGGGCCCAAGAGGGACCCTGTTTCGCACAGCCTTAGTGATCGGGACACAGATGACACGGTGGGCTTGGTGAGGTGGATGGGCCCTGATCCGCTGTCCCTCCTGCCTCAAGAGTCTTATTGTGTGCCATGCCAAGTGGACTTCTGCAAGCCAACACCTAAGGGTATTGTTGTGGTGGAGGCAAGTGAAGCCACATCATTGACGCAAGGTGTAATGGTTCAGCCTATGGTAGCTCCAGTTAGTTCCATTGACCCTATGTCACGAGCCACCTAGCTCAACCCAGCACCTCCAGATCCTAAATTCCACTTCGCATTTTTCTCCCTACTCGCTCACCTATCGCTCAGACACACCTGAACCCTATCTGTCAATTACTGTATCTCTTAGCTTTATAAGCACACTGAAAGAACCACCTGGTGCCGCAGTGTCTCACTCGTGTGTCTGCCAACTGTTTTTTTTTTGTTTACTCTGGCCCATTTTCGACCCTGCCTGTTTTCTGGATTTTTCTCTCGTCTTCGCCCCCTGGTACTTCGGCTATTATCGGACTGATTAACGTTTACGACCCTGCATGCTCTCTGGACTTTGTTGTAGTACTCACGATTTGGATTCGTTCACCCTCGGTGCTGGATTACTGGATACCGAACCCCCGCCTGGCAAAACGATTCCTCTCAGCCTTCGCATACTTCTCCACAAGCCAGCTTTTCATCCCGTGAGACGAGCACTTCCGCATTTGACCTCCTCCGCGTTCACGAACTTTGTGAAGATTGCACGCATTGTGAGCCGACCTCTGTTTCCACTGAGGAAATCAAGCTGCTGCATTCCGCTGTTCATCCACGATGCACTGCGCGGCTCGACAGCGAGAGGCGCTCAACTAACCGGAGAGGATTCCCCGTGTCTAGCTTCCGGGTTTGTTTCTAGTGGAAACTCCCTCACGTAATAGCCCCGCCCCCTCTCTCATCGCTGGAGGTTTCCCCACGCTCTCATTCCAGTCACTAAGCACACACACGCACTGCTTCTCTCCCCTGCTCCTGCTGCCTCTGCCTTTCTCAGACCTCTGTGTTTCCAATAAATCTCTTAACATCGCCGTTTGTTTGCTATTGGGTTCACGCCTGTTCAGCCCCACCGTGACCGCGATTCACCCATTCCTGTAGAATGGAAAGACAGACTTAGGAGAAAGCTGTGTTGCCGACGTAATGTGTTTTCGCTCCATGAACGGGAGGTTGGCTTAGCCAAGGGAGTAGAGCATCATATTCGTCTGTCTGACCACCGACCGTTTCGGGAGAGGTCCAGACGTCTTGCGCCTGCTGACATAGAGGATGTGAGAAAACATCTGCAAGACCTGCTAGCTGCAGGAGTGATAAAAGAGTCTCGGGGTCCGTATGCATCTCCTATAGTGATTGCAAGGAAAAGGAATGATAGTGTGCGTATGTGTATTGATTACCGTACTCTGAAAAGTAAGACAATACCTGATCAATACTTGACACCACGCATTGATAATGCGTTGAATTGTTTAGCTGGAAGTTGCTGGTTCTCTGTGTTAGACCTCCGTAGTGGTTACTACCAAATAGCCATGGCGGAGAAAGACAAGGAGGAGACAGCGTTTACTTGTCCGCTCGGTTTCTACCAGTTCGAGCGGATGCCGCAGGGAGTTATGGGGGCCCCTGCGACATTCCAGTGTTTAATGGAGAAGGCTGTAGGGGACATGAACTTGATACTAGTCCTTGTTTATTTGGACGATTTGATCATGTTTGGTGCGACGTTGGAGGAACATGAGGAGAGGCTCATGAAGGTTTTAGACCGACTCGAGGAGGTGGGTCTCAAAGTGTCACTGGACAAATGCCAGTTCTGTCAGCCCAAAGTAAAATATGTGGGTCATATAGTGTCGGCTGATGGGATTGCCACAGACCCATCTAAGGTAGAAATGGTAACCCGGTGGCCACTACCCAAGTTGAAGTCGTTGAGATCATTCCTTGGGTTCTGTGGTCACTATCGCAGATTTGTTGCCAGCTATTCCTCCGTTGTGAAGCCACTGACTGACCTTACTAAAGGTTATCCTCCTGTAAGAAAGGGCAAAAAACTGAATATTATGGGAGAAAAGCATTACTTCAAGGAGTCTGAACCGTTTGGTCCACGATGGACAGATGCATGTACAAAAGCTTTCCACGACATCATCAGTCGCCTTACTAACGCACCGGTGTTAGCCTTTGCTGACCCGAACAAGCCTTATGTCTTGCACATTGACGCTAGCCTTAAAGGGCTGGTTGCTGTTTTTAAATCAGGTGCAACATGAAGGCCTTAGGCCTGTTGCATTTGCTAGCAGGGGCTTAAATGCTGCTGAGCAGAGATATCACATACACCAACTTGAGTTTCTAGCTCTTAAATGGGCTGTGGTGGATAAATTCCACGACTATCTATATGGGGTGAGATTTACTGTGATGATGGACAATAATCCACTCACCTACATGTTGACAACTGGGAAACTCAATGCTACGGGGCACAGGTGGTTGGCTGCTTTGGCCACATATGATTTTGAGGTCAAATACCGCCCCGGATAAGTCAATGTGAACGCTGATTAACTTTCTCGTAACTGGATTGATGAAGACGTTGAGCCCTGGAAGAAACTTTCCCAGGGTGATGTGAAAGCTATTTGTGGTCGTGTGTGTGTGAGTGTGAGGGAGTCGCTCGACAGTGATGCGCGTGTGGCTGATTGCTTGAGAGTTCCTGCAGAAGGCGTTCCTGAGTTGTATGTTTTTGCAACCCATTTAAATTTGGGTCAGTTAGAGCAGTTCACACAAGAAGACTTGCGAAAAGCACAGTTAGATGACAGTGTTCTCAGAACGGTTAGAGAAGCCTTGGACACTGGCCAGTGGCCATCTATTTCAAGCCATTGCGATGCTGATGTAACTTTGTTAAAACGTGAGTGCCAGATATTGAGAGTTGAAGACGGGTTGTTGTACAGAGTGACATGTAAAGTGAAACGCCAGCTACTACTACCTGAGAAGTTTAGAGTGCGAGTGTGTGGTGCTTTGCATGATGATATGGGACATTTGGGGGTAGAGAGGACAGTAGACCTGATAAGGGACAGGTTTTATTGGCCGAAAATGGCCCAGACTGGGGAAAGGTACATTGGAAACTGTGGGAGGTGTGTAACATGGAAGTCCCTGTCCACGTGCCGCTCCGTTACACCAGATAACCTCAAAGGGACCTATGGAGTTGGGATGGTGAGGCTAGTGAATCTGAGTCTGAAGTATGACCCATGTCGAGATGGAGGATCTAGATTCTATCTGAGAGGAATTCTCCAGTATTAACTGTTGAGGACGTTCCTCAAAGCCTCAAAGAAGTTCCTTTAGAAGAGAGAAGAGGCCTGTTAAACCTGTTATATGACTGACTTATGATGAGGTCGGAAGACCTAAAGACCACCCATTGACTATAGTCCATAGGGGTGTAGTCATAAAGATTGGTTAAATGTTCATTGTTCATGTCTCATGTTCATGAGTTTGGTTTCATGGGGACATGGAAACCCGTTAAGAGGGGGAGAGTGTAGCCCTGTGCTATATGTATATATGTGTTTTATTTTCAGTTGTATGATGTTGAGAAATATAAATTCTGAATGTACTATGCTGACATGTATTTAATTCCTGGAGGCCTGTATTTTATTTGAATGTTTATTCATTCATTCATTCATTCATTCATCTTCTATACCACTTTATCCTTCTATTCAGGGTCGCGGGGGACCTGGAGCCTATCCCAGGAGGCTTAGGGCACAAGGCGGGGTACACCCTGGACAGGGTGCCAATCCATCGCAGGGCACAAACTCATACGCACATTCACACACTCATTCACACACTACGGTCAATTTGGGAACACCAATTAGCCTAACCTGCATATCTTTGGACTGTGGGAGGAAACCGGAGTACCCGAAGGAAACCCACCAAGCATGGGGAGAACATGCAAACTCCATGCACACAGAGACGGGAATCGAGCCTGGCCGGGGAATCGAACCCAGACCCTGGAGGTGCAAGGCGACAGTGCTAACCACTACACCACCGTGCCGCCTATTATTTGAATGTTTAAATGTTCCTTTTTATTGGTTAAACAGTGTATGGTGACCTTTGCACCCTAATCGGGTAGTGGGGAAGCAGGGAATTATGGGGATCCGTGAAGAGCAGACAGTTAGTCTAAGCTCATTAACAAGAGAAAGGATTACACAGTTATTTCCCGCATCTAGGCTTTAGAAGTGGACTGATGCTGATATAAGTTTACCGAACTGATAAACTGTATTATTGGCGACTGTGTGTGTGGAATATTCGCAGAGTTTAACCCGCCGAGAGAGCATGCCTTCGGGAGACACCCGACCGCCATTTTGACTACGTGATTCCGACGCGGTTTTATCCTCGGTGCAGGACCTCCGACTGCATTGCTGGGACAGCGAACTCAATGTTTCATCTGGATAAGGTGAATTCGACAAGGGTTGGGTGTCTGCGTGAGTCCGCGTGAGAAACGTAATTTCCCCTCTTCTGAAACGTCAGGTACTATACCTGCTCCATTTTGTTTGCTCCTAAAGTGAAGTGACCGCGCATGGTTTAGGGTCTCACCGCTCCCAAGCATCGGAATCAGGCCTGCAACGAGGTTTTGACTGTTTAAATTAGTTACTGCCGGCATAGGGGTTTATTGAAACTGATTTAAATTGAGTGCAGACAATTGTGTATTTGACTGTTTTGATGTTTAGTGTTTATAGTTTGTGTGAAAGAGCATTTATTTTATTTTTACAGCTCATTTCTCCTGTGTGAAGCGAAAATGTTTAAAAAAGGAGTTTTGAGGTTCAAGGAACCATATTTTCATTTATAAAGAAAAAAGGGTATAACTTTCGAGAGAAAGTATTATTTCCTGTATTTTATTTTTGTATAATTTTATTTTTCCCAAAAGAAAAGACACAAGAGCAAGTAAAGAAATTTATTTTATTTAAAACTCATTGTTCTGGAAATTATTGATTTTCGAGTGTTTACTCAGGCGAGAGCGCGCAAACTCCTAGATATACGCATATATGGTGTTGTCACTGTTAGTTATATGAATTCGGGGCGTCCTGTAGTGGAGTTAAATCCGTTACATGCTTGTGCTAATAGCAAGGGGGCGCTACATATAGTTGCTTATACCAGATAAAAGAATGATAAAAAAAACTAATGTGATATATTATTTTAAAGTTAGATATGTAGGTTAGTGTTTTTTATACACATACAGATCATTTCTATCCCACTGTACATTTACATTAATCTACACTGTACATTTACATTAATCTACATCCAACAGTTGTTTGGGTCTCCAGCAATCTGTCTCAGGGGTTGGACAATGAAACTGAAACACTGGCCAATTTAGAGTTGGAGGATTCATGGTTAAATTTGACTAGCCTGGTGGCCAATCTTCATTGATTGCACATTCCACCACTAAGAGCAGAGTGTGGAGGTTTAATTAGAAGAGTAATAGTACAGTTTTGCTTAAAGTATTGCAATGCACACAACATTATGGGTGACAAATTGTTGGTGCGCATCTCGCTGGCGCATCTGTGACCAAGACAGCAAGTTTTTGTGACGTATCAAGAGCCATGGTTACCAGGGTAATGTCAGCATACCAACAAGAAGGATGAACCACATCCAACAGGAGTAACTGTGGACGCAAGAGGAAGCTGTCTGAAAGGGATGTCCAGGTGCTAACCCGGATTGTATCCAAAAAACATACTGTGGCTTGCAAAAGTATTCGGCCCCCTTGAACTTTTCCATATTTTGTCACATTACAGCCACAAACATGAATCAATTTTATTGGAATTCCACGTGAAAGACCAATACAAAGTGGCGTACACGTGAGAAGTGGAACGAAAATCTTATATGATTCCAAACATTTTTTTACACATAAATAACTGAAAAGTGGGGTGTGCGTAATTATTCAGCCTCCTTTGGTCTGAGTGCAGTCAGTTGCCCTTAGACATTGCCTGATGAGTGCTAATGACTAAATAGTGTGCACCTGTGACACAGGACAAATACAGCTGCTCTGTGACGGCCTCAGAGGTTGTCTAAGAGAATATTGGGAGCAACAACACCATGAAGTCCAAAGAACACACCAGACAGGTCAGGGATAAAGATATTGAGAAATTTAAAGCAGGTTTAGACTACAAAAAGATTTCCAAAGCCTTGAACATCCCACGGAGCACCGTTCAAGCGATCATTCAGAAATTGAAGGAGTATGGCACAACTGTAAACCTACCAAGACAAGGCCGTCCACCTAAACTCACAGGCCGAACAAGGAGAGCGCTGATCAGAAATGCAGCCAAGAGGCCCATGGTGACTCTGGACAAGCTGCAGAGATCTACAGCTCAGGTGGGGGAATCTGTCCATAGGACAACTATTAGTCATGCACTGCACAAAGTTGGCCTTTATGGAAGAGTGGCAAGAAGAAAGCCATTGTTAACAGAAAACCATAAGAAGTCCCGTTTGCCACAAGCCATGTGGGGGACACAGCAAACATGTGGAAGAAGGTGCTCTGGTCAGATGAGACCAAAATGGAACTTTTTGGCCAAAATGCAAAACGCTATGTGTGGAGGATAACTAACACTGCACATCACTCTGAACACACCATCCCCACTGTCAAATATGGTGGTGGCAGCATCATGCTCTGGGTGTGCTTCTCTTCAGCAGGGACAGGGAAGCTGATCAGAGTTGATGGGAAGATGGATGGAGCCAAATACAGGGCAATCTTGGAAGAAAACCTCTTGGAGTCTGCAAAAGACTTGAGACTGGGGCGGAGATTCACCTTCCAGGAGGACAACGACCCTAAACATAAAGCCAGGGCAACAATGGAATGGTTTAAAACAAAACATATCCATGTGTTAGAATGGCCCAGTCAAAGTCCAAATCTAAATCCAATCGAGAATCTGTGGCAAGATCTGAAAACTGCTGTTCACAAACACTGTCCATCTAATCTGACTGAGCTGGAGCTGTTCTGCAAAGAAGAATGGGCAAGGATTTCAGTCTCTAGATGTGTAAAGCTGGTAGAGACATACCCTAAAAGACTGGCAGTTGTAATTGCAGCAAAAGGTGGTTCTACAAAGTATTGACTCAGGGGGCTGAATAATTAAGCACACCCCACTTTTCAGTTATTCATTTGTAAAAATTGTTTGGAATCATGTATGATTTTCATTCCACTTCTCACGTGTACACCACTTTGTATTGGTCTTTCACGTGGAATTCCAATAAAATTGATTCATGTTTGTGGCTGTAATGTGACAAAATGTGGAAAAGTTCAAGGGGACCGAATACTTTTGCAAGCCACTGTAAAACCACAGCTTCCCAACTCACTGGTGAAATAAATGTGCTCCTCAACTCTTTCCACAAAACTGTTCGTCGGGAGCTCCACAGGGTCAATGTACAGTACATGGCCGGGCTGCTATGGCCACTTGTGCAAATGCCAAACGTCATTTTCAATGGTACCAGCAGCGAAAATCTTGGGCTGTGTACAATGTGAAACGTATTGTTCTCTGATGAGTCCACCTTCACTGTCTTTTCCACATCCGGGAGAGTTACGCACCAATGATGATGCACCAATACACCCAGAAAGAGTGGTGACAGAGTGGTTTGATGAACAGGGAAGTGAAGTTTAACATCTCCCATGGCCTGCACAGTCACCAGATCTACATGTTATTGAGCCACTTTGGGTGTTTTGGAGGAGCGAGTCAGGAAACGTCAAACCAGCATCCTCCACCAGCATCATGTAGTGACCTGGCCACTATTCTGCAAGAAGAATGGCTCAAAATCCCTCTGGCCACTGTGCACGACTTGTATCTCTCATTCCCAAGACGATTTGATGTTGTATTTGCCGCAAAAGGAGGCCCTACACCATACTAATGAATTATTGTGGTCTAAAACCAGGTGTTTCAGTTTTTGTCATGTTAATTTTCAAAGTATTAAACATGTATTATATAATTAAATTAATGTCAATCTATTCATTTAAATAAGTGTAGCTTCTACAGTAAGTTCTGTTCCAATGTTAGTTGCTGTGTTTCTGGAGGTTGTGCTTTAGTTGGGGTTTTAAAATCTCAGTCTGTTTTAAACGGTGAGCACCTGCCTGTCTATGGGTCTCTGCAGAGCCGTTACGGAGTTATGTTACTCTTTTCTTCATAGGTATGTCAGAATTGCCGGTTTATTACATCCCCCACAATTTGTTCATTCCAACAAGACATACGTCTCTGTTACTGCAGGCTGTGTGACATAAATCAAGCAGAACAACTCTTCTAGCACCAGTTAGTTTTTAACTGTGCAGTGAAATGAGCAAAAATAGGTGTCATTTGGTCACTGTGACTGCCACAGGCTAGGCGTCATTATACCAATATGTTCCAAAGTTTATGCACAATTGTTTTTTAAGCATTTCATACAGTCAGTCATTGGACGTCCTGTTGTGGATCAAAGGAGATAAAGGAGAATAATGACACACATATAGGCCCATAAACACATAACAGCAGGACATTTTTTTCTGAAATCAACCTTCAGTGTGCAGTTTGTCATCAAAGAACCCACTACTTATCTTCTATCATGGGTTTTTGGAAAAAATAAAGGTCTGTATCCAGTCGGCCGGAGAGGAGCTTAAAAATTGGCTATATGAAACCAGGTTTCTTTGAGAGGAGTGATCAGGGAGCCATCCTATTTGCAGTCAGCACAATGGTGGCAGTATGATGGTGTGGGGATATTTTTCTCACTGTAGAACATATAATGCCTTCTCTGTTCCCTACA
Source organism: Channallabes apus (assembly GCA_030522415.1). NCBI lineage: Eukaryota > Metazoa > Chordata > Actinopteri > Siluriformes > Clariidae > Channallabes > Channallabes apus. The sequence continues at coordinate 14,994,273 of CM060116.1, forward strand.
CTAAACTGTAAAAAGTTTTTGGACACCTGACCAATCACAACCATATGTGCACGTTGAAAATCTCTCTGCAGATTTAATCCCTCATTTATTCTTATAATAACCTCCATTCTTCTAGGAAGGCTTTTTACTAAATTATGAAATATGGCTATGGGAAGAGTCAGTGTTCATTCTTTTGGGTGTCTTAATTCGGGTTAGTGAAAATCTCAACGCCACGGCATACAAATCATCCCAGACAACTGTGTGCTTCAGACTCTTTGGCAACGTTGTAGGAAAGTCTCATATGCTGTATGGATGTTCTTGACAGGTGTCCACATACTTTTGACCTTGTAATGTAGGGTTTCAAAGACTTTCCAGGAATCTGAAGCAACTTGTTTTATGTTCCTGGTGTCTTGTGACATGGTGCATTATCATACTTGATGCTGCCAAGTGAAGCTAAATTCTAGCTATGAAGCGATGAAGTTATTAAGCATTTATGTTCAGATTCCTGCACATTCCCTGGATCTCAGCTCTATCCTCCCAAAATATAGGTAACAGTATAGTCATTGTATGCTTTTACCAGCAGTTGCACGTTGTAAAACATTATAAATCAAACAGAACAGACAAAAATGTTCTCTGCAGCTGTATTCCTTCCATGAAAATGTTACTTCCTTGAATTCATGTCACTTATGGGAGCATCTATTATTATAAAGGGGATGTTCATCAGGGTTGACGGCAGTTATAGGGAAATACCCGTATTTAATCATTTGGTACATAACAATTATTCAATTGTTTTATTGCTTATAGAGTTGAAATATGCACAAGACATGTGAACAAATACATGCTAAACATGTATAGACGTGTGTGTGTGTATATATATATATATATATATATATATATATATATATATATATATATATACTCAGCAAAACAAGAAACATCCTCTGACTTTCAACTGTTTTTACTTTCAGTAAACTTAATGTGTAAATATTTGTATGAACACTAACAGAGTCAACACCATAAGTCATAAACTAAGAATGTTTCACAATGTGTCCCTGAATGAAGGGAGGATCAAAATCAAACGTACCAGTCAGTATCTGGTGTGGCCACCAGCTGCTTGAAGAACTGCAGTGCATCTCCTCCTCATGGACTGGACCAGATTTGTCTGAGCACTGAGCACTGATGGAGGGATTGTGTGTTCCTGGTATGACTCGGGCAGTTGTTGTGGCCATCCTGTACCTGTCACGCAGGTGTGATATTCAGATGTACCCATCCTGTGCAGGTGTTGTTACACATGGACTTCCACTGCGAGGATGATCAGCTGTCCTTCCTGTCTCCCTGTAGCGCAGTCTTAGGCGTCTCACAGTGCGGACATGGCAATTTATTGCCCTAGGCACATCAGCAGTCCTCATGCCTCCCTGCAGCATGCCTAATGCACGTTCACGCAGATGAGCAGGGACCCTGGGCATCTTTCTTTGGGTGTTTTTCACAGTCGGCAGACAAGTCTCTTTAGTGTCCTGCGTTTTTAGAACTATGACCATAAATGCCTACTTTCTGTAAGCTGTTAAGGTCTTAACGACCATTCCACAGGTGCATGTTAATTAATTGATTATGGTTAATTGAACATGCATGGAAAACATTGTTTAAACCCTTTTACAATGAAGATCTGTAAAGTTATTTGGATTTGTACAACATTATTGTTGAAATACACAGTCCTGAAAAAGAGACATTTCTTTTTTTGCTGAGTGTATATAGGCGGCACGGTGGTGTAGTGGTTAGCACTGTCGCCTTGCACCTCCAGGGTCTGTGTTCGATTCCTGGCCAGGCTCGATTCCCGTCTCTGTGTGCATGGAGTTTGCATGTTCTCCCCGTGCTTGGTGGGTTTCCTCCGGGTACTCCGGTTTCCTCCCACAGTCCAAAGACATGCAGATTAGGCTAATTGGTGTTCCTAAATTGACCATAGTGTGTGTGTGTGTGTGCTCTGCGATGGATTGGCACGCTGTCCAGGGTGTACCCTGCCTCGTGCCCTGAGTCTCCTGGGATAGGCTCCAGGTCCCAGTGACTCTAAATACAGTATAAAGCGGTATAGAAGATGAATGAATGAAATTATATATATATATATATATATATATATCTATATCACTGAGGCAAAAGTAAAATCTATTGTGAGCATTATGCTACCAAGCATTATGCTATAGCTGTAGAATCAGCGGCACAGAAAGCACTAGGGTGAAGTTTTAGGAGTCTCTGCTACCACAAAGACACAGAATCTCCTTAAACACCCTACCACAGGTTTTTTTTTTTAAACATCTACCCAGTGCATGCCTTGTGTAGGAGACTGCCATCCTGGTAAGTGAATTCGCTTTTTTCATGGCATTGAACACATATTTGTGTTGCACAAAGGGTGACAGACACAGACATACCCTAAGATATACACACATGCAGCATGAGTCTTACCACTCAAACAGCTGGCTGGTATTAAATTGGATCCCCTAGTCCCAGTGGCAGGGAGGTAAACCTATAATAAGAGCATCCCTGCTGGCTCCAGAACATAAGGAGAAGATGGCCTCTGGCCAAGCCAAGTAGTTCTCTGCCAGCCGCACCCCTGAATCACGGCATCTGTTTTTTTTACCCCCCCCGGGCCCCCACTAATCAACTTTAACAGACATCAGTTCTAAACATTATATATATATATATATATATATATATATATATATATATATATATATATATATATACATACAGTATGTGTGGCTGGTTCTCATTGACTTTACCATACATGAAGCATATCTCCCATTGAATGCAGTAGGGTTCTGCAATAGAGCAGCCAGCTTAAGTTACAAGCCCACGCGAGCTAGTGTTTGCTTGGGGATTGGTTCAAATTAGAGATTTCCTCTCATCTCTGTCGATTTAAGTGGAACCTTACACCAGTACTGGGAGAGCAAAGCATCCAGTGTGGCTGCTGTAATCCAGACCAAGGGCCCATTGCTGAGGGTGTGTGTGTGTGTGTGTGTGTGTGGGCAGCTGCTTTTTATGTGCTGAGTTCATTTTATCACAGACTCCAGTTGTGCTTCCTTAAACTACTTTAAGTCACATGATCGCATTTGCACAGTTAGGAGGGCTTGAGCCAAGAGCCTTAATGCACACATGGTCACCAATATACTGCCATCAGCTTTTATGACAAAATATACCATAAATTTGCCAGAGTATGTAGTCATTACAGGTTTTGCAGGTTAGAGGAGAATTGTTTAATTAAAGAGATAGCAATTACCTTGGTGTATTATATGTACTACAGTAACAAGGAGATGAGAGGTGTGAGACTTCTCCTCCAGACAGGGCTCTGTAGACCATGCAGAATAATAAGAGAGCTTAAAAACTTTGCTTTGCTTGTTAGTCTGATTGTTTCCTCACAAAGCTAATTAACTAGCAACGCCTGAGGGATCCTCTTCATTTCCTCGCTCCCCGTCTCTCCCTCCCTCGCTCCTTGTCTTGTTCGTTTGCTCATTTACTCCCTCATTCTCCACCTTTCTCCTCCAGCGTTCGCTCCTGTCATGTGGAAATTGATGGAGAGGAGCAGATTGTCTGTTGCTGTCCCAAGGTGCCTTTCCACGGCATGCTAGATGGCCATCCTGAATTCCTCTTTGCCCCCAGTTGATTACAATAAATCAATATGAGGGGTCAAATACGACCGTTGAGCCAAAGTTTTTCTCGACAGCCTGGAGAGGAGCCAGTTTAGCAAGCTTCCTTTTAACCTCCTTAGGCCCCTTTACTTTCTTGCTGAGACCACCATTAATACAACAAGAAGTAAGAATTAAAGATACATGTACAGTAGATGCTATTGACATCCAGTGTATCTGCAGAAACTTAAAGCTACATAACACATGAATGAATTTGTATAATTTATTTGATTAGCGCTGTATTATATTTCATGTGCAGTGTTAATATTAATGTCAGTATAGAAGTGACCAAGAATCAAACACCTCTTGTCATGGAGCTAACTTCACCCAGTCTGTAGTTTGTTTCCAAGCTTTTGTAACCATTGTTATCGAATAAAGAGTTTGTAGAAATAGTTAAAAGCCTTAGGATAAAAATAGATTGACATATGTAATCAGTGTCTCTCTGCCTAACTTATTAATACAAAGAAAATTTTTTTAGGTTGAGTATCTCATGCCTTGTTTATGCTAGGTTGTACTTCCTTCATCGTCATTTTAGTGCAAACAAAGTGCTCTCATGTATTTTACTTGGATACTGTATGTTTGCTCAATTGTTTTATCTCATACTGGTGCATCACAATACAGTACTACTTGTTATTAGCATCACAGTTATCTCTGAAGGTTCAGTTTTCCTAATCTTCTAGTCAGCTTTTTGGAGTAAGCTATGCTCTCAATATATTGCTTTTTCTCTATCGCCCACCTCAAGGGAAAAAGCAATATATTTAACTTCAGTCATATACCAAAGGACTGGCAAAATTTCATTAAAATCTGTTCAATCAGTTTTGCATGACACTATGACAAAATCAGCTGGACAGACATACAGACAGAAATTATGGTTTCGGGTCCCCCAATGTATGAAATGTAAAGATACAGTGGTGTGAAAAACTATTTGCCCCCCTCCTGATTTCTTATTCTTTTGCATGTTTGTCACACAAAATGTTTCTGATCATCAAACACATTTAACTATTAGTCAAAGATAACACAAGTAAACACAAAATGCAGTTTTTAAATGAGGGGTTTATTATTTAGGGAGAAAAAAAATCCAAACCTACATGGCCCTGTGTGAAAAAGTAATTGCCCCCTGAACCTAATAACTGGTTGGGCCACCCTTAGCAGCAATAACTGCAATCAAGCGTTTGCGATAACTTGCAACGAGTCTTTTACAGCGCTCTGGAGGAATTTTGGCCCACTCATCTTTGCAGAATTGTTGTAATTCAGCTTTATTTGAGGTTTTTCTAGCATGAACCGCCTTTTTAAGGTCATGCCACAACATCTCAATAGGATTCAGGTCGGGACTTTGACTAGGCCACTCCAAAGTCTTCATTTTGTTTTTCTTCAGCCATTCAGAGGTGGATTTGTGGTGTGTTTTGGGTCATTGTCCTGCTGCAGCACCCAAGATCGCTTCAGCTTGAGTTGACGAACAGATGGCCGGACATTCTCCTTCAGGATTTTTTGGTAGACAGTAGAATTCATGGTTCCATCGATCACAGCAAGCCTTCCAGGTCCTGAAGCAGCAAATCAACCCCAGACCATCACACTACCACCACCATATTTTACTGTTGGTATGATGTTCTTTTTCTGAAATGCTGTGTTACTTTTACGCCAGATGTAACGGGACACGCACCTTCCAAAAAGTTAAACTTTTGTCTCGTCGGTCCACAAGGTATTTTCCCCAAAGTCTTGGCAATCATTGAGATGTTTTTTAGCAAAATTGAGACGAGCCTTAATGTTCTTTTTGCTTAAAAGTGGTTTGCGCCTTGGAAATCTGCCATGCAGGCCGTTTTTGCCCAGTCTCTTTCTTATGGTGGAGTCATGAACACTGACCTTAATTGAGGCAAGTGAGGCCTGCAGTTCTTTAGATGTTGTCCTGGGGTCTTTTGTGGCCTCTCGGATGAGTCGTCTCTGCGCTCTTGGGGTAATTTTGGTCGGCCGGCCACTCCTGGGAAGGTTCACCACTGTTCCATGTTTTTGCCATTTGTGGATAATGGCTCTCACTGTGGTTCACTGGAGTCCCAAAGCTTTAGAAATGGCTTTATAACCTTTACCAGACTGATAGATCTCAATTACTTTTGTTCTCATTTGTTCCTGAATTTCTTTGAATCTTGGCATGATGTCTAGCTTTTGAGGTGCTTTTGGTCTACTTCTCTGTGTCAGGTAGCTCCTATTTAAGTGATTTCTTGATTGAAACAGGTGTGGCAGTAATCAGGCCTGGGGGTGACTACAGAAATTGAACTCAGGTGTGATAAACCACAGTTAAGTTATTTTTTAACAAGGGGGGCAATCACTTTTTCACACAGGGCCATGTAGATTCGGAGTTTTTTTTCTCCCTTAATAACGTAAACCTTCATTTAAAAACTGCATTTTGTGTTCAATTATGTTATCTTTGACTAATAGTTAACGGTTTTTGATGAGCAGAAACATTTAAGTGTGACAAACATGCAAAAGAATAAGAAATCAGGAAGGGGGCAAATAGTTTTTCACACCACTGTATGTTTGAAAGAGTGAGTTCTGACCAATGTACAGTACAGACCAAACGTTTTTTTATTCATATAGATACCTCTCGTCAACATGCCTAATAAAAACTTTTACTTATTCATGATCATTTTGGTGTCCCCTAAGCATATGCCTTAACCAAGTAATACTGAAACCAGAAGTTAAACTTTGAGTAGCAAGTGTTCAATTTAACTAGCAGACACTCTCTTGTAAGATTTCTTTGTTGATAGTCCCACTGTCTTCTGATGAACAGGATATAGGAAACACATGGAACCGAAAAAAAATTAATCTTTCAGGTTTGGAAGAGTAAAAGTGAAAATTTGCCAAGGAACTGTGAACTGAAACCAGCGGCAGCTGTTATTGTGTATGGATCCACAGATATATTCTCACACATTCCGTTCAGGAACCCTGATAAAAATGGAAAGAAGGTGAAGAAAGAATTCAAATCGAGACCAAAAAAGCCCCCAAGATGTAATTTAAATAGCAGAAAGCAAAATTGAAAAAGAAAAAAAAAAACAAGTTAAAGAACAAATTCAGCACCGGGAATATTAAGCAAGCATGAGAGAGACACAATGCAATAATGGGAAGGGAGCCAAAGAGTCTAAAAAATAATATAACAGATAGCACATCCCTGGTCTTTGGGGAAGAATCCATTGCATCTACATCATTCAGTTAAAAGGTTATTCCAAATAATTCAACTTTTATTTACCATTAACTGCATTATACTTATATGGAAGATATCCCAGTGATCCCAAAAAATGTGATCATAATGACCTCTGTCCAGTCACATTAACATTTGCACTAGGAAAATGGCTGGAGAGGATTGTGAGCCACTATCTAACCTCATTCACATGAGACCGATGGAAACCTTTCCATTTTTCTTTTATAAAGGATATAATTTGCTTATACTATAGCACATAATACCACAATAGTCAGTTTGGTTGGTGGACATTTCAAAAAGGTAATTGATCATATTCAGCTTTTAATATGATGTGAGTTTGTGAACTTCTACTCTGGCAGATTAGACTGCTACACTGACCAGATGTATTCTCGAAGGGACTGATTGTAAGTTATCTAATCACCAGACTTATTTTCCATGAACACAAATTAAATGAATGTACAATTTAATACTGTTAAATTGTCTGCGTATGCATGACATGGCTCCAGTTGGTCTGTTATATCTTAACAAACTGATACAGATATGAGCCTACTGTAGTTTGATCAGGTTTCCATTCTGCAAATGTAATGGCCAACTGTATTTTTCTTAAAATTGGGTAGACGAAAGAACTGATTTCTTTGTCATGATAGATATTACAAGACAACCAAGATCTTCTGTCTTTATTATCACTAATAAACAAGGTGCAAAAGATGTAATGGTTATTTATGTTATTTATTTATATGATTAATATGATTTATTCAATTAAATGCCAGTGGCAAGGAAAAGCTCCCTGAGATGGCAATTGGAGGAAACCTTAACAGGAAGCGGACTCACCAGAGAACCCATTCTTATCTGGGAGATTAGATTGTTGATACTGTGTGAACTAATCAGCAGTCATACTGTGTGATCGTAGGTGAGAAGTTCAGTATTTAGTTCAGGAAGGGTGTTTAAGTTAATATGAAGTCCACTTTTGCTATTGGAGGCTTGGGTACAAAGCTCTATATTCATGAGGTCATTGTATTATAATCTAAAATGTATTCTATTCTATTCAAAATTCAACAATAGAGAGAGAGAGAGAGAGAGAGAGAGAGAGACAGAGAGAGAGAAGGGGGAGTTAGGTTTAATAAACTTTCTTTCAGCTGCTCATGTCAAGGAGTCTCCACTGTGGACCACAACTTGGCACAGGCTTTATGCCAGATGTCCTTACTGATACAACCCTCACATTTTTCAAACTGGGCTTGGGACCGGCACTGCATGCAGTGGCTGGGTAGTATGAGGTGGGGCTCGAACCTCATTTCTCATTTTCAGATCTGCAAACCTAGAGCTTTAGCTGCCAGACAGTCAGACAGGCTATTGTTGATACATTAGGCAACAGCAAACATGGGTTTCAGGGCTTACCAAAGATAATATCTACAGTAAGAACAAGGCAACAAAATGTCACAGAATCATCGTCAACATAATTATTAATAATAATGGCCAGAATTCAGTATATATAGAATGATTAAAGGGTGGCAAGTTGGTGTAGTGATTAGCACAGTCGCCTTGCACCTTCAGGGCTCGGGTTCGATTCCCAGCCAGGCTCGATTCCCGTCTGTGTGAATGGAGTTTGCATGTTCTCCCCGTGCTTGGTGGGTTTCCTCCCACAGTCCAAAGACATGTAGGTTTGTTTAATTGGTGTTCTCAAATTGCCCATAGTGTGTGTATGTCTGTGTGCCCTGCGATTGATTGGCAAACTGTCCAGGGTGTACCCTGCCTCGTGCCCTAGGTCTCCTGGGATATTTATTTATATATTTTTTATAACATCACCCAAAATAATTTGCATTTCCATGCTGTAAATACTATTTATCTTGCAAAAAAACTCATTACTCGTTTCCAAACTTAGAGACTGATTACTCCAAGAAGCGTGTGTCACTGTTTGGCTAAAATATTTAAATATTTTGTGAGAAAGAATTCAAAGGAGGAAAAGCCATGAGAGAAACAAATGGTGTCTTTTGCTTTAGCTTAGAGCACTGGAATACATTTTAGGCCTTTCGCATATCATATTATGAAGCAGAAAAGAGAAGCTCTTTCCTTCTCCCTCTCCTTAACTCCTTCTATTTAATTCTAAACAGCTGCCCTCCCACACACAAAGCAGGGAATTCTCTCGACCTTGTTTTTTGCCGCCCTTGCCCAGTCACGGATATCACTACTACTGTATTCCTCTTCATAAATCTGATCATTACCTGGTATCCTTCACCATAACCCTTCCTATTCTATGTAAAACTAACTACCAAAATTTCTCTTTTTCCCGCAGAAACCTTCACTCTGTCTCCCCTTCCTCTGTGTCTTTATGCACCCTATCATCCCTCCCAGACCCAGACTCCTTCTCCTCTCTACCACTAGAGACTTCGACTGAAACTTTCCTCTCCTCTCTCTCCTCATTGATAAATCTCCTTTGCCCGCTGTCATCTAAACCAAGGAAGACATCTTGTCCTGCTCCTTGGCTATCTGTACGTACTACGCAACAACAGGAGAGAATTAAGAACTGCAGAGAGAAGATGGAAGAAATCGCAACTTGATGCAGATCTCATCTCTTACCAGACTCTTCTCTCCAAATTCTCAGGTGACGTGACTTCTGCCAAAACTACCTTCGTCAGAGAAAAGCTGGAAGCCTCTGCACATGATCCTGGCAAACTCCACAACATCTTCTCCTCACTACTCAACCGACTCCTCCTGCCCCTTCCTCTCTGACTGCTGACAATTTTGCCACATTCTACGATGGGAAAATTGCTGCAATCCGCCAGTCCTTCGCTCCCAAACAAACTCCTACAGCAGAACCTCAGGACCTTCCCTTCCCTCCCTTAGAGAATTCTCCAACCTGTCATCTGATGAGATTCAGCAGATCATCTCGTCATCTAACCCCACCACCTGTTCATTAGACCCAATCCCTTCCACAATGCTCCAGGCCATCTCACGAGACCTCCTTCCCTTCACCACAACCATCATCAACCATTCCATATCATCTGGTCATGTTCCTGCTGCTTTTAAGAAGGCAAGGGTTATTCCCATCCTCAAGAAACCCTGCCTGGACCCATCAGAAGTTAACAACTATCGCTCTGTATCACTTCTCTCTTTTATTTCCAAAATTCTTGAAAGAACTGTTTATAACCAAATGTCTCTTTATCTCTCACACAACAACCTTAATGATCCCAACCAATCTGGATTCAAAGTAGCACATTCCACAGAGGCTGCCCTTCTGTCAGTCACTGAGAAGCTAAATGCTGCTAGATCTGCTAAACTGTCCTCATCCTCCTGGACCTGTCAGCTGCATTTGACACGGTGAACGACAAGATTCTATTATCTATTCTTACAAGCCTTGGAATTTGTGGAACAGCATGGCAATGGTTTGCTTCTTACCTAGAAGATACAGTAGGTCATATGAGGTAACATGGAGGGGATCTACATCTGCCCCACGTAGACTCTCTACTGGTGTCTCGCAGGGCTCAGTACTTGGTCCTCTTCTGTTCTCCCTCTATACCAGGTCTCTTGGGAAGGTCATATCATGGCATGGATTTTCATACCATTGTTATGCAGATGACACCCAACTCACTCTCTCCTTTCCTCCCTCTGACACTCAGGTTTCCACCCGGATCTCAGCATGTCTGGCAGACATCTCATCCTGGATGGCTGCTCATCACCTGAAGCTCAATCTGAGTAAAACCGAACTGTTGTTCATCCCTTGTGACTCATCTCCAGGTCAAGACCTTGTGATATCCCTGGACAACAACCAAATCACTACTTCAGCCACTGCCCGCAATCTTGGGGTAACCGTGAACAATCATCTGTCATTTTCCCCACACATCGCTAACCTTACTCGCTCTTGTAGATTTCTTCTTTACAATATGAGAAGAATTCTCCCATTTCTTTCTTCACAGGCTACTCAGGTGCTTCTTCAGTCTCTTGTTATTTCAAGACTGGACTACTGCAACTCACTCCTGACAGGCCTGCCACGATTTGTCCTCTGCAACTGATCCAGAATGCAGCAGCATGTCTCGTTTTTAACCTTCCCAAGTTCTCCCACACCACCCCACTCCTCCGCTCCCTGCACTGGCTTCCTGTAGCTGCCCGCATCAAATTGAAAAACGCTGATGCTTGCCTACAAAACTAAAAATGGCCCAGCAACCACTTACCTCTCTGCTCTAATCACACCACACACTGCACCACGTTCCCTCCGATCCTCCAGCACTGCTTGCCTCATCCCACCATCTCGAGGGATCGAGGGCGGCATTCATCCAGGCTCTTTTCTGTTCTGGCACCTAGGTGGTGGAACGAACTTTCTCTAGTTAGCCAAAGTCTCGTACGGACATCTTTAAACGACAACTCAAGACACACACACACAAAAAAAAAACCTCTTCCAAGTTGTGTTGGACTAATGGTACTTAGTTATTAACCTAGTTAACCCAGTGTAAGTATGTATCCAGTGATGTAAACTTTAAAGCACTTTTTGTTAGTCGCTCCGGATAAGAGCGTCTGCCAAATGCATAAATGTAAATGTAAGCTTAGCAAATAGAAAAAGGGAACTTTTAGCCCTCATGTAGAGACACAAAATATAAGGGAAACACAAAAAAACACATTTTCCATTGTCCTTCACTGGGGATAAGGGGCCTGATTGAAACACCTGACTACATTAATTAAGTGTATGAGTGGTGAGTGTGTTCAGAAGGCTTATAGGATGTCATGTGATCTGGCTTTGGTCTGCAAAACTTGTGGTAAAGAAAGACCAAGGTGGAATTTTTCTAAGGTTGAAGTGGGTTCATGACTCAAACCTGTATTGATGTGACAAACAGTAGCACTTATTTAAACAATTACCTAAGCGACTAATGAATGGCAATACAATCTGACCTTGTTTCCTTACCTTATAAGAATTCTAATTAGAATAAAAATTTCTACCGAAGGGACAAAATGGAGAGAATTTTCCTATTTTGAAAGAAAAAGCCTGCGCATGTCAGCATGATGTATGGAATGGTTAATGAGCTGCTTCCAAAGAGAGCAAGAGGCAGTTGCAGTTAATCTGAGGTGTCTGAATTGATGTGCAAAAAAAATTAAGATCATACAGGTATGCTACAAAATATATTACAATTATACTTGATTTTTTATTAACCTTTAATATATGAGGAGTGTTCAAGTTAAACTGAGACTTTTGATTTTGCAGAAAAACAGAACATACAGTAGTTATGAGAGTGAAAACTACCTTTTTTTCTCTATAGGCTATATTATTTCTCTATATAATCCCCTGCTACACTAATGCACTTATCCCAGCTGGCTTCACAGGACCTCCTTTAATAGCCTTTTCCTTTAATGTAAAAAAATGGCCTGGTCTGATCACCAAAGGCATTCTGTTTTTGCAGGACCGCATACTGCCCACCACACCACATGCTCATTACAGGAACTCGTCTGGGAGTTATTGCTACATCCGCATGCTTGGTTCATTAAAGGAGCTCCAGGGAGGCCAGTGTTTCAGGCATGAAGCATGATCTTGGGTCTGGCATACTGAGAGAACTTTCTACCTTCATGGTATATAAGCACTGGTAAAATGTTGTAATAAGTATAGTAATGTGCTAAGAGAAATAAAAGTTTTAGTCTCATACACTATATGGACAAAAGTATTTGGTCAAACTTGCAATGACATTGTATCCAAATATATCTACTTCAATATGGCGTGTGACCCATTTTTGCAGCTACAGTATAACAGCTTCCAATTCTTGGAAGGCTGTTCACAAGATTTTGGAATTCGTGCCCATTCATTCTGTAGAACATTTACAGAATGAGGTCTAATTTGACGTTGGACGAGAAGGCCTGGCTTGCAATCTCCGTTTCAGTTCATCCCAAAGATGCTCAGTGGGGTTGAAGTCAGGGCACTGTGTTAGGGCCAGTCAAGTTTTTTCACTTCAAAATATAAAAAAATTCTTTATAGTCCTTGCTTTGTGGTGAACAGTCATGTTGGAATAGAAAAGAACCTTCTCCAAACTGTTGCCAAAAAGTTCAAAGCATAACATTGTTTAAGATGTCTTGGTATGCTGAAGCATTAAAATTGCCCTTCACTGGGGATTAGGAGTCTGATTGAATCACCTGAATTCAATAATTAGCAGGTTTTTTACCAAATACTTTTGTCCATATGGTGTAACTGTGTTCTGTTATTCTGCGTTATTCTTCTTCACTTGAATGCCTCTGTGTATTTAAAGAAATGTGATTATAAATAAAAGCCTGTTCAGGATTAAAAAGGAACTATGTTATGAAAAAGCAATCGAAGGAAAACAAAAATCAGCGATGGTTAGCATGAAAGAATTAGCCGTTAGAATGTGTGCTAGCCAATAACTAACTCGATTTTAGTCATCGAGTAGACTGGAGCCACCAGGCACAACTGTGCTTTCTAGTTAACAAGCTATTTTTTATGCTGACCCTTAGCTAACCGCAGCATTCCAAGGTGATCAGTTTAACAATGCTGCCAGACTGCAATATCAGATGCTGCTCTATCACAATACCTGAGCTTGGTAGTTAATTAAGGTAACAATCAATGGTTTATTTAAGCCTGATGTGTTTTTTAGCCAGTTTGTTGGAACAATTTGTTCATGATAAGTACCTAACCAGGAATCGGTGCAATCCAATATAGATAATGCATGGAAAGGTTCCTCTGCATTTCAGATGTACATTTAGTCTGTTGCATGACTGGAAGTGAATTTTTAAGATACAGACTAACATAAAATGCATTGCTATCCACTATCATGAAGTTTAATAAAGTGAGGGCACATGCTTGAATGGACATGATGGAAGCAGGATATAAGCTAGCAGTTCCAGCTTAATTCAGGTCTGGTAGTAGCAATGGGTTTTAACCTGAATGCCTGTCCAGCATGTAGTGTTTGGTGGGGTGTTGTAATTAAGCCGCTGTTCGGGAATCAAAAGATCTGTGCAAAAGATTGCCTCCATGCCACAGCAAAAGGATTTAAGCCTGAATTAAATGATTGTATCAGATAGAAATCGATGATCATTCATGGTCCTCTTAATCTAGCTGCAGCTTCCAGATCAGGACCTGATTCAGGAAATCTGCTGGACATATTACAGCAAGCCAATCGATTGCGCATTTCAGGATGGTTTAACCGGCCCTGATGTGAAACAAGGGGATTTGAGAAGCTGTATAGCTTTACTGACTGACATGATACAGAGGAGCTTTCAGTAGGAATGAAGCACACATAACCTTAAGGGTATGCTCTTCCTTCAGTGTAACATTGTTTTTAAATAATCTACACAATGTCACAGTTGTGTAATATGTAAATCTGGTAGTCCCACTTTAGGACATATAATAAATCATATTGCCAACCAACCACATAAGACGCTAAATAAGAGAAAACACGTCTAACAATGATGTCTTGCCAAACTGGTCTCCCAGCACCAAGCTATTCTACCGGAAGCACTTACTGTTATCATTGCCAAACTTTGCTAGCCCATTAGCTTCTCTCCCAACGCTCACACACAGAGCTCTTCTAATTTCCCACCTCCGTCAATGTCTGATCGGCTCCCTCTGAGCTCGCTACATCCCTCTGAGGGCTTTGTCTTGATCTATGTAAAAACAAGTAATTAATTCTCAACATCAATATTCTGCTTGTGAGTGCTGGCCAGAGCCAGTGCGCCTGTGTTTGTACAGTATGTGTGTGCGCATGGTGCGAGTAGAAAAGCCACAAAGCATTTATGCTCCTTTTTCCACAACTAAGCCACAAGCTCTTGTTTATCTCTAGTCTAGCACGCTTCAGAAGAAATTCCCTACTGGTATTGAAGAACTTTCTCATCGCAATTAATAGGCACTGATGCACTGGGGTAATTACAACACCTAGTGCTGCTGTCACACATACACACACAAAAAGAATCTTAAATTGCCCGGTGGTTGTTAAAAGAATCACAATACAATCAGATATAAACTATTCAAAAATAATTGCATACTTTTCATTATTCCTGCACGCAAAAAACAATTTGCATTGCCATGCTGTAAATACTATTAATCTTGCCAATTATAAAACTCGTTACCAGTTTCAAAATTCAAAGAATGATTACTCAGTGGAGCGTGTGTCACTGGCTGGCTAAAACATAAAAAAATATTTTGCGAGAAATAATTCAAGAGGGAAAAGCCATCAGAGAAACAAATTGTATCTTTTGTTTTTTGCTTAGAGCACTGGAATACATTTTAGGCCTTCTGTATATCATGAGGAAAACAAAATGGGTCTGAAAAAACTTTTCAGGCATGGAAATGCGCGCACACACACACAAACATGGACACACACTTTATCAACCAAAAAGAGTTTCCCCTCATGGTTAACAACCAATGGTTAACCACCAAATGCCTTCACAAGGTCAAAGATATTCCTATCCTTGGGGAAACATTAGGATTGGAGGCTATTACATTCTCTAAGTGGACATTATTAATTCTTATTAATTAGAGAAATCCATTACTTTATTTCTTTTTCAATTAAAATGTGTTTTTGAATCTTTGAGTAAGTTTAGTGGGCTTATATAATAAAACATAACTTTTATGATTGCAGCGTGCTCCATATAATGAGCTGACGCACAGTAATGTGTCTGAGCTCTCAACAGGCTAAATCTCATCAAGAAAACTCCTTCATTAATTGCTGAGGTCACTGACAAGCCCTGTAATAAAGAGGATTATAAATATGCAGAGTCAGCAGCTGTTGTTGTGCACATAGAGAATGATGTATTATAGTAATCTACGATTAGGTAATTTATTTAGATCATGTGAGACAGACTAATAATAATAATAATAATAATAATAATAATAAAAAATAATAGTAATAAAAAGCAACTGGTATAATATCAGCAATATCTTCTGACTTAAAACTAAAGACTTGTCTTTCTAAATTATTAAACAGTCATCAGTGAGTCAATACACATTTACTCTTTTAGTGCTGCAACATGTTTTATCATAAAGGAACTCAAACAAAAGCATGAATGACCACTTTAGCAGCAATGAAACCCCTTAAAGCCTCATCTCATCTTCTAGACGCAGGGAATGAGGCAGGGTACACTCTGGACAGGGTGCCAGCCAATCCAGCGCAGGGCACACATACATACACACACGCTCATTCACACACTATGGGCAACTTGGGAACGCCAATTAGCCAATTATATATATATATATATATATATATACTCAGCAAAAAAAGAAACGTCCTCGGACAACTGTTTTTACTTTCAGTAAACTTAATGTGTAAATATTTGTATGAACACTAAAAGAGTCAACACCATAAGACATAAACTAAAAATGTTTCACAATGTGTCCCTGAATGAAGGGAGGCTCAAAATCAGTCAGTACCAGTCAGTATCTGGTGGCCACCAGCTGCTTGAAGTACTGCAGTGCATCTCCTCCTCATGGACTGGACCAGATTTGTCAGTTCTTGCTGTGAGATGGAGGGATTGTGTGTTCCTGGTGTGACTCGGCAGTTGTTGTGGCCATCCTGTACCTGTCACGCAGGTGTGATATTCGGATGTACCCATCCTGTGCAGGTGTTGTTACACGTGGTCTTCCACGGCGAGGATGATCAGCTGTCCTTCCTGTCTCCCTGTAGCGCCGTCTTAGGTGTCTCACAGTGCGGACATGGCGATTTATTGCCCTAGCCACATCAGCAGTCCTCATGCCTCCCTGCAGCATGCCTAATGCACGTTCACGCAGATGAGCAGGGACCCTGGGCATCTTTCTTTGGGTGCTTTTCACAGTCGGTAGACAAATCTCTTTAGTGTCCTGCGTTTTTAGAACTGTGACCTTAAATGCCTACTTTCTGTAAGCTGTTAAAGTCTTAATGACCATTCCACAGGTGCATGTTAATTAATTGATTATGGCTAATTGAACATGCATGGAAAACATTGTTTAAACCCTTTACAATGAAGATCTGTAAAGTTATTTGGATTTGTACAACATTATTGTTGAAATACACAGTTCTGAAAAAGGGACATTTCGTTTTTTGCTGAGTATATATACTGTATATATATATATATATACCTGGGGTGACTACATCAGATAATTAATTTTACATTATTAGCAAAGGTGGCAACATAACAGTGCCACAGCTTGGTTGCTTATCAATTACTGGTATATACTGGTATAATTCATTGTCATGGACAAGAATGCCCAAGATTCATGAGCACCCAAGGGTCACTCCTACCATCAGGGACCAAAAGGCCATCCCATCCGGTTTGATCCCACAGAAAAAGTTCTAAAAAAGTTAATGCTGCCCACAATAAAACGGCATCACAACATCCAGTGCACTGAAGTCCACCATAGAGTTCGAGGCCTGGTTCTGAAGACGTCCGCCAGTCTTGGGCTCTTTGCCAAACAATTCCAATTCATGAAGGGCCCCACAAAACCCACAGCACGTAAGGGATCTGCTGCCAACGTCAGACATCAAAACACACAGCCAGATGTCTTGTGGAGCCACGTCCTGAGTGGCCAGAGCCTCATGGTGGCACAAGGGGAACCTAAACAATATTGTACATAATCTTTTGCATTACAATGTTATGGCTGATATGTGCATAGTTAAGTTCATAGTTACAGTATCAAGCATAACTATGACAGACAGGACACAGACTTTTACACAACAGTAGAGTTTAGGTCTCAGGAGGTTAAATTTAAAGGGTTAAAAGTGGAGCAATAGGAAAGCATTTGCCCTATTGTCAGAAGACTACAAGTTCAAACTGCAATTTTGCAACAGTCACATATAGCCTGCAGTCCAGTGGAGCGAAGTCTGGTAAGTCCTGATGCCTGGGGACATAGCATGAGCAACTGAAGGTGATTGAAAAAAGTTGTTATAGTTGTATTGCCATGGTTTTTTAGAGAAAGCTTTTGTGCTAGACATTGACTAAATAACCAAATTGGGAGAACATAGGGGAAAATATTTAATGCACTGGAGAACTATGCTTATACATTACACTAATATAAAAATGTAATTCCTAAATGTCAGCTATCTGTACAGTAAATGAAATTAAAGTGGAATTACAGTGGCAGTGCAGTGCAGGTATTGTCAGCAGTGTAAACAGAAATACAGTGATATACAGTATAGCCTTAAATGACTTAAATCTAAGAAAAGGAAAGTAAAAAGTTTCATTTGGAATTTTATTAAATTTTATTTTTGGCTTTATTTTGAAACCGAAACTTATTGTGTTTGTGCATTTACTGTACATGTGCT
Organism: Channallabes apus; assembly: GCA_030522415.1. Classification (NCBI taxonomy): domain Eukaryota; kingdom Metazoa; phylum Chordata; class Actinopteri; order Siluriformes; family Clariidae; genus Channallabes; species Channallabes apus. The sequence goes on from CM060116.1 coordinate 15,012,335, forward strand.
ACATTTTTTATCTTTTGTGCACATTTTGTTTTAATGTCTGCGGTAGTTGCACAGATCTTTTCCTCCCCCCTCAGCCTTAATCAAAGGGTCTCAGTGTTGCTGTGCTTGGCTACTGTACCTCTCAATAATGGTCAGATACGATTACCCTTTAAAAAAAATAAATAAATAAAAAAATACCGGCGGCACGGTGGTGTAGTGGTTAGCACTGTTGCCTTGCACCTCCAGGGTCCGTGTTCGATTCCCGGCCAGGCTCGATTGTGTGCATGGAGTTTGCATGTTCTCCCCGTGCTTGGTGGGTTTCCTCCGGGTACTCCGGTTTCCTCCCACAGTCCAAAGACATGCAGATTAGGCTAATTGGCGTTCCCAAATTGACCATAGTGTGTGTGTGTGCTCTGCGATGGATTGGCACGCTGTCCAGGGTGTACCCTGCCTCGTGCCCAGAGTCTCCTGGGATAGGCTCCAGGTCCCCGCGACCCTAGTACAGGATAAAGCGGTATAGAAGATGAATGAATGAATGAAAAAAAAATAACATAAATAACACAGACCGTCATCCATCTTGTTTTACCAGCGTGAGACATAAATATTGTGATGTGTAACCTAGAAATGTTTTAACTAAGTCATGTCCACTTTGGGTTAAAAGACGGCAGTTTGTTATTTAAGAATAAGTGTAGTACGTACCTAGCATAAACCACATTGCCACAAATGAACATAAAACCCAAACACAAAACAGAGGGCCCACTTTTTCATTAGACTTCGTGTAATTCTAAACTAAAAATAACTTCATTCCAGCTACACACAAAAATCATCCCAGTGTAAAGTACGGTCTTGCTTACAAATTCGATTTAGTTTGAATCCCTTTGACAAGTTTATTTCTGCTAATCTCATAAACTTGCCTCTCTTTACCCCCCAAGATGCAGCTTTATGCAATGACCCGCTAACATAAACTCCTCTGCCGTGTGATAAAAACAGCTGACATATTAAAAGTTGCACTTCAGCCTGTGTGGATGCAGCCCACTGATTTCCTCTAGGAATGTTTTATTGCTGTTCTTCATCACCATCCCTGTCCTGCTGTCTGAGGAGGGGCTTTAATGAGAGGCATTGTCGAAAGGTCTAAATGCCTCACTTAGCCTACAGTGTTTACTGCCTGCACCAGACACTCCAGATAAAATATAAAAAACAGATGAGGCTTTACTGTAGACCTTTGCGTCTCGTGCCAAATTGTTGCTATACTAGTACCCAGGCAATTTGTTGCACGTGAATATACAGGTAACTTTGAAGTTCTGATTTCACAGGAATCTTCATTTTTCATGACCAACATGAAGGCCTCTGTAAACAAATCAATGTAGCCCTTCAGAGGCCTCAGGGTAAACACACAAAGTAGAGTAGAGTAAATCATCCTGGTTTATTTTTACATGTTTTCCAGGGCATACCTCCACGAGAGAAAGTACAGACATGAGAAACGAGGGGGAGGAAATGTGTGTGTGTGTGTCTGTGTGAGTGTGTGTGGGTGAGTGAATGAATAGATGATAAGGAAAATGAGAAATCAGAACAGACTTAGAGAGAGACAGAGAAACAGTGAAGGGGAAAAAGACTGACGAGACAGTCTGGAGCAGCGGGGAATTATGTATTCCACTCCACATCTCCTCACACTCGCTTTATGAACGATCTTATGATGTGGCATCATTCACATATGCATGTCATTCCCCCCTGGTGAATGGGATCATAATCAGCACAGGTTTGCTTTTAATAGCCAAGGTGACAATATGCTAATACCTGGTGGGGTGCACGTCTCAACTTGACACCTCTGTGATTCTGGTTTTTAGCATGGGCAGATGTGCCCAGTGGAGCAGAACCGACAGGGAGCACATAACAGGCTTACTCATTAACGAGCTGCTGATAAACCACAGGCGCGCCAATTAATGGCACTGAATAAACCCTTAAAATGGCAAAATTAGGAAGTGGTGTGCTCCGGTAATGGGTGGAAATGATAAATATATTCAGCACTATTCAAGTCACTGACAGTAATGCATGCATACAGGTAGCTGACAGGCTTATCACTTTAATTTTAGTGGAAGGTAACACAGGTGGTTTGCCAAAACAAGGTGTCACTGTTTGGTCGGAATACACAGGTGGCTGGAAGGAGTTTGTGTTGGCATGTCCCAAAAAAACTAAAGTTTTCATTTCCATAGTCAGATGCATACCCGGGGTGCAGGTTAAATCAATACTACAGAACATATCATTGACTTTGTTTAGCTGTTCCTCTGCCCTTATTAGGTATATGTGTGTGACAGTCTGGGAAACCCATCCTTTATCACCGTGGCTGAGGTCTGGGAAAACAGCTGAACAGACATGCAGTACAGTGTATGCACACAAAGTTTTCTGCCAATAATATATTTTGACACTTTTATTTTAAGAAATCATAAATAAATCATGTTTTTTATTTATGTTACTTTCTTGCCTTGTCTTAGCAATAAATACAGTCAGTCTGCCTTACGATGCCTAAAATCTTGATAACCAAATTTTGAATTCCTCAAATAATTAATGTCAGACTTGGATCATATTTGCGAGAGTTACTGTACAGTATATGCCATAGAGAACTGGACATAAGTCTGATGCATTCAGTATGTGAACAGATCCTGAACTGGAATGCACCTGCTCTTTCACATACCGATCAATATCATCACAATTATGATCATCGTCATTGAAACACAGAAAACGGCTTATGCACTATGTATAATATATACAGTTCACTTATAATAGGCTTTCACTTTGCCGACTGTAAGAGTGGGCAAGTGAAAGCCTATTTAAGTTATATTAGATAAGAAATTTAACCATCTGAATTAATTGGCTATTACATCCTTAGAGATGACTAAACATCCTTCGTTTTTTTGCCCGATTTTCTCCCTAACTTAGTCGTATCCAATTCCTCCCCATCACTAGGGGACTCCCACATTAAGGCTACTACAACCATTCGGTCGGGAGGGCTGAAGACTATAATGTATTTCCTCCAAACCATGTGACGGCATCTTTTTGAACAGCTCGCTCACGCACCTTTGGGGGGCGGCGTAACACACTTGGAGGCAAACGCTCTCTGCTCCTTACGCTTGCTCAAGCGCACAGATGCCTGTGATTGGCAATAGAACCATAATTAAAGTGGGAGCACGAAGTGCCTCCCATCCCACCCCGCTGAGAGAGCATGGCCAATCAGCTCTCCCTATAGGCTGCGAGATGGTACAGCATCACCCGGGAAATGAACCAGGGATTTACCACTGTGTAAAAAAAAAAAAAAAACAGTTTTTTTGCAGTTTTATTTAAACTAAGTATTATTATTATTAAGGGTGGCACAGTATCCTTGCCACTTCACTATACTAGGGTCTCCAAATTAATATTAAGCTTTTTGCTCTCTGTGCAACTTTGTCACCTCTTGTAGATTTCCTCTGTGTTCTCTGGCTTCTTGATTTGCTCCCTAGACTGGTTACTTTATCCTTCCCTTAGGTTTGAATGTAAAGTGCGTGGTAGCACATCCAAGGTTCATTCTTCCATTTTGCCCAGTGTTTCTGGGCAATGCATGCACTTTGACCTACGCATGACCAGGAGAGATGGAAACAAAAATGAAAAAAAAAAAAGAAGATTATAATTGCCATAAAGATCAACATCAGTTTTATGACCTTATTTGTAATGACTGTATCTTATTTCCCCTTTTACTCATTTTATGTACCGCTTACCCTATCGCAAAAGGCCTGGAGATTATCCCAGGAGACTCGAGAAACACGGCGGGAAACACCCTGGACCATAGAACCAGGAAGAAACCCACCAAGCAGTAGAACACGCAGACCCAAGGTTGGAATCAAGTGCTTGACCCATGAGGTGCAAGGCCACAGTGGTAACCACTATGACTGGGTTTAGATAATTGGTGTGGTGGTGTCTTTCTGTGGAATTGGAAAGGAATTTTTAAATATAATTCTTCTTTTTCCTATTTTTAGTGATAACCCGATTTGAACAACTTTTCTGATCTGTGATATGTGCAAATAAGACAGCAATATCAGTTCAGGAAAGCCTGTAGTTTTTACTACTGTATATAGTATAAAATCGCACCACATTAAACAATTTGGCCACATTAAAGGTTTCCTACGTAGGCTGCTACATATAATAAGTTTATATCCACACGTAAATGTCCTGAAGCTGTGGGCTGGTGTCTGACAATGTAGTTTAAGTTCTCCATCCACTGCTGACAAGCTTCATTTATAGAACCCAGAATACATGCCTAATTGAACAAATTGCATACTGCTTCCATTATTATTTTCTTACCCGGATATGGATTACCTTACATCAGGTTCTATAACCTTGCAGTATATTTTATGGGGCAATGCATAAGTGAATGTACACTTCATAGTCTGGGTTGGCTGCAAAACATACTGTATATAGGGAAAAAAAGAGTGGTCAGTGCACCAAGTGGTCTAACATGTGCTCTCAGCAAACTGCATTGATCACGCTTTCTTCTCTTTCCATTCCCTGGAGCATTGCACAACAGATCCAAAGCAAAACACAAGTAATTGATCGTTGAGAAACCCATGTGTGTTTCCTTGCACTGCTGACAATGCTGTGGGTTTCTTTTCGAGATAAAGTGTACCTCTGTTACCCATCTGTCTGCCATATAGCTGTGCTAAAGCCTGACTCCAAGGCAGACATTCCCTTGGAGAATCAAGCCTTCAAACCTGCAGCACTTCTACTGTATCTTTTCTACTTTGCTATTGACCGCATTCACTGAGATCCAGCTTTTAATACATTACATTTTTAGGAATTCATGATCAAATGCAGCTACAACCCCCATGCAGATGGAACTCAGTCCTACTGCAATCAATATACTGTATGAAGTAAAAAAAACTCCTTTTACTTTTTACTTTCACCTTTTTAAATACAGCTGCTTCATCGTTTCAGCTTTGGATTAAACTGGAAAAAATTGGATAAATCTGAATTCGTCCATTATTGTAAATGGCAGAACATTTCAAGGCACTCCTTTTCAAACCAATCAAAATTTTGATTCTTAGGACACATAGTGTACCTGCACCTCACAGTGGCAGAATCACACCAAATTATAAGCTTCATTTCAACACAATCCTCGATATAGTACAGCTGAAACACCCAACCAAATAAAATGGGGAAGCATCAAAGCCTCAACATGGCTATCTGTGGCACTGCATGGTCTTCCAGTTGTTCAGTCACTGCAATCCATACCTCGGTCTAGACGTTTCATGTGCATCTTAACACTAACAGAAAAAAACTAAAATGATCTAGTGGTTGTACTGTATATAGCTTTGGGAATTTAAAGGCATTACGGGAACTCCCAACAGACATTAATTTCACTAAATTACATGCCAACTGGGGGCACAGTAGCTCTGTGTTTAGCACTGTTGCCTTCCACCTCTAGGCTTGGTGGGTTGAATCTTGCCATTGGGTTGGGTGCCTGGAGTTTGTATGCTACTGTACATGACCAGTCAGCAGCACAAGACATGTTTCCAAATTGCCTGCAGTGAATGAGTGGGTATGTGCCTGTGCCCTGTGGTGGGTTATGTCTTCGGGTCCTTGGGATATGCCCCAGGTCCCCTGCAACCCATCGTCAATGCAGCAGCATGGAAAATGAACAAATACTGTAAATGCATGCCAACTCTAACTAGTCAGCAGCCGTGTACAAAAATAAGAACTCAGCACCATCTGATTACAACATTAGAAATATTTTGGCCACGTTCATGAAATTTAATAATATTGTTTTAAACTTACCTGAAATTGTCCATTTAGTTTCTGCAAGTCACTAATCTTTATTTCTAGTAATATTTATAATAACAAATACATGATAATGATGTTGCTTAATGAAAAGCCATAAAAGTGTCATCGGTATCTCACTGGAAACAAAATGCTTCTTTGAAAGGTGCGTTTGAGTACAAAAGCAGGTCTGACACACTAGACCATGGACTGTCCGTGCTTGAGTTGTGTTTGTGCACAGCTTTCATCAAGCACCCCTCTGGGTCTAACACAACAAAAAGAGTGTGAAAAGGTTCAAATGGATCTCACATTTAGGACAAAAAAAAGATCTATCGTTGTACAGTGTTGTAAGCTGTCATCAGCAATCAACTGCTCATCTGTGGGGAAAACAATCCCTGCCAAATGCCTCATAAAGAGAGCAGATTCTGCCTGGCAACCAGTCATGTAGAGGTTCCAACCCAAGAAGTACCAATTGCAGCAACTTGTCCCTGATGCTTTTCCTGATGTGGCTGGGGTATTGTGGGCTGTCAGTGATGGACAACTCTCACTCTCTCTCACTCACTGGATGTCACATTCTTGCATCAAGAAGTGTGGACGGAGTACATTGTTTTGCCCACAGGCACATGTCTGTGGTTGGCCTCTGGAGTCTGAGCCCACAACATGAGAAAAGTAATTGAGTATCAGCAGTCAGTCCCTTCTAGGTTTATATAAAGGGAAGGGTGTTGGTGGTGATGGGGGATGGCTCCACATACCTTTAAGCACAGGTGAATGTGGAGCACATCAGTCTTTTTACATCCAGCAGTTAAAGCATCAGAAGATCCGTCCGACTTTGATCGTGGTGTTCTGTCATCTGTTATTCAAGTTAGAAGAATGCTACAGTACAGTAACACTACAGTATATAAAATACAGTATAGTAACACTATATAAAATACAGTACAGTAACACTATATAAAATACAGTACAGTAACACTACATAAAATATCACATGTTGTTTATGTGTGCAGTAAGGTGGATCAATTTTAAGCACTGTCGCTTTGCACCTCCAGGTTTGGTGTTCAAGTTTCATCTCCATCTGCATACTTGGTGGATTTCCTCTGGGTGCACTACTGTAGTTTAATCCAGAAGTCCAAAGACATGTTCAGTAGACTGATTGGTGCTTACAAATTGCCCATAGTGTATTACTGAGTGTGTGTAAGATGGGTTGGCTTTTGCCCTTAGTTTTCCTGGGATAGGCACCAGGCCCCTAAGGCGAGTCTACATAGGATAATGGTATAGATAATGAGTGGATGGATGTTCATGTGATAAATGTAACAAGAACAACAGATTCCTATTTTATAACAAGCTATATATTCAATACAATTCAATTTTATTTATATAGCGCTTTTAAGAATGGTTATTGTCTTAAAGAAGCTTCACAAAAATGAAAAGAAAATATGCTATACTGTATATGCTTTGTATACATACACTTTGCTACAGTGCCAAGGTAGTATTCTTATTTAAAGTTTTAGAAATTTAATTGGGGCTAACATATACACAACAACACGACTTTATTACATTTTTGTACAGAATCATTGAAAAGGAGTGGTTCTACACTATATACCAGTATCAAAATTGCCGTACTGCCTCTGAGATTGTCATTAATAATTTATTTCGAAACGTACCAAGAACCAGTTCATTATTCCCCAACTTCACAGCAGCACTTCTTTCTGACAAGCTGCTTTGAAATTTACAAACACCAGTCAGAAATAGGGCTTGGCGAAGTATTATAAAACACTGCCACTGAATTATACCATATTGAAGAGCCTCCAGCCCATTGCATTGCAAAGAGATTGAAAAGAATGGGAAAAATATATTTTTTATCTCTATGGCTTATGTGCAACAAAAAAAAATCTTTCTGGTCTGGTTTTTGTTCTTGCGTGTATCAGTGTATCAATCAAAGCACACTTTAAATGAGACACAGAGGGATTCAAAAGGAAGCTTTTTTCTTCTTTTTCTTTTTTTTAATTGATCAGTGGCTTGTTCGAGGAATTAAGAGTCTGACTGACTTCATTTACTAAAGCTTCTTTTGACATAGACTTCTCTCTTGGAGAACATTGCCAGAGGGCATGAGTCCTTCCCACAAAATAAACGTACAAAACTATACCAGGTACTATTTGGTGAATTTATCTGGAGCTGTCATACCTTTCAGAGTGCTACGGAGGCCTCAGACCTTGTTTCTTGCTGTGGGCGAACTGTGTTCAAAGCATAGATATGCCTTTCCTCTGCCATGTTGCACACTATCAAGGCCGACCTAATACCCTGGATGACACACTACTGTATTACTTAAAAATAATAATGAAAGAAAAAAAAAAACGTTAAAAGTCGTATCTTGTTCATTAGTACAATGGACACAGGGCCATGTTAAACTTGCCCAAAGATTGGAATCATCTGCATTGGCATTGCTCATTGGGAATTAACTGATTGGGAATTATCGACCATGTGCTAAAATATCTTCAGGCACTGATGTACAACACTGAGTTTACAAAACCCTTACATGCAGGAGGCCCTTACAGGCAGGCAATACATAATTCATTTATTTCCCATCAAACAGGTAGCAGTACTGGCAGCAGCTAGGCGTTTCTTGTGTTTGCTTGTTGTGTTGAAGAATTTGCTTCAAAACTGTTATTTGTAGCCAAAGGCAATATACAGTCCTCTGGAAGTCATGGGGTTATTGTGCTTTATGTTGTAACCTATTGCCTTGTCTAGTATTTGGGGGGTGTTTTAATACTGTATACTGTATGCCTGCTACCATCTTCTCTGTGTAAAGATTTTTTTTAAAACAGATATTGCATTTAACTGAAACTTCATTTTTAGCAAATTACTTCCATTCCTTGTCTTTTTTTTTTCTTTTTGTACACATTTGACTTCAAGGTCGTAACTAGGTGCTAGCAAGGCCAGTGAAGTGAAAGGCTCTATAAATAGGCTATGCACATATGCCTCCCAGATGCCCACTGGCTAGTAGCCTGTTGTATCCAAGTTTCTTTTATTTATTTTTACTTTACCAAGACACTTTCAGTAACTGCTTTATCCGGATCAGGGTACCAGAGGAACTGGAGAATATAGTGGGAAAAACATGGTTGTATGGTTGGAATACACCCTGGATGGGATGCCAGTTCCAGCACAGTACCATACATAAATACATTCACACAGTGAATTAATATTCAATTAATATTAATTCCGCATCCAGCACATTCTAGGATGTAGCAGACAACCAGAGAATCCAGAAGAAAAGTCACATGGGAGAGCATGTGAAAGTCCACACCAACAGTGACCCAAACTCAGCAGGTTTCTTTATTTTCGGTGCAGAGCTTTTCAGTCGTTAAATGCAAATCAAATATAGAAAAATAAGGAGAAACTAATATATGGTCAACAATATAGTCCATTAGGTTTTCTTCATTGTCCTTCTAGAAGCCTGTTTGTATTAAAAACTTTCTCACATCTTCTGGCGATTAATAAAGGACATGGTAAAGGCACGGACTGCAAATGGAAGAGGTCAGGGGTCAAGTTGTAATTGCTGTTTTAATTTGTACCCTGAGACTCACTTTTTCCTCAGGCTGCTGATGTGAAAACAATTTTTTGTAGCAATTTAGGTATTGATCTGTCTGCTTCCACAAGTTTCCTCTTGCTATACATTAAATGTACACCAAGTGGATTTCTTGTAAACATACCACTTGAAAATTAATTGTATCAAAAAAACATTGAGTTGTTTATTGCACCGCATGTTTTAGAAACCATGCAATCTTCACCAAAAAAAAAATCTTCACAGCCACTGGAGGACAGATTGAATTCAACGTAATTAGGTGTCTCCCAGAAGCATGAGATTCTTTAACAACATCAAACTCATAAGACCTCTACAACTCCTTGCTCTGCTGTCACTGATGCCAGTGTGTGAGTGTGTGTGTGTGTGTGTGTGTGTGTGTATGTAGATATGCAGCATGACAGTACCTGCCCTCATTACCAGCGGTCCATCACCCTGGGGGATGAGATGCATCCTGACGCCAGGGGCTGATTTTCACCCCATTATCGCCAACAGGAGGTCATTGTCGCTACATTACCGAGAAGGAGGACGAGTGCAGACGGGGTGGGAAGGGTTGCTCACTCTAGGGGACTACAGCGCTCAAAAACTGTGGCTTAATGATCTGCATGCTGCTGTCGTGCTGCTCGGTTCAGCCTGTGTGGCCAGGTTTAATCAATAGCACCTGATGAGGTGTCAGACTGCCAGTGGTGTGCATCAAAATGGAGTATGTTTTTTTCCATCTCTTTTCCTATAATCGATAAAGAGTGTGTGTGCGAAACTAATTGGGCAAAATTGCAGGGCATTTATTGATTAATCAAGTAGAAAAATGAGAACTCTCTATGGTGTGAAGGCATTAAAAGTGAACTCTGCATGGGTTTTTTTTTTCATGGGCAAAATAACTCAATACTGCAGGACCACAGAGCAACAAATGAAATCAAGCCTCGAACCCTTGAGATGGTTTTCTGAAGATTTTTTTCTTCTGCAGAAAGGCTTTAAAGATAAATGCCATTGTCAGTTTAATTAGGTCAGGATCGAGTCTTAATCCAAGTCTGTACAAAAGCCTCTAATAAGGTACATAATACAGATATTTGTTTTTCTCTGCTAAATTCAGAGGTGCTCTGTAGTGAAAAGTAACAGCCATAGTGCCTACATTTTTTATTAAGGTCTTTTGGCCATAATTCTAAAATATATATATATATGATCTTTGGATGCAAGGCACTATTACATAAAATATACAGTGGGCTCCCAAAGTATGAGGCTACTGGTAAAAATGCTAATGTTTTGCATACGTTTGTAATTCAATACAACAAATTTCATTATGGTGCGGTGGTGTAATGGTTAGCACTGTCGCCTTGGACCTCCAGGGTCCGGGTTCGATTCCCGTGTCTGTGTGCATGGAGTTTGCATGTTCTCCCCGTGCTTGGTGGGTTTCCTCCGGGTACTCCGGTTTCCTCCCACAGTCCAAAGACATGCGGAATATTGGCGTTCCCAAATTGACCATAGTGTGTGAATGAGTGTATGTGTGTGTGTGCTCTACGATGGATTGGCACGCTGTCCAGGGTGTACCCTGCCTTGTGCCCAGAGTCTCCTGGGATAGGCTCCAGGTCCCCGCGACCCTAAATACAGGATAAAGCGGTTTAGAAGATGAATGAATGAATGAAATTTCATTACAAGTTATATTACCGACTACAATTTCTACATTTACATGGAATTCAGTTTTTTTTTTTTTTTACTGCTTTTTAAATTTTTTTTTTAAAGTCCCTCTTTTGCCTTAATGCCTTTCAAGCAGGCATGGACTACACATGGTATAATATCATGAATGTGTTTGATTATATTTAAACCTAGACCTAGAAAAAGTGGAGACTCTAGAATATGTGGTGGTTCAAACAGTTAAGGCTCTGGATTACTGATCAAAAGGTTAGAGTTCAAGCCCCTGCACTGCCAAGCTGTCACAATTGAGCCCTTGAGCAAAGCCCTTAACCCTGTCTAATCCATGAGCAGTTTCCTAACTGGGATATGTTTGGAATCTAACTGTCTGACAAGTTATTGAATCTTTATGCATATTGAATAAGATTTCTTAAATGTGGTCTCATACTTCTGGAGCCCACATTCACACAACTCTCCAGAATTGTATGCTGTAGTATTACAACTTCACTTCCTTGGAACTAAGAGGCCAGAACATCATGATAATGCCCCTGCGCACAAATCAGGACACATGAAGACATGCTTTGCTGAGATTGGAGTGGAAGAACTCAAATGGCCTGCACAGTCCTGGTATTAACTCAGTTCAGTTTTCGATGAACTGCAATGGTCACTACTGTACATGCCATGCCTCCTTGCCTGGCATTAGTGCCTGACTCTACTAAAGCTTTTGTGGCTGAACGGGCAAATCCCCACATGCAGACTCCAGAATCTCGTGGAAAGCTTTCCCAGAAGACTAGAGGTTATTATAAACACCAAGATAGACTAAATTTGGAAAATATTGCTAAAAAGAACATATGGATGGGATGGTCAATTGTACACAAGTTTTTGATCATTTAAAATTAATTATAATAAATTAAGAAGAAAAGGTGTTTATAATCTGATTAAAAAGTGTTCCGTGTAAAAGTACTATACAAGAAGGGCTGCATTCGTAATGAAGCAAAATGCATATACACTAAATGGGCCTGTAGGAAGTTCATAGCATACACTTCAGTTCAGCTGTTTACAGTATATGTGTATCTTTAAGGCAAATCTTTTTATGTACATAATGGAATAACTCCTTTCAATATTTATTGAAACCATGATACAACATTTGCACCCTGAGCTTTTACCAAGCAGAACACTATCTATTCCTTCTTTGCAAAATCGATGTGTCCTACTGCATTTCCTTGACCAGTCTGGAATAACTCCTACAGACAGAGTGAGTATAGTTATTAAGGCGAGGAATGGTGAGACCAAAATCTGCAGTCTGGTCTCGAGACTGTTCTCTTGGGAGGGTTGTGTAATGCCACTTAGAATATATTTCTGCTATCCCCGTATGCATTTCCACATGTGGCACTCTCAGGAGTGCGTGTAGCCCAAATAGCTGGTAACAGCAGTTGGGAAAATGATTGCATGTCCACAAGCTCCTGCTCCACATCGGGAAGCGTTCACATTTTCCTGCCCTTAGAGCACATTTCAAGTTGTTATGTAAAAAATAACAAGATTAATGAGATGAATCCACCCTCCTGCCTTCTCACACCATAGTCCTTTTTAATGGCATGGTTATCCCAAAAAAACCCTCTGACAGGATGAGAACCATTATAAGAGGCCTTCAAGTCTTTTGAGTGGTTAGTACAGCCCACATAAGAAATGCCCAAACATAAAGTGAAACATTTTTCCAGCATGCATCAAGCTAGTGGGCAGCAGAAACTTTATTCTAATTCATAGTCGGATTAATCGCATCCAGACTTATCTGGAAAGTCGAAGATCATTAAAGTTGCCCAGGTGATTGGAGATGAGAACCTCATGAGAGGCCTATTACTTTATTAATGTAATTTGCTTAAGTAGGGTTTAATGGTGCATCAGCATGTTAAGTGTAGAATCATCTAACAGCTTTTAAAGAGCTGCCCTGGTTGCTTGAAATGACTCATCAGAGACTTGTGCTTTTAAAAAAGTGTCAGTGGATGGGTCACATCCTTATATTACACAATGACACATCCTTCATGCCATTCTGCTTGTCTTTTATACTGCAGCATGAACAAACAGTTCCACTGAGAGAGCCAATTTATTGAGTGAGTTTAGAAAGAAGGTAACACTCCTGTACAGTACTGTACATGCTGGGTCCCTAGAAGTTATGAGAAGAGTAGTAATGTGACCTGAATACTGTAGATATGTCAGTGCTTAGTTAGTCCAGATTATATTAAGCAGGTCTGAATTCTTGAATCTGATTGGGTGAAAGTGGTTAATCAATTTTCTATAACAGAACATCTGTAAAAGTAGCATTGATATAATTCAAACCATTTTTAGTTATGTACACTCATTCTCACTCACTTATTGTCTATACCACATTATGATGTGTACTGGGTCACAGGCCCTGGAGCTTATTCCAGGAGACATGCTGGATGGGGTGCCAATCCATCACAGGGCACACACACATACTGTACATAACCACACTCATTCACACATTATGGACAAATTGGGAATGCCACTTAACCAAATGTCTTTGGACTGTGGAAGAAAAAAACAGAGCATGCAGAGGAAATCCATCAAGTACAGGGAGAACATGCAAACTCCATGCACACAGACCCGAGGGGTGAAGCAAATCCTGAACCCGAGGTACAAGGTGACAGTGCTAACCTATAAACCACCGTGTCACTTACTGTAGGTATGTACAGTACTATGAAAAAGTGCGTCACTCATTTCTTCATATTAAATTTGAACAATTTATATTAAATGAATTTATAAAACCTCAGCACCAACCTTATTTTGGCCTGAACATCTGTCATCATCTGCAATTCGGATGTTTTTTGTACTGTATGCTTGAATGATTTACAGTAAATGTTAACAACCAAAATAATGGTATACCTCTGTAACTGGTCAGGTTACTGAAAACAAGAGCCGAAAAAGTCCTTCATAAAGCCTTGAGGACTATTCCTTAAGACTACATTAAAATATAAGACACCCTGGCTCTTTGGAAGCAAGATATGAAGAATCAAGGAAGAAATGCCTAAAGACTTTTGCACAGTACTGTATATTGTTCTCATTCTAATACAAGAGTTTCTGTAGGAATAACTCACTTACAAGGGTAAACTTAATGCAAATTCCAAGATGTAGATAAGAATGTGTCATTTAACACAGAAAAATGTGGAATTGTTGATTTGGTAATGGTTTCCATAAGCATATGTTTATACTGTATAGACAGAGTTTTACTGTAGTTGCCAGTGTGTTTTAATAGACAGTAGATTTTCCACCACAGGAAAGTCTGAAGGACAGCAGACTGTTTTTGGTTTCTAAGCTGTGCTTACTGTCTTGTAAAAAAAAGACAAATGACTTATAATGTAAGTGATGACATAAGCAACTATTCTAGCAGCCACTCCACCATATTGTAAGTAACTAAAAGATTACAAGTGTGATGTGTAATCTGTAAGTGTTGGTAAATTGCTGCAGTATACAGTAAGAGGAATAAATTACCATAATGGTGAAGTAGTTTTTCAAAAAAAGTGTAGCCTGTTGTGTTTTATTCCTTATTAATGCTATGTACTGTAACTACTTACTGTACCACATTTAGTGTAGATGATATGATGCACACTGGATGCTATTGAGGCTCATGTTTTATCCTGAGCTCTTGTTACCTCGTGTGTAGAATTTTGCATGTTTTTCATAGGGGTTTCCCAGAGGTTCTCTTGTTTCGTCCTACCTCCTAAAAAGAAACGCCAGTGTGTTGATCGCCTGTGATAAATTGTCACCACATACAGTATGTTTGAGTGCATGTGTTCCCTTTGCTGGATTTATGTCTCAATTTTGTTCCTGGGAACCATCACAACATTCACCATAATGAGTGTGTGAGTGAGATTTGAAGTGTGAAGCCAAAACCATCTCTTGAAAATCTCTCCCTCCTCTGCAGGTAGAAGTGATAGATTTCCGTAAAAGCACCAACTTTTATGGTGTAATTCATTCCCCTGAAGTTGAATTATTTTGCAGGGTTTCCCATTGTCTTGAGTTTATTAAGCCAGTTTATATCATCTCAGTCAATATGCAATTATTTATTGGCCCTCGAAGATTTTTTTCCCCCACACTTTGGAGGGCACCCAAGAATTCCAGGCTTTTAAAATGCCTTAATAAATCTGATTTGCTTGACATTGTACAGCTCGGACACGATTGGCCAACCTTTTGGTAATATTTGTGAGAACCCAGTAGAGCAAAAACAATCTGATTGATGCTGTTACTAATTTTCTTGACGTCAATGAGATGGATTTAATAGTGAAAGTAAACAGGGATAAGCATTAATAAGTATCTTGACATTTTCCTTAAAATGTTTTGTTTCCACATGCAGTATAAGTGCTACGAATAAGATTATCTGGCCTGGTTTCTCAGTAGTGCCTTGTCTACTGTTGTAGTGCTGAATTCCTGATTGATGCTTTTTTTTTTTTTCAACTGACTCCGTTAGGTAGCCTTTGGCAATGCATGTTCTGCAAATTTATATATACTATGTAAAAGCAGGGCATTTTGTGAGACAGAGACGTGAGTGGCAGACCTGGTTTTACAACCTGTTTGGGATTTAGCTAGTACACCATGACTAACACCCCTGCTGGATCACATATGCTGCTGAATTTTAAACTCTGCCATTATCTGGGAGGCACTAGTTCCGCAAGACCCGTGGACAAATGCCATCTGTTACAAACAAGAAAAGACGCGAGAAAATGGGTCCAGCGTTCAGAATGTACATATATGACATATAACGTCTGCCTCCAGACGACCAATTATATTTTATTCTGGTACTTAAAGTTTGTGGGCAAGAGCAGGATATTGGCTGTAATGCACACACATAGAGCCAGGAGCAGTGGGGGCCGGTCTGAGCTCAACTCATCCCAGGAGGCCTACCGAGAACTGGGATAAGAAGGCAACTCAGTATAGAGACGTACCCACATGCATTCATCTTTTCTAATTCATGCCAATTACTCACTCATGGACAGAAGGTGGTTCTGACAGCTTGTTGCTCATTCGGCACATGACTGGCACACGAATGCACAGCTTTTATAGTCTGTATTTTTTTTTACAGGGGATATCTCTGTTCAGAAATACAGTGACCATAGTTCTGTCTTAGGTCACATTACTGATCTTGAAGACAGTTTGATTATGTCCTTGTAGTGGATGGTCGATACAAGGCTACGGCCGTGAAAAAAAATGGCAAAGACTTCAACAACGTCCAAGAAAAAATAAAGTTTACAAATACCCAAGTCCATTGAATACAGGTATCCAAATAAGAAGAGAAAAGAAAAAAACATGTCAACATGTAACAAAATATTAGAGTCGGTTAGCTACTGGTCCACACCCCCAGCCACACTCTCTCTCCCCAAACAGTTCTTTGTTGTTTCCTCATCTTCAAATTCCGCCTTCATTTTCAAATTGGCCAATGGTAACCCTTCATTAGTTACTAAATGATCCTTTTACATATTACAGTGAATTTATTAATTTACAGAAAGTATTTTAAACAACCTTCACCTTTAGTAATTGATGTTCATCCAATATTTACGCACTGATGAATTTTAAGCCTAAACATCCATAATAAACCAACTCCACCCCTTTAGGAGGACATATAGTTGACTTCCTGTTCACGGTCCCTCCCACTAGTCAACTCCAGGACAAAGAAACAGATAATAGCATACAAACATTGTTAGTCCAACTTATTACAATCAACGTGAAATGTGCACCTTGCATGTGAGTGTTTCTAAGCAGAATCAACAAAAAAAAAGTCTTTCAAAACAAAAGTGTGTTTTCCTTCAATATATGCCACTGGCCATTCTAAGTTACCAAAAGACGAACACTTTTATTATTATTTTTTTGCTACTTATCACACTAATGTGCAAGCATTAAAGAAGTTAAATATGCACTTTCAACCACAATTTCCAAACCCATTCCAGATATAAATGCAGTTGTCACTTTAGGCCCTGTTCTGACTTTGTTCCAGAAGCTCCTATCATTCCACCCTAATAAAGCTCTAGCTCTTGCCATCCAATATCAAGGTCAGCCACTCTTGTTCATCTTTTTTTTTTTTTTTTTTTACATCCGAATGAATAGAGAGCAAAATGCAAATAGTGGCATAAAGTACATTTCTCTGCACTCTTTATATTTCTCAACACAAAATAATAAAAAATACTGAATATATTAATGAAGAGCAGGACCACTGTTTGTCTTCTTGGAATGCTTTCATGCAGTTCTGATTGGTTTGTGCTGGACATTGGAACATACATCAGAAGGAAAATCTTTTCGGTTCTTTAATGGATGAACAAAGTCAATATTTGCCTTGCAGTATGAGCACCAGATCTTCCTATACAGGATCAATGATGTTTAAATCTGGTGATTGAGGATGCAATGGAAGGCACTTGACTTAATTCTGCCGTTTATCAAACCACTCTTGTATAATTTCAGCAGTATGTATAGTGATATTATAATCTTGGAATATGGGAGTGTTTGCACCATAGGGTGCACATACAGTAGTGCTGTAAAATTACCTCATATTTTTTTGGCTGTTATACAACCATGCAGAGTGATCACTGAACCACTGTACTTAACAGCTGGTGGGAGGTGTTTTGGGCGGAAACCATTCTTTAGTTTGCTTTGAACACAAATCAGTGCAGGTGCTTGGAAAAGATGCTTTGGTGTTGCTTTGAAATCTCACAATTTAGAGTGCTTATTTGTCAGATTCTTTTAATGCTGATACTTTTAATGTGGTGCTTTAAAAAAATTGTCCAACTTTTCTACACTGGAGAGTACACGAACAATATCGTATACTTGTGATGCTGCCACATCTGCACCCATACATTCTACTGTGTGTGCAAACGTACTGTGCAAAAGTCTTAGGCACCCTGCGTCATTTAGTATAAATTTACTCTATGGATTTTTTTTTTCATTTTACGAATTTATTATCGAGTTTCCATAACATTAGTATTCCAAAACTAAATTAAATGTATGCAAGAAAAAGAAAGTAGCAGGTTGTATAAGCAATCACGTTTCAGGTAAAAAAGAGGAAGGTGCTGAGATTTGCGTGCCAAAAAGAAGCAGGTGCAGCGAAAGTGTAGGTGGTTCTGCAGGATGCTCAGATAAACTTAGTAGCTAATTTTCTTATTAAACTGCACAAATTGTACCTGATACTAAATTACTGACTTTGTTTCATTAATTATTGTTTTCTGTATGTTATAGTTATAGCCTTTCTCTTTCCAAACCTATCTGTGTTGAAAAAGCTAAGCAACCCTGTTCTTGACTAGATGTCTAAACAGATTTCCAAACAAAAGCCTGAAAAGAAGAAGAAATTAACAGATCCACTGCAATACAACAAAAACAAATGATGCTTCTTCTTTGGTCATATTTAAAGCTAAATGATTACTGCAGGTCTAGAAAGCCTTTTACAAACTGTACCTTTAAGAAAATTCTCATCAAGTCACACTTGCCTAATTTAAATGTATAATTTGTAGCTCATAAATCTGAAAGACTTGTTCATACTCTGCAAAAAGAAAAGTAATCTCATTCAGCATTAACAGTATTTCACCCATTACAACTCATAGTTTTGATGGAAGAATGCATATTGTAATCCAAAAGCATGGTCAGGTGAGGTTGATTTGCTCACAGGGTCATTAACTTCAAATTTCACTGCTCAATTAATTTAATGAGGCTGGGTGTTATATTTTATAGTTCATGGGTAATAAAGCTGAAAAAAATATATAGACATCAGTTCGAAAACAAGGCATTGTTTCTTGTGCAGTGGAAAACTGGCACTCAGTCAGGCTCTGGTGAAAAATATAGTATATTGATTGTGCACACTTGACATCTGGTAGATGGTAATGTTAGGGATACATACAGGTTGGGTGTATTAGATATGTAAAAATGTCATGTGAATGAATGTGTGAATGTGTGCACTCTTGTTAACTTGCATCATTAAGGAAGAACAAATGCGGAATACATTTTCATGTGACTTTTATTGTATCTATCATCTCACAAAACTACAGTTAAAATTTTAAATGAGCATTAATAATAAAAAATATATATTATCCAAAAACTAAACATGGGTAAAAAGTAAATATGAGAACAGAAAAGGAAAGTAGGAAAGCCTTCATTTGTTACAACACATTGCACTGAAATTGTTTTCTTCACATATACCAGCTTGTTAAAAAGCTTGGGTCAGGGTGCAGAGTCAGCCATGGCATGCCTCTGGAGTCGATAGGGTTAACGGCCTTGCTCAAGGGCCCAACAGTGGCAGCTTGGCAGAGCTGGGGCTTGGACTCCTGACCTTCTGATCAGTAACACAGGGCCTTTAACCACTGAACCACAAGCCACAGGCATTTATGGTTAGAAAATAGAAACTGTAAACAATGAAATGCCCCTGATACACTCTGTAAAAAAAATAGTGGTAAATCATTAAGGCTTTGGGGACCACATCTATGGTCATCATACATTTTATCCGCCTAGTACAGTATATATATATTTTTTTACTAAACCTTATTAGATTTGGTTAGATTATTATTTTTAGTACAAGACAATGATGACAAACACAAATCTATGTATGTTTTGCAATAACCATTAAACTCCTGTTGCCTGTAGAAAAAGGTGGTTTACCTTAGACTTTAAAGCAAGATAGATGATAAGTGAGTAAAATTTAAGGTATTTACCTTGGATTTCACTCACTCACTCACTCACTATACCACTTTATCCTATAAACAGGACTTAGGGCATGGGGCGGGGTACAACCCGAACGGTGTGCCAATCCACCTTGTTAAATAATAAGATGATCTCTAGGGGTTCAGTTGATTATTTATTTATATATATTTATTATTTTTGAAGATTTACAGACCAAATGTTGCACTACTTAAGAAAACTATCATATAACATCATATTAATTTTGTGTATAACTAAATTTTTGGCCCACAGGTTTTGTGTAAGGAATTTAGATCTAAAGCATACAAAAAATATCTGAATATGGGAATAAATGCCCATATTATAATGTACTATGCAATTATATTTTCTTATACACACTTCCTTATGTTTTTGATCCTAAAAAGTGGATTTCGTGCTTATTTATTTAATTGTTTGTTTATTGCTTTTGTTTGATGGACATAGATTGGGAAAGAATTGTCTAGTAAAATATTTTGATTTCTGAACTATATCTGAAGATACTGTACAGGTCAGCAAGTAATGATGGGAGTCGGTAACTTTTCTAGAAATCAATAGCTGGTTTGACTAATCCAATCGATGATCGATTAATAGTTGATTTAACTGCACAGTATGTTACAACGCACTTTATACATGTATGTTTTCTGACAAATCAATTCCACCACTAGTCACTATTACTATTGTACACTTTGCAGGTGAAATATTATTGAATCTAGCAAACTGTATATCTTGATAATTATAAACTCTATAAACTATAACCTCTTTAAATAAGTTTACAACAAACAAAATCATAGAGATTATTAAGCTTATTTCTATTCGAAAAATGTTGCTTCTTTCAAGAAATTTCCTAAAATTAGAAACAGAACAAGAAATTTCTAGTAAATGAAAAAACTAAATTTTATTAAAAATAAGCCTAATAACCTTACAGTAGATTTGTTTTGTTGTTCTATTTTAAGAAAGTATAGCTAAATGTAGCAATATTCAAGATATTTTCACTTAAGATATTTTTTACAGTACATATGCACATCAGCTAGGATTACTTACATAAGCATCTATTATTGATTATATTAACATTAAAAACATGACACAGCTGACAAAGCAGAAGTACATTGTGTCACTGTAGGCCAACTAGTATTTATCACTGTACATAAACTCCTCTTGGCAGATTTTGCATCTCACCTTCTTCATGTTGCGATTAAAAGCAATTTCCATTTTCCATAATCAATCGCTTCAAATGCACAGGAAATCACTGTAATCGATAATCGTCCCATCAGTAACACACAGATTACTGTATGACAATTTATGCTCTGATTAAAATAAAATGAAAACAATAAGTACTTCATTTATAACCACAATCTGGAACCATGACAGTTTGTTAATGAATTTACTATACAGTATACTGTATTTAATTGTGTGTGTCACACTATATTTAATTGTGTGATTCTTTCAAAATAACAGGATATGCTGCAGCAGACCATGATGTGATTCCTAATCAACAAGGGTACAATGCTGTCACTGTCGCACACAAAGGTTGCGTTACAACATATTTCCGTCCTCAATTTCATAAACAACTCAAAAATTCCGAGTCAGTAATAAACTATGTTTATAGAGCTTTCAACGAGTTGTTTATTTGTAGCGAAACAGTAAACAGTGGAATCCACCTTCACAACATGTTTAACATCATGCCGACATTTACCCTGTACACACTTCTGTACACACTTCTGTACACACTTCTATCCCTGTTCAACAAGCACTTTCCATGTTTGGAAGTAGCATGATGGTTTGGCTATACAGTATGTACATCCTCCCTCAACAAATCTCTCACTGAAATAAGGAACAGGTTTGTATGTTAAAGATTTCTGAAAGTTTAAACATTCTTAACTCAAGACAAACGTGAAATCATTAAAAGTTTGGTGCCATAAATGAAATAAACAAACATTTTAACCAATCGTTCATTATAAGCTGTACAGTTTGAATTTCTTCTCAAAGCTATAAGCTTACCACCTTTGAACATAACCAAGCATCGTAAGAAGGCCATTTAACCAAATCATATCACTTAATGAGACATTATTGCTGCAATCTATATATGCAAATGCAGGAAACCAAACACATAATTATAGATAACCGAAAATAATAACTTTCTCCTAGTAATTATTGCTGATGATTCAACTCAGTGCTCAAACAAATTTCATTAAGGGACTGCAACTAAAAATTATCCACTACCCACTGCTTAGAGGGTGGATTAGCTTGTGCCACATTACAGTTATCTCCGTATGCAAATGGGAAAGATAAGTAATCACTCATTCCCCTGGCAGCTACAAAGACAAATAAAAAAAGTTACTGAGCATGAACAAAGACATTAGTGACTGAAATACGGGAAAGCAAAAGAAAACGGTATAGGTGCAGCATGTGATCGCCTGTATGACATTCTTTTCTCATGCATAGTAATACAGATGGAAGTCACAGTGAACACATCAGAATTATAAACAAGCACATTTAATTATATTTAAATATACTGAATTGAGTATAATGATGTTGTAAATATATTCATTCATTTATCCATTTAAATTATGCTGAAATATTTAAATTAAAAATCTAGCAGTTGGGTAAAGCATTAATTTAAAATCTTACTATAATATTTTACATAAATATAAGAATAAGGAATATTTTATTCATTTATTTAAGACTGATCTTTAATTAATGCACTGGATCTGTCAGGAAACTGTATAGAGTGTTGTAGCTTTAATCAATTTTAATGAAGCTGGAACATTGTGATTTAACTGTAGAAATTCAGTACAAAAATAAACGACTTGCTAAACAAGCAAATGGAAAAACCTCAATAGATGTAACTAATAATTATAATGTCAATATTAATTTTGTGTTGAAATATAATTGCAGTCAACACCACAAATAGTGAAGAAATCATTTTAAAGTGGTATTGTCAGTTAGAGGAGTACAAATGACAGGGCGAGTTAGACAGAGCAGAGAGATGAGAGTGGAAGACAGCAAACCCAATTCACTTTTGATATTTCTTATATCCGTCATATTGCTACAGTTGGTCACATACACTGCCTGGACAAAAAAATAGTCATTGTCTCAGAAGGGGAAATTATCGGTCTGCATCACTTAAAGAAAAATCACTGCTATGTTTAATAATGAAGGCAAGAGCATTTTAAAGAGAACATCAAAAAACAGATGTGCGCCCATATGAAAACCTACGTATTGTTATTGAAGCTAATCTGAAAAAAAAAAAAAAAGTTTTAATTTGCTAGGTAAGTTTAAAAACATCATGTGTTCTTATGAGTCCAGATTGATCCTATTCCAGAGCCAGGAATGTATCGGAGGAGCATGCAGGAATGTATCGGAACCTTGTTGCTAATGCCCTCACTGGCTACCCCATACACCATATAAATCAGTCAGTCGTTTAGCACTAATTACTGTCTTTGCCCTGTCCCTCAATGAATGCACGACATGATCAGAGCAAGGCTTTTAATTAGAGCAAAATGAAATCAGAAAAACATCAGGCACATTGAAAGCCCAGATTAGTTAAAGTGAGATTAAATATAACTGTGTCAGCATAAGAAGCGAAGCGATTAAGCCATTCATCCATCCATCTATCCATCCAAGTGATGCACCCATCGTGCATAATGATTTCTGTACAAACCTCAGGCGGTTATGATCTGGAGTTGCTTTAGTTAGTCAGGTATAGGCTCAGCTACTGTATGATTGCGTGGCAATAAAATCAAGTCAGCTGATGATGACCTAAACGCACCAGGTTCTCTCATCAATAGAGAATTTCTTTCCTGATGGCTAAGGCATATTCCTGAACTCAAGTTCTTAATGAATTATTTTCATATGTGAATTTACCACTGCATTGCAGCCCAAACTCAAAGCTAATGAGGGTCAAATGAAACATTAGATTGTGTGACTAAATTTTATATACTTTATATAAAAGGATTCCCACCCATGAAAAACCTGTTTCCTACAGTACACACAGTATATTACTGGCCCTGTATACTGTATACCCCATGTTAATACAACATACCGTTTCTTTTATACAGATGTCAAATGCGCACTGACAATATACTCAGAAGATGGGTCTCCACGAAGACGGTCCTGTCCTCAGCAGATGCAGACAGCTGTTCTCTGAGGACTTGTGACTTCAGTTGCTCGATAGTTCAGGACTGGAGTTTTCTACAGTCTACCTGAGCCTCCAATAACGAACTGGACTCCATTTGAACTTAAACACATCTCCTGTTATACTGAACTTCCAGTCTCACACAGTATGATGCAGATCAATCCCTGCTGTCCATTTCACCCAGATGAGGATGGGTTCCCTGTTGAATCTGGTTCCTCTCAAGGTTTCTTCCTACTGCCATCTCAGGAAGTTTTTTCTTGCCACTTTCGCCATCGTCCTCGGTTTTGCTCATCAGGGACAGTCTTATCATTTTGATTCATACACTTTCACATCTCCTACAAACTTAAATAAGTCTTTTGGTTGTGTAAAGCTGCTTTGCGACAATGGCAATTGTTAAAAGCGCTATACAAATAAAATCTTATTGAGTCTTCTCAAAACAGCACACAGGCACACTTCACCAGCGACTGTGAACATTATAGCAAGAGTACAGTACTTTAGAGTTTCCGACCGATGGAATGGATGAGGATGAGAATAATGATGTTTTGTACCACAGCCTTGGTTGATCCCCAGGCAGAGAGTGTGGATTTATTTTCTATGACAGCACAACTTTGAAAATAGTTTCAGCTTTTATTATTTCAACATTAACAGATCATTCTTTGTGACTTGTACTGCATGGCTGTACTCCACAAAATCTAAGCCTACAAAAATGTATTACAGTATAACATGCTTTGTTATGTAACAAAGAAGAGCATGTATTGATAAGGCTGCTGCGTACTTGTAACACTTTGTAAAAATCCCAGTAAGATTTTTCACGTTAGAAGTCTTTAAAACAGTGAAGTTGGTAGTTTCTGGTTTATCTCAATCACTGAGAAGCTTCTGGATTATAACAGATATGTTAACTTGCTTTTCCTACGACTGCGATAGCATTTTAATCTTTAAGACAATGTTTGCTCAGTCTCATTGTCGGCATGTCTTCTCGGATGTTTTAAAATCCTTATGAAGCTTTTCCACATTTGCAGAAGAGCTCTTCTTTCATCCTGAGCCCTGCAATGTAATCCTTTTGTAGCATATATTAGTATGCTGCTCACATTTTCTCATTACGATCTGAGCCTGCCTGTCCACACTTATTCACCATCACAAGCATCAGTTTATATTGGCTTGGTCTGCCTCCTGTGCTGTGCTTAGCCAGCCTGATCCTGATCTTGATTTTTGGAACCCATCACCTTTATCCTCAGCTTTAGCCCTAAGTTATGGGACTACTAGCACCTCTAGTCTTGGCAGCTAGCTAACAATCATTCTGACTTGGTGAGTGGTCTCGGAGGGCTCAATTTAGAGTATACTGTAGATGCATACCCCAGTGTTGACAGCTAGCGCTGAGTGGCCACCTTCAGAAGGATTGTGAGGATACTTTCAGTAGCATAACTTAAAAGGACTAGAAAAACCATACCAGGTATAACCTTGAATCCATTAGCATGAGCATCAGTGAAAACATAGGAACAAAGCTGTGAGCACCAGCACCTATTATCAGCACAAGCAAACATTCTGCATTGGTACACTTAATCAGAAACCATGTTAAATGATTCACAGGACCTTGCATAAGAATCTTTGAGAAGAAGTCACTTATGGATTCCCTAACTGCTTGTTTTTTTATGTATCCAATATGTATTCAAGGAATGTCTATAGATAACCTGAGGCTTGTGGGTGGATTAGCATAAATTAAGTTGGTTTTGAAGCTTTATAGGTCATCGTTACCATTCAGGTCTTTCAGATAAGGCTAGCATGGTAATAAGACAACATTAATGAGAAGGGCTGTCAGCTTAGTGAAGCAGAGCTCCAAATACAGTATGACCACGTATAATGCCAGATGGATAAACAGCACATGCTATATTAGGAAAACCTATAAAAGGTCATTTAATCAAGTTTAACCAAACTCAACCCAAAAGCTTCCGAGCAATCTGCAGGAATGTATCGGAACCTTGTTCCTAATGCCCTCACTGGCTTCCCCATACACCATATAATCAGTCAGTCGTTTACCACTAATTACTGTCTTTACCCTTTCCCTCAATTAATGCACTACATGATCAGAGCAAGGCTTTTAATTAGAGCAAAATGAAATCAGCAAAACATCAGGCCCAGATTAGTTAAAGTCAGGTTAAATATAACTTCTCATGAGTGACAGGAGAATTTTGCAGCATAAAAGCAGGCCTTATGTATTCACATTGCAAGCCATTTGCATTGAGGTTTTTGAACCAATCAAGAGAATGATTCGATTTTTCAGAGTTGACTTAAGGCGAGAAGGAGCTTGTGCCCCTCATCAATCAGAGGTTCAAATTCATTGGCTGCTTTATTGTCACTTCTGAATGTGAGCCTTTGGAAGCAGGATTAGCATTGGGACAGGCTGCTTTGTTCCTATCCACTCTTACTGTAGAGCCAAGCTTGGCTGTAAGGCAAAGCAAGCTGCTGCTACTGGAGCCTTAGAAAGCAACTCAGAACTGCTCCAGCACAGCAGGAAGTCCCAGATCAAACTTTGACTGAGGTTCTCTCAGCACAAAACTGTGCCAAAACTCAAAACAATTTGCAACAATGTATTTTGCCATTCCTTAAAAAAACAAAGAACAGATAATAAGGGTTATTATGTATACTGTAATGTATGTGTTGTTTACTCAGCATGTTTAAATGTACAGTACATACCGCCATTCATTATTGATAATATATCAAACAGATTATTTTATGCGTCGTGGATTTCGTTTTTTCATTATACAGTAGTTCTTAGAACAAAATAGATCTTATGCTTTGGTTTTGTTTGCTGCTTTGGTCTGTCAAGAATGCCTTGGTGATGGGTGCAGCATACAGTACCTTCCTCTCTGATCAGATGTTGATAGTCCAGATTAATGTTGGAGTCCTTTAGTAAATTTGTATTCAAAGATATCATTGTATTCAAAGAAACATCAATTGTAAGTAGATGGTAATGTCATGACCAGGGGTGCCGCTAGAGATTATAACCATGCCAAGACTTCCATGGCATTTTTGGGGGCCCCCCCATACACTCAGGGGCCCATAGACCTATCCCACTTTACTGTACCCCTGGTCAAGACCCCTATTGAGACTAAACCATGCATAGTCTTAACAGTGAACCTTTCCAATTTGTAGTATTATACTGTAACCAAGAGAAACTCAGCCGGAAGTGCAGTGATCCATATAGTATGTCAGACACAGTTCACAGGACACTCCACAAAGTAAAACCTTATTGAACGAGCAAGGATTATATAAAATCCTATTTTACTCAGACAGCATGTTGGAAAAACATCCTTTGCTGATAGCATTTATATTGAGCTTTGATCCTTTTTATGTAAAACAGTGTACGTTATTTGGGATCCTAGTAAACCAGCACCTAAGGACTTTCCGTACTGTATGTTGACCATTGCTTAGTCTTTAAATCCGTTTTTATTAGATATTTTATTATATATACTATTTTGTACTCATCCCCATGCTCCCGAGCCTACAGAAAGTTTGACTATGCTGAGGATCTGACTAAGAACTGAACTCTCCCATCATCTATCTCTTCCAAGATTACAATTAAATCATACTTACATTAATATCAGCAATAACTCTCCTTTACATCCACCATACTCCACCTCTACCACCCACTTCATTGACTGGTGATGATGAATTCTCCACATCACACACACATGTATCCACCCACGTCTAGCACCATCCTCATCAGTAGACCATTTTCAATGCTGTCAGCGGAATGACACCCACCTACACAGTGTCACTCAATCAACCTCACACTCCATCCTACACACCGTGGTCTTTGAATAAAGAGACGGTGAAGCTTCTATTCATCTTGCTGAATCTCTTTAATTCGCTTCCTTAAACACTTGATCATTGGTTCCTAATGCACTATTAAGCTCATTATGCTGTCTTTGGTTTATGTTTAATTGCAGTTCAACATTTTTCTACATTTGATGTCTTTCCTGTTTATTCTATCTTCATTCTATTCATCTTTAGTAATTGTGCAATCCTGGTCGTATCTACAAATCTGGCAAATGGGCACGAGGTGGAAATACACCCTGGGTGGTAGGGACATGTAGGGACAGTTTAGATGCACCTGTAGCTTGGTTTGGAAGGTAGGAAGAGACCAGAGACACACTGACACAGAAAGAACATGTGAATTCCAACACAGGCAGAAGACAGACCTGAGCTCAGGGTTGAACCCAAAGCCCTGGATCTATAACACATAGACCATGCTGCCATATTTTAGTTTATAATTATAATTATTTTGATATTGACAGTCTAGCCTTCTTATTATATAAATTTGGCTTTATTTTAACCATTTTATCAGAACTTCATCAGAACTGCAATACAGTATGTAGCTTTTGGCATTGCACCGGAGACTCCTTTTTCACCTTCTAGTGCATTAAAGTGGGCCCTGGTTCTACAGCTGTGAACTTGTGCTGTACAGTATATAGAGCTAGCCACTGTTTATTTAAAAAAATGCAAGTGAATAAATGCAAATAAATTTTTTTTTTTATAATTTATATAGGCTAGGTGGTGTAGTGGTTAGCACTGTCGCCTTGCACCTCCAAGGGCCGGGTTCGATTCCCCGGCCAGGCTCGATTCCCGTCTCTGTGTGCATGGAGTTTGCATGTTCTTCCCGTGCTTGGTGGGTTTCCTCCGGGTACTCCGGTTTCCTCCCACAGTCCAAAGACATGCAGATTAGGCTAATTGGCGTCCCCAAATTGACCATAGTGTGTGTGTGTGTGTGTGTGTGTGTGTGTGTGTGTGTGTGCTCTGCGATGGATTGTCCAGGGTGTATCCTGCCTTGTGCCCAGAGTCTCCTGGGATAGGCTCCAGGTCCCCGCGACCCTAAAAAGACCCATAAAGCGGTATAGAAGATGAATGAATGAATTTATGTAAAAAGTGTAACTTGCTTCTTGTTACTTACAATAAAACCCATAGATGAGAGGCTTCAATAATCCTCCTATGTTCTGGGCATGTAGACTCACTGACATATGAGGTCGGCTGATTGTCTTCACAACCCCATCTGTCATTGGCTTATTATTCTAAAGCTCTCATATACAGTAAATCTAAGGCAACCAAAATTATCCTGCAGCAGGAAACCCTCATTCCATAAAATCCTCTTTCCAGTGTACATTTACGCAGTTACAAAATATGCTTTCCACTAAGAAATATTCTCTCTCTCTTCCATACACATATACCACATATACACACTAGCTCTATTGATTTTAAGGGCAGCAAGTGATGGCTACAGTAGCACAGGCACTGGTTGTAAAGCAGGTGTCTAATAGAGTTTCATGAGTCCCTCTACTTTATCAAGCCGAGCCAAAGCTGACAGTTCAATGCTGGAGGGCAATTAAAATTAAAGCATGCCTGATTAGAATATCATATTCATCTGGATGGTAATTATGGTGTCTGGTGTGGAATAAATAATTAATTATGCAAAACCAAGGCAGCTGCCACTGGCTAGAGTTAGCTGACTTTCTGTCAGCATCTCGCAGGTCTGGAGAGGATAAAGAGATTTGGGGGAAATAAGCTCTTTAACTGCTATCTGTGCGCTCTAAAACAGTGCAGTGTGCCATTGAAGAGAGAGAAAAAAAAGATGGCTGTGTGCCCTTGCACAATTTCAGTTGGCAAACTGAGGGCAGTTCTTTCTACATCTAGAATTACATGGGCTATTCAGGCATTGTCTCATTGACAAATATCTCATCTTGGTTACTACGGGAAATGGCAAATAAATTAGATCTTTTAAAAGGCAAGCAGTGCATGTTTTATTTAAACATCTAAGTCTGCACTGCCAAAATTCAGATTCTGAAAATGAACAACAGTTCATTTTCCTGGCACTCAAGTTGCTAAAAGATGTCAGAGACGATGATGTTTTCTAGAGAATTGCAGAGGTAAACCTCTTTCCCTCTCCACCCCTCTCTGGATATGCCATTAGCCTGATTTATGATGGCAGGCACTGAAGCTGAAACACTCAGGGCTAGTGAAGTGTCAGACAGGCAGTACAAGAACAGAGATAAGGCAGAGACACTTGCCTACCATGATAGTCTATTAGGGATTTTGAAGTACATAAAGAGGGCAATGCAAATAGTTTATATTTGGTAATTTGTATATATTACATACATCTCCTTAATCTACTGCACTGATACTGTTATTGTTCATTTTGGTTGGATACTGTATGTTGAATGTAACAGACACAACAAGGGGTAATCAGTAGACGTAGTTGTTAAATTCAAATACAGTGAAGTAGACAAAAACTTAGTAGACAGGGAACTTGTCTAATAACCAGTTTCAGCTTATGTGTGGTAAGGAACGGCAGTCGTCAATGTGGAATTATTGTATACAGTATGTGAGTTGAAAAATTGGAACAGGAACAAAGGGCCCTCAATATAATTTAACATGTTCATCAGGGCCTAAATAACTTTTTTTTAACAAGCTTAGCCTAAAAAAGAGCTAATTGTGGTTGACCGTGATTATATTGGCTAAATATTTGTGGCTGTGGTGTTAAAGGGTGCTTTCCTAGGCCTGCACTGCAACATACTTGACCCCACCGTTCAGTACATTTAATAATATGAACCCTCCGTACCGTGCACGAGTCTAAGTAAGCATAAGTGCATAAGTCTACTCGAAAATGTACTGTACAGGCATTGTGAGGCATACTCAGACATGGCTTAAAATCAAACCCGAAAGCCAACTGTACCTAAACACGGAAGTGGACCGCTGTTTAGAATGTCATGTCATCAGGGCTGTTCCTCTGAAATCTCCATCTGTGTACACCACCTGTCAGTATCATTCTCTGACCTACACAGCCATAGCTGATGAAGTAGGATGGCATGCAAGAGCACTGCTCTCGACATTTTTTTCAAAATACAGGATACAGTAATGGGGACTTCCAAACTAACTAGGTGCATACTGACACCTGCTGTATTGGAGAGTGTAAATATGGAAGTGTATGCAAGTACAGACAGAAATAATAATGTGAACGCTAGTCAGTGGGGATGGAGAAAGCAGACTTTGTTTCCTTGCGCCAAGAGCATGAATACGGTTGTGACTGGAGCTTTAAGAATAGACTAATTGGCCTGGACAAAAATATTTTGCTGGATCTAAACAAAATCCGGAGAACAATAAAAGTGACCTTGAGCCTTTAATGAAAATTTAAGTGGCACAGATACGTGCTGGAAAAAAAAAAATCTTCAGACTTCAAATGTGTATTTCAGGTTTCAGATATGTCAAGTAGAACAAAAGTTATCATTACTTTTATAAGCGGTAAATTTTTACCACTACCAGAATATGTGAATAAAGTTAGATGTAGAACTCATAAAATCAGCATATTAATATTATTTTTTGGTCATGGAAACAAACTGAAAACAACCATTGAAACCTTTTGTGACCAGTTTCTAAATTTTCACTAAGTCATGTTTCAATCAATTAATCAATCAACATTTATTTATATAGCGATCCCCCCATTGTTTGCATCTTAACCGAGGGACCACTAGCAGGTTTTGGTTTGCAGAACGTAATGTTTGGGGAAGTTGGTTAAAATTAACTAAAATTCTGTTCTTATATTGCCTATTTTGTGCTGAAAAAATAGATGTCTTTCTACAGTATATTGCACAATCTTAAACCCTATACGGTATGATTATTTAAAAAA
This sequence comes from Channallabes apus, assembly GCA_030522415.1. Classification (NCBI taxonomy): domain Eukaryota; kingdom Metazoa; phylum Chordata; class Actinopteri; order Siluriformes; family Clariidae; genus Channallabes; species Channallabes apus. Next base: position 15,043,811 of record CM060116.1, read on the forward strand.
AGAACTCTAAACAAATGATGGCTAAAATGCTCTGAGCTTAGAGGGACACACTATTTAAGCACTACAGTAGGTAATTACCATGAGAATATACGTATAAGAATATAGACATAAAAATATATATATATGTAAAAGATAGTTTAGTGTGAAAAATATGTGTCAGTCATTCACTGGTTTTTAGTATAAAAAAAAAAAAATTAAATAAATAAATAAATAAATAAATATATATATATATATATATACACAGTACAGTATATCAGGGTCTGGTGAGGTAAACTTGAGTAGGTGAACTGAGACTTTGGAAGATGGAGCTGATTCCAATATAGACATAACAGACTGTATGTTTTAGCTTTGAGTTCAAAATTTCTTTCTAGGAGCCTTGTGTTCTACAGTATTCATGTATGCATTTGTAACACATGTAACATGTAACATGGCTTCTCCAATCCAGCCCAAGCCAGTGGCCAGCATGGCATTCTTTCCCACGCAGCCCAAGACAGAGGTCAACAGGGTAGCTTCTCTATTTTATTAGGAATTTTATTTTAATCAGTTTCATTTGTAATTTACAAAAAGTTTATTGTGAACTTCATTGTTTATTGTAAAAATAAAGAGAAAAGGAACTGAAAGGGACAGAAATTCTTCGAAATTTACATTTGAAATTTGTTATATATTATATTTTACAAATAAAGGATAGACCTTGTGTCAGTAATTTCATAGACACTCCACAATGTCCATTTACTCTGTCATACGGTGCTATAACTTAAGAATTTTCAACAAGGATTAAATTCCTTGACTAGAAAAAGGGGGAAATGATAACATGCTGAAATTAGCACAAAAGACACAGAGTTCCAATACTAGCTACTAGCTGTTATAAGCAAAGTACATTGGCACATATTTACACAAGTGATATCTAATCATCATTAATCAAAATAAGCTAAATATAGTGCTTTTTTTGTGTTTTCATCTTATATGGTGCTTCAGTGGCGAAGTGGGCAAATGCTAATTTCTAAAATGCTATGTCCACCAACATATATTATAATTATGGCCTTGTACTGTAATTGTTTTCATTGTTTTCAAGGAAAGACTAAACATTCTGAAAGATTATTTACATCAAAGTATAAGATTTTGGATATCCACAAATGTAAGGATTTGTTCACACGCCTGAAATTAGTTTTTATGTTAATCATAATAGCGCATTAATGCATCAAGAGTCTTGTTGTTTACTTGTGCCTATTCTCTGTACACTGCTTTGTGATTATGCTCCAACAAGCTGTGCTGGCTTTTACTCTGACTGATGCTATGCCCGAGGAACTGTCCTGACATGTAGTGAATATAAACGAAGGATGTTCTGGTTGTAGTTATGGCACATTGCACCTCTTGAATGCATAATGATAAGCTTAGGTAATCGTCTTAATGTATGCATGCTATTCTCTGAGCCTCAAGGTTTTTTTTTTGTTTATACAGAGAGAGAGAGAGATGAATTGGTACACACTATTTTTGATAATCTCTCGCTGTGGGAGGTTTGTGATTACATACCTCTGAAGGCTGCAGCAGTGGGATACTCGCTCATCCAAGATTCATTTCATCGCCGACATTAATCTAGCAAAGGAATTTGGGGGAAAAAATGAGAGAAGAAGAATGATATTACATGAATAGGGATGCAATTTAAATGAAAACTGCAGCAAGTTTCAGAAAACGATCTTATCTTGAAGTTGAAGAGAAATGAAACAGTCATTAAGAAAAATTCCTAGAGAATCAGATGGGCAACAACAAAGAAACTCAGTTGCACCATGCATAATAAGCAACTGCTCCTAAATTGTCTTATTTATAAGCAATGCAATTTAAATCCAATTTCATTAGTAAAATGATCCGTAGCATATGTAGCATATCACTACACATAAAGGTACAAATAATTTATATATAGTTTGGTGAGATTGGTGGAATTAACATTTTATGTGTTGCTGTAAAACAAACAGAAATGTGATCACAGTCCTACAACACATTTACAGCATTTCAAGGGCACCTTGTGGGAGCACCTGGCAGTACTGGCAACCAGGTGCGAACTTTGGATGTGGTGCCAGTTGAGGCTGGTCACAGCATTGATGCTTATGAATGGGCTTTATAACAGATGCCTGGTTGGTGGCTTGCATGGTCTGGCAAAGGGCTGCATGTTTCTTTTCTTCTGTTAACTCTCTGCAAGGGACAAAACCTGTCCACCAGTTGCCTTTGCCAAAAACAAGCCAGCAGAGCTTCCCGCACAAACGGTCAGTCCTGAATTGCGGACTGCCATATCAATAGAAGAGAAGTGGTGCGAGGAGGTGGCTGGATGCACTGCAGTGTCACCCAGAGCAGTGACAGACATGGTCAAGCATATGGCTTAGGTTTGGCCAATTGTGCTCAAATGCACCTGACTCTACTCTGTTTTGGACACATATTTGACATTAAGTTGTCAACACTCAGGCTGCTGTGGGTGCCAGTTTCTGGGTTAGCATTGTCTATCTATAATAGCACATCTTCTATCTGTTTGCATTAACCTGATATGCAGGTTGTGCTTAGCCACAGAAGGTGCATATCTACCCACTTCCAGACCTTGTCTTAACGTGTAGAAATCTTTCTGATGTATGGGTTCAAAACATGTGTTGGTCACCATTCATGTTACAGTACATGTGTGGCATAAAGAACAGCATTAAAAAAATAATAAACTTTTTCTTAGATCCAGAATGGAGAGGCAACATGATAAAAAAAAATCTATAAATAGGCAATATTTAAGATATTTACTTTTCAGATATTACATTGAGATGCCCTGGCCCTTTACAGAAGCCTTTTCACACCCTCCTGCATAATGCTCTGATCCCCAACAGTTTTTATAATGGTGTGTCACCTACAGTATATTCACAGCAGCTGTACTGCATACCTGCATTTCATTCCCCTATTTTGGCCTGCATTTTGACTTGCATCTCTCCTTTCTCACCAGAAAAGGCAATCTTTACTCTTCCATGGGGCAATTAGCAGCCAGTCGTTCTTAGAGATCTCATGTGTGCTTTTCCCTCCTTTAAGGAAGGTAATGAATATCTATTCATTATCTTATGGTATTCCTTGAGCCTTATTGATACAGTTTTGGCTCTGTAATAGGTCTACAAATTTGAGTACTGGTGGTCCATCATCCACTGCCATTAGGAAGCAGCAGAACAAATGGTTCACCATCTTGCCCTAAACTACAAGATGTTAGGAAAGATGAAAATATATATCGATCATTTACAACAAGTCTGTGGCTACAGCACTAGCACTCCCATATGCCAGCAAGAACAAATTCAAGTTAAAATTCAAATTGTGTATTTGTCACATACACAGTCATACACAGTATGATATGCAGTGAAATGCTTGTATGACCGCTGAAGTATGAAATAAGAAAAGATTATACAAATATAGAAATATTCAAAAATATAGAAAACTTTTAGCTGTAAAAATTGGCAATGTGTACAAATAATGAAATACAATTAGAAATGGAATTGGGATATAGAAAAGCATGTCAAGTCATAGCAAGACAATGTGTAAGTTGGAGTTCAGACTCCAGGGTTTGCAATATACTGTATGCAAATGTGCAATGCAATGAATAGTGAGATTGTTATTGTGTGAGAAAGCAGATAAGAGTGTTAAGTTCTACATGGTGTTATGATTGAGAGCACGTATAGCCTACACTCAGCTCATCGCAACGCTTGTCTGTCCTGCATGGTGCTGTTCCCAAAGCAGGTTGTGATGTTTCCTGTCAGGATGCTCTCTATGGTTCAGGAGTAAAAGTTCCTAAATGCCTTAGAGGGCAGTCAGTGTCTGAGGTGGTAGAGACACTGCCGGGCTTTTCCACCACGGTGTTGATGTGACAGGACCATGACAGGTCTTGCATGATGTGAACACCGAGGTATCTGAAGCTGTCCACTCTCTCCACTGGGCTCTGATTGATGCCGGGGTGTGTGTGTGTGTAGGGGGGTGGGGGGGTGACCGTAACAAGGCATGCCATGATCTTAAATCCTGGGAAAGACTCTCCCCTCTCCTGCAATTGCCATGAGAGTTCAGGTGCACACATGTACAGTATGCATTTCAATAATAACAACAAGAGCACTCGTGAATGTAAGCCTTCATCAGACTGTTAAACTATTGTACATTTCTGAACGTTTCATATACACTTTTGACATCTGATAGTTCTCAGGTACAGTATAGTCATCCCTGCCTGACTCAGTCAGTATTCAGTCAGCATTATCAGATAATGCTAGCAAAGCACAACTACCTAACTTAGTTGTATCCACGGCATCAGTTGAAATCAGCATGGCTACATGAGTTTGCCTACATTATGAAAAGGGATCAAACATTTTATTTGGCTCCTAAATATTTTGGGTTTAAGTCAAAGCTTCATAATAATTCATGTTTGTCTGGAGCCCTGTTCTACCTGGCATCTTGAATCCAATTCCTCAAATTCTTGCCAAACAAGAATGGAAAAAAGGGCAAATGTGACCTAGCGGTCATGGCCACAGGGAGACGACTATGAAATTTGTTCCTGGCTCATGTGAGCTTCCACTAGCTCCAAAAGACAACCCCTCTGGCAGTTCAGAACATGAGGAAGAACCCTTTCTGTTGTTCTGTTTCATTTAATTGTTTCATACCCTTTTCCATAAGAGATGTTTTTGGACAGTTATTAAATAAAAGATACCAAGTGCAAGATCCCTTTTTACACAACATCCTTCTTATTGTATGTAGGAAGCATATACAGTATTCAGAGCCATGCATAGATCTATCAAGTCTGGGGATGGAAGGAGGACATAAATCAAGACTGTTTTATGCGAAAAAGGAGATTTGCTTTGAGTCTTTCAAATGAAAGCCTTTATGCAGACAAATGACTGACAGTTATAATAACACAGCTCTTGCAGAATGAGCTGAATGGAAGCAGGCAGCGAGCCAGCTCAGTCTGAAGCAAGAAAACGCAAGACCCCTGCTTAAAATAGCCTAGGCCTTCTGTTTTGACAACACTAGAAAGAAAAAAGGAATCCCTGTCTGTTTGCTGTGGCTAATTGTTGGATGTCTAGCATTCAACAGTTTTTGGTGGCTTTAACCTTAAAATTTGCTATGAAGATTCTAAATTTTCTAGAATCTTCTAGGAAATTCTAAATAATTCTAAATAAGTTTCTAAATTCGAAAATCGTGATTGACTGGAAACTGTTTTACTGATTTACATGGTCCAGTAAATATTTTTCGGAATGCTGTGCCGAATCTAAAGCGGAGCTAGAATGAATTGTTTTTAACATCCAACTCCACAACATTCCTTGTCATCACTTATAGAAAATGTTCTGAATATTCCATGTACCAAAAAACAGAACAGAACAAAGGCCAAGAGAGAATCTGTTACATCCAGTTTCCACTGGCATGACATCTTTACTTGAAAATGATATGACAGTACTGTATATTGTAATGTAATTAATCAAATAGAAGTTCCTTCTGCAATATACACACAGATTAAAAAGTGGATCCATCAGTGTGAATCTGTGTGCCTGAACTTCACATCTGACTTGCCAAGACTTTAAACATGCCAAGGGCAACTCCAGTCAACCTTTCCTATGGAGATGTTTGGTGGTTCATCAACAATAGTCTAATGTTCCCATTGCTAATAGCTCAGATGCCAATTTGGAACATGAGAGATCCCACCCAGGATCACTTCCATCTGCTGCCTAATAGGGAGACAACATACCATTTTCAAGGGTTGTATTGGAAAAAAGTAGTTGTCACAATGTTTTCAAATCAGGTATGATGCCATTAAAAAGGGTTTGGGTTATGGGTTTCACTGTCAAGATGGTTAACTTAAATTAAAATATACACTCGCCAGCCACTTCATTAGGTATACCTTGCAAGTACTGGATTTGAGCTCAATTTTTCCTTCAGAACTGCCTTAATTCTTCATGGCATAGAGTCATGCTAACACATCACAACACTGATCTATCGATATTGAGATCTGTGACTGTGGAGGCCAAGAAAGATGTATCCTGAACCATTGATACATGGTAGGATTGATCCAGGCTTTCATGTTGTTTACAGAAAATTTTGAACCCACCATCTGAATGTCACAGCAGAAATCAAGACTCATCAGACCAGGCAATGTTTTTCCTGTCTTCTATTGTCCAATTTTGGTTTGCACAAGTGAAGTATAGCCTCAGTTTTCTGCTTTTAGCTGACAGGAGTGGCACCCAGTGTGGTGTCTTACTGCAGCCTACCTGGTTCAAGGTTTGAAGTGTTGTGCTATTAGAGATGCTCTTCAACATAACTCAAGATGTTATTTAAATCAGCTTGAACCAGTCTTGCCATTCTCCTCTGACCTCTGGCATCAACAAGGCATTTTCACCAAGAGAACTCTGCTGCTCACTGGATATTATCACTATTTCAGACCATTTTCTGTAAACACTATAGATGGTTGTTCCTGAAATTCCCAGTAGATCATCTGCCATCAACAACCATGTCATGTTAAAAGTCAGTAAAATCACTGTTCTTCCCCATGCTTGGTTTGATGCCATTTGATTGGCTGATTAGATTATTGTGTTAACAAGGAATTGAATGAAGTGGCTGGTTAGTGTAGATGAATAAATAGTGAGTCATGTTCGTGCTGGCAATTTGTTGTGCTGTAAGAAGAATCAAACACATTTAATGACTTCCCATTGTGTTTCTTGGGCTTCTGTAATTTTAAACTGCAATCTGGAACATCCACACAGGCACATCAGCCAACTACCACCACTCCCATCAGTATACAGTAGTTGACAGGTTCAGACAGCCTACTGGCCTCATGCCACACTCTTCATTCTCTCTCTCTCTCTCTCTCTGGGTTAGAAGGGCCACTATAACCACAGTGCAGAATTGATATTGGAGCAGATCCACTCAGTACGCCTGAGGCCCAGATGGCCCTGGATTTACCTTCCTGCTGTCTGCATCTGCTTCTGCAAGGTCACTCTTATTCATACACACACAATAACCCAGTGCAAGAATCCACATACATGTAGTTGTCCTTCATCCTAAACTAGTGTTAATGTGTTAAAAAAACAATGCCTGAGAGACTGTGATTAATGGAGCATAATCTACGCCAGAATCATCATGCAATCAGTCTGTAAAGCATTACTCTCATCGTACACACATGCTCACGTGCACACACAAACACACACACAAACCAAGATGAACCATAGGGAAAGTAGGGTGATTCATTATAAACAAAACAGTGGAGATAATTGGACACATGTGAAAACACTTGATAACGGTATCTAACTTTGGCTGTATGTTTTTCTCTTCACACTGAGACTGATCTAGTGAAGTGGATTCCCTGAGTGGGAAGTTGTTGCAGAAGAAGGAGAAAGAGGATTAGGCATAGTGTGCTACTTAACAAATCAATAACTTGGGCTATTAAGCTTCATGTCTAGATGTTTACCTGCGTGCTTACCAAAGAAAAATGATCATATCTATCTTTGGCAACAGAATATCAAATAAAGCTCTAGCTCCATTTAAAAATAAATGATTAAATACATACTCTACATACAGTACAGTAGAGCTAATTTGTCTTTAATTCAATCCAATTATATCGGTGTATAGTGCTTTTAACAATGGATATTGCCAAAAGCAAGTTAGAAATAGAAAAATACGAATATGAATCAGAAATAAAGAATAACTTATAACTATCAGTTTGACCCTGATAAGCAAGCCGGGGTTGATAGTGGCAAGGTAAAACACCATGAAAAGACAATAGGAAAACACCTTGGGATAAACCAGACTCAAAAGGGAACCCAAACTCCTTTATATGATACCAGATAGTGTGACCTTAATTCAATCAATTTTAATTATATAACAGGAGAGGTGTTTAAATTGATATATTGTTGTTTGTTGTCCACTTTCACTGATTGAGACCCAGGTACAAAAGTTTTCAATCCTAAAACTATCAAGCTACTGCAATCACAAGCCATCATTATCTTCATGGTCATTAAACAGGACTGTCCCTTTTCGCCACATGCATCCCAAGAAGACCACAGCGGGCCATACTCAGCAGTATGCAATGAGAACATTGATCTCATTTGAGATCATTGGCAACTCAGGAGTGCCATGTGTAGCTTGACAGAAAGAAACACAGAGAGAGAGAGAGAGAGAGAGAGAGAGAGAGAGAAAACAGGTGTACTCACTATGTCATAATTGAAAGGGCAAGGTACATTTTGTCAAGCATGCAAGCAGGGCCTCTGGCAGACAAGAGCGCCCCCTGAATATAAGGAACTTCTAATGTAGCTTACCCCCCCACAACTGCACTGGCAGATCATAAAGAAATTGCAGTTCACTCAGGAACCATGGTAAACTCCAGTTAGTGCTTTATAGGCCAATAGTATTATTTTAAAAATGAATGCAAAATTAAATGTACATGGTCATTTACAACTTTAACCTACTCTACCTCTTTGCTATGATGAGGCCTAAAACCTCACTTTTCATGAATGTTAGTCCCATGTAGATATGAACATACTGTAGCTGCTGTGCTAAATACTTTTTAACATCTTGGAAATAGAGGGGAGGTTTGATATTGGCTTAAAGTTAAACAGCTGAATAGGCCAGGTGATGTCAGAATTATTAATTAGGGCTTTAATAAATGCTAGTTATTAAAAGCTTTAGGTAAGCCATTGCTGAGTGTAGTATTGAGTACTTTTAAAAGGGTTTCGGTTAGTTCTGGTATTATTTATTTAAATAAACATGTTGGTACAAGATCTAGTACCAACAAAGAATGATTTAGCTGAAAAGATAAGTGAAATTAATTCAGTCTCTTGATGGGGAGTAAAATATTTTAAGTACTGATCTGATATCCTACATCATTACTTATTAAATTGGCTGGTTATAAATGTTTTTTTTTTTTTGTTCACTCATGTTTTCAATTGCACTACAGAAAAGTTTCCTCTCTATTACATGGTGCATGTTTCTGTGGTGGTCTTATCTTCTATGAGAGTGGAGAAAAACATTGATCTAGCAACACTAAGGGTGTTTTTATACAGTACCTCACGATGCTCTCCTTCCATGTTGTTTGAAATACTACTATTTCGTTTAACTCCATTTATGTTCTAGTTTTCGAGTGGTCTGTTTTAAGGTGTATGTGTGATCATAATGCTGGGGTGCTTTTTTTTCTCTCTAATTATTTTTCCTTTAACTGGAGCTACGTTATCTAAGGTCGAATGGAATGCTCACTCTGAGCATTCAGTCACCTGATTGTATATTCTATACGATAACTCTGGGAGATTACTGACAAAGCCCCGTCTGCTAGATGACGTGACTGTACATTTAATGTGGTAATGTAGCAATGTACATATTCATTATTGCTAAGACACACTTTAAATGAGATTAGATAGTGATCTGAAATAAATTCAGACTGTGGCAAAAAAAAAATCTGATGGTGAGCATTACGTCTAGATTATTACCGGGTCTGGGAGTGGGCCTTGCTAAGCACTGATTATACTAGTAAGTTTAAAATGGATAGAAATGCTGTTCTTAAACATTTCTAGTAAAATTAATACCTGCAATAAACATGTGTAATGCACCATATGGCCAAAAGTATGTGGACACGATACCATAACAACTATACTGTAAATGTTGCCACAAATTGGAAACACACACACACACACACACACACACACACACACACACACACACACACACACACACACACTATATAAACATATATAAACATACAATTGTCTAGAATGTTTTTGTATGCCATAGCATTAAGATTTTCGTTCACTGGAACTAAGAAACCTAAACGTTTCAGCATGACGAGGCACCTGTGCACAAAGTGAGATCAATAAAGACATTGTTTGCCAAGGTTGAAGGAGCCTGAAAAAAGTTAGTGCCCTGACTTTTGAGTTTACTTGGAATGATGGCTACACACCCGGCCTTCTTATCTCATCTTTCCATCTCACCCTTAAGAAAATAGAGCCATGTTTTACTACTGTACATCAAATGCTCAAATATGCAATTTGTTCCCATATTTTTTATACATTTCTGTGGATATAGTAATTTATTTCTATGTGGAGGGGCTGTATTCTGAGCACACAAGGTACGATTTGTTTGAATGTCTGTGTGCATGTTTGAGAATGTTGTGCACTTAACCAAAATGTTGGAACAATTTATTAAAACAATATTAAAACAAACAAGCAAACTAGAAAAAAAGTGATGTGAACATTTATAGGTCTCTGTATTAAACAGGCATAGCCCAAGAAAGTTTCAGAAGGTTCAAAATATTGGCCTGCATCAAGTAAAGAAAACAACTAAGCGGATTGCTGAAATCACTGGAATTCGTTCCACCACATAATTAAAATCTGAAAGAATAGGCGTGAACTGTCAAATTCATGAAAGTAATATGATCATAAAGACTCATGGGAGGAATTACAGCTTTGTATAACAGTGTAAGTAAGTGCATTTCTACACAAAGTGAAATAAGTACTCACATGACTTAACAGTTGTGTGCTCATAAAAATACACTTGTTAGTAAGGGTAATCATAAAGTTTTAGTTTGCTAGGGAGCATAAAGATTGGACTTTGACCCTATTCCAGAGTGACGCTCAGGGTATCAAGGGAAGCAGATGAGTGTCATTTATTTATTCAAATATGCAGATGATAAATGACTTCTTTCTATATGGCCGAACTTAATTTGATGCTAATCTGATATGACTGGATGCTAAACTGAGCCTATGGAATTGAGATATAAAGTCAATGCCTCGATAAGAGAAGAGACTATTGTGATATGCAGCTAGTACTTTGATGGTTATAATGTAAATCTAATTAGGTAAGTGTTAAAAAGATTAAAAATAAAAAATATGGAAAAAAATTGAAGTAAGGATGCAACACTAACAAAGAATAATTACTTAGTTGTTGTCCACCGATGAAAAATTTAGTAAAGATTACACACTCCTCTTTCAGACCTTAATCCAATATCCTTCAAAGATTTTAATTCCCATAATCACTGGCAAAACATGACATATTGCTTTGCCATCTGCCATTATATATGCCACCCAGCATTCATATTAGCCTACTGCTGTTTTCTCCTAGTAGGCTTGCACTTCTCTGCAAAATGATTGACAGGCTTGCAAAGATGCCTTAGTGTGCTCATGGTTGCATAATGTGATTTTTGTTGTTGTTAATTATAGCGCTTGAGATAAGTTTCTCTGCTCTACTCATCTAAGTGTTTAAATATATGCATAATGCAGCCTAATACTTAAATGTGATAATCATATCCACTAATGCATGGACATAGAAAAAATAAAATACATTTAAAAAACAAAACAAAACAAAAAAAACACACACAAAACAAAACAATGATGTCAACATTACATCACCCTTAGCTGTCTAGTCAATGGTACAGTATGTGTTCTAGTATGAATGTGGTTGACATGGGTCTGGATGGGCTTTGATCTCCAGTTCTTTAATGAGCCTGTGGCCCTCTGTCACACTGCTGCTGGGAGGGAGAAGATAAGCTTGGCCACTGTCTTCTCCTCCTGCTAAAACGCTACTGGGCTGCTAAGCCTTGGCACAGCTGTAGGCCACGCTGTGCCCTGCAACAAAGCACTCTTCCCTGCTAGGGAAGTGTCTTATTACAAGGAGGAAGGCAGCCAGGAATCGGAGGTGTTAGAGAATAACAAGTAAGATGCCAGTAGTGGCTGGTGCCATTTAAGATCACTGGAGAGGGAAAGAGAGAGAGAGAGAGAGAGAGAGAGAGAGAGAAAATAAGCAATGGATAAATAGGTTTCAGCTAGTCTCATCTCCATGCATCAAGCTTCACCAAAATAGACCCATATTAGAGATTGTTCTATTTTACCTCTTTATTCCTCCACAGAATTGGCTGTTTGTATTGGAGAAGAAAAACAGTCGGGACGAGAGGATTTGCATAGCAAATCTGTCGTGCCAAACTCTAGGGAGGCCACTGATTTTTCTCTAACAGGACTATGTTAACCCTATGCTAATGCACCAGATGCTATGTACAAATACTGTAAATCAGGGTCTAAAAGAGCCTGAGTGTGTGAAACAGTGGGCAAAAGAGGAATCCACATCATCGCTTATTTCACAATAAATCTATAAATCATGCTGGGTGTCTTCCAAATACCATAACTATGACTGTAAATTTAATGTGGGGCACAAATAAGTAATTATATTAGTATGATGCTTGCTGAAAATAAGCAAATATACTCACCGGCCATTTTATTAGATAAACCTAATGAGTCAGATTTTTTTTTTGCCACACTTTGGACCACTTACAGTAGTACTAATTAAGCTTTGTTTAATTACCACGCCTACCTGAGTATTGTTGCTGACCACGTCCATCCATTTATGATTAAAGGTTAACAAAGCAAAAACATCTCAAACTGGTTTCCTAAACATGACAATGAGTTCATTGTAGTCCAATGGCCTCCAAAGTCACCGGATCTCAGTATAGATAGAGAAAACTTTGAATCGGGTGGTTTGCATCATGGATGTGCAGCTGACTAATCTCAAGCACTTGATGCAGTCATGTCAATATGGACCAAAATCTCTTTTGACGGCAAAAGAGGGTCCACCCTACAAGGTGTACCTAATGAAGTGGCCTGTTAGTGTAAATGCACATTAGTAGTACACATTACACACATTAATAATGTATATGTAATACACGTTTACAGTAATTCCATATTTTGTTTTATTTTATTGTGGATTTGCATTTCACATGTCATCCATGCACTTACAGTATCTAATCAGCCCATCATGTGGCAGCAGGGAAATGTGTAAAATCATGCAGATACAGGTCAGGAGCTTTAGGTACACATGTCCACATCAAACCAGAATGGGGGTAAAAAAAAATTCAGTGACTGAAACAGTGATATATGGTACCAGTGCCAGACAAGCTGGTTTCATAACAGGGAACGTTCTTGGATATTATCAGGGAAGAAAGATTTCTCAGTATATCATGAGCCTGTTTCATATCTAAAAATCTGGCCTCTCAGAGACTCCAGTAATGGTCCAAACATGTGGAAATGTGTTGGAGTGAGGTCGGAATTGTACTGTACAGAAGATGTGGCAGTAACTCCAAGCTGAGTTCCTGTAACGTGCAAGTGGTGTCTTTGAATGATTGTGCGTACAGTTCCCACAGACAGATTAGTCTCTCCCGCAAGTTGTCGAGAAGTTATGCATTAATTTTGAAAGAGTCCACTTTCTAAATGTTCACAGGAGCGACTGCAGTAGACTCCAAACCACTTCGGCTGGATCATCATTCATGCAATGTACATGACAATACAGATATTTCATCACTGTGCTGTGCTTGAAGTCTTCTAAGTCTTCTAAATGTCGATCAGTTTTACACCTTCATTCACAAGAAATTTCAACACATGTCCCGGTTTTACTTAAAATCAATTGGAATTCAGAATCTGCTGATTTGGGATTTTTATGCAGAACAACAGAGGTGGAAAGAGTAATAAAATTTTGTACTCAGTACAAGTACTGTTACTTCAGTGAAATTTTACTTAAGTACAAGTAAAGTTACCCTTATAAAAATCTACTCAAGTAAAAGTAAAAAGTAGCTCATTAAAACATTTACTCAGAGTAAAAGTTACCGAGTTACTTTTTTATTTTTATTTTTTTAACAGCGGGGGTGGGGTGAGGCATTCTAGCGTAGTTCAAAAAAGATGAGCAGATATAAATCTCAAACTAGTTGTTTTTAACTGAAGGAACACCTTTGCATAATAAAGCTGTTGTTTTTCTTGTGCTTGAAAATCAAAGTGGTCACTTAAATATGGTGTTACGTCCCAGTCTAGGGTCATACAGCAAAAGACTGGTTCAGGGTTCTATTTTAAACTGTATGGAAATGGTGGCATATGGCAGAAAGAACTAGATCCAATCATTAACTGATGAAATAATGAGGTTTGTACACACACACACACACACACACACACACACACACACACACACACACACACACACACACCAGGAGGAGGAGGATCAGATTCAGGGTGGACCCAGGCCAAAATAATAAACAAAATGATATTTATATTTAGTAGCTAGATTACCTGCAAAAAAAAAAAAAACACAAACAAAAATACAGGTACCTTCCCGGACTCCCTAAACCAATAACAGTGAAATTATCTACAAATATATACAAAGACCAACCAAACCAAAGTGACTAAGCAATAATCAAAATCAATTGGAGGCAAAAAGTCAAACCGCCAAAATCACAACCTCTTTCATCTTTCCCGCGTCTCTCTCCGGTTTATAGATGGTCGCGCTAGTCGATGACGTCACTCTCAAGGCGGAAGTGACCGTGTGGAAGGTCAGGAAGATGCCGATGTCAGTAAACCTGGAGTGGAGTCTGGAGCGGCGCGCGACCAGGACATGATACACACACGCGCCGCAACGGAGCATTTATACAAAGCATAATATTTTTATTATTTTATCATTTTCATTCATTTATTTTTTACTCAGTAGCGAATATGATTTAAAATGTAGCGAATTACAATACTTCAAACAAAACGTACTTAAGTAAAAGTAAAATTACAGATTTTTAAAACTACTTTAAAAAGTAGAAATACACAAAAAAGCTACTCAATTACAGTAACGCGAGTAAATGTAATTTCGTTACTTTCCACCTCTGCAGAACAAAAACAAAAACCTAATGTATTCTTCTGCTTTTGTAGTCCATCTGCCTCAAACTCAAAGTCACCACATTTAAAATTCTCCCCATTTAAATGACCAACAGTTACTATTTCTGAATAATTTGATGTATTGAGCTACTGCCACATGACTGGCTAAGTGGATAACTGCATGAATGAGCAGGTCTACAGGTGTTCCTCATAAATAGGTTGGTGCGGGTATTTGTCGAGGTTGCTACAGAGTGACAAATTGTCCAACTGCTCATTCCAGCCCATAGGCATTCATTTGTGTGAATTATATCTCAATCATGTTTCTAGGTCATCATTCCAGATGGTGTTACATACAGAAAAATCCTCATTTTCATTTTGCTCTAAAAATCTTCACCCGTCTACCTGCTGGTGAACAAAGATCAAGTGTCACAGTACAATTTGAACTCCTGTGTCCTTGCACCAAAGGGCTCTGGTAATACAAATGATCAGGGCGCACTGGCTTCACTTTAGGAAGTGTCTCAATAGTAGATAAAGGATGATCCAGTGGAGGGAGCGCTTCATTCGTTAGACAGCACAGTGTTGCCCATTATCCAGTGCTAGCTGTGTTTGACACTCCATTGCATCATGTGATACCGCCTTTTGATTAAATTGATGGGCATATCTTTAGAAGTTTATGAAGTGGGATCCACAAGCATCTAAGGAATTTTGGGTGCTGTTTAACACATGGCAAAATCTCATGTTATGATCATAGAAACTAAGAGCATATTGCCTTTCCTGTCATTAGAGTGTTATTTCTGAACAGCTCTTCTGAAAATGAGGTCTCCTCCCATATGGAACCATTAGTGAGGTGACATGAGATGTTCTACCAATGCTTAATTTGCACAAGATGCTCAAGTGAAACAAGAGCCCCTCCTGCAAGACTGGTGCAATGGATAAACTCAGGCACAACTTGACAGCTTTATGTTGGTTATGAAAACTGTGGCAAAGAAATGGAGGAAACATTTTTAGTTGACAGATAGTTGTAGCAAACTTGCAACCACACTCCTTATCCATCTGGCTGTAAAAATCTTAATTGAAGGACCTGGTCAGGTTTAAATATTGCTATTGTGTTAATGTGATCCTGTTGTGAATGGATTTCTCTTTTACAACATATCAATGCATTTTATTTAAACATGTTCAGGAGTAGCTTCATCGGTGTTGTGGTAAACAATTCTGGGAGCAACGCAGGAACATACCCTCAATTGGAAATTAGTGCTCTAAGGCACCAACAATACCTGCTGAGCCAATGTGCTGCTCACATCTGTTAGTTGCTCTACTTAATTGCTATTTTATTTCAGCATATGGCCTGCTGGTGTTCACATGGCTAGCCACAACATCAGGAAAAAGGAGCAAATTCAAACTTTCTATGCATCTGCCTGCTAAACAGAAAAGCCATTATTGCCCTATATATTGTCGTAAGTGTTCACTCGTGCACTTGTTCTGCCTGCAGGAACATGAAGCATTTTACGTCCATCTTTTATGGGTATTCCAATGATCTGGTAAAGCCTGCAAGATTCCTATCCAAGTGCTAGTAAGAACCCTGCACACAGGCATCCCACTGGATCACTGAGTGATTTGAGAGGACACTGAAAGGATGATCAGGGCTCCAGTCGAGCATTATTTAGATTAGTTTTAGAGGTGTGTTTAATGTGGAAATCAGGATTGATAACAACACCATACCATATGTCAAGACCAAAAAAGAAAAGACCAAAGTTAATGTTGTTCTAGTAACATTGGTAAAAACTAAAACTCCAAAATATAATAATCAATCTAGGTTCTTAGAACCCTTAGATATGTTGCATACTGGTCAGAATCCTATATCTGGCACCAAATTTAGTTGCTCTATTTAATAGCTGTTGAATTAATGAATGTGTACCATACAATCACACACATTATGATTTTGTTAGATTTTTTAGCTTTTATACACAGTACATCCCATCTTCCATCTACTCACCTATTGCCCTCTCCTGCTCAATGTAGCACCCTTCTCCTGCAATGCATATTGATGCTTTATGAGAGGGAGAAAGAAAGAGAGAAAAGGGAAGGAAAGGGGAGGATTGGACTGTGCACTGAGGCCTGCACAACAGACGGAATCAATCAAAGTTGCATGCTTACTGCTCCAGTGAATTGGGATCAATAGATCCACAACACTATTCCCCTGCTAGGGATTGGGTGTGGGGTGGTGGTGGTGAGGTGTGGGTAAATAAGTGTCTGTGTCCAGGAACCTTGCTTCTTTTGTGCCGCCCTTTTCTCTAATGGTCTGTTTTGAATCGCGAGAATAGCGAGGACGGGGTAGGGGAGTGAGGTAGAGGGCTTGTACTGCCTGAACAGAGCAAAAGTTCCTCTCTGCTCCAGTGGCTCTTGGCAATGTCAGCAGGGGAACTGCAAATTTAGAAGCCAGACATCCAACCATCCATGCATCTGTCTGTCTGTCCGTCTTCAGAAAAAACCTACAACTTCCAATCAAGAATAAATTGAAATATATAATAATGCTGTTCAGATATGGGAGTGGTGGTGGTGCACCCCAGTGAGATCATTGAGAAGAGAAATGAACCCTGGGCACTTTCATGCTTGGACAGTTATTATTTCAAATAGCAGCACTGAATTCATACTGATCATAATCCTCTCTCCATTTGTGTGTGTGTGTGTGTGTGTGTGTGTACTTGTTGTGGGTGAAATGCTATATATGGGCAGATGGTGGCACTCTAGTAATTGCAATCCTGTCCTCTGAATGGGACTACGGGACAACTCAGCATTCATTGTAGTAATACAGAGCTCATTCAGTGCCTGGCAAATAAGCACTGTCCACTCATAGCTTTCTAAGAATGTACAATTCTGAATAAACAAATGACAAATACTTACAGTATAGAGAAAAATTATGCCATCGACCATGTATTATATAGAGGATCCTGAACACTTTTCTGAAGCAAGATTCAATATTATTATTAATATTATTTTAATGTTAATTAATTTGGTAGACATTTGAATAATTTGGTCAGAATTTCAAAACGTGAATACATGAAAGACCATATTAGAACATATCGCACCGCCTACACATAGGAAATTTATTAATTCATAAGAGTTATAATGGCTGGAGTTCAGCAGAGGTTATAAGCATTATTAACCCTTGGTAGTGGTAATATGAGTAGTCAAGCAATTACTGTAATTCTTCATTTATACTGTATGCCATATGAGCACACAGATCTTCTGTTTCGGAATGTTATTGACTTGTTATTTCTTCAACCAAATTCTTCATTAACCTTCAGAAAGAACTATGAATATTGTATTTATTATTATAGTTCTTTTAGCAAAATGGTACAGAATGCCCATACAGTTCAGTAAATGTTTTACTATGGTTAAGGTCAGGGTGTATCCAGAGTCTTGTTTAACATTCTTCTGACTTTAAAATCATACTACAACCAATTAAGACGTAGGGCAATCACTTGCCCCTAGAGGCAATTCATTCATCAGTAACAGCATTAGGAATTTTAGATAAAGTATTCCTTTAAGGACTCTTGTGGTTAATGCTAATGTAAGAAGAGAGGCTGATATTAAAGGTAAAGTGCTTGGCATGCAGTCCTCTTTCAGGATCCTCATAGGACAGAAGTGGGATTTGCCTTGTCAATGACAGGCGCACTTATCTGTTTTAGCACCCGAGACTCAGACACAGCCACAGAGGGAGCTAATGAACCCCTTCGATCTATTAGCTTAGCTTCCAGTGAAATGCCTGCATTATTTACACAGGCAAAGCTGCACTTCACTGACACTGACGCACTCCTATGACAGCTCTACACACATGCATGAACCCTCTCTTACACACACACGCACACACACGCACACACACACACACGCACACACACATCAGAAAATATAATGGCAGCATGACAGGCTGAAAGGAGAGGTGTGATTTAATGTAATTTGAATACATTTTTCTAAGACAATGTCTGAGATTTTAAAAGGCTTCACCCACTCATTAGTGCTGAAAAGTTGATAAGATTTTGTTGTTCTTTCAGGCCCTTGTTTGTGCTGTCAGAAGGGAGTAGATTTATTCACGCTGTTCTCTCACTTGTTTGTTTGAGACAGTGAAGTTCTGCAGCCGACAGCAGACACATCTGTCTGTTTATGCTACTCCCGGTGATTGTCCTTCCCTATGGGGGAAAGAAATGGTTGGACATATGCTTGTCTAATGTTACCTACTTAATCTGATAAAGAATTAATTTTAAAACTATAAGGTTTAGGGTTGTGTCAAGGTAACGGTGTTTTGGCTAGAACTTGGGCTTTAATGGTCACAATGAAACCATTAGATTTGACTTCTTTACCCTTTGACACCATCTCTCATTCATGCCGGTACAGTATACACAAAACTTTCAATCAATTTATTCTACTTGGCCTGTTAAATAACCTGACTGGTTGATACAATAGCGTTACAGAAATCCATATCCAGAAATCCAAAATACTGTATTGTACTGGAAAGCTCTATAGCCAACTTTCCCATTTAGCCCTTTAGATTTGTACGACTGAACCTTCTTTTTTTTTTTTTTTTTAGATTAAATGGCTTACAGCTTATGGATACAATCATGGCAATATTAGTTGTAAATGAAAAATAATGACTAACTATAATAACAAATAACTCCAAATCCTTCAGTTTATCAATTTATGTCAATTTATGGCACAAAGTTCTATATACAGTACGTGTCCAGGGAAATGTAGTTAATTTAGAATAGATTTACTCTGTCATGCTTTCATTATGATTTTTGGAGCAGTTTGTGTTTTTTCCTCACAACAGTTTCTCTTTGGCATGATGTAGACCCACACCTGACTGCTCCAGATCGCCAAACTGCCAAAAGCTGTGCTTTTATAGAGGCAGTCACACTTAGTGATGATTAACTCATCTTTTGCATTTCATTAGTAACACTTGACTGCTAATTTCTTTCTTAATGATTGTGGAAGTAGGAAGGGTGTACTTTTTTTCTCAACCTGTTTCTAAATGTTGTTGAATGTTTTTTTTGGAAACATAGCCATTTATTATTATTATTATTATTATTATTATTATTATTAACAACAGCAACAGCAACAACAACAACAACAACAACAACAATAATAATAATAATAATAATAATTATTATTATTATTATTATTATTATTATACAATATTATTTTTTATTATTTTTATTAGCCCATGACTGTACTTGCTTCATTATGTGTTACTGTGTTATCCAGTTATTTTCATTCGAATTAGTAAGGAAGGAAGGAAGCAATTAATGTAAATAATTAAATAATTAATAAAATAAATAGTTTGAAGCACATTTTAGAACTCTTTTCAGGTCTCATATACTGTAAACAGTGATATGATGGTTAAATTGCGTGCAGATCTATAAAAAAAACAAAAAGTGTTCCATCACCATTTTCCATAATTTTCCCTCAATAATGTGAGAGCAGTTTTCAGTAAAATATGTTGTTTTTACTGACATTTACCTCCTCAGCACTGATGTGAACCTGTAGACAGTGCCTACCTCATCCTAACCCTCTCAGCTCAGCTGCAGAATGCCTTTTCATCTTCTCCATATCGAGTAAAGATCATCTTCTGCTTGTGTTTGCCTTTCATTAACTTTCATTCCTTTCAGGTTTATTGAACACTGGCTCACTTTAAACAAAACACTCAGCTCAACAAAAGCCTATATTTACACCACCAGGTATCTTCATCTTGCCACAAAACAAAACAAACACCAGAGTTCCATGGTGATGACTATACGAACAATTTTCTCTCTCTCTCTCTCACACACACACACACACACACACACACACACACACACACACACACACACACACACACACACACATATATTTGACCATGATATGTGTATGTAATTAGTGTTTAATTACTAGTCTGACCCATTGAAGAAAGCAACTTTTACCGCTGTTCATCATGATTTAGAGAATTAGAAACTTTATTTGGATTTGGTTTAATAATTCAATATATGGAGCAACATGGCGCACTGTTTTTATGGTGTACTAAAAACTAAACAGTTTTTCCGTGAAAATCTTTTTGCCTGATTTTCTTAGGGTCGGATTTAGCAGGAGTCACGGGTGGCACCGTTATGCTGTCTGAGTCCACTTGCACTCTTAGGATAATACAATACAAATCAATCTAAAATTATTCAGACTGAATCTTTAACCTATGATAAAACATTTATATCCTGATGAGTGTAGTGTATTTTTCAGGATTATAATGCTCTGTGCACTTGCACAATGGCTCTCTGAAGGGTTTGATGTAATTTGAATGTGACATCCTTTGCACTCACCAAATCTCAGCTGAATACCTACAGAATATTTTGTCACATTTATCAGGGGTGATGAAACCACATACTTTAAATATCTATGAAATAACAAGACCTCTGAAACAACAATCTCCAATCGTCCCTCCATCCTTTATCTTATCCTGTCTGGGGTCACAGGAGGCCTGTATCGTATCCCAGGAACAAGCAGTTTACGCCCTGAATGGCAAGGCACAAGCACACACATTCTCTCTCTCACATACTCACTCACTTACTCCTCGTCTATACCGCTTTATCTTGTATACAGGGTTGTGGGGGTGTCTGGAGCCTATTCCAGTTGACTTGGGGCATGAGTCAGGGTACACCCTAAACAAGATTCGAATCCATCAACAGAGCACCCACACATACAGTACACACACTCACATGCTCCCTTGCCAGTTAGCATAACGTATATGTCTTTGGCCTGTGAGAGGAAACCGGAGCACACAGAGGAAACGCACCAACATGCAATTCAGGAATCGAATCAGAACCCTGGAGGTGCAAGGCCACAGTGTTAACCACTAAGCCACCATGTCAATATACATTCTAACACAGCAGGCAATTTGGAAACTTTATTCAAGCCAGAACGCACGTCTTGGGAGGAAATTGATTATGGGGGGACACCTAGAGGAAACCCACAAAGCACATTTTGGAAGAACTTGAACATGATTGACAGCTTCAGCCTTGGTCAAAACACATTTTATCATCATACAGGTTTCTTTCCTTATTCAAGCAAATATTTAAGGAGAACAACAAGTAAGGTCCAATTGCCATGATTTAGAGTCCTGTCTCACATGTACCTTGACAATTGACTTTACAAGCATCCAATCAGCCTATACATGTACAGTACAAGACCACATAGTGTACACTCACAAAACACTTACTGTAGTAATTAGGGACAATTAATTAATGAGTAAGGTAACTATCTGCTTAGGGTCTCAAATCCTCATTAAGTGGTTTCCATAAAATTAAAGGTTTCTTTGAGATTCTTATAAATGTTGACATGATTGCAGATTTTTTTGATGCATTTTCAGGTTGTAATTCTCCAGTTCCTAGACACTTTAAAGGTGCTTTATTAGATCTGGTGCCTGGGACGGCCACTAAAGAACACTGGATTCATTACCATGTTTATGAAATTAGTTTTTTGCTTTGTGTTGCTTTAAGTAGGCATTAGAAGAAGATAGTAAATTGTGCCCCTGAAAGGATGAATTTTGTCAGCAACAGTTCTCAAATACTCAAAGGTTAAGTAAGTGTTTGATGTTAACTGTTGCAAAGTGTGCCAAAAAAACATTCACCATGCACTAAATTCTCTGACCCTAAATTTTGTGAGCATCAAAATTCCTCAGTCCAGGCTACTTTTTTTTAGTCTTCAACTGACCGGTTCTGGTGAGCACCCTGCAGACTCAGCTTTCTGTTCTTACCTGTAAGGAGTGATACGGTATCAATGTGGTCTTCTGCTGTTGTAGACTATCTGCCTCAAGGTGTGACATGTTCTACATGTTGGGATGCTTTTCTGCTCACCATAACTGTACAAATTGGTTATCTAAGCTACAGCACAAACCAGCAGCATTTCTGCTGACCTCTTTAATCAACAAGGTATCTACAGTATTTGAGTCAACCCTAGGTTCTCTTGGGTGTAAAAATCACAGGCGATCAGCAGTTACAGAAATACTCTACTACTTTTTTTTTTAGCAACAAAAATAAAATTGGAGGTCAGATCAACAGCCTTGGGCTCTTTGCCTGCTAAGCCCCATATCTAGAAAGCTGTCACGCACTGGGTGTTCTAATACCTTTCTATCAATCTCCACCACTAACTTTTTACAGCAGTTTGTGCTATATTGGCTTTTCTGTGAGATCAGCAACTAACAAATGCACAAACAGAACATAATGTCCACAGCTAGCTGATAAACTAACGATGGATGGATGGATGGATGGACGGACGGACGGACGGATTCATACTTCATAGACCCTGAAGGAAATCTTAAAACCACAAATCGTACTATAGCAATGGTCTTATTGAAGTGTGAAGCTTTTCTTAGACTACATAATAACTTCAAAAAGGGATTCCAGAAAAAAGCAGCAAAACATCATCATCACCAACATGCGCAGTGTCTACAAACAAAAATAAGAAAATGTGTCTTTGATGCAATTCTAATTGTTTCTATTTACAGCTATTGTAGTATGTGATATTTACTATTTTGCTTATTGGTGTAGTAATTTCATTATTTTAATTAGAAAAAAAAATGAACTCCATTATTTTCTCCCTACTGTAATTGTCAGTGGGTTATTCAATAATATTACTTCTGATGATTTGTTACATTATAGAGCTAATAGCTGTTTTATTACATAATAAACAAACAACATAATAAAAAACAAGGTTTTACTGTGTAAAGAGCATAAAACCAATAGCAGGAGAAATCCTGTAAAGACACAACACCATATTGTGATCCTGCATGTTCCTTAAACATGCCCTAAGAAGGTAATTGTTAAAATAACTGAACTGAACAGTGAATGCCACAATACATTTATCTCTAAAAGAGTTGTAATACTAAAAGAAGAAACCTGAAAATGTAAAAAAAAAAATAATAATACGAATGTTGGTCTTTTTTCTTTATTTTTTTGAAGCATAGGTATTACAGTTTTCTTATCACAGCGAGGGGTCTTTAAAGCATTTCAGCAGGGAAGCGATCTTTGAATTATTTATCTGGCTGATCCTCAAATGGCTCTGCTGTTAGATTTGGTTGAGATTTCAGCTTAGTCTTGGGAAAGCTACTGTACTGTACAAAATGGACTTGGATTAGGAAGCAACAGCATCAGCCATGCCAAAAAGTACAGCAATGGATCAGTTGGTTGCGTGTACCTTTCATTTATACAACAATAAGGTTTAATAGATGCATTTCAAAGGGAGAGAGACTGATTAGTATTGTTTGTTTGTAGTTTTAAATACAAACATACTCATTTCCAGTAGACATGCGTGCACAATGAATATCACAGTAATACTGTAACATACCACAATTCAATCTGTTTCAAACTCCATAGACTATATACTGTATGCCAGACTATAATGTGAGATTATTCAGTCTTTCTTCCTTTTATACATTCCACAATATTACAAGCAAAATTAAATAAAGATCTCTATACAGTGAGATGACTGCAGTGGGAGGAAGATCAAAGCTGAGGACATAGTGGAGTCATTTTAAATCCTGTATTAGAATGCGCAACTATAATTATCATATCCCAAAGTCTTCTTCAGAAGGGCTTGTGTAAGGGGATGCGTGCATTCCAGGAGAAGTTCTAGAAGTCTATAGAGAGAGTATCTGGTGAGATTAGCATGTTTAAGAGGGCTGTCTTAAAAAGATTTGTGCTTGTATGTAAGTGTCTGGTAGGGCATTTGAGATGTCGCTGAATAAAGGGTCAGTGTTGGATATATTAGTACAAAGGTTGTGTGAACTGGTTTAAAATGTAGCTCTAAGTCGTCACACAGGGAGCATGATCTAAAAGCAACATTAGTCAACGTCAATAGAATTAAATTATTAATCACCTTATATAAACAAACAAGTGTTCTCGGTGTGTGTGTGTGTGTGGTGTGTGTGGGTGGGCCAGCTCACTTCTAGACCTCCATCATTCTTTTCTTATCTCTATTACTTCTCCTTACTTTCTTACTCCTTAACATATGTGCATGCATGTACTGTATGCATGCAAACGCACACACACATACACACACACGTACACACACTCTCATGTTGAACAGTTAAGAAAAGGCAAAAGAAAGGTTACTACATCAGGCGAAGTGATGGCTGGTCTCTGGGAAGCCTTCCTCTTTGACTCTCTCACATCTCTGGGCTTATGGGTTTCAATCAATACTCAGTCCCTGTGGTCGCCTCTGGCAAACTGTTTGAAAAGTCAGAGTAGCATGAAATGGCCATTATTAAATTACTGAGACATACACATTTAGAACAGTATTGCATTAAGGAAATCAAACTCACCAATCAGCAGAGCGAGGCATTAATATCTTTAGATCATTCTGGGTCCCGATTATAGATCAGATGCAGATGAGATCCGTTGAGTAATTCCTGTCGCGTGGTGTAACATTTCACGACAGGATGCTCCAGCACGAAAGTTTCGACCCCAGTGCATTACTGATATAAGCACTGTCTAAGCATGAGATGTATAATAATCTTCCTCAAATGTATCAATTTCACTTCCACTCTTCCAAACTAAATTTAGAGAATACTAAAAGAGTGGTTTGGTGAGTTCCACAAAGCCACAAAATCTGCCTGGTGTAGCTTTGGAATAATTCATTAGCATTTGATACTGTATTAGATCAGCTAAGCCCCTTCCTTGTGTGGGTTACCGCTTCCATCTCGGAAATCAAACAGAGACGGCATCAGAAATGATCCGCTGCACTGCTCCGTTTCTGATGTGTGATTCCTTTTTTTTTTTTTTTTTTTTGCCTTTTGTTATAATTGTGCAATAATGTCACTTCTATTTACAAATGTCTAGAAGATTCTTAGTACATGCTTTTCTATGGTTGTTCTTTGGTACAGTATATCGTTTTTCACAAAGTGTTAGGCAATGACTGTTATTTTATACTATTTTCCCATTTCACTCCTGAGTGTACTGTAACATAGATATTCTCTGTTTCATTTAAAACAAGCAGCTCACTTGCTCCTAATTTTACACCTGGCCTCCCAGAGCACAGTAGCTAACCTCTGGGTTAGAGTTCAGACCGTGGAAACCCTGCAACCTCCATTTTCACAATAAAATGACAAAATTGCCAGGATGATAAAAGTAGTTTCGTATTATCCATTATCCACCCTTTTAGAGTCATGGCTGAATTAATGCCTCTGTTTTACTTTAAGGTGAGCATCTGAGGTGAAGCGAACTAGTGTAAAGTACAAAAGACACAAAAACAACTTGTTAATACACATCCCCATTAAAAGCCAAAATTAAGTACAGTAAATATCAATTATCGGAGCATTTCATAATACCATTTTGTCTTTCATTGTTTAATATTCATACCACAAAATGTAGTCTTGTTGATTTTAGTGAAACTGCCCACCATAAAGAGAATACAGATACTAGCAGTACAGACATCCTGGAGTGACGTACTGTGTCATCCTTGGACACAAAGGAGGCAGGTTTAACCAACAGGAAACACACTTCACATAGTGTGGCAAGCGACATTTCCTCTAGCTTATCTATATGCCACAGTAATGACATCCCCAACCCAGTATCTCCTGAAAAAGAGATCATCTTGTGCCTTTCCTATTAAACAATAAGGATAATGTTGTTCATCAGGCTGTTATCCAGCCTAAATTACATTACAGGACACATACTAGTCACAGCAGAAATGCTCTGCAATGGTGATTTGATCATATTACCTTACAGGAAAATTCCCAGGTTCAACCACTAAGGTCATCCCAGGGTCATTTTAACACCAATACAAACAAAGTGTTAATGGTGTTGATTGGGAATGTCACTGCATTTCCTTGACTGGGTTACCATCCTGAAATTTATCCTGAAGCACCAAACCTGGTTGAAGAGGAGGTCACCAGATTTCAGAGACACTCACTTAAGGATGGTAAATGGATGGTAACCAGCACAAGAAGGAAATCCCACACCTTCACAGGTTTTGAAGAATCATGGTGGATGATGGTTCTATCTCCAGGAAGTTAGAGCTTGTGGCACAGAATGTGTCCAGCTATAGTATGAGGTAATTACAGTACTAATCACAGTCCTACTGTAGCATCTGCAACACGAGCCAGTGCCACACATGGCCACTTAAAGGAATTTGATTGGAACGCATTAATAAAGTCTATCACATGTTTGAATAACAAGCATTCTCAGTCAATCTAGCATCATGACAACAAATTGTATACTTTTTTCTTGTTAAGAACTCTATCCAAATTGATATCCTCCTTGGTGAGTGGACATAAGAGCCATGGGGGGCATAGGATGCAAGGAAGGAAACCACAAAAATGTAATAAAATGAACTAAGCCTAAAACCTATAAACTACACTTTACTAATGTCAGATAAAAGGTAGTAGATGTTTGACTTAACTCATGCAAATTTTACAATTTGTCTATTCCTGGAAGCTGGTTTCATGCCTTGTTATCTTGATACTAGAATACTGCAGATTTCACCTTGAAGGTCTGTCTCAGAAACCTTCTCAATTTACCAAACCTCCCCACACCACATCATTCCTTTGTTCCCTCAACTGGGTTCTAACTGCCTGAAACTAGCCTACAACATCAAACATGACCAGTACCCACCTGTCTTAAGGCACATATTACTTTCTCTACACTTCCTTTAAGCCTCTATCACAGTACCAACATATCTTAAGGCCCCTATCACCCCTAAAGGATAACGTGGTACAGACGATGAGTGAGTGAGTGAATATTTACGATTTCCAGTTTACATGGTAAGTGACAAAAACTATTTATATGGGTTACATATACACTTTATACAGATTAAAAACAAAATTAAATATAAACATGTTGTATATGTACTTCCTTGCATTATGAGTAGCTCCATTTTTACATTTTTTTAAAACTCCATTTTCACTTCATCCGCCCCCCTCCCCCAATAGCAGTACCAGTCAAAGTATTGGATACACCTTCTAATTCAATAACTTTTCTTTAGTGCACTAAAGAAAACATGTTTTTATTTTATACACTCTAAAAACATACGTTTTGAAACAAAGGTTTCAAAACTATAAAATAACACATATGGAATTATGCAATTCATTTAAAAACAACAACAACAATCAAGCAAGCAATCTTTTTGGAGTAGTTCTTGCAAGAACAGTATTGTCAAGTGCATTTGCAAAAACCATCAAGCACCATAAAAAACCTGGCCCTCTTAATGACCATCCCACAAGACCAAAACTTACCTCTGCTGCAGAAGAGAAGTTTATTTAAATTTAGAACATTTCAAAACAAAAATCACCAGTTAACAGCACCTCAGATTAGAGTCGTTATGAAGTCTATACAGAACATGAGTAGCAGACATCTCAAAATCAACTGTTCAGATTATTGCATTATTTCTTACCACATATTTCTTATTTCACCCTATAAGTATAAAAAAAGATCACTGAATTAATGAATGTGTCCACATTTTTGACCGGTAGTGAACATACAGTATAGACTTATATAGAGCTTAAATAAGAAACTGGGCAAGCTAACACAAACTATTAAAAAACGACTTGCACAGGAATATTAAAAAATGCATTAAAACATTTATCTGCCTGGAGG
Source organism: Channallabes apus (assembly GCA_030522415.1). Lineage (NCBI taxonomy): Eukaryota > Metazoa > Chordata > Actinopteri > Siluriformes > Clariidae > Channallabes > Channallabes apus. Next base: position 15,072,054 of record CM060116.1, read on the forward strand.
GGCATTGATTTAAAAAATGGACATGCTTTAAATTTTATATGGCTCTCACAACATGTGAGATGCTATTGATAGATCTGATCTTTCAGTAGTCGCTGCACAGTGGAGATACAGGCAACGCTGCAAGTGAAAATCTGTTTCTCATCTGAAGGGATGAAGGGAAAATATATTTTAATTTGTACCAACTGCTGTAGTTCCTACATGTTCATCTGCCTGTAAATTTATTTCTGTTTATAAGTTATAGGGTAATAGGTGCATTCTGTGGGTAAACCAAATATTTTCAGATAATATTTTCAGATAGTTTATGGGAGTCTACTACAGACATGCCCTATATTTACTTGTGTCATAGAGACAGAGGGGACTGTGAATTGGACGCGTTCAAAAATCTGGCTTATGAATACTTAATTTGCAATCCACAAATTGACCTATTGCTGTGTCTGAGGAGCAGCGCAACAGATGTATTTTCTTCAGGACAAAGATTCTGTGTTTAGATTGGCATACAGAATGATGAGCGGCGTGGACTTGAACTTAATCCAAGTCTTCTTTGGAGAGTCGAAAGTATTGTACTGTATATAACCGGGAAGCGAAATGGCTTTTTGTTTATTACCAACCAGTCCTATTAAATAAATAAATAAATAAATAAATACATTCCCAAAAATCTCATCAGATCTGACTTTTTATGTCCTCCAAACTGCATCACAGCTTGTTAGCTGTTAGAAAATGATTAATTGACAGTGCCTTAAGAAATTTTGCCAGGCATCTGTGTTGCCAAAGTGTTTCATCTGTGTTATACTGTGTGGCTTATTAGAGCTTAACAGTGAGGACGGACTTGCAGAAATTGTCCAGAGTACATACAGTACACATGCCTTAACACACAAAACAGCCAATAAAGGCACAAAATCAATGCCTACGCATGAAACACTGCTCAGCATTTGTGATAACCTTGACCATTAACTACTGCCTTAACAAGTAGTATGTGCAAGACATGTCTTATTTGTGTCTCTATGATGCAGTGCTATGTTTTGCAACTTCCTAAGTCTCTAGATTGACGAGCCTGAACCCCAGGATACAGTAGAGATCAACAACCCCTGCTGGCACATATGGACCCATCCCAATTTACTGAGTCTCTAGAAAGCATCTCGGCTGAGAAGGGCCAGCTTGGGATTCGTCTGAGAAGGGGAACGGCTGGCGTCCATCCAGTCCGACGGAGTGTTGAGTAGAGAAGGCACTGGCAAACAGTGTGCATGATGGATGTGCCTTGGCTCCCCTGCAGAGTGGCCAGCACGGTAGACAGCTGCACGATTGTCTCAGGACGAGCAGGCACACAAGAAAAGGCTGGCAGCACCATCAGAGGTTTCTTCTGCCTGTACTGGTTCACATCCCCCAATCCTCCACTCCTTGCCTTAGTGCTTTTTTATCCATAGGGTTCAGGCATGCAAACACACACACATGCTGCTCTTCCATAATAAAGCTCCTCCAGGGCATGAGTATGAGTAGGAAAAGAGTTAGGGAGTTGACGACATCTAGAAAGTCCCAGAATGGTCCCAGGATCTCATGATTGAGATGCCGGCTAAGCTTTATACTTCATTCTTCACAGTAATACCACTGGAAAGCAAAGCAAGCAGAGGAGTAATCTTGTTGAGAAGCGAGACAAGGATTTCCTCACAGAAACATAAGCATCTAAGCCCCGTGCCTGGTAAATGTGCTTGGGAATGCAATGACAAATCAAAATGAATCTCACATTTTGTTTTCAGGCCTCACAAATGATTAAGCACAGGAATAATGATGTAATGACAGCGTTTGTACCAGCAAGCAACATACGCCTTTGTGAAAGAAATGATAACATATGGAAGGTACACAAGCTTGTGCATTATTAATGAAAAAGACTTTTAACCGCCTCACTCAATAATTAATCTCCATGGAGACTTGTGTCAACTTGTGCAGTTGGACACCTCATGAATTCCAAATAAATCATGCACGAAAACAAGCGTTTGAAAAACAAAACAACAACAAAAAAAAAAAAACACAAACAAAGCCAGCACTTAAAATCAAATTAAATACAGCATATTTCTTGACATACCAATGAAATCAAAAGGATTCAACTTTGAGATTAATTTTGCATTCTGTAGCTTGATTAATTGGCTTACTCAGGAGTTTTAATTTTGATTTAAAGGTACTGTAGTTAATTAGTATTAATTATGCTATATACAGAAGTCAATCAATTATTACAAGAACTTCCAACTGATGTAATTATTTGCTCTGTTCTTTGTTTAATCAAATATGAAGTTAATCAATTAAGTGAGATCAAGATTATTAATAAACTTCATTAATTAAATAAAACTTGAATTGAATTAAAATTATAAAAGCGCATGCAATGGTCAGAAAACACAGAGACTTAGCATGCACCTGACACACTACACTATACACTCCCTAAAGTCATCAAAAAGATTTTCCTACACTAATGATGGGTAGGAAATCATTTGTAATATTACTGTAGCTGTCACATAACTTTGCATAATTGCTTATTTGATACCTTAACAGGCATTTAAAACTTTTTGCATTCAAGTATCCTTTTACTGTTAAAAAAAACACAGACTGCCATAAATAAGTTTTTTAAACAAACTACTGTATGATAAATATTATTATGATAATAATAAATTTAGAATTTTGAACTTAATTCTAAATAAGCTCACAGAAGAGCAAGCTGTGGTTTGAATACAGCATATGCAAGTTGTAAAATATTATACAGTAGAATGTTCAATATTTTTCTTCAAGTAACTTTTTTTTAATCCAAATGTAGGCTGTTCTAGCAGTAACCAACAGTAAAAGTACCAAGATCTTAGTCCTACCCATATTACAAAGCACCAAAAACCAAGGTCATTGTGAAAATTCACAATATTATAATGTTAAAAATTTAGTAAACATGCTTTAAAGAGCAGTGGAGTATATTAATTATTGTTAAGTCAGTATTTGAATTATTGCTCATTAAAACAAATATTAGATTTTTAATATCAACCTATGGCATCCTGTTTCTGGTGGATTTTTAACATTACCACTTTTGGACACTTAATCACCCACTGATGAGTTCAACTCATGACAAAATATATATATATATTTTTTTACAAGTTGTGATTTTTCTGCAACAAAATTTGGCACAGTGTAAACCCTACTCGGCTTCTCTGAATGAACTGCATATGTTTATTCCAGTGAGATAAAATGACAATAACAAAATTTCGTAGGTTTTGAGAAGGTACTGAAGCTCGGGAGAATTAAAAGAAGTACTCTTGATGCCATCCTACAGTATAGACCGAGCTCCTATAGCATAGATGTAATTTGGCACACAATATGGGTTCGCCCCCATTTCCTAAAGTAGGTCTAACCCAAAAGCTGTTCAACCCTGAGCATGCAGTGCTCGCATGGCCAGGTCCATTTAATCTCCCCATGGAAATGTCGAGAGAGGCCTGCTGTAGAGGTTACTTCAGAGCTAATCAGACCGATCCCATTTACCGTGTGCTAGGAGAAGCAATACGTGTGTGCTACCATACAGAGCCTTCTTCCATTCACTGTGTTCGCATACCATGCACAATTTTATAAATGAGACCCACACTGGATTATACACATTTATCCAGATCAATGCAGTGTATGTTCCACAGTCAAGGCTAATGTGATGGAGAGATGGATTAAGGCGTTTAACCTCCACCTGTCCTCATGCATGGACCAGCAGTTAAAAGTCTGGTATCTGCTCTGTTCTTATTGACCCAGTCTCCAGGGCCTTAAATATCAGCTCAAATATTTTCCGCTACATTAGATTTAATACTCTGTTCTCATATGGAAGGTTTAAACTAATATTTGAGATTAATTGCCTGTCATTAATGGTGATTTTATTGTCGAATAAGAATCTATACTGGACTGGATATCTGCACTGACTTAATAAAGGAAATGGCATGACTGTAGATGTTTCAAAATGACTTATTTAAATTGCATTATCACTCTGGCAGAGACAAAATTAAAAGAGGAAAACAGACCGTAGAAACAGGATCACTGATATTGGTAGAAAACATTAGAGAATCTTTTTTTCCCCTTTGCATTTATTACCAGCTATATGGCAAAAAAGTGCGTGGTAATAACATTAATTTGTTTTCAGATAGCATTTGCCAGCTGCATGCTGGGCTGAACAGCTAATGACTTGAACACATAAACTGGCAAACGACCCAACAGAGTGTAAAACAACATGGGTGACTTTCAAGCATGCTATTCTTTCCAGGGAGCTGGGGCTACTGTGGCTAATTCCATTATGACAAGCTGTATAGATCAAGATACTTGTATAGAAAGTACGCATTTTGTGCATGCATATTATGAAATGTTTTGTTTTTACGTAAATCCCTGTATGTTAGAAGGCATACAAACGTGTTTAAAATTCCATTTTATTACCTATTATATTAACAAGTATGCGTCACCATCCATAACCCATATAAACTAAACCTACCAGTTGCTTCTAACACTCGATACACATTTTCTCCTGTCTCTTAAATAATCCAAATTTGATGCAAAAATTCTGGTCAAGACCTGACAGCATGAATGTACGTAAGCCAGCCCTTGACTGACCATCTGACAGAAACAAGAAGTACATTCTGAAAACATTTAGGGCAGTATGCTTCCTCCATTTTCTCATCCTGGCATTTTTCTTCTCATTCTGTGAGGGTCCACAGATTCCCTCTGATAATTTGATTGGGGAGCCACTGGAGACACATCTCTGGTCAGCAAAGTGGTCACTACAAACAAGCTCCTGTTTCACTGTTGCAGTATGATTTCATCATCCTGAGAGAAACTTGACAGACGGTTTCCTGCATATTTCATCAACAACTTCTTTTTTGGAGTGGCTGGTATAAATAATAAGCACTAGATCGAGATGAAGGTGAGGTGGAGAAAAAAAATTAATAAGTTAGCTCACCACGATTGCAAGATTTCTCGTCTAAGGTAGCTTTGACATGAAAACATACCTGGGGCACTTCTTCTTCAAGCATAAAATATTAGAGCACTGTCTCATTAAATGGAACCTGGGCATATTGCCTCATTGTATTGTGGTAAGATTTCTTCATTCTCCTGCATGAGTCTTCATGACACATGATCTGATATATATATATAACACACACACACACACACACACACACACACACGCATACATACATACATACATACATACATACATACATACATACATACATATATATATATATATATATATATATATATATATATATATATATATATATATATAGATAGATACAGTAGATAGATAGATAGATAGTAAAGTAAGTGCTGTCTGAATTGTATTATTATAATATAAAGTCAACTTATATTGTAGGTTTTGATAAAGGTCTTGATGCTGAATACACATAAATGGACGTAGTTTGTCTAAATTTGTTTAAAGTTGAAATCAACAGAAGCTAGTAGGCTTAACTGTCTGAATCTGACTTTTCAAGCATAATAGCAACATAATGAGACTTGATTCTAATATTTAGCCACATTTTCAAATCAGTCTTACAGTATGCTGCTGAATCGTGTGGCCAACTCCAGTATTATTAAAATGTAAAAATAAAATTTTATTTGTCACATACACAGTCATACACAGTACGATATGCAGTGAAATGCTTATACAACCGCCCGTGACCTTAAAGATAAAAGATTATTAATAGGAAATAAATATGAATAAAAAAAAGAAAATAAATTTAGTTAGGATAAGAATAAGAATAATATATCTATAATGACAGAATATAGAATCTAAAAAATTATATAAGGAAAGTAGCTGTACAAATATGTAATAGAAAAGATTCTGTACAATATAGAAAAATATAGAAATTTTAGTGTAAATAAAAAATAAATATATAAATAAATATATAAATAAATATATATGTGCAAGGAGGGTAGATGTATTATGAATGACCTGGTCTTTGGCACATAGGAACCAGGAATGGTAGTATAGCCATATCACTGCATACATGTTTGCATGCATACCTTTTGGTGCACCTGTATTCTGGGGCATTGAGGTCATGGAGGCATCACATATCTCCACCAGTGAACCATTCTTGAGGTTGCATGGCTTAAACTCTAAATCTGAGGGCAGGACTTATGGACCAGCATAACCCTATTATGCAATTGCTATTAAGTTCTAGGAATTCTGCTAAAATATGTTGTGACACAATAATTGAGAAAAAAATATCAGTGTATGTTTTGCATGATTTTTCAAAACAATATAAATCTGCCTCCCTTAGTTGTGACACAATTGATTAATCAGTCTGCAGTTGTGTTTGTAGCGATGAAGGAATGTAATTGTGTCTTTTTAACCAAAGGAATGTAGAAATGTAAATTCTATGTAGAAGAAATGTAAGTTTTTTTTGTCTTTTTATTCTTTTTATTTATAGAAAAAAGCAAACTCATAAGCCTTGATTGTGTTTGTATATTATTATTATATTATGATTATGATTACAGGATTTGCTTACAGCAACTTGGAATTAGCTAAAATTTCTAAATACCCACAAATCAATTGTAATTCCAAATATCCTGTAGTGTTGAGGATCACAAGAGCCATTGAAATACTGTACAAGTTCAGTTTACAAAGCATCAACAGGCTGCTCCTCTACCAGTTTCAGTCTCACTTCTTACGACAGCAGCAGATCATAGTAATCTACAGTATGATACTGGAGTAGACTATGAGACTGGGGTAACAACAGTGGCAGTGACAGACTGTAAACAACCTTTATTTTGGCTTCAACAGTCTCCACTTTTAAGTCTTTTAAACCCATTTATTCATGGCAGTCACTATTGTTTCCAGTTATCATTTCACTTATCAATAGTTTTGATTCTTTAAAGCTGCTTTGCAGTAACGACCATTGTTAAAACGCTATATACTGTAAATAAAACTTGAATTTAATCCAATAGGGAGTTGATAGGGATATTCAAAAAATGTCTTGTCAGTAAAAGTTGTATTGGTATCCCTTTATATAGACAATTTGATAATCTTCTTCCTTCCAAAGTTATAAATTTTACATTAAACTTATAATTCTAGTACTGTGAATTCCTCAAATAAATCAAAATCAGAGCAAGGTTTATTTTTTGTCTTATTAGGGTTTTATATCAAAGAATCCTGAGCTCCAAAAATATACCCCATCCTTTTTAGCATCCTTTGGAGTAACTGCTGAATGAGCAATGTTTTCAGCTGTAAAGTTCCCTGTTGCCAGGAGTTGCCCTTTAGGAGTGTGCTCTGTGGGGCTCGAACATTCTTTAGAGACATTTCTACAAGATGAGTAGGAGGCACTCAAGTCAAGTGGGATTTTTTTTTCTCTCCCTGGTTTTCTCTAATTTTAGTCTTGGCCTAATTTTAGTTTTGCCCACCCACCAGTTAGTTCTTTCCTATCATATCATAAGACAGTTACCATCCTGGAGGGTAAAGGCTATCACATGCTTCCTCTGAGACATGTGAAACCAGCCAACTGCATCTTTTCAAACTGCCGCTCATGCTGTGTCACAGGGAGACATATTACATCCAGACGAAAGCACTATCTGCCCACTTGTGCATGCTTGAGTAGGGTTTGTGCAAAGCAGATAATCCCACCATGAACACTGCAACACTGAACTGTATTGTAGTCACATAAAAGGGCCACACAGATGGTCAGCTTGACCATACCAGTTTAGTCATTCTTCTGAAGACTGTGTTATAACCGCACTTACAGATGTGAACCAACATGGAATATATCCACATCGTATCATGGCCTACTGTACTGTATGCGCACCACTGTTTGGAGTGACATGTCGATCAGCTGTGTGCCGCAGGTATTGCTCTAGTGCTTACAGTATGACAGGTAATGCATTCTTACAGCAATAATGTAAGTAAAACATCATCACTGTGTCTGCATTCAGTGCTCTAGCAACAAACATCTGGTTGTAGTGGTTAGATTAGCAGGAGCAGCCATAATGAGATACAGACATCAATGGCAGGCATTTGGCCCAGCCTGACCTGCTCATGAGCCATTATACTGTATTAGATAGAACATGTGCCGCAGAGTTCAGACGTGGTTGAGCTGTCCAAATCCCTTTAAAAACTCTGAGCAAAATCCTAACCCCAACTGTAGTCACAAGCTGCCAAGCATATATCCATATGGTACACATGGTCTGATTTGTGCAGACGACAAGAAGGAGAAAAGAAAAGATGACTGGTGTTTGTCGCAAGTACTGTCATATGTCATTTTACAAGGATTCTGGCACGCATTTGTGAACGTGTTAAAACATTATTAAAATATTCTGACAAACTGCTGAGGAAAACAGTAAACACTTTGGGCTTAATGGAGGAAAAAAATAACATCTCTCCAACAAAACTCATCCTTGTGAATAGGACTTAAGACTTGGACAAAGGACAGGGGACAGTGCGTTTCACAGTGCTGAGGGAAAAGATAAGGACACGCATGACCTGCAGCCCTCCAACATTGCCAATACTCTTAGCAGCAGTCATGGATTTAATCCAACAATCCCCTGGTTACTCGGATACTGCAGCAGTCTACTGCAGTTACTTGTCTGATCAATCACACATAACTGTTCATTTCCAAGCGTTATTTATGTGTGTGCAAGCTACTTTTTTTTGTCCATGTCACCCAATATTTTCTTGATTCGCAATTTGTTTGTTCATCTGCAAATCCGACCTTCTGCACTGTACAGTGCATCAATCAGCAGAAAGGGGGCGGTGACCTTTTCAACCAGATGTATCCATTAATTTACACAAATACTTATTATTCATTGATTAATAAACGGGTTTCACTCTAAAGTCCTTATGGAATCATCAGTTAGAAGTGGAACAGCTCATAATTCCTGCTAAGGTTATTATAGCTGTAATTTATGCTAGCGGAAGACCTGCTTGTCATGAGTTCCAAAACTCATTTCATTTGTAGGAGACAAATAAAAAACAAAATACATTATTCATTGGATTAAGCTCTTCCTCTGCAGAAAGTAATTTTATAAAAACATTGTTTATGTTACCTTGCCATACTGATCTCCCCTGGCACACATATGCAATCCAATTAGTTGGCAGAGTGAAACATTATTGATTTCCGGTACAAAAGGAAAGAAAGAGAGAGAGAGAGAGAGAGAGAGAGAGATGAATAAATTGTTAAAGCCAGTTATCTGTTCATTGTTTGCCTTTGTGATAATATTAGGTATATGCACCAGGCAACGTGATAATTAATGTATTCATATTTTAATATACAGTCTGCTCTTTTCCATCCTTGCATCATAATAGAAGAATAGCCCGCGTTACATAAAACATACTGCATTATTCTTTTAAATTCATAAATCAGATCCACTAACAGACCCTATAAAGAAACTGCACATAAAGACCTCAATGAATATTCATACATATAAACAAAAGCTGACCCTGTGCCAGAATCACTTTAATTTTGGCTTTCATCTATGACACAGTTAGACTGAAGGTATAAATAGGCTGGGGATGCATGCATGTATTACCCCATGCTTATAAAAGTTGCTCAAATATGGGCAGCACAGCTACGTTTGCTTTTGCTGAAGCAAAGCTACACAGGCCCCTAAACAATAATCCATCCTACAATCCTTCCCCACTTTGTTGCATTCTGTCACTAGTGACATTCTTTTCTATTCAATAATCTTTATAGTCGAGTATAACTTGATTATACTCAAAAATTCCAAGGGTAAGTCTATTGATTCTAAACAAACATAATTAATCTAGAACACAAATATGAAAGCCAATCTTCTCTAGCCATTCCGGTTTTGGTCGGAGGCTTTTAAATCAGAAGCTTCCTTTTCTCAGATACATGCAGGGCAATAAACCAATCCAATTACCCAGATAAATAGGACTAATCATGCAGCCAAAAATTTGAATATGAGGTTTAGGGGTGGGTCGATAAGCATTATCGTTTTACCCCCGTGCAACTTTACAGCATAATTTCAGATAACACTAGAAGAGAAAAGGAAGCAAATTGAACAGATAAATAGTTCAACACTAGACATTAACATATGGATGGTGGGGTGCCTGTGATAAGAGGGAGACATTTCATTAGGTAGGAGAAACATTCCATTAAAAAGGTTCTGCAGGCATGCAATTTCCATAACTCATTCACCACACTTGCCACCGAAAGGTATGACTTCCATTGTGTAGCGAGAATTTCAAAAGCATCATTAGAACATGAGGAAGCTCTAAAAAAAAAAAAAAAAAAAAAAAGAGATGACTGGTGTATAAGGATGAATGTAGAAGTAGGATTGTTAAAAGTTTCTTTGTTGTACTTGAACAGTTCGTTTGTAACTATGAAGAGTTTTCATCACAGTAAAAATGCATGGCATGTCACTTGAGCAGGAGCGCCGGAATGACCTTATAATTTTTTTGTAGCCTTTTACTTCTACTCAATCAAGAAGCTATTTATGTGACATCTACTTGTGACATACTGTATGAAATGCAATGAATAGAAATGTGAATTGCGGTCATGGGATTTATTTAGCTATTACACAAATGCAAGTTTCGAGGCAGCTGGATCTTTGAAGCCAGTGTGAGTGTGACAACGTTCAGAGTGTCAGGGTGTGAGAGCTGACGGCTCCTATCGCTTAAGGCCTTTTAAAAAGTGCTTACGAATGTGTCGCATTTACGTTCCTGTAGACGACCTTGGCTGCAGCTGTGAGAAGACAGGCGAGGTGACTAAATCAGAGAATCAAAGGCTTCTATGACTATCAACAGCTTGAGCAGAGTTATGTAGGGCTAAATGTACATGCAATCCAATTAGTTGGTAGAGTGAAACGTTATTGATCTCTGGTGCAAAAGAATGAAGATACTGAATAACAAGAGAACAGAACTACTGAAAGAGAGTGAGAGAGAGAGTCTGATTATATATATATAATATAGTATTTCAGTAAATCTGCTCAGTTACTGGGATTTTCACGTACAACCATTTCTAGGGTTTACAAAGAATGGTGTGAAAAGGGAAAAACATCCAGTATGCGGCAGTCTTGTGGGCGAAAATGCCTTGTTGATGCTAGAGGTCAGAGGAGAATGGGCCGACTGATTCAAGCTGATAGAAGAGCAACTGAAATAACCACTCATTACAACCGAGGTATGCAGCAAAGCATTTGTGAAGCCACAACATGCACAACCTTGAGGCTGATGGGCTACAACAGCAGAAGACCCCACCGGGTACCACTCATTTCCACAAATAGGAAAAACAGGCTACAATTTGCACAAGCTCACCAAAATTGGACAGTTGAAGACTGGAAAAATGTTGCCTGGTCTGATGAGTCTCGATTTCTGCTGAGACATTCAAATGGTAGAGTCAGAATTTGGTGTAAAGAGAATGAGAACATGGATCCATCATGCCTTGTTACCACTGTACAGGCTGGTGGTGGTGGTGTAATGGTGTGGGGGATGTTTTCTTGGCACACTTTAGGCCCCTTTTTCGTTTTCATCGTTTAAATGCCACGGGCTACCTGAGCATGGTTTCTGACCATGTCCATACCTTTATGACCACCATGTACCCATCCTCTGATGGCTACTTCCAGCAGGATAATGCACCATGTCACAAAGATCGAATCATTTCAAATTGGTTTCTTGAACATGACAATGAGTTCACTGTACTAAAATGGTCCCCACAGTCACCAGATCTCAACTCAATAGAACATCTTTGGGATGTGGCGGAACGGGAGTTTCGTGCCCTGGATGTGCATCTCACAAATCTCCATCATTTCTAAAGAATGCTTTCAGCACCTTTCAGTCAATGCCATGTAAAATTAAGGCAGTTCTGAAGGCGAAAGAGGGTCAAACACCGTATTAGTATGGTGTTCCTAATAATCCTTTAGGTGAGTGTGTGTGTGTATATATATATATATATATATATATATATATATATATATTATATAGTAATATATAATGTACTGTATGGGCCAAAGAATATATTAATCAGAAGATGAAATTCTCTAGGCGAACATATTAGTGGAGTAGCCACATTACATAAAACATACTGCTTTACTTTTTTTAAACTCATAAATCATATCTGTTGCTGGAGGTGGATTTGAGGAACATGTCAATCATTATCAACAAACTAAAGCAGAGTTATGTCAGGCCCAAACTGATAGATGACTGGCAAGTGATTAATGTGAGTTGTGTAATTATTCTAATATAGAAATAACACCAGTATAAAGAGAACCATTAATGAAAATTGCTAAGTGCAGTTGCTGAAACTAATTAGATAATTAGCAGTTTAAAATGGTACATTGCTTTGCTACTTGGCACAAAGCCTCAAAAACCGTACTTGCTCTCAGGGTGAACGAAAAGCATTTTGCAAACCAGCAAGCACTTAAATGTGTCCCGCTCATAAGCTACTTTGCTTGACATTCTATCATAACTTATTCCAGTAATACAGGCACGCCATATGAAATGTTGATGTTGTGACACTGATTTGATTAAAATTCCTAAACGATTTCAATATTTTTACTGATGACAGCTGTAACTGCAACAAAACGCTGTTCCCTATTAAACGCATCCAACGTATATGAAAAAAGATTGCGAATATGTGACAATAATGCTGCAACACAATTGCCTAACGTAGTGTCGAGGCATACTTTAATTGGGTATGAATGAGCTATTGCCTAATCGGCAGAGCCAAACTGAATTTGCAGATGAATTTATAAGAGCACTTAGACTCCAATTTTATTGGAGGTTTAATGATGCCAGTCGATGGAGGCTGTATATCCGAAAGCCAAACACATGTTTTCATTCTCCTTTTGCCTAATGACTGTATGAGGCAATCACGCTATTTAATCAAAGGTGACATCTCCGGCGGTGAGGTGGTAACAGTCGCTGAGGCACAGTTTAGAGAATCTGGATGTCTAGGATGTGTATATATCCAGCAGCTGTTCTGATCTGAACCAACACTAATGAACTGGTGTAATTGGTCTGGTAAAAGAGGATCTTATATCAGCTTGTCTACCTCTCATTTCACCGTATGCTGCTATGCAAGAAAACAGGTCTTCAACAGCCAGTATTCAAGGACAATAATTGGACTAGACACAAGGGACAGTACTTTAAAGCATGACATGTTTAAACTCTATGGATTCTGGTAAACTTAATGTTTCTAAAAGTCACTTTAATGGTCATAACAATGGGCCTAGAGAAGCACTTTCTGTAACAGACTGCTACACTGAACTTGCATGTCTTCTGTAATGGATCTCTCACTCACATACACATTATCTCTTGCAATATTATTGTATTTATGGTTGTCTTAATGATTGACTTTTGCAATATCTGCATGATCAATAAACCATCCATCCATCCATCCATCCATCCATCAATAATATATTGCAACAGGTACCCCATATTGACTTGATATTCCTAAGCTCAAAGGGTTATTGAAAACTAAAGTTTTTCTTTACTGAAACATCAGTCTCACAATGTATGCCTTTATCTGTGCCTGTTTATCAGTTTAAACCAGAAGAGCACATGGTCTATACCAGATTTATTTATTGATCTTTTCATTTATTTACTTACGTACTTATTTAGAACAAATTTTTCTTTTTTATAACAACAAATTTTGCAGAACTTCATTCAACTCCTGAATTTTATTCAACTCATTTTTGATTCACTCTTGTTCATAATGTAATTGGTCTGAGCCAGATGCCCTGTGGACATTTCTGGAACGCTTTCTATCTAACGTGAAGAAGTCAGCTAAGGAAGTATAGGAAACATTCAAAAAAGCAATGAAGGTTAATGTTAATAGTTTATTTTTTATTTCTTTTATTTATTGAGCCACCAGCAGAGATACTGTATGCAGTTCCCCGAGCATGAACTGTGTGAGCTGTGGAGTTCTCTATATATTAGGGAAATCAAAATGTCCAGGTTGGACTATTGCAGCAAACCACTGATGACAAAACAACATAAAAATCTATTGGCAAATAAACATTGTCATTGTACCATGTCATTTAAAAGAATGAAAATATTAAAATAAAAATCTCCCACTTGTGTGACTTTTTTTGTTGCATCCTGCAGAATCCCAGTCTCAATGACCTCATCTAGTTTCAATCAGATGCACTTAATGGCAAATAGTTCTGGCAATTGCTTTAAAAAAAAGAATACTGTAGCTACTATTCATATCTGTATTTGTGCAGTGCTGTGAAAAAGCATTAGCCTGACTTTGTATTAATTTTTTTGCATATTTGTCACATTTAAATGATTGAGATCATCAAAGTAATTTAAATATTAGACAAAGATAACTAGAGACAAAAACTAAATGCATAATGTTTATAATTAATAATTTCATTTATTAAGGGAAAAAAGCTTGGTGGCAATAAGTGCAATCAAGAGGTTGCGATAGCTGGCAATGAGTCTTTTATATTGCTGTGGAGCATTTATGTGGAGCAATATATTTTGGCCCATTCTTCTTTGCAGAATTGTTTTAACTCCACATTTGACGGTTTTCAAGCATGAATGGCCTGTTTAAGGATCTCAATCAAATTTAAGTCCAGACTTTCATTAGCCACTCCAAAACCTTTATTATTATTATTATTATTATTATTATGTTTAATTTTTTTTTTTTTATCTATTCAGAGATGGACTTTCTGGTGTGTTTTGGATCATTGTCCTGCTGCATAACCCAAGTGCACTTGAGCTTGAGGTCACAAACTGATGGCCAGACATTCTCCTTCAGGATTTTCTGGTAGAGGGCAGAATTCATTCTATCATCAATTATGGCAAGTTGTCCAGGTTCTCAAGGTGCAAAGCAGTCCCAGACCATCACACTAGCACTATTCATGTTTGACTGTTGGTATGATGTTCTTTTTATGAAATGCTTTTGAGTTTTATGCCAGATGTATCAGGATGCACACTTCTTGGTCAGCAGTGGCTTTCTCCTTGGAACTCTCCCATGGATGCCATTTTCCCCAGTTTCTTTCTTATTGTTAAATCATGAACACTGTGGCTTGCAGGCTTTAGATGTTGTTCTGGGTTTGTTTATGAACTCCTGGATGAGTCGTTGTTGTGCTCTTGGTTTCATTTTTGTAGGCTGGCCACTTCTGGGTATGTTCCACCACTGTTCCGAGTGTTACTTTTTTACATAGGGCCAGGTAGGTTTGGACAACTTTTTCCCTCTTAATAAATGTAATCATCATATAAACACTGCACTGTATTTACGTGGGTTATAATGTAATGCTAACATTTCTTTGATCAAATCATTTAAGTGTGACAAATATGCCAAAAAAAAAAAGATTTTAATCAGTAAGGAGCAAATGATTATCAGCACTATGATCTAGGATGATGTGAATATATCATTCACTCATTCATCTTGTATACCGCTTTATCCTGTATTTAGGGTCGCGGGGACCTGGAGCCTATCCCAGGAGACTTTGGGCACGAGTCAGGGTACACCCTGGACAGCGTGCCAATCCATAGCAGAGCACACACACACACACACACACACACACACACACACTCATTCACACACTCATTCACACACTATGGTCAATTTGGGAACGCCAATTAGCCTAATCTGCATGTCTTTGGACTGTGGGAGGAAACCGGAGTACCCGGAGGAAACCCACCAAGCACGGGGAGAACATGCAAACTCCATGCACACAGAGACGGGAATCGAGCCTGGCCGGGAATCGAACCCGGACCCTGGAGGTGCAAGGCGACAGTGCTAACCACTACACCACCGTGCCGCCATGAATATATGATATTTACTTCATAATGGATACATTCCTAATGTATATTTGTATACTACAAATGAGCATCTTAAAAATATATATATGAAAATTTTTCGTTCTGGTTTGACTCGAATCATACAGTACGTACACATGAGGGGCATTAAATTCAAACTAAGGACTAAATTTTGCCCTAATTGTTCTAAACAGTATACAAAAAAATTTAGCTTATATTTCACGTTTTACTCCACAATGTATGAACAGTGTGTGTGTGCACGAGTTTTCAATAAAATAATATGCTACATGTGTTTCATTTTATAACCAACAACCCATTGTGGTACGTAGGCCTTAATAAGTCTAAAACAAAACCTCCAATAATAATGAAGTTCTAAACTATAGCATCAGGTGTGCCTTAATATATTATGTATTATTAATAAAAGAAAGAACGCTAAAAACGTCTTTATGCCTCAAATTAAATTTAATCTCGACAGCCTTTTCAGGGGACAAAATGTTAAGATAAATGCATGTGTCTTTTGTTTTATGAATACTCTGCATAAAATGTCCTAATTATGCTGGGATAATAAGGGGAAGAACTTAATGAAAAGATAAATCATATGTAGCAAGTGGTGAGAATGTTTAATATTTCATGAGAGGTACATTCGAGCACATGACCCTGGCAAACACAAAGAGCAAAGATGTTCTGCTGAATAATCACAATCTACTTCTAATGAAGAGAATGAAGAAAAACAGAAGCAGGCTGCCTTTCCTTTTGAATAATTAGCGCAGAGACTACAGTTCGTTTTAAATCACTGTCAGTCAACATCGGCTACATGTTGCGGCGTTGTGGCATTGAGGTAAAGCTTATTCCAAACAGCAGCCTAATTTGACTGAGATGACAGATACTTTGAACAAGTTTGTCAGTTTGACAATTAAAATGCCATCAGCAAGTTCGATCTATTTATAAATCACAAACAAAGCCTGTTCAAGTCAAACCAGGACGTTTTGAATGTGCAGAATAACAGGACACAGTTATGAGAGGAAAAAAAACACAGTTATTTTTCTATATATAGTTCTCCACACTTATGCCAGTGTTTCACTGGAGCTTGGATATCATCAAGGTAGAAAGTTTTCTTACAGCCATGAACAGACATGATCCTGCTTTATGTCTGAAACACTGGCCTCCCAGACACTCTTTTAATGGCTCAAACACGTTGAAATGACTAAGAGCAAGTTCAGGACTGTACAGAGGATGTGGCAACTTTTTCATGATTCAAAGGTTAGGCAACTCATCACAATACTGTGCTTAAAGTCTCTGTATCGGTTTTACACCTTCATCCTCTGTTGCTTATGTAAACTAAGCAGTACTTAAAAGCCTGAGTAGTTCAGTTTGTTAAAAAAAAAAAATTAAACATACATTATGATATTATCTTTTTGCCACATAAGTTATGCTGCCTGTATTAAAGTATTTTTTTTTTAAAAAGTAGTTGAAAGTTCATTATAATCTGTTCTAGAAAAAAAGTCTGCCTTATTCTATGATAAGTATTAGAACAATATGGGTCTGGAATATTCATTACTCTCATACTTTAACATAAAGAGATCAGTAGAGATTGTGAATATATCAGTAGAAGGATGCTGAGGTTGGAACTGCCAGGCAGGAGGTCTAGAGGAAGACCAAAGAGGAGATTTATGGATGTAGTGAGAGAGGACATGAAGTTAGTTGGTGTGAGAGAAGAGGATGTAGAGGATAGGGTTAGATGGAGGCAGATGATTCGCTGTGGCGACCCCTGAAAGGGAACAGCCAAAAGACTAAGAGGAAGATACTTTAACATAAAGCTTAAACCATTTTTTGCAGTAGTATCACTAGCCCTATAAGATCCAGTTCACAGGAAATTATGTACTCTTTAAAATAGTGTTTTTTCCTAATAAGATGCACTGGATGTAAAATTTCTTAATATACATAATAGTTTACGGGCAGTGTTATCGCTATTTGTCTTTAGCTGCCGTTTGCTAGGATTCTCTTTTCATGCCTTTTGATTTATTGCTAGTTTATTTTTAGGCATAATATACTGGAGTACTGTACAGCTAACAGTATATTGATATTCAGAGTGGAACTGTCCTTTAACATAACACAATTTTTTGAGTGGGATACTTTCATAATAGAAACAGTATTATACAGTATATTGTATATACAAACACACTGCATGGCCAAAAAAAGTTACCATTTGTATACAAGTAAGCAAATACACAATAGCCTTTGACTGGATAATTACTGCAGTGATTAAAATGTTTTAGCTGGGAACAATTTGTTTAACCCCAATTGATTCAGTCAGTGCTGTAGTTTGTTACTTCTTGAACACAATATCTGAAGATGTATCCAAAAGAACGGTCAAATATTGGCCAGGACCTTGCTGACATTACTGGATTTGGACAAAACTATTGCAAGAATAGAGTTAAAGCCTTATTATTAAAGCTTTATGAAGGAAATGTGATCATTTAAACGTTTGGTGAAGAGATCATTTAAACGTTTGGTGAAGCTGCATCATAAAAAACTACAATAGAAATCACAGCTATGTTTAACAGTGAAAATGTACAGTATTTAAAAAAACATATATAGAAAGAGCATTTTCACATGCTAAAAGAACTTGCGGGATTGGGATTAAACATCTGTGTGGATATAAGGAAAGCACTTGTTACTAAGACCAAATACAAAAAAGGCTCAGCTTTGCTAGGGAGCATGAATATTGGGCTTTGGAGAAGTGGAAAATGGTCATTTAGTCTGATGAGCTCAGATTTATTGTACAGTATTACAGGGTGATGGGTGTGTCAATAAGGAAAGCATAATGCATAGTTCCCACTGTACAACCTCTGGAGGCAATATTACTGTATGGTCTGAGGTTGATTCAGATGGTCAGGTTCAGTCTCAGCAAGGTTACATAGCGATAAAATGACAGCAGACTATGAAGACTATGAACCTGAATGAACTTAATGACCAGGATGTCTCAACTATGGATTTTTCCCTGATGTTACAGGCATATTACAGGACTCAAATTGTGAAAGAGTGGCTCTGAGAGCATGAGGAATCGAGTTCACACATGAATTGGGGTCCTGACCTTCACCCCATTGAAAGAGCTTGAGGAGATTTTGTTGGAGATCTTGGCCAACAATTAATGCAGCTCTCTTTTGTTGCATATGGTACTCAAAACAATGCTATGGAAAATATGCAAATCAAAACTGAAGGCAGTGAAATTAAATATTAGTAAGTGCGATTTTAATTTTAATCTTTTTTTTTGCCAGGCAGTGCAATTTTTATAAGCGAAGGCTTTTGGAGAGCATCACATCCTGGTAAATTAACTCTACTATTAACCCGGACTCATATTTCACACCTCATTTTTTGTAAAATATTAAAAGTGAGTTTGCTTCTGAAGGCAGGGGGTCACAGCATGTCTGTGTGTGCAGGAGACACCGCATGCATTCTATTCATAAATATCTCATCATTTCTCATTTGTTAGATAAGGGAGAGCTGGTGGTAATTACATGGCACTGTCAGCTCTGCGAAGATTTAAAAAAAAAAAAAGTGGATCCAAGAGCTAATGCATTGCAGGAGGAGAAACGGAGAGAAAATGACACCAGCTGAGAAAGACACAAGAAATAAAATCTCTTATTTCTGTTATCTGCACCCTGGTGACTTTCACATGGGAAATTAAGATGTGCAAATTAAATATTAATGCATTCTTTATTTTTGAGATTTACATTAATCTCTCTCTCCCTCTCTCTCTTTACATGTTTTCTTTTCTAACTTTTTAAAATGTAAAACTCAGTTAAAGCACAAGGTTGAGAAATAGATGACTGATACATACAGTATACATGTAGGTACATGACACCAGGTCTCACACTGCACCATTCAATAGTGTCTAAATTTAGCAAAGCTGACACAGAGTGAGAGAGATGAGTAGTATTATATGAAGTCATGAGACTATCTGGTGGGTCACTTAACCATAGATTACTTGCTTCTATGATTGCAAAGCAGTGTTAAAAAGCTTTCTTAATTGCTTTAGGTTAGATTCATCTTTCCATATTATGCACATATATTATCTTTAAAAACACAACATTAATAAACTCTATTTTAGACACAATACTCTGTCATTTCATAATTGGTAATGTTGATAATTGTTAACGTACTTAAATCAGGTAGTACAGGTGATCAGGTAATTTAACCTTTGTGCTCAATACCCATTGTTTTGGTAAACATGAATTTGTAAGACATGATTAGAACAGCAAGATGATACAGTAGGTCATAGCTTCACGGAACACAGCCCAGTACAGAGCGGGTGTAGAAGTGTTTATTCTTTGAGGTATACTTTATGTTATTTGGTTAGTTGGTCTGTAAAATCATTTTGAGTCTTTTTTCAGTTTGGTCAAGTTCAATTCCACCTAGGTGTGAATGAGCACATGAATGTGTGGATGGTGCCATGTGATTGACTGGTGCCCCATCAAGGGTGAAATCGTTGCTGCATGTTAATGTAACACTGAGGATCTGATAGAGGCAGTGTATTGTTTTTATTAAATATATGTAAATATAAAGGCAATTACACAGCCATTGTATAACATATTTTAAACACAAATATGGCCACACATCACTGATTCAATGAAGAGTCCATTCTGTAAGGAAAGTGAAAAAAAATTAAGTTTTCAATAAGTTGGAACTGTATATACAGTACAGAGAATGTTCCAACAAACCGGTCAATATCATTGCATCAGAAGGAGAAATTTTAACAAGACAACTTCTTATTTTAAATGAATTGTGCAGACAGTTTAAATATTTAATGTGCATGTTTTTTTTTTTTTTTTAGATTTAGTAAAATGTGTGAAGGAACAAGAAAAGAATATTATGAGACCACTCTGGGGCTATAGATGAATGGTCCTGGATTAATTCTTCTGGGCCACCTGAAAATCCACTTAGAACACATTCATCATGTTTAAGACAGATGACCCTACAGTACATTTCAGTTAAAAGAAACTTGTGGAAATATTAGACAATTTCCATATTTTTTGGCTTTGTCCCTTTTATCCTAGGGGTCGCCATATTGGATCATTTGATTCTCAAGATCTGTCAGACGTATTACGCTGGACACCCTTCCTGTCACAACCCTCCCATGTTCTAACCAGCCTTGGAATTAGCACTGACAGTGCAGTGGGGTATAAGGGTAAGGATCATGCACAAGGACCCAACACTGGCAACACCGACCCTCCGAACTCCCCAATCAGCAACCGAGAGCTCAACTGCTTGTGCCACCATTGCCCTTATTAAACATACCTATATTATGCATATTTTAGTTGTATTAGTTTTATTAGCTAAGCCCTTTAAACTATACCCCTAAGAGCCCTATATTTTAAAAGGTTAAACATTCTATAGTGCTTCATTTCTGTTCATAAAATTGTAACAAAATATTTAATTAATTATTCAGTAAATTCAAATTACACCTCTTTCCTCACTGATTTATGACTCATATTACTTTATATCATAGATACAGTAGCTAGGCTGCTGATCTAGCAGCTCAGGAGCTGGGAGAACTAGGAGGCACACTCTGTGGACATGAGATGCTGCTGTAATATGGAAATCTTATGAAAGAAAATAGAGTGAAAGAGTGAAAGCAGAGAGTGAGGATATCCATGGACAATGTACCATTTCATTTTAATGCAGTTTAGGGTTGGTGGCGCGGCGGTGTTGTGGTTAGCACTGTCGCCTTGCAGTGTCCGGGTTTGCTTCCCAGCCAGACTCGATTCCCATCTTTGCATGTTCTCCCCCTGCTTGGTTAGTTTCCTCTGGGTACTCCGGTTTCCTTCCACAGTCCAAAAGCATGCAGATTAGGCTAATTTGTGTTCCCAAATGTTTGTATGTGTGTACTCTACGATGGATTGGCATCCTGTCCAGGGTGTACCCCGCCTCGTGCCCTAATCCTCCTGGGATAGGCTCCATGCCCCTGCGACCCTAAATACAGGATGAAACGGTATAGATGATGAGTGTGTGAGTGAGTTCAGGCTAGCAAGGAGGCAGACAAGAGTAATGATCACATGACATCAGATAAACAGGCCAAAGTGATAACTCAAGAAGTAAACGGCTATGATAGAAAAACAAACAAACTGTAACAGGTCTTAATGCCAATATTACTCTATTTTTGTTTCCTAACTTGCTACTACTTCAAACAACATCGGATCCTCAGTGCCCCAAGTCTGATCGAACACCTACTATAAGTGACGACGCTTTTCCCTTCTTCTCTTCTCCACCCTTTTGTTCCAAATGTGACCCAGATGATAAGCAAACAGAACTATAAAAGGTTGAATGAATTCTAATCATTGCTGCTGTTTCAGATTAAGATACTGTTAAATAATTTAATTTTAATCAGGACTACATTAAAGCACCCATGATTAATCTATAAATGATTAGAATACTGTGTGAAATGTGATTCTGATCTGATGACTAAAGGGCAAATTTTCAGTCAAGATGAATAAGAAATTCATGAGCACATTTTCAAAAAAATTAAATAAATAAAATAAAATCCATGAGACCTTGACACCTACACTCGGAGACATACGCTTGAGATCCAGCTGCATTATTTCTACCTTCCGGTAAAACTAAACGGGAAGAGTGGGGAAAAATTGATCCACCATCTAGCCCCAGGAATATTGCTCACTCCCTCTGACTCGGTCTCTCTTTCTCTCTCTTATTATAGAGTCTGAGCTACCGGGCTCCATAATCCTTGAAGGTTCAGCAGAGAAGTCATGTGATTGGTTAGACATTACATCAGGATGATGTAATACTCAGAGGACTGGCTAGTGTGGCAGCAGAGTGAGGAGAGGCAAGGAGAAAGGAGAGAGGACTTCACTGAGGAGGAGAGGGAGAGAGTGAGAGAGGGAGAGAAGGAGAGAGAGAAAAATCAGTCAGGCTTTAATCCCAATACACACCGCAGTGCTTTGGCGAAGTAGAGAAAAAGGCTGAGCTATTTTCCACGAGTCCACAATGAGCCATGAAGATAAAAACTGGAACGCCTGGTCGCCTGCCCCCAAACACTGTTGTGTTCACTGATTCAGTTTCTTGTGAGCTGTAGCTGAATATGTCCAAGTAGGAAGAAAAAAAAAACATAATTAACACATTTAGTTCAGCAACGTGGGGATTTGAAATCAGTTTGGTTTTAAATTACTGTACAGTGCATCAGTGGTACAATGGTCTATATCTTTATGCTGTAAAGACACCTTCTGTTCAGTGTCTTGATCTCTTTTGTCTAGAGTCATTTTATATGCAGGGCTAAGGCTAGGAATTTTTAATGAAACCTTTTGATGGATTTTGCAAGTTAATTCAATTACACAGAGTAAAGCAATTTCAGGGTTTGTATTGCACAAGGGCAATTTTTCTACTACTACTACAACTAATAATAATAATAATAATAATAATAATAATAATAATAATAATAAATAAGAACAGCAAGTAATTTATAAAAAAAAAATACATTGGTTCTATAATGCACTTAATATAATGCAAAATGCAACTGGCCAGAAGACATCATTGCTAATAAACATTAATTCAAATTACTAGATGTGACCTGACTTTACAAACAAGATTAAAATAATCAAGGAAGAGACACTGCCATACTGTAGGTGTTTAATTATTATTGTATGCATCAATAAAATACATAAATGGTGCATCTTTGCCACAATGAAAAAAAAAACCCTCCAATAGTTACTGGGTACTTAATTTTGTGCCTGAAGGAATTACTGAAAAATAAAAGATCATATTAATGCTTAAATACATTTGACAAGAAAGCAAATGTATACATACTATAAAAAAAAAGTCTTATAAGGAATGAAATTCATCTAAGACAACATGAGAAATAAAGGTAACTGAAATAAAGAATCTTTTTAGGTCAGAGAATTTATTAGTCTTAAAGCTATTATGCATGATGTACTGTACAAACAGCAAATAAATGGAAGGGGCATGAAATAGCCAGAGGAGAGCCATGCAAAGCAACAAGATGTTCATCATAATACAAGTTTGTATACCGCAATATTTTATCATTTGATAGTTTGAATAATACCCCATGAGTGATTTATCTGGTACCAGAAAATAATTTGTTCTGTTCGTCTTTTGAAGCCAATCACAAAACAAATGCTCACATCATTGTCATTTATCAAAAAATGGGGGGAGAAAGGGTGGGGGGGTGGGGATGTAGCTGAGCATAAAAGCTATTTGCAATCTTGTGTGGTGTGGTGCAAAACTGCATCCTCAGGCTGTTGTACAATAGTGTTCTCATGGGGCTCGGGCTTGGAGTGGCAGCTCAAATCTGAAATCTGGCAGGCAAAAAAAACGCAGAGTGAAATGACAACTTGATAAAAGCAGAATGATTTTTCGGTTGCGTTTTGCCGAGAGCAAGGTAAAAGGAATAGCGTATTCCTGAGTGCTGAATGTATGAATATCAGAGAGAATGAGAGCGGGGGGTGGGGGCTGGGGTGGTGTGGGATATGTCTGTTCATGAAGTGTTGTCTGTGAGCTGATGCCTGTGTTTGTCTGGGTCAGGGTTACATGAACACCGCAGTCCACACTTGTCAGCACTCGACCAGTTGCAGTCTATCTGTGTATATGTGTGAGTACATGTGTGTGCGTACATTGCCATGAAGGAGAGGCCAGCGGGTTCAAGCGTGCTGTATGCTTTAGTGGAGCCAGACACGGTTCTCCTTTCCTCCTGCAGCTCTTTCTGCTCATCCACAAATGTGACATTAGAAGAGCATGAATTAAAATGAACATCACTAATTCCTCTCTGTTGCACTCCTGCTCAGTCTCTGGAAGGCCTCACAGTTGATGCTGCTTTTTTGAATATTCCTGCTCATCCATCAGACGACAGCCTCATTTCTTTGTTTCTTAGGTAAAGTGCTTTGAGGCTCGGTAATATTTACTCATTTGAAATAACGAGTGTACTGTATCAAACAATGGATTAAACTGTAAGGTGGTGTGGGGGGATGTGCTTATGAATATGCTCTACACCATTACTTATCTAATAAGCCTTAGAAAGCAACAAACATTAGCACTGGTGAAAGATTCGCATTCACCTCTTAGTCTCTCTGTGGGGCAAATGAGCTCATCTGGCATGTACGAGTATGCAAATACGAGCGGTTACTGTCTGGCTGCTGCTTAATTCTCCATTATTCTCCAGATAGAAGTCCAATCAAGTTGACTTTGAAATAGATTGTGGGTGATTAGGCAGGATTGCCGGGTGGGCTGTCTGATGCACAAGGTCTCTCTCTCTCTCTCTCTCTCTCTCTCACTCTCATTCTTTCTGTCTCACTTGTAACTGCAGCAGCTGCCTAAAGAATCTGCCAGCACTGATCCATTTAATTAATTCTCAGACAAGCATTACTGATTTGCTAAATCAGTGAGAATGACACACAAGGGGTGAGGTGTTTGGACACACACACACACACACACACACTGCATAAGACTGCATATTTATACATCTGACCCTGACTTACCAGTACTGGCCATTTGCACACGGTTTAGACACACATATGCAAGTCCTTTGCTCATACATGCAAGTATACAAACTTATCAGCAAATCATATTGTCTTCACCGATGCAGATGCATGTATGCACACTTTCTAGAATTTTGTAGCCACATCCAGCCATGCATATTAAGATGCATCGATATAACTAGTGTTGAAATGGAACAAATCATAGATCAACAATATGCTCACTACTGTAGTATGGGACACGCTGTTTAATACATTTTTTTATTTTCCTTTTTTCCATACTGTATGCACGTCCGTGAACAGAATTGCCGTGATTAAAACTGATTCATAGTACTGTCACGGTGAATTTTATTGATTGTAAAAGAAAGAACAATTTAACACCGGACCTTTGACATTTTATATGATCATTTATTATTTTGTTCTCTTTTCCCATAATGGCTAGGACAATATACCCAATATATCAAACAAATCACCATAGGTTTGGAGAGAATCTGATACTGATAGTACATCAACCTGACCCACATTTCCTTCTCATATTCACCGTAGTAGTGCCTGCCTAGATGTTCTAATTATCTTTCCTGAGATGTCCAGGCATTTGCAGTTCTCACACTGCATTATACTGTATGTTGACACAGTATGAACCAAGCCAGTCTCAGGGGCTTTTATACTGCACTGGTTCCCAACCTAATGACAGTGCCAGAGTGATGACAGAAGTGCATACAAGAGCACTCCTAAAATAACACTGGCCTTATCAGCAGCATTGTCATCAGTATAGGCCACTCTATAGGAGTAGTGTGTAAGCGCTCCGGGCCATTGCAGGTGCATTGTAGATGCTCTCTCTTCCACGAGCGTGGTCATATTAGGAGCAGCAAAGTTTCTTTGACTCGAATAACTGTTTCTTTGCTCTCATTTCATCTCTATGGTTTAAGACTTTTGCAAAAGTTAAGCAAGGAAAGGCAGAAGTGACTAGGAGTCTCTCAGGTTACCAGTGATGTTTGTGTTTCTATGAAGGAAAAGTCTGTGTGTAATGCAAAGGATGATGTCACTCACTATCACTCAGTCAATCATCATCTATACAATTTTATCCTGTATGTAAGGCTACGGGGGCCCTGGAGCCTATTCAGGGGACGATACGGCGTACAGGGTGCCAATCAATCACAGGGTACACACACTCACATGCTCATTCATACACTTTGGGTAATTTAGGAATTCCAATTAGCCTATGCAAACTCCACATACGTAGACCAGAGACGGGAATCGAACCTGGGCCCTGTAGGTGCAAGGTGCTTCCCTTTACAAATATATTCACTCACTCATCATCTATACCGCTTTATCCTGTACTCAGGGTCGCGGGGGGCCTTGAGCCTATCCCAGGAGACTTAGGGCACAATCCAGGGTACACCCTGGACAAGGTGCGAATCCATCATAGGGCACACATACTTTTTCACACACTCCGCACAATTTTGGGTACGCCAATTAGCTTAATCTGCAGGTCTTTGTACTGTGGGATGAAACCGGAGTACCCGGAGAAAATCGACAAAGAACATGCAAACTCCATGCACACAGGAACCGGAATCAAATCTGGTCAGGAATCAAACTCGGACCCTGGATGTGCAAGGCGACAGTGCTAACCACTGCACCACAGAGCGGCAGCCTTTGACAAATATAAGAAAAGTTAAAAGGCAAAGCTCTCGCCAAGGTACCAGCAGGACTGAATACAACACAACCCAAGATGCACTTAATCAGTATTGCAGGCAAACAGCTCTCCATCATCAAGACAGAAAAGAAAAGAGCATCTGGATATTAAGTGGCTGTAGTACAGAAGAAACTGGAATGGAACGGCTTACACAGCAATAAAATGATATGGAAATTAATTATGAATGAGTGTGTCATTTAGGACTCAGGTAGTGAGAACATCAGTTGTCCCAGGTGGCACAAAAGATGCTCATGCCTCAGAGTAAGTGCCTGGTGTAGAAACAGGCTTGTAGGCAGGCAAAGCACTCTTACACACAGACATACACACAAACAGTACCGAATGCTTATTCTGTACTCTGCAAGATGAAGCAGGCCTACAATTAGAAGGCGTAGATGACTCGAAAGATAGCATTTATTTGAAGAACATGGTGTGTGCACACTGCCTTGCATAAGTATTCACCCCTTTGAATTTTCCACTATTTGGAATTCAGATGGATTTATTTGGAATTTTGTGTCATTGATCTACATCAAAATGAAAAATTTTAAACCATTTATCTTTTTTATTTTTTAAGTAACTTAAAACTGGGACAGGACACCACAGTGCAGGTGTGGCTTAAGGCTCTTGATCTACACAGCATGGTGGACTGTGGTCTGAATGCAAACAGAGTATATACAGTATAGTCTATGGTCTAATTAGAACTGACATCAATTTTCTTTTTTGTTTTTTAAGTCAATAACAAAAATGATCAGACAGGGAAGCACCACTAGAAAACACAACTTCAAATCATCTTTTAATAATAAAAGAGGTAGGTTCCTATCACACAGTCATGTTAGTTTTTCCAGACGTATGTTAAAGTAGGAATTTGACTCTGAAATGGTCCGGGAAATGTACATTATGCAATTTGAAAAAGATAGATGTGTATTTATTTGCTGTTATATTCATATGATACATTATTGAAACTGTAACTTCTGGCGCTATTCTTTGGTCTTGCATTAAATGACTTCAGTGGATGGCTACTGGCTGGTTGTGGCAGGCAGGTGGCAGCTGTGCAATGGCGGTGCATCTCAGTGCCAGATTTAAACACCATTTCAGCCAGGTTTAAGTGGCTGGCTATTCACTCAACACATGTAAATAAGGGTCGAAACACAAGGCCCGATGACATATGCTGAGCGCCTCTTCATTTGCTCGCTCTGCAAAATTATGGGTCAGGAGAGCTCTTGTGTGTGAGCCAGGGAGAGGAGCTTCTTATTTGGATATGAATGCAGCAGTATTTGACTTGACAGGCCGTTTGTGGGGGGGAGGAGCTCGGGGGGAGACGAGAAGGGGGTGTCTGATAGGGACATCAGTTTCCTTAGACATTAACTCTCCCCCTTTACCTGAGCGAGAGAAATAATCATGCACCATGAAATGGAAGTGCAGCAAGGATCTGGAGGAGTGGACACACCAGGCTGTCTAAGGAAATGAAAGCCATTTTTTTAAAGCCTTGGTTGGCTCTGATGTGCGTGTGTGCAAACGTGTTAGAGTGTGAAAAGTCGGGGGAGGAAACGTGCCACTTACTCGTGTTATTTCAGGATAGCACTGTTTCTCTTTCTTGAAATGAGATGCTCTGAATACTTTTGATGACATTGTTCCACTGGCGGAGATTTTTGTCAATGCACTCGCAAAAGGACTTCAGGTTTAAGTACATTCTCGGTTATGCAGAAAACCTCACATTTACTGACATGCGACACTACATACAGGGGGCACTGCAGCAATACCAGAAACTTGCAGTCATATATACTCTAGGTACATTTTTATTCATTCATTCATTCATTCATTCATTCTTCTTCTTGACTAACCACTATATTCTGGTTAGAGTCACAGCATATCTGGAGGCTATTCTGAGAATGTAAGTTCTGACCAGTCCACGGCACATCAGTTACAATTTGTAATGATTAAAAGTGATTCTTAACTAGAAAATCATGATTACTGTAACAAACAAAGAAACAAACAAAAACACAATGAATTATGCTAGATTATTTATATTTCTCTTGCACGGAAATAGTCTCACCCCAAGTCAGGACACATCTAATTAGCTGTATTCTTCTCTCTCAAAGACATCTTATGAGGCATGTATAGCTTTATCAGCACCACATCCTTAGACCTTCGTCAATCAGACATGCCTCGGGGGCATTTCCTGTACATCCCACTGGCAAAACAGAACACTTCACAATTGGAGAGAAATATTAATTAGTTTATGTTGAATAATGAATGAAATAAGTCTATTTCAAGAGCTACCAGCTTCCATGCTGATCAAATCTTCCATTTACTAATTGCACTCACCTCTTCCTTATTGCCTCCTTAGTTTCTTCTGTACAAAATGTCATTTAGTTCATAATTCATATTACCATACTGGATTGTGCAATGGAATATAGGGGGGAAAATAAGTAGTCTGTTTCACAGTCCATCATAGCGCGAGTACATTGATTTAGCCAAACTGACAGTTTTCAACAAGACACTAATATAATGTACAGGACACAAAGTGCCTGAAAATTTTTTTTAAAACAGAAGAAGAAGGTCTAACATCTGGCTCAAGATGCTGGGACACTTCAAGGATGGTTGATCTAATTATTTGCACTGTTCACTCATCCCCAGTCAGAGACAGCTGAACCTGTCTGCTGCATTAGACTGGCTGACATCGACTGAGAGCTGTAAGGACTCCACCGAAATAAATACTACACAGTCATCAGTTCACACATGATATACCCTGCACCCTAATGTACAATACAAACCTATCAATTTGTACTAGGCTTGCCTGAAATGTTATGTCTCATAGGAAACAGTAAGCAGTAAGCACTCTGATCCTAAACATGCTCCCCCAGCATTTCCTATTGCTGCCCTCCAACATATGTTCTGCTTATACTGTACATCCCAAGGCATGACATCGCTCAGATGTTTAAGGGCAACTGCAAATCATTGCAAAGCATTCACATGCTGTGTGGCTTTGTTCCATGCGAACTTGTAGAGAGCTTATGCAAATCAGTGAAATCAAACAACAAACGCACGCTATCCAGGCTAAATTGCAGCATTAAATGGATGTATGCATATGTGTGGCATTTCCAAATACCTCTTGGTAAACAAACATAAAAAAACAAATCCTCCTGTAGGAACACCAGGCTGAGGGCGGTTCAGTGCTTGACTACGTGCTCTGGAGCACAGTCTGCATTTAAGTTTATCGTATATATATCATTGTAGCCAAGAAGGCTAAAAGAATTGAACACACAAGCTTAATGTGAATCGCAGGCTCATGTCTGCTAATGCACTTAAAGCAGGACACTGCTCACGGAGCTCATTTGTCAACGGACCATGCAGCTGGCCAAAGCCTAAGAAGGGACCTGGCCTTCCTGACCTGGCCTTTAACTGGTCTATCCTTCAGACTAGAAACCAAGAAAACAGATTAGATCAGTCTCAAAATTGCAAAGATTGTTAAATTAGTCATTCTGACTCACGATCAATTTCCTCATGGGGACCGGATGGATTAAAACTGGCACAGGGTCAAGCTGGGAATTTGATTCTGGATCAGAAGTGCTAATATAACACTAGTTGTGGAAACATACTCAGATGACAAACATTGCAACATCTGCAAGGATATTCTCATTGAGAAAACAAAGTGTGATCACAGCTTTGACAAAGTGTTAATGTGTGATGTGCTAACTTGCTTAACAGAACGACATCAGGTCACTGACTCAGTGAATATTTCTTGCTCATCAATGTATTATATTGGTGTTCGTACTTGGATGCTGTTCAAGATGTATTTTTTTGTGTTCCTCAAGCAGATGCTCCCTGCGAAAAATATTACACCCGTATTGTGGTTTAGTTACACCCACATATCCAGGTCCTCATTGTTCTGTGTTTCCTGTGGGAGACAGGAATCATCTACATACACTGAGCTTAGACACTGGATCTTTGTCTTGGCTTCATCCGAACTGCTGGAGAGGATGCTCAAACAGCTGCCAGCACCAAAATTTTTCACCACCTCTTACAGGCCAGTGACTATGTATGCGAGCTACTTTGGCATGTTCACTTTATGATTGATATTACAAATGTGCTGCGAAATTATCTGTGACTTGTACAATGACATGAGAACATTTATCTGCTCGTATTTCAGCCCATAGCACTGCTTGCCTCGATTACAGTTAAAAGATGAAGTTCTGAAAAAAAAAAACCTAACAAAACTGCGAATGTGCTTGTGGTTCCCTGAGAGTCCGCGAGTCAATTTACCGTAACCAAAAGAAGACTATTAGAAAACCATGAAGTTGCTATTTTCAGGGATATAAAAACAAAAGGACACCTGGTATAGACATAACATGTCTGTCTATCCATAAAATTTTTAGACAAAGTGTATGAATGAAGCTCCTCATGGAGTCCATCTACAACATAAGAAGTATTATCATCATTTAGATTAACTTGGGTACATAATTAGAAAAATAAAGCAATATATACCAAATAGATTTGTAAGATTGAAATGAATAAATTCATGAATATCTATGTCATTACTGATACTTTCTGTGTGACGACTGATAAAGAACTGGGCAGAAGCATGAAATTTGTAATTTATTCCTAAATGTGTTTTTCAGTCGCGACGTTACGCACTCTTATCTGTTGCCGTGCCACATTTCAATCCCTTTTCATAGCATTATTAGCAAAATGCAAAACTCCCCCCGTCTCTCTTATTCAAGCGTAGAGTTAAAATAAAAGGCATTTAAATGCGAACATGCAGCATGGCCATGCTGACTGCACATCAATAATGGTTTCATAATTTTAGCATAATAGCATAGCGTCATCTGGAGATTGCCATTAGGCAACTGTATTTCTTATATGTGACTCCTCTCCACATGAGCTGTTTTTGCTTGGGATTCCGGTGGTTACAGTGTTGCAAAGATCATGAGAAAGAAAGTTCATATGTACTGTAAGGCGGATATCATCCATTGATATCACTGTGGATAGATTCTGGAAAACAATGATGTAAAAACAGTAGGTTATAGTCAGTAATATATGCTGACATACAGTAGAAACTATGAACGTATTTTTCCCAAATGCTGTGGGAATGTTTTATTTAGGTTGCTTTCTAACTTTAATTTAGTGTATGCATATAAATATCATATTTGGTTAAAGGGGCCATCCAGTCCCAATTCTTCATAGGTTAATATGATTCTTTAGGGTCCTAATGAAAAGTTTGTAATATACTTTAATTAAAAATTATCAATGGTTGTGTAAAAAAAAACACTACTTTTACCTGGTAAAAAGTAGCTCTGTTCTCAGCAACCTATTTCAGTACATGCTCCTTTAAATGCTAATGACCTCTGCTGAGCTCACGCGAAGCATTGTGTGTGTGTTTAACTGAGTCTCTCCTGCCGCCAGAAAAGCTTACCGAAGCACAGCTGACTCGCCTCGTCTACTACGCAACTTTAGAAAAACTTTATAAATATGTAGTGCAAAAAAGCATGTGCCCTGAGTGGGAATCGAACCCGGGCCTCCCTGGTGAGAGCGCCGAATCCTAACCACTAGACCACCGCACTGCCCCAAAAAACTGCACACCACACACGTGTAGGTGCCATTTTGCTCCAGCGTAGAAAAACAATGGCCGACAGCTTTCTTCTAACTCGGGGCGGGTCTTTGCTAAAACACCAGTGTCAATCAACTATAGTGGGAGCGGCCTCTGTCGGTGTGACGTCACACCGACAGGCTTTTGAGATCGGCCTGATTTCAGAAGGGGCATCTTATTTTAATAAATTAAAAGAAAATGGCTGGGCGGCTCTTTATCATTATAGAGTGACTTTATCATTGTAGAGTTAGGTTGTGTACACACTCTCCTAACACACATTTCAGTCCAAACAGCTTGAAAAAGTGCATGTAGCACCGTATGTCCCCTTTAAGGATCCAGTCTAACAAATACAGCAGAGTGAATTTCATCAGTCTGCCTAAAGTGTAATTTCCTCCCTATCTGATCAAGTTTTTAGATAGTTACACATCATAATAAAATGCACATAAGCCTAGGCGATTGAGTTTGCCATCAGATACCAGCTGTCAGAATGTCTGCAATGCTCCTGATCCATTACATTATTAAAACAGAGACGAATTCTCACAGATTCTGTACAGGATTTTTCTTTTAATTTTTTTGCCATAATAGAAATGCCTGAAGAACAGAACTGAAATGTATGCCCCACTGGTGTTGTGTAATCAGAGTGAAGTGATAATGAGGCTTGTGTGTAAATGCTGTGTGTGACCTTTATATCAGGTGATGAAACAGAGTCTGATGTGGATGATGATGATGATGATCAAAGTGATAACTTATTTTACTCATTTTAAGCTTTTAATTTTCAATTGTATTTTATTTATTTATACATTTCTTGCAAAACATTAACCTTAATATTATATAGGTTCACTTGTGCCACTGGGGAGCTCTGGCCCCTCATCCTGGCATCACTTCAAAAGATCTTTGGGATGTTAGTGGCATATCCTTTGTGGATCAGATTGGGTTTGGTTGAGACTTGGATGGAGATCTGGGGAATTTGAAGAGTAGATCAACAACTTTTAACTCTTTTCCTGCTAAGTCCCATATAGAGTACAACAGGCTGTGATGCGCTGGATTAGGGCTGGGCGATATGGCAAAAAAGTAATCTTGATAATTTTTATGAATTATGCAGCTATCAATCTGGGCCAGGACAATTTCACTTTTACTATATAGTTGGGTACCTGCGGTGTTGTATAGTTCATATTTGCTTGGCCAGAATGGTTTAAGCCACCAAAATAACGTTTTATTGATAAACTGCGCAGCTTTCGCCAACGTGAACACTCCCATTAGTAACGAGGCGAATAAGGAGCTAACTTCAGCCGCAGAATGAGACGCTTCGCAATAAGGAGCCAAACGAATCGGAAGCTGCGAATAAGGAGCTAACTTCAGCCTTGTGTGCTTAGGGGCATCATATCTTTCGCTAGAAAGTTAGAAACGGCCCTGGTTATATCCTTGCTCCTTTTGGAACACCTTTCATAAGGTGTAATGGCCACGAAAGATGACACGATCGATATCTGCTTTGGTACAGCCCCACTGCTAGCCCTGCTAGTTGACGGAGTAGCATCGGCCCACATTTTCATGCTTTCAGTGTGATCGTTTGGGTGATGCGTTCATATAACGGAGTTCATGCTACCTTTTTTGTCGACAATTTCAACATCTTTGGATAATAACTCAAGGTTAGATTCACTTTCGTCGCTGCTTCCACTAATTTTTTTTTTTTTTGTCATCCTGGTGTCAAGTTTGCTTCGCAAAGTGCGGTAGGAAATTAACTTTGACCTGCACAGCACGCGCAAGCTGCACGCTGATTGGTTGTTGTCGTATTGTTCTGCTGTGTGATTGGCTCCTAGATTAATCCATATTGAGCAAAAAATGTCAAGAGCTTATCATCGTTTTTAAAATCAAATAAATCGCGATTCGATATGATATCGTTTATCGGCCCAGCCCTACGCTGGATGTTCTGATACCTTTCTGTCATGACCACCATTAACTTTTTTCAGGGATTCACACTACATTGGCTTGTCCATGGAATTGATCCAGTATGATTGAACTAGGATTTAGTACCCACAGGAATAAATACCCATGATCCTAACACCTGGTTAACTGGTATATAATTTATAATAAATGTTATTCAATTCACCTGGCAATGGTGCTAATGTTGTAGCTGATTAGCAAGGAACTACACTTGTAGTTATCCATAAAAATGGAAACTGACAAGTGAGATAAATAACATTGATTATTTTATTACAGTGGCACATGTCAATGGTTCTTGAAGATGATGTGTTTGAAGCAAGAAAAATGGGCAAAGTGTAACTTTGACAAGTTTGCAAATTGTAACGGATGGATGGCTTAGCCAGAGCATGTCCAAACGCCAGCTCTCGTGGGATGTTTATAGTATGCAGTGGTTAATGCCTACCAAAAGTGATGCAAAGAGGAACAGCTGTACAAAACAACAAGGGCCCAACCACACTGCAAAAATTCCAGAGAAATTGTTTAAGGAACATGACAAAGTTCAAAGTGTTGATTTGGACTCCAAATTCCCCAGGTCCCAGTCAGATTGTGCAACTGTGACAAACAAGTCCAATCTGTGGATGCCTTGCCTTGCAACTTGCAGGAATTAAGGGATCTGCCCCATCACACCCATAGAGGTCTTGAGTAGTCCATACATTGATGTCAGAGCTTTTATGGTGGCACAAGTGGGCCTTAAACAATATTAGGCAGGTGGTTTTTATGTTATGGCTGATCTGTGTATTTGTGGCACTGAGACATGATTAAGGGGTAATCCTTCCTAATAGGTAAGGTGAGAGCAAAAGGGCTTATGGTGGAAAGGCGGTTGCTGTGGTCTGAGTGAGAGATTATGCATTTCATTTCTCTCTCTAACACACACACAAACACATGCACACCCTGTGACCCTTTGTATGTTTATACACACAGAGCCAGTGAGCGAAAAAGCCTTCTCATCTCCTAGTCCAATTCCTAGCTGCCACTCAACTTCAAAGTCCTGGGGTGTGCTGGATTTCTTAACCCCAAAATATAGAGTGTTTTGTACAGAGGGGACAGAGCTAGCAGTGTGCTGTGCTTGTGATTAACCCCTGAGCAAGCATTGCCCTCCACAGGCAGACAGATCCTCTTTCTCAGGGCTTGGCCTTGTAAGGCGAGCCAGCTCTCATTGCCCACTTCAAAGTCCTCCGATTGCCAGGAATGTCAGCTTCAGAAATCCAGGGAGGGTGGCGGGACAGAGATCTAGTCTGTGCTATGTGTATGTTGGTGTCCAAGTCTGTGTATGTACAGTATATGCAGGTGTATGTGTACATTAAGCAAGATGTATCCAATTATTAGCATGTAAAAAAGAGGAAATATTGAAAGTAAAAGAGGGATGACTGAAAAATTGAATGCTTCTATATATCAATCTCTAGACCACAGGACATTGCCTCTCTTGGCCCTAACACAGTTAACCACCTCTTTTTTTCATTTGCAGTGGACTGGAGTTGTTTTTAATCTAATTTGGCTGCAGAACACAGGACACTGCGTTAGTTTGCCCAGTGTTTGAACCACTTATTTCTCACTAGTAACAGACAGAAAATGTTCAGAGGTTAGTAGTCTACATTAGTGTTTCCCCACCAGAAGTCAGCCTCAAGCATATCTTCTACCTAAGAATGTTATCAGCTCTTGCTTGAGATGTGACCTCACTGCAACCCTTATGTCTGACTTAAAGTTCCTTGCCATGTGAACAATCATACAAAATACACAAATGACAAACATCTTACTTAAAAAATGCTTGATCATTCTTTATAGAGCTTATAGAAAACCTATACTATAACCAGATAATCATTTGGATGCCTAAATTCATGCAGAAAATCATGCAGGTCATAAGCTTCCTTTAATGTTCACATCAAACATTAGACTGCTGATCTTCTGAGATTTTCACACAAACTACTGTTTACACAGAATACTTTAAGAAACGAAAAAACATCCATTAAGCAAAAATCCCATGTTAATAAGAATGACCAGACTGTATTAGCTTACATGGCCATTCTTGTCAAACTTTGTCGAATCTTATGCCAAATAGGGCTACAACATGTCAAGCCTTATACCAAATGCTACAGTGTACCGTACCATAGTGGGCACAGGTTCATCTAAACAGACAGGTGAAGATTGGAAAAAGACCAGGCCATAATTTAATGATTGCATTAAAAATATTTACTAATCAGCTACTACAAGGTGAAATGAATAACACCAATTATCAATTATATACTGTAACTGTCCATAACAGAAACTCCAGAACACCCAGTGGTTCACAGCCCGTCATGCACGAGGCTTAGCATGCAAACAATTCAAGGTTGTTGACCCGACCTCCAAACTCCCCAGATCTCAATCTGATCAAGCATCCATGGTATGTGCCGAACAAACAACTATGATTCAAGAAGGCCACACCCCAAAACCCTCAACACCCAAATGTTCTTCTGCTAACTTCCGATTGCCAGAACCACAGCACACCCTCAGAGGTCCCATGGAGCTACGCCATGGTTTACCCCAGTGACACATGGGGAACTTAAAACTCAGATGGTGTTATTGTTAATAGTTAGAAAGTTATGGCTGATAAATGTACTGTAGGTGTTCCTTATGTGTCCAGGTGGTCATGGAATGTGTATATATTTAAGGAAATATTTTTCTAAGATGGGTAAAGAATCTAGAAGAAGCTTTCTCTTAACAAGCATCCAAACTTCCATAAATAATTTGGATGCTGCATGAGCACATTCAATCACTGTTTTTCACACCATGGAGTCTAAATCTCTCTCTCATGCACACTATGAACCCTTCTGTAAATTACAAACCTGCACTAAAGCTGTGAGTAGTGGTAATTAACAACTGTTACTAGTGCTGCGTTTTGCAGAAAAGTGTTCCACACTTGCACAGCATGGTGGACCTCTGAGTGTGAGAGTGAAAAGACACAGGTGCTTTTATTCTCTCTCTCTCGCTCTCTCTCTCTCTAGCTACTTAGCTATTTCTGCATGCCCTGCCTTTTTCATAATCTTCACATATGGCAATAAACGACAACTTTTTACTTGGAATGGGAAGTAAGGAACATGAAATGTCTCATGCTTATGTTATAAATAAGAACTGTTAAATCATAAGAATTTAACCAGATCAAAGCTCTCACTTTATAAACAACCTGTTTTCATGGACTCTTTCTGGACTCTCAATATTCATTATACTGTATAAGCTTTTAATCTGATGCTTAACATCATTCATTTATTCATTCATTTTCTATACCGCTTTATCCTGTGTTCAGGGTCGCGGGGGACCTGGAGCCTATCCCAGCCTATGCCCCGACTTCGGGCACTAGGCGGGGTACACCCTGGACAGGGTGCCAATCCATCGCAGGGCACACACATACACACACTCACACACTATGGGCAATTTAGGAACGCCAATTAGCCTAACCTGCATATCTTTGGACTGTGGGAGGAAACAGGAGTACCCTTAGGAAACCCACCAAGCACGGGGAGAACATGCAAACTCCATGCACACAGAGACGGGAATCGAGCTTGGCTGGGGAATCGAACCCAGACCCTGGAGGTGCAAGGCGACAGTGCTAACCAGTACACCACCGCGCCACCTGCTTAACATCAGTCCTTGTTTTTTTTTTTTTCTTAGAGTTTTATTAAAAATATTCATTCATCTGCTCAAGCCTATCCAAGGACCTTGGGACACAAGGTGGTGTACAGCCTGGATGGAGTGCCTACCCATCGCAGGGCACAAGCACACACACACACACACTATGGGCATTTTGGAAATGGCAATAAGTCTACACTGCATGTATATACTGTATGTGTATGTGTCTGTCTTTATGTCTGTTCAGACAGGTTTTGTCACAGTTTCACATGGCTTAACTGGCTGGACAGATTTGAAATGATGCCAATACTTTATTTGTTAAACCTTTTTTCTGTTTAACTGTTAACTTTTAATCTTAAATCATACTTGCCTATCTGTGCCATAAATCAAATTCAAATATTGAGTAAAAGTGATGTAATGACCTCTAATGTGCCAGATTTAATAATCTACTTGCTCAACATAAACAAACTCTTGCACCAAAAGATTTTAATTAGAAAAGGTAAACTGAATATTTTTACTGGTATTACTTAATATTTTTTACTCCTGAAATAACAGCGCTGAAGTGATACAGAGTGATTTACAGCGCTGCAGTAATTTAAGGCAAAACTTAATCTTTATCTGATCTACTTTTTTGATTTCTCATCACTGATTCACTCTCTGATTACTGAACAGTGTATGCAAGTGGATTTAGAACTGTATTTGTTTATGTTTTAATAAATTAGTCTTACAGCTACTTTAATTTATAGCTACAGTAGCTTGCATGGTTATGTGAATACATTGCAAGTTTAGGACAAACCGCACTAATACAGTATAGCTGTTCAGTCTAGGATCAATAGAATCCTTTCCAAACGTAATATAATTTTGCATATAAGTGGATTTTGTGTTCACAGGATGTATACAATTATTATCTGCATGCTCTCCAGAGATGATTGGTTGTATTGCCTCAAATATGTTTCCAGCTATACACTACAGGTGCACACAAACGGTCATCTGAGCCTAACGTGCCACATTTTAAAATAATTATTGTAGACAACAAATTAACCAGCTATAAATCAAGCTAAATTACTGCTTTCCCCACTTTAAAAGGGACCAAAACAGCTGCTCAATTGTTCTCTGGCCAGGTGTGTGACTTTACCTCATTATCGTACGTACAAGTAAACAGATTAAAGGTGTGGAGTTGATTCCAAATGTGCCATACTATTCAGAAGTTTAAAGAGCTGTGACTTTCAGTGAAGCAAGACGTCATTACGCTGAAGAAATGTTTGCTGTTGTCCAAGGCAATCCACTTTGACTTCTGATTGGTGTGGGTTTTAAAAGCACTCTAAGAATCACTTTAGAATAATACAGCAGGGCACTGACATGACTGCACACCTCTCCTAAACATGCCATACAGAGCAAGTGCCTAGTTCATCAAAACTTGTCACATGGCTGCGAGAACTCAATATTATTTACATATGAAATCTGCACTTATCGTTGTTACTAAATTTGAAGTTGTGTATTATTTTTTTTTGGTTTAAACAATAATCCCATTATCTGTTGTAAGCTCACTTTGTAATTTAAGCTTCCACTGAGGACAATAGTGATTGTGCGAAGACAATGTACAGTAAAAGTAGAAAAATATGCCAAAGCAATGGAATCCATCTATTCAGTCAGGTAGTTGTTTAATTTTTGAAAGCAAAACTAAGTGACTGAAAGATATCTTGGCACCAACTAACAAGTTTCGTGGATTCAAGGCAGCTAATGGTGCCTATGGTATATCGTTGTGAAATAAAAAGCATCAATTCTGCTCTAACCCCTTATTTCCACAAAGGTTCCAACTGCAATGCAGTTATCGCTGCCGCTCTAGGAAATGCTTGTGATTCTACCAAGGGCACCACAGAGCATTTCAGAAATGTCCGCTGGCCTACTACCTAAGATACACACCTAGCCTATTTGTGATGTGAGCTACTTCTGGTACTCTTCTGAAAGCAGTTCTTCTACCAATCGAGGTAGTAAACATTTATACCAGGCTCAACGTTCAGCTACCTTATGGTGTATGAAGCATGCACAGATGATGAAATAAAACCGCATGCACATTTGTTTTATTTTGGCACAGGTTTTATGCCAGATGCCCTTCCTGACATACTGTAAGCTTACCATTTTTATCCAAGCTTGGGACCAGCATTAAGGGAACCCTGCAGCCCCGGCATTGGCTGGGATGCAAACCCCGGCTTTCCACACATTGCAGACAAAAGCATACCACTGAGCCACCAATGCCCCACTTTTAAAGCAATTCATCTATTGAAAGGTCATACAAGTCAGTTCTATAACACTGTAACTATGTGCTATTATTACTTGACACAAGCAAAGTTAAAGGAGTCATGTCTTTTCATTTATTCCCAGAGCATTTATACATGTTTCTAAAACCATAGTTGAACATTGTATTTTTGATTCACAGACGGTCACAGCTACAGCTGTCTGTATACTGTAATTTTTTAAGTGTGCCATCTAGTGCCCTACTTTGGTAATATATATAATTATCACTCATCAATTCTCTTGGAGAGTTCTAACACTGTAGGCCTAGATTTGCTATATTGCTGGAATATTGGGAGGGAGTCCTCTAAAACAGTTTCTGCTATGGGCTTTTAAAAGCCAGAGGTCATCTTTGATTTTATCCTTCTAGAGTAAGCAACAAAACCGTAAGTGTTTCATGTAGCAGAGTCGGAAAGAACACTGAGCTGAGTATATTGGACCTAATCCGGAAAATCCATTGCCCATAAAGATCCAGTGCCGTCGATCAACCCCATACTTAGTTTTAGGCGGAAGAGACAATGAGCCGCTGCTGCTCAGCAACCTGAACCAGGCAGAGGAAATGCTCTGAGCCCCTCACAAACAACAAACCGCTGAGCTAAGACATTTCCCCCTCCTCCTGAAAGACTATCTCCACTTCTGTTAAAAGGTGAAGTGCTCTGATCTGACCAAAGTCACGCGTGCACAGTCTGGCTCCTCTTCTGGCATCTGTCACTGACAAGCATCTAAGTCAAATGACCTGGATGCAAAAGCTAAATTTGCAGTCATCGTACTTATAAATCTCACAGGTGAAATCTTGGGAATAACATGGAAAAAAACTAAACAACAACATATGTGTAACCAGTCAGGAACATGGGCTATAAAGAGAATATAGTTCCATCGTGAAGTTTAATCTGTCAGTCAGCACACTAAACTGGTTGAAGTCAAATTTAACTGAAAATTACTTCAAGTTTATCATGTCTCAATGTTTTCCCTCTGATAAGGCTCAACAATAGTTGATTTTAAGGATAGAAGTTCCTCTTCAAGAGGTAGTAAATGTCTTAGAAAACTTCACTTAAAACTTTAAAACAAACCTGTCCATTTGCACCAGGTTCTGACTCCAAATAATCAACTATTTGCCCACTGTAATTCACACTTGCATACTTGTAGCCATAAATAACAGGAAAAGTGTGCTGAAAGTGATGATGGGTCTTGGAACAGTGTGCTATGTAATATTCTGCTCTCTCCATGGAGACACACTACACCCTGGCTCCGTGGTTTGGCAA
The DNA here is from genome assembly GCA_030522415.1 of Channallabes apus. NCBI lineage: Eukaryota > Metazoa > Chordata > Actinopteri > Siluriformes > Clariidae > Channallabes > Channallabes apus. The sequence continues at coordinate 15,113,677 of CM060116.1, forward strand.
GGGTCAGTTAAAATGGAACTGAACAAAGCTACTCTGGCTTCGAATCAATACAGCCTAACAGCCTGAGGGAGCTAAGCAAAACTGTACGAGTGGACCACTTTGTGTTGCCTGTGTGAGATTTAACCTGTTGAGAAACAGAAGCAGATGAATGATAAAGTTTCCAGGAAGCCATAATGCCATGGCTCTCCAGTGAGTTCTGAACTGCTGAACATAACTTTGGTAGAGTTGTATTGCTTTTTCGATATGTATATTTCATTATCAGTGATTCAGTATTAAAGAATTGACCACATTACAAGCTTTCTTGCACAATTTTTTTACTCAGACTGGTTTGTAACCACAAATGACTGATATGTGTTTGCGACATACTGTAAAGGCATGCGTCTCTTGAAATGCCACATGTGTGTACTTTCATTTTTCAGTCGATTGTTTCACTACAATACATGGTTTAGTAGGTTCCTTCCAATTTTGCTAGGATAATACTGGTCAGAGCCTCCATTTGTTTTCAGAACACCCTCAGTCTTTCAAGGCATAATTTTACAAGATGTTGTAAACATTCTTTTTACGTACATCCTGGTCAATATTGACAAGATTCCTTCTACGATGTTTCCAAGGTCTTTTACTAGATTCAGATCTAGTAACTGGGAAGGCCACTGAAGAACACTGAGCTCATTGACATGTTCATGAAACCAGATGACTTTTTGCTTTGTTACATGTTGCATTATCATGCTGGAAAGATCCATTAAAAGATGATAAAATGTTGCTGTGAAAAGATACACAGTCAATAACAATTCTCAAATAATATGTGGCATTCAAGCTATGATTGACTGGTATTAATGCACAAAAGGTGTACAGTACCAAGAAAACATTCCCCACACCATTACACTACCCCCACCAGTCTGAACTGTTGACACAAGGCATGGTTGTGTCCATGGGCTGTTGGCACTAAAATTCTAAGCATACAGTACCTTCTGTGTGCCTCAGCAGAAATTTGAAATTTAATAGACTGTCCAGTTCAGGTGTCCACTGCAGTTTTTATAACTTTTTTTTATACATTCAATTTTATGCATTGCACTGCTGTCACACAACTGGACATGATTGCACATGAAGTGTTCCTAATAAAGTCCTCATTCAAATGTACATTAAAGCGCTTTGGGAAAAGGTGCATGAAGTCAAATGTAATGGCTGATTCTAATTTATGTCACAAACCAAAGAGACTAAGGTGTCATTTAAAAAAATGTGAATTTTGTGTCCATACAGCATGGAAAGAAAATCAGATCTGTGTCACATTAAAGGTGAAAAGTGCATCTGAGTCTTTTTAACCCAATGTGAAAGTAATCACTATAATTCATATTGCAGAAATAGGTTCATGGATAAGTTTCATTTAATAAAATACTCATCTCTTCCTAAAACTGCTAATGCATTATTCGTTTTGTACACTCTTCCATAGATACATGAAGTGCCTCATTTTGCCCCCTTCCTTCTTTCTTAATAACTTTTTCATACCATACTGTTCACCTCTGGAGCATGTAAATGCTGGTTTTAACAGGGGCAAGTATTAGTATTTTAATACTGTTTCAACACCCAAACCTGCATAGAAGCAGCACCAGAGAGTGAAAATACCAATCGTAACACATTTTACCTTAAAACTGAAATCACTGCAGTGTGTTTCTAACAAAGCTTTTGAAGCCATCTGGGGTATAATTAAGGAGACCGAGATTTACTTCAGTTACTTCAATAGATAGCCTGTTATACTTTACTTAGAGAGCTGTTTGGCATTGTGATTGCTCCAACAGCAGGCTGCAATTATTTCAACAGCTTTTCACTTAGCCTGCCTCATAAATGTGCCTATTTTGAATTTCTTTATCATTTCTTCTTTGCAAATGTCCTGAAATGCCTTTCCATTGTATTTGTTCAAATGCTACTAAAAAGAAGACCTAGAAAATTTCTGTTCCAGACCTGCTATTATCGCATCAAATCTGTTAGGGCCCATGTGCACCTTAGCCTTCATTGCAATCTGCCTCCTGTAATTAATTACTTTTTAAGTCATTCAACCCGAAAGCAATTAAGTAATAAAGGCTGGCCTGTTCAATAGTACAAATCACAGTTCTTTATTAGGCTGCTGCTTGAAGAGTGGACATTAACAGCATTTGACATTGACCAAAATTAAGATGCTAAGGATTTGTCCCTGTCAATCACAGTCTTATTCATTTATTTTAATTGAAAATAGAGCTCTGTGTTAAGTGGCTGAAAGACATATGATAGAAACAGCAATGGAGATATTAATGCATTTAAATAATTTAAACATAAAACAAAACAAACTAAAAGACTAGAAGGTGCTTTTTGATATGATGTTTATTAAATACAGTATCATAATAGTAAATCACATGCAGTCAGTACTATGTCAGAATTGGGGGAAATTTGTATTCATCATACACCATCTAGCATAATTTTAAATACAAGAAAGACAGACATGAAAAAAGTCTTGGTCACGAATGTGAAGCAACAAGTAAATGGTAAGAGGCAGTAAAAATATGAGAGAATACACAAACAAGTACAGTAGAGAGTGAGAGAGAGAGAGAGAGAGAGAGAGAGAGAGATTGTGATATGGTAACACTTTCCAATAAGGGTATATAAGTTGACAGTAATTAAAGAACACAGAAGGAATAACACATCAGAAAGTAATGAGTTAATAATCAGAGACAAATGAGTAAGTCATTCATTAACAACTCGAAGGGCAAATTGCTCATCATTAACTGAGACATGTGCCAGTGTTTCAAATGAAAGTAATTAAAGCGTTGCTTGATATTTGAGCTATCAGGAATTAAATGTGTTAATAAGTACACTGTCGTTGTTTTTGTTTATCCTTCATTTTACAAAATCTATTTTATAACACCATATGCTGATGTACAGTTCTTTATAAGGGCATATATTACCCATAAATTTTTTAATAATTAATATGATTGCTCTACCTGTGCAAGGTAGTTCTCTTTCAAAGGCTACACTCGATGCTGTGTGAAAACGCTATGGGAACATCTTTTTGTTTTGCCGGTTGTGAAGCATGTGCGTATCAAACACGCAAAATTTTGGCCTATATCACCTTGGTCAGGTGACGTCATCTGATTAGACGCACCTGCAGGTTATAAATAGGAATGAACCGGAAACATTGCTCAGATCTTTTGTCTTCAGACCGCATTGTGCGTGTGTGTTGTAAACAAACTAAAACAGCAATTAAAAAAAGCTAAGAAAGTTTTTATCTCACCGATATAATAGCGGAGTTTAGAGTGAGATGCCCCCTCCTTGTGAAAATTTCCTTAAGGAGGGCGATCTCCACACTTTCTGTTTTGAATGTTTGAGTGAAAAGCACGCTCTCCAAAGGCTCCAAGGAGACTGTGAACACTGCGATCTTCTTCCCATGAAAGTTCTCCGTGCGCGTCTCGCATTCTTTAGGGAACCACGGGCCACGCTGCACTCGTGGGGATCACAAGCCGACCTGGCCGACGCGCGCGAGACGGGGTCCCCCCTTCTTTCTCTCGCCCTCTCCTCCGATCGCGAAGTCTCTCCTACCACTTCACAAGCGCACTCCGGTGCTTCTCGTGAGTGTGAAGAAGAGACTCATTCTCTTGCTTCCGTGGAAATGGAAGTAGCTACCTCAGAACGCTCCTCTAAGGAAGACAGAGAGTATGAGGAGCTGCTTGAAGTCATAACGCGTGCAGTCGAGCACCTGCACATTGACTGGCCACAGGAGCAAGCTCATCCCAAACGGTCAAAATTAGACGACAGATTTCTGTCGGGTGGCCAGGAGTTGGAGCCACAACGCCGATCTCTCTCTTTCTTTGGCGACCTCGACACCGAATTAACTCGTTCTTGGAGTAAGCCTTATTCAGCACGTATTTTCGACTTCGTTTTATGCGAATATCGTTGATGCAAAGGCATGAGGCTATATGATGATGCCCCAGATAGAAGAGACGCTCGCGGGCTCTCTCTCTCCTGGGACATCATCCTCACTAAAGAAGCCAACACTCCACTCCAGGCCGTGTAGAACTTCTTCTACCCTTATGGGAAAGGCGCCTTTGGTGTTTCGGACACCAGTCTCCAACAGCACATTGGTTCTTCGGTCATATCCTGCTCTATTCCAGGATGCCGAACCACTAACAACCCAAGTGCAGCCGAAGTGCTAAGACTTGTGCCCCTTTTGGAGAAACTGCCAGCGTGGAAGCTACTGCAAGGCATATCTCCGTGGGTGTTAAAAACTGTAGAGAAAGGCTACAGGATTCAGTTTGCACATCGCCCCCCGTGTTTCAACGGCATGGTCTCCACTTCCGTGATACTGGAAAGGGCGCATCTGCTGAATCTCGAACTCCAGGCGTTGCTGGAGAAAGGGGCCATAGAACAGGTTCCTCCTCCAGACATAAAGTCAGGCTACTACAGTCGTTATTTCTTGGTCTCCAAGAAAAACGGGGGGCTGCGTCCAATCTTAGATCTTCGCGGGCTGAACCGCTATCTCAAAAAGTACAGATTCAAAATGTTGACTGTCAAAATCATTGTCTCACAGATCCAACCAAAGGATTGATTTGTGACAAATCTGAAAAACGCATACTTTCACATAGAAATTTTGCCACAACACAGGAAGTTCCTGAGGTTCGCTTTCGGGGGCAAAGCTTAACAGGTCTCATTGACACCCTTTCGAACCACTAGAGTCAGCGCCTCTCAGGTTTCTGACCCTTAAGGTGTTTTTTCTGATGGCCATTACCTCTTTGAAGAGGATTGGAGATCTGCATGCTTTGTCAGTCTCCCCATCCTGCCTAGACTTTGCCCCTGGGGTAGTCAAACCATTTTGCATCCTCACCCGAACTATCATCGGAAAGTTCCATTCTCAACCATGCACCCTGTTGTTCTTGAAGCCTTCTGTCCTCTGCCTTTTACAGCTTCGGAGAAGGAGAAACTTCCCATACTGTGTCCTGTACGTGCTCTTCAGATCTATGTCCACTACACAGACCTTGTCACACTGGGTGAGAGATGCTATTGCCCTCTCCAATAAGGCGCGTGGGCTCACTTCGCCTCTAGGAGTCAGGGCTCACTCAACCAGGGGGATCACCTCATCTATTGCTTTAGCAAGAGGTATTCCCCTGCAGCAAGTGTGTGACGCAGCAGGTTGGTCCTCTCCGCACACATTTGTTAGATTTTATAGTCTGGATGTTCATGCCACTCCGGGCTCTCGGGTCCTCGAGTCAGCCTCCCAGATATAGCTCTGAGACCTTGTGCACCTTCTTAGAATTTCTGTAATTCAAACCTGTTTTTATTGAGTAAGAGTGAGTAATTTGAACCTCCTACTTGCCTAATCTATGTCTTTGAGATCTGGGTTTTAGCTGGCGTGCTAACACTATCTCTTTCATTATTTTCACAGCTTAACTCCAATCTTTATTACAGACAAACAAAATAAACAAAATGGATATCAAAATACAAGAGAAGCACAGACGAGGATGTGCAGAGCATCATGTTTTGCTCTCTATCCCATGATTTGGCTAGCTAAAGTTAGCTGCTATCAGCCCTGGAGATGCGCACAGCCTCAGGCAAATTCCTATATACTGTATTCCACCTGTTTTCAGTTCCCAAGCAATGGTATTTAAAACTATAGAGAAGCAAATATTTTTCTTTTACTTATATTTTAGCTATCTGGCTAAATGTTAACACTATGTTTACAACGAGCAGATATTTAGTGTGTATTATGGAGTAGACACAGCCTTAAAAATGGAAGCCATTTCTTCGGCATGGTTTTGAGAAAAGCTAAAATGTCAATAAATGTTGCTTGTGACAGATCAATGCAGAGCAATGCACAATGCCCAAGTTGTAGTGATACCTGGCTACATGCATCACAGTGTGTGTCATAGTTTGGACAGGAAAGGACAAAGCAGCTTGAGGCATAGTGAGCTCATTGCACTGGCCAGCAAAGGGTCAGCGTGCAGGTCAAACATCACATTAGTCTATGTCCATGTTGGACATGTTGCGGGGTAGAAGACTAATGTTGCATTTCATAGCAAAAGGTCACCGCTGGAAATAAATGCGAAACTCGAACTTGAAGAGCAGAGAAAAACAGGAAGACAGGAAACAGGAAACTCAGACCTGACAGTGATCTGCGATGGATAAATATTCAGACATCAATTATTTGGGTCACACCCCACACACATTCATCAATAAATGTGAGGTAGGAAAAAAAAAAAGAATTCAGGGCCTGGACTAGGTCACCAAAGAGTCAAAACAATTTTCTCTGTCTCTTTTTTCTCAGTGATCTAACTTCAGAAGTTGTCCTTGTTTTCATCCTGCATGGTCTCTTACAAGTTTGTAACTATTCACACAAATCAGATTGCATGGATAGATTGAGGTTAAGGTTATGGATAGGACAACGTTATTGTTTGTACCTTTTCCTTTCACTTTATTTGTTTGGGCTGAAAACAAATCCAGCCACATTTGTTTAAATTTGAACAAATTCCCCACGAGAGTTTTTTTTCACTCTTTTGTTGCTGATACGTTTAAGAATGGTAAAAACATAGTAACAACCTTTGCATTTTAAAAAAGTATTTCCTCTTAACATCAAACAATTGCTTGAGTAGAACTTTTAGTTGTTGTTCTGTTTAAGACACTCATGGTTAAGAGTTGTTGAATTAAATCCAAAAGTTACATCAATAGCTACATATAGAAACTAGGTGTTTTCAGCATTGCATTGTGCGTCTGTTTAAATAAAATTTCAGGACAGTCAGATTATGCAAATACTTTGCATATACTGTAGTTTGTGCTGCTCTAATTGCCAAATATTTCCTAAGTAGAATTATCAGCAAAACAGGGCTTTTCAAATGCATTTATCCAACGGTTAGTTCTAGTCTGCTATGCAGTTCCAGGACTGCTTACAGTATATTTCCTATAACCTCATGGGGCCGTATCAGTCCCCTCATCTGTTGTATTTTCGCCACATAAAAATCCACCTCTTTGTTTAAAATAGAGTAGTATGAGTCATATGTAATAATGCATAATGCTATAATAGTATAATTCTATGATACTATAGTATATACATTAAACCTACACTACTGCTCAAAAGTTTGGTCTTGTTCTCCTGGGTTGGTCTTCATGAGAGGGTTTTGCAAATGCACTTGACAATACAGTTGTTGCAAGAACTGTTCCAGAAAGGCTGACCTCCGTGTCTTAGTTTCATAGTTTTTAAATCCCCAGTATTGTTGTAGGATGTAGAAAATAAATCATAAAACAAAAATAAAGAAATTTGCAAGTGATCCCAAATTTTGGACATATATATATATATATATATATATATATATATATATATATATATATATATATATATATATATATATATATTTTGATATATAGTATTAACTATAACACTCTATACTGTATAATTCTGTAATAGTATTACTGCAGCAGTATGAGAAAACAATTGATTAAACAATCTTGAATCAGCATTGCTGTAAAATTGGAGTCAATAACAATGATATGCTTTTGACATTTTTTGAGCTCTAACAGCCTATTACATAACAGACATAAACAAATAACAACAGGCAATCAGTGTGCAATTTGTTGCTTGCACATCAAAGTAAACAGACATTTTCAGCCCATTGTTTAAGCTACAGGTGAAGAAGACGAAAAATGATGGTTAAAGTAAAGTTAATTTGTTTTAATGATGCTCTTCCATGACACTCACTTCTCACACAATGGCACTTATGGTACAGGGTTGCCTGAAGCCTATCCCAAGGGACACCCTAGGTGGGGTGCCAAGCCATTGTAGGGCACAAGCACACACACACACGCACACGCACACACACACACACACACACACTACAGGCAATTTGAAAAAAAGTGCAAACTCCATGCACTAACCACTATGCTGTTACAGTAAAAGTCAAGCTGGCTAAAAAATGTTTTAAATGTTTTTTTTTCTTTTCTTTTTTTTTTTTTAATAAACTTTAGTTTAGTTTAACTAAAGAGCCATGTTTTTTCAGGTTTTAGTCATTATAGGATTGGCAGCATTATGAAATAATTCTAAATATCAATATTGATCAATATGGAAAAAAGGTTATCATGTATTTTGTTATATCCCACAGTAATATTTTTTCAGCAATACAACTTTTGACTTAAAATACAGTATGAAAACTCATAAGTTGAAGATATACATGTACAGTATAGGAGGAAGGGATGCCAATTTTACCATAAACACCCTTATCAAGAATGTACAAATCAATATGAGTCTAAAATGTCTTGAATATCAATGTCTGTTTTGTAGAAGCAATATCAAATTTGTACCATTATATGGAATATTGTCAGGGCTCTGATTACCTACAGTGAAATAACAGCCATTATGATATTCAGTGTAACTGCACTTTTGCTGAAATGATATTGCTTACTGAAACATTTAAGCACAAGTATGTGCATTTAGACAAAAAGCAATGTAAAATATATATATCTGTAAAAAAAAAAAAAAGATTGAAGATTTGGGGAAAAATTATTTGGTGGGACGTAAGGTGAGTAATATAACACATCGTGATGTTTTTTAGAATTTTTGTCTGTATGTTTGTCCACACATCATGTAAGAACGGAACAAATTTTAATGGAGTTTTCACAGGTTTTATTTGGCAGAGATTGAGGTCACATACGTACTGTTTAGGCTTTGTCGCATCACAATCAGCGCTTATTAAATGCCCGTATATAAAAAAAAACATTATTAAACCCCCTATATCATAAAAGTCGACCTTGAAAAAAAAAACATAAGTTCAATTCAACAGATGGCACTGTACATTTTTAAAACCGCAGTTATGAGTGTGAACGCGAACAAAGTTATGGGCACATCTAGTCATGCAATAACTCACAGCTCATAATTGTATGGAACTAAGACACATCTCTCTGCCTTGAATACATAATTCTAGTGCAACTCTATGATTAAAGAATTAATCATAGGTCAGGAGTTTAACCAGGGTGGACAGTTGTGGTATTAAACCATTACTATCCGAGGCGCAGTGGTAAAGTGCTCGTCCAATCATCTGGGGACCGCTGGTTCGCCTTGCTGGGGATGCTGTATCTTCTCGTAGTTGAGGGCCTTGTAACGGTACGGCAAGTCACGCCCTCTGCTCGAGCCAAGTCATGATCTCCAGCGATTCCTTTCCACATTCCATCCCGTTGCCTCCGTTTTACCGCCCCATTCATTCGTGCTCGAGCACACCTGTGCCTCATCTCATTCATCACATCGACTCAATATAACTCCTCCTCAGACAGCGAACTCTTGCCGAATTATTGCGTGCTCCAAGCCAAGTGTTTTTTTGTGCCTAGTATTTTTGCCAAGTAATACCGTTTTTCCTCTCACGTTGTTGACCCTTTTTTCACCTCTAGTTACGCCTTTGCTTCACGAATCGGAACTGTTTGCTACGTTGACTGATTACCCGGCTTTGAATCTTTGCTTTCACTCTCGACTTTGACTCTGTTAACACCCATAGGATTGCTGCAGGTCGTATCTCACACTGCGGCTGCGCTCTCTCTGCCGGCGCGTCGGATTCAGCGCGCGCTCAACGGACTTCAGCTCTCCACACAGCTGCGCTCGCTCTGCTCCTGCCTTCGCTCTACCTGCGCGTTCTCAGTCGCGCCCGCTCTGCAGGACACTGCGCATGCTCTGTGTCACTCGCTCCTTGGCTTCTGTTCACAGCCTCGGCCAAGCCACGCCACAGCGTGCCTCACACGGTCCAGCCCGTGACAGAATAATTCGGCCAACATGGACCCAGCAGACCTAGGACAGCTCAGAACCGCCTTGGAGGCCCAGGGCACCCTCCTCGGCGCACACCAAGGGGAAATTCTGCAGGTCAACCAGAGCCTTAAGCTTATGGCAGACACACTCTCTGCATTGACCTCTCGGATCGAACATCTTCAGGCTGCACCACCCCCACCTCCAGTGCTGTCCCCACCACCTCAGATCCGAGAGCCTCGTCTGCCGCCTCCCCAGTCCTACAGCGGAGAACCTGGCACCTGCCGATCTTTTCTTTCCCAATGCTCATTGTCTCTTGAATTACAAACCTCAACATTCCCCACTGAACGTTCCAAGATAGCTTACATCATCACCCTCCTCTCTGGAAAGGCTCGTGAATGGGGAACAGCGCTTTGGGACGCTGATGATCCCCGTTGCACCAACTACGAGACATTCACTCAGGAGATGAGGAGAGTCTTTGATCGTTCACTCTCTGGCCGAGAAGCAGCGGGGCAGATGTTGAGACTCCGTCAAGGAACACGTTCAGCCTATGATTATGCCATTGAGTTCCGCACCCTGGCAGCTTCTTGTGGATGGAACGACTGTGCCATGTATGACGTGTTTTTTCACGGGCTGAGTGAGGCCATCAAGGATGAGTTGATCTCTCGGGAGCAGCCAGCGAACCTGGAGGAACTCATGGACTTAGCTGGCCGCGTCGATGCACGCCTCCGACTTAGGCGCCGTGAACACACACAACCCCTCATAAGAGTCAGACCAATCACCCCTCCACAAGCTACTGATCCGCTGGCTGAGCCTATGCAGGTTGACCGGACCCGAATCTCCCCCGAAGAGCGCCAACGTCGGCGGGAGAAAGAAGCCTGCTTCTACTGTGGCCAAGTAGGTCATTTCCGCCTTCAGTGCCCGTTAAAAAGATAGGCCCCCCAATGAGACTGGGAGTCTTGGAGGGCCACTCTCAAGGAAACCTCTCAGGTAAACGATCCTTATTACCAGTCATGATTGTCTGGAACAACCAAGCGCAACCACTCAAGGCCCTCATTGACTCTGGATCCGACCAAGACCTGATCTGTGCTGTTACCGCAAGGAAGCTGGGAATCCCTTTTCTGCCCCTAGACAACCCCCTGTCTGTCCAGGCCCTTGACGGCAGCTCTCTATCTCCCATCACCCATCGCACGCCCCCTGTCACTCTTAGAACCTCAGGTAACCATATAGAGATTATCTCCTTTTTCATTATGAAGAGCTCTCATGCCCCTGTCGTCCTTGGGAATCCATGGCTGGTCAGACATAACCCCAACATTGATTGGGCCAAGAACACCATTCTTGATTGGAGCCCTACCTGTATGTCTTCGTGCCTTCACTCCGCTAGAGTTCATTCACCACCCGGTGTTGTCAACGATGATGTTTCTGATCTGTCCAATGTTCCGCCTGAGTACCGCGACCTCCGGCAAGTGTTTAGCAAGTCACGTGCCCTCTCTTTACCACCCCACAGACCATATGATTGCTCCATTGATCTGTTCCCAGGTACCATCCCCCCAAGAGGCCGCTTGTATTCCCTTTCGGCTCCGGAGAGAGAAGCCATGGATAAGTACATCACTGTGTCACTGGCAGCAGGGATCATCCGACCCTCATCCTCGCCGGCCGGAGCTGGTTTCTTTTTTGTGGATAAGAAGGACAAGTCCCTTCGCCCCTGTATTGATTACCGTGGTCTAAATGCTATCACTGTCAAGAATCGCTATCCCCTTCCCCTCATGTCCTCTGCGTTCGAACTGCTGCAAGGGGCTAGTGTGTTCACCAAACTGGACTTGCGAAACGCATATCACCTGGTAAGAGTAAGGGAGGGGGACGAATGGAAGACTGCATTCAATACACCTACAGGCCACTACGAGTACCTAGTGGTTCCCTTCGGACTGACCAACGCTCCTGCCGTTTTTCAAGCCCTGGTGAATGACGTCCTAAGGGACTTTCTAAATATATCCGTTTTTGTTTACCTGGACGACATTTTGATTTTTTCTCGTTCTCTGAAGGAGCACAAGTTGCACGTCAGACAGGTCTTGCAAAGACTCCTCGAGAATAAACTTTTTGTTAAAGCAGAGAAGTGTGAATTCCACAGAGAATCTGTGTCATTCCTTGGTTTTATTATTGCCCCTTCCAGCCTGCAGATGGAGCCATCTAAGCTAACTGCTGTTACAGACTGGCCCACACCCACCACAAGACGAGAGCTCCAGCGATTCTTGGGCTTTGCCAATTTTTATAGGCGCTTCATCAGAAATTACAGCTCAGTGGCAGCACCTCTCACCATGCTAACCTCCACCAAGGTTCCCTTTCTCTGGAACCTGCAGGCTGAAGAGGCATTCACCAACCTAAAACTTAGGTTCACATCTGCACCCATTCTGATCATCCCGGACCCGTCTCTCCAGTTTGTGGTGGAGGTGGACGCCTCCGAGTCAGGAGTTGGGGCCGTCTTGTCTCAAAGGTCACTCCAGGATAATAAGTTGCACCCCTGCTCCTTTTTCTCCCGCTGTCTCTCCTCTGCTGAAAGGAACTATGACATAGGAGATCGGGAGCTGTTGGCGGTCAAACTTGCCCTAGAAGAGTGGAGACACTGGTTAGAGGGAACTTCCTCTCCATTCCTGGTCTGGACCGACCACAAAAACCTGGAGTACCTCAGGTCAGCCAGGAGGCTCAATGCCCGTCAGGCCAGGTGGAGCCTATTTTTCTCCCGTTTTGATTTCTCGCTCTCATATCGCCCGGGCTCCAAAAATGGGAAGCCTGACGCCCTATCTCGGCAGTTCTCCACTCCCCATGAACCAGTGCCGGCCGAGACAATCCTGCCTCCTCGTTGCCTTGTGGCGGCCGCAGTCCTGGATATTGAATCGCTGGTGAAGAATGCGCTCAATCGGGAGCCAGGCCCCAGCAACGTTCCCCCAGGCCTTCTCTTTGTCCCAGCATCTGTCCGATCTCGGGTGCTGGAATGGGGACACAGCTCTCGAATTGCCTGTCATCCGGGGAGAGCCCGCACCCTATCCCTCCTTCAACAACGGTTCTGGTGGCCTTCTATGAAGACTGATGTTCAGGGGTTTGTGACAGCCTGTGACACTTGCATCAGGAACAAGTCAACCAACAAACCCCCTGCTGGGTTCCTGAATCCCCTCCCAGCCCCTCGCCGCCCCTGGTCTCATATCGCTCTGGACTTCATTACCGGCCTCCCCAATTCTGAGGGCAACACCTGTATACTGACCATAGTCGATCGCTTCTCAAAGGCTGCCCATTTCGTTCCTTTGCCAAAGCTCCCATCAGCCAAGGAAACGGCCGAGCTGATGGTCCTCCACGCCTTCCGTCTGCATGGTCTCCCCTCTGACATTGTCTCTGACCGTGGCCCCCAGTTCTCAGCAGAGTTCTGGAAGACATTTTGCAGACTAATCGGAGCAACACCCAGCCTATCCTCTGGTTATCACCCTCAGTCAAATGGACAGACAGAGAGATTGAACCAGGAGCTAGAGAAGGCCTTAAGGTGCATGGCCTCAAGGGACCCAACCACATGGAGCAGGACACTCCCCTGGATAGAGTATGCGCACAACTCTCTGCCAACCTCTGCTACAGGCCTCTCTCCATTCCAGTGCTGCTTGGGCTATCAGCCTCCACTGTTCCCATCCCAAGAAGAGGAAGCAACAGCACCGTCAGCTCTGTCTTTCGTGCGCCGCTGCAGGAGAGTGTGGTCCCAGGCCAGAACCCGTCTCCTACGCACCATCAGTACCTTCAAGCGGCAAGCTGACCGACGCCGCTCAGCAGCCCCCAGGTACAGAGTGGGTCAGAGGGTGATGCTGTCCACCCGAGACATTCCCATCAAAACAACCACCCCCAAATTGTCCCCCAGGTTCATCGGACCATTCACCATCACCAAGGTAATTAACCCCGTTGCCGTCAGGCTTTCCTTACCCCTAGCTATGCGCCGCATCAACCCAACATTTCACGTTTCGCAACTCAGGCGACTGGTCACCTGCCCTCTATCCCAACCCACCCGCCCTCCCCCTCCTCCTCAACTCATTGACGGAGATGAGGTTTTTGCAGTACGCAAGCTGCTAAGAGCCCGACGCCGAGGCAAAGGCCTACAGTACCTCGTCGACTGGGAGGGTTATGGGCCAGAAGAGAGAAGTTGGGTTCCTGCCAGGTTCATTGTCGACCCAACTCTAATCTCAGACTTCCACCGGCAGCACCCAGAGGCACCAGTTAGGACGCCCGGTGGCGCCCATAGGAGGGGGGGTACTGTAACGGTACGGCAAGTCACGCCCTCTGCTCGAGCCAAGTCATGATCTCCAGCGATTCCTTTCCACATTCCATCCCGTTGCCTCCGTTTTACCGCCCCATTCATTCGTGCTCGAGCACACCTGTGCCTCATCTCATTCATCACATCGACTCAATATAACTCCTCCTCAGACAGCGAACTCTTGCCGAATTATTGCGTGCTCCAAGCCAAGTGTTTTTTTGTGCCTAGTATTTTTGCCAAGTAATACCGTTTTTCCTCTCACGTTGTTGACCCTTTTTTCACCTCTAGTTACGCCTTTGCTTCACGAATCGGAACTGTTTGCTACGTTGACTGATTACCCGGCTTTGAATCTTTGCTTTCACTCTCGACTTTGACTCTGTTAACACCCATAGGATTGCTGCAGGTCGTATCTCACACTGCGGCTGCGCTCTCTCTGCCGGCGCGTCGGATTCAGCGCGCGCTCAACGGACTTCAGCTCTCCACACAGCTGCGCTCGCTCTGCTCCTGCCTTCGCTCTACCTGCGCGTTCTCAGTCGCGCCCGCTCTGCAGGACACTGCGCATGCTCTGTGTCACTCGCTCCTTGGCTTCTGTTCACAGCCTCGGCCAAGCCACGCCACAGCGTGCCTCACACGGTCCAGCCCGTGACAGGCCTAGAGAGAGCTACAGTAATTGGCCGAGCTCTCTCAGCGGGGTGGGATGGGACGGACTTTATTACGGCTTAATTACGGCTCTGCGGCCAAACGGGCAAACTGAAAACTGAAAAGCACTGAAAAGATGCGGTTGGCTGTCGTCACGTGGTTAGGAGGAAACATGTGATAGTCTTCGGCCGTCCCGACTGAGTGGTAGTGGTAGCCTTAATGTGGGAGCCCCATAGTGATGGGGAGGAATAAAATTAGCGAGAAAAAACAAACATTACTATCCAGACTAAACACAAATGCAAATGTTTCTGTACCTCTAACTCTTTTGAATAGCACTTAATTCTGCAATTGTACTGATGTTCCACTTTTCCTCACTATGCTCACTTTCCTCCATTCCAAACACAGACCGATGTAGACAGACATACAGTATCTGCTTACTGCTGTCATTGTTATGCCCTAGTTCGCAGTTAACTTTGACTGTCAATGCTGGAGAGGTTGTTTTTTAAATGTCATTTTGTATGCTTACACAAAGCAATTGCTGAGACAACTATTCCACTTAGTGAGTCAAAATAATTAAACAGTATCATTACACTGGAGAATCCGAGCCTTCTCCTGAGTTGGAGTTTGATCTGCATTGACGGGTGCTTCAGCATGGTGTCAGATACACACTTGTTCTGCTGACTGGCACTGTGTGTTTGCTGCTCAGCAAACTCAGGTCACCTCCATGTAGTTAACTTCGCTGCAGGCAGATTGATCCATACAACTATTACTGCGAGAGAGTTACACCTCCACTGTTGCTGTTGCTATATATTTTCAAACCATTATCTGAGAGCATACGGCCTCACAGTGCTAAATCCTCCCCGAGTTATTGATTATGTCCAGGGGTAAATACTGGGGGAAAAAATGTATTACACAGAGCCTACTCGTTGTGTGATTATGTTTACATAGTATATGTGCCCGTCTGCATGTGTGAAAGCGAGTGTATGCATGAGATAAACCTGCCTATTCTTTACAGGGTAGCTGGTATGTCACATTAAGTCTAGATCCCCAGCCTTATCATCTTGGATGGAGCCAGATCCTTTTTATAATTGGCATTCTGTGAGGAAGGCTTTTTATTGCATGATGCTTAAAATGCATCCCACACCCATCTCAGGTTTCATCTGCTTCTCTGTGAATTGTTTTGGATTGCATTATTTGGCATGAAATATAAAAGGCTTTTTTTTTTTTTTTTCATAAGGCAGTGTGAAATCCCCCCCCCCCCCCCCCCCGCCCCCTGTCTGCAGTTGTTCCAATAACTCGCTTAACCATTTTGATACTATCATTGCACTGACTCCTACCTCCTCAATAATGCACAGATCCTGGTTTATAGATAATTGCCTTATTACCTGATTCTACCACGAGCAGCTTTGCAATCATTGGGATTTTCAATTGCATACCCTGTAATCAGGACAGGATGAAAGGACCACACAGGGGACAGAAACCTTTCACCAAACAAGGTTTCATTCTGATGCAAAGTGGAAGTGAAGTGTATGAGCAGGGCTGCAACCAGAATCAACACTTTAATGCCATCCACTTCATATGAAATACACAGTACCACAATGCTGAATGGGTTCTACACCAACAAGTTTAGGGTTTTCTCTATCACTCTCCTTTTCGCTGTGTGTTTACTTGTCCTCATTTTCTCTTTTGCTTCTCCACAAGGATTATTGAAGAAAAAAAACATGAGTTTAAAGTGCTATGTTGTGCAGTATCATGTACCAAACATAATGGCTAATTAAGTCTATGGGCAGACTAGAAATGTCCTCCTCACTTGTACAAAGGTCAGTTGAGAATGAACAATACAGTTAAATGAGTATTCTTTCCAACCACCAGCTACATTCATTCAGTACATTATCAGGATATTGTTGTTTCTATATTAATTGGACAAATAGAGATGCTACTGTACGGTAAGGACTACAGTGTCCTAATAGCTACAGGACAGCATCACATCACATCACATACAGTACTATTCCTGTCCTAAAATCGGTAAAATAGTAGATAAAAAACATTTATCTAAAGCCATTTCCTATTTCGAGTTCTACCAAACTATTACATTTAACTGATTCTTTGACAGCTAATAATCATTAAGCTATTTAATTATAGGGCAAGACAAGCTTTACCTTGCATTACCCAGAATTCAGATTGAGAGCAGCAAGCCTGTAATTCTACAGTCCTCACATAGCACTGAATAACGCTGACAGAGTATAGACACATCCCCCCGACACAATAAAGCAGGAGACAAACAGCGCTGCCAGTGCATTCATAGCCTTGTATTACCCGCAGCTGTACCTGGCCTACAATCACATTATCCTTTATTTGATGTATGAAGTCAGGAGGAGCAATGACCCCTTTAGGCGCTGGCGCCCGGCTTGGAGGAATCTGACTGAGGTGCAGTAGCTAGTAATTAAAAGATATGTTATCCAGAGCCATATTTGTTATGGGTAGACTCTGGCACAGATCCAGTGCTGAATTAATCCAATCCCATCCCTGACTCAGTCAGGGGTCAGAAGGTCAGTAACTGCCTCTATCCATGCTGCTCCTCTGAGCTGAAACCCAGCCAAGGCTACGGGATTCGGTTGCTGATACAGCTGATTATGCTCTATCTCTCTCTCTCCTTCTTTCTCAGTTTGACTCTTCATCTGGCTTTATGAAGAGAGCGAATGTGCAGGGCTTCTCTCACATAGTACTATTGGAACAAAACCAAGTAAAAAAGAAAGGCATAAAAAGCGAGGGAGAATTCTTTCAGATCTTTTGAAAAAATGGTTACTAAAGTTGAAGGTTCTATCCATGCGGTTCATATGCTAGATTCATTTTAGTGAGAATATTAAACAGAAGCTTTCTGGACTAAGTCAGGTTTAAATCATCACTCTTACTGGATGGTACAGCAGACTGTAAGTAAAGCCCACTGCAAAAACTCCTCTCACTAATAGGTTCCAGGATTGCACTGATACTCGAATGCATGGACTTGAAATATCTCTTTCAGAAGGTGTTAATTCATTTTCCATGTGAGCAACTTTCTAACAGTTACGTTTTATGACTTTTATATGAATGTGCTCATTTCAATATTTTTGTTATGATTTACACACACAAGTGCAGCAAGACAGGAGTCTCCAGTGTCAGCCCGTCGTGTGGCTTTGAGGTTTATCAGTAACATGACAAGCTGAATGATTTACCTTCCAGAAAAGGATGATTGTTTATAGCTGCTATAAAATTGTGTCATTCTTTAAAATATATATACAATATATATATAACATTGACAAAGTAGCACAAAAACTTAGTGCTTTGAACGGTTGATTCACACTTCTAGGTTTGGTGGTTCGAAACTTTCCTCTATGTCTGTGTGATTCTACTGTACTGTATGTGAACAGTTTGACAGCAAAATGAGAACTCCATTTTTGCAGTTTTTTTTTTTCAAAACACAGAAATATTGTAAACTGAACTCTTTTTTTTGTCTCAAGAGTATTAAAAAGCACAAATGCCAAACTATCAAGACAAAATATTTTTTTCTCATATAAGTGTGAATTGTGTGATTTTGAAAAAAAAAAATGGTTGAGTTTTAATAAAAAAGAAGAAAAAAAAGCAAACTCATCCTTTTGATTGTGGTTATGTAGTGAGTCAGCAAGTTATGGCAGGAAATTAGATCGAAGTTTTGCTTCACACAAAACCTTTTTAATCACAACAATGGTTGAAGCTCATGAGAAACATTCTAAACAATCCAAAAGTTCAGTGTACCACATCATCAGCCTTCTCCTACACTAGTTTTAGTTTCACTTTGGTAGTTTGGTAGTAGTTGGTAGGCCGCAGCATCTTATCTTACAGGCAGGCACAGTTTAACATCCATTCGTGCATCAACTGACTGCCCATTCACCCTGTGGTCCCATAAGGTTCTAATATAGTTCAGAAATCCCAATTCAGAAAAGCAGACTCAGTGAATCGGAAAAGCTTTCTGTTCACGTCACGCATATCTCATGTATGTATACCCAAAGGTCATGTCTTTAGAGTGGTATAAGTTATAGCTCTGAGTAATTTTAAATGAAAAAATTTACGGTAAGTGTGTCATGGTTTTCAAATGCACCAAACCAGTACTAATGATATACTATTTGGAAGTAAAACAGAGTGTTGCACTACTAACTAATTTTACCACAGGCATTATAGCTGTGTTAAAGTATATAACATGGTGTTCATGCAACATCTAAATCACATAATCAAAACCACCACCATCGTACCCGTGCCCAAGAAGTCTACTGTGTCCTGTCTCAATGACTACCGTCCCGTTGCACTTACACCCACCATCATGAAGTGCTTCGAGCGACTCATCATGAGACACATCAAGACCCTGCTGCCCCCCTCACTGGACCCACTGCAATTTGCGTACCGTCCTAATCGCTCAATGGACGACGCCATCTCCACTACACTCCATCTTGCCCTCACACACTTGGACAAGAAGGACACATACATTCGAGTGCTGTACATAGATTTCAGCTCAGCATACAACACTATCATCCCCCAACAACAGATCGGGAAGCTGAGCCTGTTGGGCCTGAACACCTCCCTCTGCAACTGGATCCTGGACTTTCTGACCGGAAAGCCTTAGTCAGTACGGATCGGGAACTGCACCTCCAGCACCACCACACTGAGCACTGGGGCCCCACAAGGCTGTGTGCTCAGTCCCCTGCTGTTCACACTGCTGACTCACGAAGTCATCATTAAGTTCGCTGATGACACGACCGTGGTGAGTCTCATTAGCAAGAACGATGAGTCAGCGTACAGAGAGGAAGTGCAGAGGCTAACAGACTGGTGTAAAGACAACAACCTGTCTCTGAATGTTGACAAGACAAAGGAGATGGTTGTTGACTTTAGGAGGACACGAGGACATTCTCCGCTGAGCATCAACGGCTCCTCTGTGGGAATCGTCGAAAGCACCAAATTCCTGGGTGTCCACCTAGAGAAGGACCTCAGCTGGTCCCTCAACACCAGCTCCCTACACAAGAAAGCCCAACAGCGTCTCTTCTTTCTGAGAAGACTGAGGAAGGCCCAGCTTCCACCACCGATCCTGACCACCTTCTATAGAGGAACTATCGAGAGCATCCTGAGCGGCTGCATCACTGTCTGGTTCGGGAATTGTGCCATATTGGAACGCAAAACCCTACAGCGGATAGTGAGGACAGCAGAGAAGATCATCGGGGTCTCTCTCCCCTCTATTGAAGACATCTACACCACACGCTGCATCCGAAAAGCCACCAGCATTGTGGCTGATCAGACACACCCCTCTCACACACTCCTGCCATCTGGAAAAACACACGCACACACACACACACACACATTGTCACTCAGCTTAACTCAACTACCTCAAAATATTGGGACTGGACTCACATATCAGCACAAGCGCAGGCACACTGACCTACAATACCAAACTATAAACTATAATACCAATCTGTAAATGCCTCACTGTTTATCTCTTTTGCACAATAATCATTACTGGACTACTTTTTGCACTAATTCTTCAATTCTTGCTGCTATGATTAAGGAATGTTTACAGTTTTTTCAGTACCTCAACACCATAGTATTCTGTTATGTTATGTCGTGTTCGTTGCACTGTCACTTTGTTGTTGCTCTTGTATGCACATTTGCACGTGCACTTTATGTTGTCTGTAAAACCTGTAGTCTTACTTAACTAGTTAGTTTTTGTAAATTTATGTTGTAATTTATGTTAGTCTATCTGTCTTGTCTCTGCTAGCCAGCTAACTAGGCCTCTTTAGTTAGCTAGTTTAGTATTTCTGTTAATTTATATTGTAAATTTATGTTGCATGTAGCACCTTGGTCCTGGAGGAACGTTGTTTCGTTTCACTGTGTACTAACTGTATATGGTTGAAATGACAATAAAGCCTTTGAACTTGAACAAGTATAATTTTTCTTGTGGAAATTCAAAGCTTCTAAAATAAGGTTGTATAGCAGTTTTTTTACACAGAACCTGGCAAGGGCTGGATGTATTTCCAGATACAACCCTCCCATTTTATCCAGGCTTGAGTTTGGGTGGTTCTCCGCATGGCAGGTGAGTAACCTACCACTGAGCCACCAATGCCCCAAGGATTAGGGCATGGTCGCACAACAGAAATACACATAAAACAAGGATTTGTTCAGGTAAAATATACTAAGCATTACTTCCTAATGTCCTTGGTTGTTGGGAAGTGTAGTACCATGTTTGTACTTTTCTGGTACTTACTGTACGTGACATAAGTGTGCTGTGCCTCACACCACCCCTCAATGTGTTTGATTCCTAACTTCAGTCAATGTCTTTGTAAGACTTCAGAATGAGAATAACATAAAATTTGTCGCAATCAGTTGCATCATTATTCACTGTGAAATGTGTCTGACTATCAAAGGAGATCTTCTAACTGTGCGTATGTGATCAGAGAGGTTCCTTGCTGCCTCTCCAGCCCTGAGTAGGGTGATCTCTGGGTCTCTGCTGAAGTGAGAACAGATGCTTGTCTTGGCCATGAGATGTCAGAGAGATTGAACACCTTAATGTGCCTGTTCTGTGTCCAAATGGCAAACATGCGGAATGCGAGAAGTAGAATTTAATCTATGAAAGTTAGTTGGTAGCTCTTATTTCAGTTTTTGTTTTGGGTAGTAGTGCTTTTGTGTCATTCAAGATGGCAATAGCAGAACTATTGACAGTTAACAACATGTGTAGCGTACTGTGAATTCTTACCACATTTCAATCCTCAGAGAGAAATAAAAAAAACAACGACTGGTAACAGTATTTTTGCTGTTGTGTAACATATAATTTTTTGAGCTTTTTTGAGTAATCATAGTGACATACAGTAAGAAGTATATCTTGGAGGTGCTTTTCATGAAAAGCAAGAATGTTGGATAGATACAGTATGTCAGACATGTTCCTTCAATACAAGCTAAAACAATACAAAGTAGTAAACTATTTCAATCAATAGCCAAAAGTACCGGTTTTATATGAACAACCTTCATAGACGTAGTTGCCTTTAGAATTTCTCACCTTGTAACTCCTAGCGCTCCAATTTTAGACAAAGCACCTATACACAATGTACAAAAGCCATGTTCAGAGGAGCACACAAAAATAAAATGTTTTGATTTGACATTACATTTGAAGGAACATGAGAAACACTCAATGTTTGAAATGCCATTGTGTTGTTTCTCAGATCTGAGAGGCTTCAAAAACATAATATAAAGCAATCAAACCATTTGACAAGGCTGAAGGAAAAGTGTACATTCTAAAATCTGGTGCAGAGAGAGTGACTTCAGGCATACAATAATAATTTTTTTGCTACCTGATGTTGATTCACTTTGAGTCAAAATCAATTTAACTGGTTCAGAAATGGACCAACGTTTGAGAACAGGACAGCTTTCTAACAGTGTAGTGAAATGCATTAGAATGATGGGTTTGGCTATGAACAACTGCAATCAAGTCTGGTGGATTAGCTACAGCAAGATGATCAAAGAGCAATTCCCACTGAGTTTGTGATTAGGGTGACCTTCCATGTGTCTCACAACTCCACAAGAATCTGTTGACCTTGGAAACGCTTACTCTGTGTAGAATTCCTGCCAAACACAACTCTTTGTACAGTGTGATTTCAGCAATAATTCAATGTCAGAGAAGAACAGGAAAAAAAAATACAATGCTTTGCTTTGAATACACATGAATGTAATATATACATGAAAAAGGATACTTAAAGAAAAACAGTCACATGTACGTGGTTTAGTAGCAAAAATATTTCTATAATTTTTTTTTCTTTTTTAGAATAGAATTTGATGAAATGACTGATAGAACCCAATGTTGAATTCTATTTTGGATTGTTATTGTCATGCACACTTGCGGCGCAACCCGGAAGTAGTAAGGTCGTGAACCAGGAAGCATAAAATGAGACAATATGGCGCTTCACAATGCTCAGTCATTGAGTTCGCCCATGTAGGTTCAGATCGTTCGTCTGCCATTTCGTGAGTTCTCACTTTCTTGGGTTTACTCTCTTCTGTGACAGTCCTTAGACTAATTTGCATGGTTATCCTGCCTACTCGCTTGTTTCCATGTTTAGGTTTACCATCCACGCTACAAAGGGCTAACCGCTAATCGCTAAGTCTTCTGATCATCCCGGGTTAGTTCGCGACAGAATGACTGAGCCACGAGTGGTAAACCCAGCGGATCACTCGCACCTCTGCAATGTGGTGAACCAGCACTCTGATTTAATAGACAAGCTAACCGGAGAGCTCACTACTCTTGGTCGGAGCATCCAAGATGTCGCGGCCTTGCACCATGAAGTGGCGGAGCTTCGGCAGGAGAACGCAGCCCTCCGCGAGGCTGTCGCTAACACAGCTAGCCGGCCTCCTGTCGCGGCGGTTGCAGCTCCGCCCCCCCCCCCCTCTCCCCCTCCTACTTCTAATGTTTTTCTCTCTCTTCCGGATAAATAGGATGGCACTGACGGGAATTGTAGTGTTTTTCTAAATGCCTTAGATCTGCTGTTCGAGTTTAATTGCATCAAATCGATCCACCGATTGATTGCGCATTGCAGTCCTCCTTTCATCAGGGCAGGCAGCAGAGTGGGCCACGGCAGTGCTTCGCTCCGATTCAGACACCGCCCATTCATATAACGAATTCACACGTCAGCTAAAATTAACTTTTGAACATCCTGCGGGCGAGGTGGAGAACGACACCAAGCTGTACCACTTGCGGCAGGGAAGATCGTCCGTGAGTTGCTATACGGCTGACTCCCGCACTCTCGCCGTGCAGACCACCTGGGGAGACGCTGCACTACCGGGAGAAGTCCTACTACGAGGGACTGGTTTCTAGGATCAAGACGAGCTAGCCGGGCAAGCACAGGTGGCGGAGAACGAACTGGGAGGTGTGCCGCCTGGACAACTCGACGTACCCAACCAATGCACTCTCCAGTTCGTACGGTGCGCCTTCTAGTGGCCATTCATGGCCAAGGACATCGACGAGTTTGTCCAGGCGTTCCCAGTGTGTGCCAGGGCCAAAGATATGAACCAAACAACACCCCGCGCCTGTCCTCCATGCTTCCAAGAACATCGCCTCACTCCGGTGGAAAATAGAAACAAGGGTTTGCCAAGGACAGGTGGTGGAGAATGAACTGGGAGGTGTGCCACCTGGACAACTTGACGGCGCACCTTCTAGTGGCCATTCATGGCCAAGGACATCGACGAGTTTGTCCAGGCGTTCCCAGTGTGCGCCAGGGCCAAAGATATGAACTAACCAACACCCGGGGAACGCCAACCGCTCCCAGTTCCACGCCGACCTTGGACGCACATTGCTCTCAACTTCATCACGGGCCTGACGGCCTCAGAGGAAAAGAACACCATCCTAACCATCGTAGATCGATTCTCCAAAGCTGTGCATTTGGTGGCCCTTTCCGGACTCCCGTCAGCGAAACAAACAGCCGAGCTGATTTTAGAGCACGTAGTCCATCTGCATGGGTTCCCAAGGGACAGCGTCTCGGACAGAGGGCCCTAGTTCACTGCCAGGTTCTGGAAGGCCTTCTGCCGTCTGATCGACTCCACCTGCAGCTTGTCATCTCTCACCCACCTGGACACTAAGAGGGGAAATTATGTGAAAATGCTCTTCATCGACTACAGCTCTGCATTTAATACCATAATTCCCTCCACACTCACCACCAAGCTGGAGCACCTGGGACTTAGCTCACCCATGTGTCAGTGGATCTCCAACTTCCTAACTGGCAGACCACAGGCAGTAAAGATGGGCGGTCATGTCTCAGCCTCCCTCACACTCAGCACTGGAGCGCCCCAGGGTTGTGTTCTGAGCCCCCTGCTGTACTCTTTATACACCTATGACTGCGTGGCCACTACCAACTCCACCGCCGTCATCAAGTTTGCTGACGACACTGTCGTGGTGGGCCTGATCACGAACAACGATGAGTCGGCCTACCTGGAGGAGATTGGGAATCTGGAGAACTGGTGCCAGAGGAACAATCTCCTCCTGAACGTCAGTAAGACAAAGGAGCTGATAGTGGACTTTTGTACAAAGCAGGAGAGGAACTACCAGACCCCCGTCATCAACAGGAGCCCAGTGGAGAGAGTGAACAGCTTCAGATACCTCGGTGTTCACATCACGCAGGACCTGTCATGGTCCTGTCACATCAACACCGTGGTGAAAAAGGCCCGGCAGCGTCTGTACCACCTCAGACGTTTGAGAGACTTCAGACTGCCCTCCAAGGTGCTCCGGAATTTCTACTCCTGCACCATAGAGAGCATCCTGTCGGGAAACATCTCGACCTGGTTTGGAAACAGCACCATGCAGGACAGACGAGCTCTACAGAGGGTGGTGCGTTCAGCTGAGCGCATCATCCGCACCAAGCTCCCTGACCTGCACTCAATCTACACCAAGCGGTGCTGGACCAAGGCCAGGAAGATCGTGAAGGACCTCAGCCATCCCAACAATGGACTGTTCTCTCTGTTGTGGTCAGGAAAGCGCTTCCGCTCCCTGAAGGCCAACACAGAGAGACTGAGGAGGAGCTTCTTCCCGCAGGCAATAAGGTCTCTCAACCATACCACATTCACACCACAAACACAGAACTAATAAAACCTGTTAACGTCAACGGTCACTATGGACACTTTCATGCACATCTACCCTGACATTGGAACTCATATTTATGTTTATGTTTACATTCTGGACCCCTGCGCAAGTCACTTTAATAAGGCACCTTAACACATGTTTCCATGCAAATTACTTGCACACCATACATCCTCCACCAAATTTCAATTTTAAAAGAAATCTCTATTGTACAGTATATCTCTATTTTTATTCCCATTTTATGTACAGTATACTTTTATTTTTTATTTCTATTTTTATTTTCTATTTTTTTCTATTTCTATTTTTATTCTAGTATATATATATATATATATATATATATATATATATATATATATATATATATATAGTATATATTTTTATTCTAGTATCTAGTATATAATTCTCTTTTTAAGGTCACTGGCGGTCGTGTAAGCATTTCACTGCATATCGTACTGTGTATGACTGTGTATGTGACGAATAAAATTTGAATTTGAATTTTGAATTTGAATACCACCCTCAGACGAATGGTCAGACGGAGCGGACCAACCAACAACTGGAGCGCTATCTGAGATGTTTCGTAGCAGATCGTCAGCGCTCCTGGGCTCGCTACCTCATTTGGGCAGAACTTACACACAACCTCCACATCTCCTCTGCTACAAAGCTAAGCCCATTTGAGGTATGCCATTGTTTCCAACCTTCAATGTTCAAAAAGACTTACTGTAGCTTTATAGAAGGTTGGGGGGGCCCAGTATAGAAGGCTTTTAAGGGGCCAGCTTTAGTGATGTCTGTTGAAGGAGCTTTATAATGACTCATGATTTGTAATTACATGTTTCACATTTTGTCAAAATTCTTGGTAGATATTTGATAACTTTTCTTGGCAGAATTCTTAATGTTTTTTTTCCCTTGCACAGACCCAACTTTCAAGCATGGTCTACAAATGTTCGATAGGGTTCAGGCTCCAAAAGGCTGCAACACTATTTGTTCCGCAACCATCTTTGATGTGTGTTTCGGGTCATTGTCTTGTTGGAACACTAAATTCTAAAAAAGGTTTCGACAATCTGATAGTTTGAGTTTAGGCTGAAAAATTCTGGGGTGGTCCTCTGTCTTTAATATTCCATCCACATTGTAGATATTCTGGTGGAAAAAGCATGATGCTACCACCACCATGCTTAACAAGTGGTAGAATATACTTGCTCCCCCCCCTCAGGTTTAATACCTTTACATCTCTTACATCGTAATCTATCAGCCTCAGCTTTGCACTGATCCCATTGTACCGTGTGTTGGAAAATGCCAAGGCAGCTTGTGGAGGAGATGTTTTTTACCTGTACAACGCTGTAGAGTCCACCCACCTTTAAAGACCCTGCTGAGTATGGCATCGCCCTGCTTACATGCCACTCTCTACGTTAAGGTCTGCAACCTGTGACATCACCTTTTTAATCAATAATCTTGGTTATGGAGGGCTATGTATAGGCATTTATATAAGAGGCTTCACTAAATACCAAATTTGGTAACTTAGTTTCCAATAACAGTTCATGACAATAACACACATTATACAACAGTTAGCTTGAACAGAGTGATCTGATTGAACGAGAGGTATTGCCCAAGTGGTGATAATGGATGTTAATAGCACTCGGATGCTTAACTATATGTATATCGATATGAATATGTATTGGCAGAACAAAATAAACAAAAAAAATCATATGTTGATAATTATTGGCATCTGAGGAACTTTTGTATAAAAGCTGTGCCCTCGTGCTTACGACCACATCATGGCCATGCTGATATCAAGCACAACACCACTCCCTTTCCTGTGATATTGCTTAATTAGACGCCAGTCTCCCTAAATGATAGCATCTGAAATCAAATCAGTATCTCTCAAATTATTTAATGAACATCTTATTTTTTCACCCATCCAACATTTATTAAATGACCTGGACAGGCAATTACTGGGATATTTAAAGTGTTGATTGGTCTCCATTATATTCATGCTAGCACAGTCCATGCACCAGTTCATGGTAAATCAATTTCATTGAATGGTGAATGATGGTGTGATCTGTCACACAGATATATTAACAAGAACTTAATTGCTCATTGCATTTGGCATACAGGTACAACTAAGATGTACCTTTCTTATCTTATCTGAGCTGAAATACAGTAGAAGTATGAATGATTCTTGAGAAAATATATAGACTTATTAGCTGAGCCTTCATATCAGTTGCCTGGCAGAAATCACTGTCCTTATTAAAGCACAATGAAGAAAAGCACATATGACAGGTTCTGGCCCAGGCTGAAAGCGGATCACATCTCAGTGGGGCTTATGCTGGGGAATAATCCGTTTTGCACACTTCTGAATAATTACAGTAATATAAAGATAATTAGAGCAGAGGAGAAGCTTATCATAGCTGGGCTGATTCACTAATGTAATTCAATTTATGTTTCCTGTAAAAAGAATTATTCATTTTGAAATACATAAAGTAGAAATGACGATGGTGCAATTGTCATCTTTTTTTTCAGGATTTATGGATTTTTTTTTCAGAAATAGGTGATGTAATTTCTAATATTAATAGAATGCTAAACAACTGTGAGGAATGCAGCAAAGCAGAAAACAAAAAATATTTCTGCAATAATTCTGAGCAATAAGCACATATTACACTCTTTACACGCTTCCCCACTACACACTCATAACACTTATTAGTTTAAAAACCTCTCATGAACAAAAAACCAAACAGTCTAAAAATTATTTATCCCCCTCAGTTCACATGCACACTTTTTTGCATGTGCACAACGGGCACTGAAATGTTTAAGTATTGATTAAGCATTAAAGCCATTAAGCTGTAAACAGTGAGACTAATCTCATAACAACAAACATTATGCAAAGGCAGACTTGGAAACAATGTGACAGTAAACAGCACTGGAGTAATGCTAAACTGTTGTAAACCGTCAGCCCCCCATAAGAGCCTTCATGGACGATTTAACAGTAATGACAACATCTGTTCCAGGGTGCAGGTGGCTCCTTCAGGGGCTTGAACGGCTCATCGCCTGGGCAAGGATGAGCTTCAAGCCTGCTAAGTCCAGGTCCCTGGTTTTGAAGAAGGGTAAAGTGGCCGACCGTTTCCGCTTTGATCTGGGAGACACTACGATCCCATCGGTGACTGAGAAACTGGTCAAGAGCCTGGGGAAGATCTTTAACAGCTCCTTGAAGGACTCAGCTGCCATAAAACAAACTAAGTGCGACTTGACCACCTGGCTTTCAGCAATTGACAGATCTGGCCTTCCCGGAAAATTTCAAGCTTGGATCTACCAGCATGGAGTCTTGCCAGGAATACTCTGGGGCCTGTTAGTCTATGAGGTACCAATATCAACAGTTCCTCAGGAGATGGCTGGGGCTCCCTTGGTCCCTAAGCAGCATTGCTCTGTACGGCCATTCCACCAAGCTGAACATACCCCCAGGGATGCCGAAGAGGGGGGGAGAATCGGATGGAATTACCGGTAACGAACCAAGAAAATGAACAATGGAAACGAGTGCAGTCTGTATCTGCGGCAAGGTCCGCAAAAACCTGAAGGGTCTGAAGATCCACCAGGCAAAGATGGCCTGCCTTAGGAGGGACCAAGTGAAGCTATGCTCAGGGACGGCAGTTACTGTCATGTCAGCTGCTGAACCTGGTGAGACGTAGGAGGAGCCAGGTCTGGAATCTCCCCACAGTACCCGGAACCTCCAAGCAACACTAATCCCCCTACAAAGCAGGAAATCAGAACATTGCAGGGTGAAGTGGCCTGCCGCAAACAATAAAGAGTGGCTCGAGCTGGATGAGGATGTCGAGAAGTGCCTAGAATCCATTTCATCGGGTAGTGTCGACCAGAAGCTCCAGACAATGTGTACAATCATAATGAACATGGGAGTAGAGCGGTTTGGTGTCGTGGAAAGACGAGGAGATAGAAATCCAGTAAAGCTCAACCAGGGAGAAGTCAAGATCACTCAGCTAAGGCAAGAACTAAAATCCTTGAGACGTCAGTTCAAGATGGCCAAGGAAGAAGAAAGGACGGCCCTGTCAGAACTCACAAACATCATTAGGAAGAGACTTATTTCACTGAGGAGAGCGGAATGGCATCGAAGGAAGGGCAAGGAAAGTACTCTGAAGCGGAGTGCTTTCATTGGCAATCCCTTCGGCTTTACCAAGAAACTACTGGGGCAGAAGCGAAGTGGCCACCTCGCTTGCCCAGTAGAGGAGATTGACAACCATCTGCACGCCATCTCAGGCCAAATAACATCGTCCTGGCATCAACTCGGAAAAGGGATAATCACCGGCTGCACAATATCTGTATCCCTCTTCTCATTGGCCATGAACATGATTGTCAAGTCAGCTGAGGTGGAATGCAGAGGACCCAAGTCAAGATCTGGGACCCGTCAGCCCCGCCATAAGAGCCTTCATGGACGATTTAACAGTAATGACAACATCTGTTCCAGGGTGCAGGTGGCTCCTTCAGGGGCTTGAATGGCTCATCTCCTGGGCAAGGCTCCCTCAGTCCCTAAGCAGCATTGCTCTGTACGGCCATTCCACTAAGCGGAATCTTCCCTTGAGTGGGCTAACGGGGGAGTTCAAAGTCACCCGCTCGAGAGAGGTGCTGATGTACAGAAACTCCAGTGATACAAAAGTCACAGCAGCAGGAATCCTGGTAAAGACCGGGAGGAAGTGGCAGGCGCAAAAAGCCGTCACTGAAGTTGAGGCATGAATAAGGCACAAAACACTGTTGGATTCCGTGGCAACGGGACGTGCAGGTCTCGGTTGTTTTCCCAAGCCATGCTACAATCTGGCCCGTGGAAAAGAAAGGCGCAGACTGATTCAGGACAAGATACGAGCAGAGGTGGAGGAAGAACTATACACCAAAATGGCTGGCATGTCCAAGCAAGGAGCGTGGACCAGGTGGGAACATGCAGACTCCCGTAGAATCACTTGGAGAGAGCCCTGGAAAGCCGAGCCATTTCGGATCAAGTTTCTTGTCCAATCCGTCTATGACGTCCTCCCAAGCCCAGCCAACCTGCACACCTGGGGCCTGGTAGATACTCCCGAGTGCAAGCTGTGCCAGAAAAAGGGCACCCTGGAGCACATCTTGAGCAGTTGTTCAAAAGCGCTAGGGGAGGGGCGGTACCGCTGGCGCCACAACCAGGTGCTAAAAGCCTTAGCGGACACCATCTCCACAGCGATCCAGCACAGCAAGACCCAGGCAGCTCCCCAACAAACAATCACCTTTATCAGAGCAGGGCAGAAGGTACAACACCGCCAGTCTAGCCCTACAGGGGGGCTCCTTTCTACCGCTCGCGATTGGCAGCTTCAAGTTGACCTAGGTAGACAGCTCAAGTTCCCAGGCAACATCACAGCCACTTCTCTCCGCCCAGATATGGTATTAACATCAGAGCTTACCAAGCAAGTGGTCATCCTGGA
This sequence comes from Channallabes apus, assembly GCA_030522415.1. Taxonomy (NCBI): domain Eukaryota; kingdom Metazoa; phylum Chordata; class Actinopteri; order Siluriformes; family Clariidae; genus Channallabes; species Channallabes apus. Next base: position 15,144,384 of record CM060116.1, read on the forward strand.
ACTGACAGTCCTCTGGGAGGACCGCATTGAAGAGGCACACGAACGCAAGAGGGCTAAATATGCCCAGCTAAGCTCGGAGTGCCGGAACCGCGGCTGGAGAGTTCGCTGTGACCCAGTCGAGGTCGGGTGCCGAGGCTTTGCAGGCTATTCACTGCTGCAAACCCTTAAACTTCTTGGAGTGAGAGTACTGCAATTGAAAAAAGCCACCACAAACATCTTAGAGGCCGCAGAGAAAGCCTCGCGGTGGCTGTGGATCCGCAGGGGGGACGCGTGGAGCAACAGGCTACTTGGACACAAGCCGGGGACTGATCACCCCCGGCTGGGTCGCCCGGGCGAGGGTGTATGAAGATTAAAGACCTGAAACACCCTATGACCTCGAGTTCTTCACTAATGACGTGTCCAAGTAGCACCGGAAGGTGTATTTAAATTCTAAAAGGCATTCCTATGCTATAATGTTAGTGGAAATGCACTCAGCTTCCAAAACCAGGGTTTATTTAAAGTTAATGATTTAAGCCTCGTTTACACTGTAGGCCTCGATGACCAATTCTGATTTGTTGCCTATATCTGATTTTTTTGACCGTCTGTTTACACGTTCTTTCAACTATGACTTGTCTCCGATTCAAGTGTTTACACTTGCCATACTGTATCATCTGAAACATTGCGCACACTTAAAGGGAGGTTCTTGCGCTACACACCAGCCAAGATGGAAGAAGGCGAAATATGCTTGACGCTAGCTCTGCGATATATGCAGAATTCGTCACCATGATTTTGAAACGGGAGCAGGAGGGAAAAAACAAATTGCAGGGCATATGCTTCATTCACCAAATACTGATTTCTTAATGTTATTTAGCCTAAATAAGCATTAACACAAGGCGGGGGGACCTTTTCCTCTTCCATGTCACCTGCAATGTTATCATTCCACACACGCTTCCATCGGAGAATAACATTACGTCATTAAACCGCGAAGAAGTCGCAGTTTTAATGATGTACAAAACACAATGCCTCAGGAAATCCGATCTGCCTGTTTACACGACAATCACATATCTGATTTAGTTCCACATATGAAGGAGGCCTGAAACCGATCTTGAAATATCGGAATGCATGCGTTTTTTTCCTGTTTACATGGACATAGAACATATCCGATATGTGTCACATATGAGCAAAAAATCAGAATTGGGTCACATTTACCTGACAGTGAAAAACATAGCCTAATAACAGACAGACTTGCCAAGAACTAATCTGGTCTCAATTTCATCATCATAAAAATCTTCCTTAAACATAAACTCTAAAGTTCTGTGCATTGTATTTTCATTTCACTGCTTCTGTTGATTGTCATCTGATAAATATTAAACTTGATCGGTCTTTAAAGGGTAGAAGTTTTTCAAAAGTGTACTACTCAACAGTCTTCATGCAAACTTCCTACTATACTCATAATGAGTTTGTGAGAAAATGTGATGTCCTCAGTGAGTCTTTGATAAGCAGTGACTTCAAATTAAGATGTTGTCTCCTCATATATGTATATATTTAATGTTGACTTTAATTACATTCCTAATGCAATTGAGAGTATTTCCAATGCTAGACTTACTGTAATACTGCCGCTTACTTGAGCTGATCTTGACAAGTCCAAGGTCAGAATCACATATCACTGAGACAGACTGCTTTTGGGAAACTCCATTACAGCCCACTCTGCATAAAGCATTAAATAAATCTTTATAAATTTGAAATGAATGTAGAGTATATTCTTATAAAAAAAAAGAATTTTATATATATATATATATATATATATATATATTATATATATATATATATATATATATATATATATATATATATATATATATATACAGTGGTGTGAAAAACTATTTGCCCCCCTCCTGATTTCTTATTCTTTTGCATGTTTGTCACACAAAATGGTTCTGATCATCAAACACATTTAACTATTAGTCAAAGATAACACAAGTAAACACAAAATGCAGTTTTTAAGTGAGGGGTTTTATTATTTAGGGAGAAAAAAAATCCAAACCTACATGGCCCTGTGTGAAAAAGTAATTGCCCCCTGAACCTAATAACTGGTTGGGCCACCCTTAGCAGCAATAACTGCAATCAAGCGTTTGCGATAACTTGCAAAAAGTCTTTTACAGCGCTCTGGAGGAATTTTGGCCGACTCATCTTTGCAGAATTGTTGTATTTCAGCTTTATTTGAGGGTTTTCTAGCATGAACCGCCTTTTTAAGGTCATGCCACAACATCTCAATAGGATTCAGGTCAGGACTTTGACTAGGCCACTCCAAAGTCTCCATTTTGTTTTTCTTCAGCCATTCAGAGGTGGATTTGCTGGTGTGTTTTGGGTCATTGTCCTGCTGCAGCACCCAAGATCGCTTCAGCATGAGTTGACGAACGGATGGCCGGACAGGATTTTTTGGTAGACAGTAGAATTCATGGTTCCATCTATCACAGCAAGCCTTCCAGGTCCTGAAGCAGCAAAACAACCCCAGACCATCACACTACCACCACCATATTTTACTGTTGGTATGATGTTCTTTTTCTGAAATGCTGTGTTACTTTTACGCCAGATGTAACGGGACACGCACCTTCCAAAAAGTTCAACTTTTGTCTCGTCGGTCCACAAGGTATTTTCCCAAAAGTCTTGGCAAGCATTGAGATGTTTTTTAGCAAAATTGAGACGAGCCTTAATGTTCTTTTTGCTTAAAAGTGGTTTGCGCCTTGGAAATCTGCCATGCAGGCCATTTTTGCCCAGTCTCTTTCTTATGGTGGAGTCGTGAACACTGACCTTAACTGAGGCAAGTGAGGCCTGCAGTTCTTTAGATGTTGTCCTGGGGTCTTTTGTGGCCTCTCGGATGAGTTGTCTCTGTGCTCTTGGGGTAATTTTGGTCGGCCGGCCACTCCTGGGAAGGTTCACCACTGTTCCATGTTTTTGCCATTTGTGGATAATGGCTCTCACTGTGGTTCGCTGGAGTCCCAAAGCTTTAGAAATGGCTTTATAACCTTTACCAGACTGATAGATCTCAATTACTTTTGTTCTCATTTGTTCCTGAATTTCTTTGGATCTTGGCATGATGTCTAGCTTTTGAGGTGCTTTTGGTCTACTTCTCTGTGTCAGGTAGCTCCTATTTAAGTGATTTCTTGATTGAAACAGGTGTGGCAGTAATCAGGCCTGGGGGTGACTACAGAAATTTAACTCAGGTGTGATAAACCACAGTTAAGTTATTTTTTAACAAGGGGGGCAATCACTTTTTCACACAGGGCCATGTAGATTTGGAGTTTTTTTTCTCCCTTAATAACGTAAACCTTCATTTAAAAACTGCATTTTGTGTTCAATTACGTTATCTTTGACTAATAGTTAACGGTTTTTGATGAGCAGAAACATTGAAGTGTGACAAACATGCAAAAGAATATGAAATCAGGAAGGGGGCAAATAGTTTTTCACACCACTGTATATATATATATATATATATATATATATATATATATATAGATAGATAGATAGATAGATAGATAGAACAGTAGGCACTATTGGGCCAATACCCTCTGTAAGAGCCATATCGTACTTGTTATGAATTTGTTGTTGTTATTTCATTTATTCTACCTTGTTCTATTCATTAGTAAAGCATTAAGCATTAAATTTGTTACATAAGCCATAAGCTTTAAATTTCTTAGTTATGCATCCATTTTGACAATCGTAAGTTGGTCTGTGATGTCATTCCACTATTACATGCATTTGTATGACTGTCGTATGATAGAGAGTTCAGTTTAGATGCGGAAGGTTACGGAAACACAAGCTTTTGAACGTGAGCTCCCCGTAAGCTGGAAATGTAAGATACAACAACTAAGTAGATACAACTCCCGTAAGTAGAGATATACAATAAGAGTGTTGTTACAGTATATACGTAAGCTAAGACTGTAATTTACAAGATACAGCAAATAGGTTGTTGTAAAAGTCAGAGATTTGCAAGATGCAGCAACTGGTGTCTGTAATCACAGTGGATTTACTCAAGACGACTGTATGAAGTGTTGATTCTTTGATGCTGACAAAATAAACTACAAGAGACAAAGAGATCGGACTTCTGTTGTGTGAGTGAAACTTTAAACCAAAGCTACGTGTCAAAACTGGTGAAATAATATGACCGCATCTACACCCTCTGCTCTCTAGAACACTCATAGTTTTCTTTCTTGTAATTGTGTGTTACAGCTAGCCGCTGTAATTCCACTACTACCCCTTCCCTTTAGATATTCCCATGGAGGAAGAGGCCAGCAACAGCGGTCTGGCCTCCACTCTCAGGCACTTTTCACATTCAGCCAAAAGAGTACTGCCCTTCTATTACGCAGAGGTCTCCAGGTTGGAAGAAAAAGCCCTCGGGGCCAGCAGCTGTCAATTAGTGATAACTCAGGCTCCCAGATGGCTTCCTTAACCCTTTGCTTACTGGTCCTTAATCAGGTCACCATAGCATCTGAGAGAGAGAGAGAGATTAATTCCACACCCCATATATGGCAAATTAACCAATCTAGCCATTGCACCATAACACTAATGCACTTTTTGTTTCATTGAGTACAATTCAAGTACATCAACTTACCTATATAGATATATGATTTTACACAGTATTTAGTGTATTTGCTGGAATTGAGTTCAAAATAGATTAAACACAAGTGTTTCAGTGTCATTCCTAATAAAACATCATTCCTAACAGTGTCCTCTCCAAAGCACTGCAGCAGACCTAATCCACCGGGTCTCCTGCATCCTCCTTGCATTAATAAGCAGAGACTGCATGGCTGCACTGTATCTCCGCACCCTAATTGAGTCTCATACAGAGGCAAGAGAGGTCAAAAATTCTCATGGTCTTTTATTAAAGCCGGTCTGTGTAAACAAAAAAGCTCACATTCAATTGTAATACCCCCCATAGATGATCAGCCAGAAAAGCCTCAATGATATTTTCAACTCTGGGAGAGAGAGAGAGAGAGAGGAACTGGTTGGCAGGTTGACAAAGAGTAGGTGGACAACCTTTAACTTCATAGCAGTTTATATGTTACTTTCTCCATCGTTGGGAATGACTTTTGGACTTATACCACAAAAATTATATTTCAAATATTAAGCGAAGCTTTTATTATACAATGCTTTGATAGAAATAGACCTAAAGTTTGTTTTGAGAGAGAGAGAGATTTAATGCAAGCATATTGTGCTATTTTTGAAAGCTTCCCATATAGATCTCAGTTTATTTCACAATCATATTTTCACCTCATGAAAGTTAAAATTAGCTTTTTCTGTATCATCCATAACAATCTCAACAACGCAATGTGTCACATAATGATATATGTACTGTACAATATTTATACAAGCAGCAATATAGCATACTACTGCATGTTGTTGGTGTTGCAACTTTAATTACAATTGGGATTATATGTCACAATTTAACCCCTAAATGTTAATAAATCATAATTCAGTTGCCATGAGAAAATAGATTCCATTTAATTATACTTTATCCTGATCTAAATATAAATACACAGTTTTCAAAACTCAATCGTAATTTTATGAAAACTCACTCACTCATCTTCTATGTATACCGTTTTATCCTGTATCCTCTCCCAGGAGGCTTAGGGCACGAGGCATGGTACACCCTGGACAGGGTGCCACTTCATCGCAGGGCACACACTATTTTATGAAACATACTAATTATAATTTTATTTGATAACATGTTATTTCTTTGCTTGTAATAATATGAATAAAAAAGAATATGGCACAACTATGACTAGAGGAGCCCCAAAAGCAGTCACCAAATAAGAAAGGCATCGATTAGAGAAACCAGAGAGTTAAAAATTTGATGCTACCACTATCCTGCTTCACTGTGAGTATGGTGTTTCAAGTCGATAAGCAGTGTTTCCATTTAATGTAGCGCTTTGTGCTAAGGCAAAAGTAAAACAGTTTTTTCCCCCCTCTGCAAGTCTGCTGAGTTTCCAACTTTGCTACAGGCTTTCCTGTGGATCATCACTCTTCCACATCTCTTTAAAGCCAAAATATTTGAAGTGTCCAGGCTGTGGTTATCCTGTGAACAGCTTCTCTCATCTGACACTTTTACCCAGGTGGACTTTATTGAACTAACTGCATGACCTCTAGTGGGAAATACTGTACAAAAAGTAACTTAAAAAGTATAAGTAAAATTTCATGGCAAAGTATGAACAAATAATAAGCTCAGTGGTTAAGGCATTGGACTACAGTTCGGAAGATCCCAGGTTCAAACCCAACAACCACCAAGTCGTCACTGTTGGGCCCTTGAGCAAGGCCCTTAACCCTCAATTGCTCAGATATATAATGAGATAAAATAAAAAAAATGTAAGTTGCTCTGGATAAGAGCGTCTGCCAAATGCCTAAATGTAAATGATCATGTGTCATCATCTGCACCTGTTTCTCACTGGTTCAAGCCTTAAGTTAAAGGTTTTAATGCTTGAATGATTTATAGGTCACTGTGTGGCTTAACAAACAAAACATTACTTTAGAACTAGTCGGGTATACGGACTGGACTAAAAGTAAGAGTCAAAAAGTCCTTTAGGAAGTCGATTCCTAAATCTAACAAAATAGGGGGTGACTCAGGACTTTTGCACAGTAATGGATAGATCATATTTTGGGTAGATTAGTGGCATCTATATTTAATGGAGTCCATTCACTTCCAGGATGTACATATGGAAAAGCTCATGGAAAGGAATACTTAGATACAGTATTATAATAAGCTATATAAAATAAACTGGTTCAAAATATTGTTTTAAAACAGTTAGTAACAATTATACAAACTACATTTGGAATGTCATAAACCAGTCTCAGTGGATTCTCAATAAAGGTACAAATGAGCTATACTCTAATTAGATCTGAAAAATGATTAGGGAAAAAGTGATACATTACTTGTGATAGATGAGCAATAAGAGACATAAACTGGACTGTCCTCCAATGTTTTATAGAGTAGTGTGCTTTGTGGTGTTTATTGCATATACAGTCATGTACTGTCAAAAGTTTATGAAGGTAAAACAGTAGCAAAACCCGAGAGCTTGCAAATTTGAATGTGAGAACTTGTAAAATTAAGAGTTGTATTTGTAAGTTGAAATTTATACTCACAGCTCTGATTTGTACACCTGTGTTTTGAATTCGAAGTTGCAGATTAATAGTGGAAAATGTGTAAAGTGTCACTCACGTGAACAAAATGACAGGCACAACTGTGTACTACACATTTATCTTTGTGCTTTATTTCAGTTTTGCTGTACAACCACAAGTCGGTGCTCACAACCTCTCAGATCTGGCAGTACAACCTCAAATCCCAGCGCTCTGACTTTTGCTACTCATTTTGCGATATTCCTGTAGCAAAACTCACTTGTGCACTTGTAAACGCCAACTTGGGCAGGTGCGGGAATGAAGTAATTTTTTTGGTCGATGCCTCACCAATGAACAACGCCAGCCAATGAAGTGGGACGTTTTGTGCGCGATGACGCCACAGACTACGCAGAGCAGCTCGCGCCGTTTCGGTGGTGTTGTTCATTGGTGAGGCATCGACCAATAAAATTACTTCATTCCCACCCCAGCCCCGCCCCCCGACTCTGCTCTCTCAAGTTGGCGTTTACAAGTGCACAAGTGAGTTTTGCTACAGGAATATCGCAAAATGAGTAGCAAAAGTCAGAGCGCTGGGATTTGAGGTTGTACTGCCAGATCTGAGAGGTTGTGAGCGTCGACTTGTGGTTGTACAGCGAAACTGAATTAAAGCACAAAGATAAATGTGTAGTACACAATTGTGTCTGTCATTTTGTTCATGTGAGTGACACTTTATACATTTGTCACTATTAATCTGCAACTTCGAATTCAAAACACAGGTGTACACATCAGAGCTGTGAGTATAAATTTCAACTTACAAATACAACTCTTAGTTTTACAAGTTCTCACATTTAAATTTGCAAGCTCTCGGGTTTTGCTACTGTTTTACCTTCATAAAAGTTAGTACCGCCTTCTTTAATAGTTGTAATTCTATATAATTAATTTTGTGTAAAAACATCTAATTGTGGTGGGTGTTAGTAAGAGCAAATACAATCTTTGAAAAAACATGTGGGGAATACAAAGATACCCTTACTGCTTCCTCATGATTTAAGACGGTAGGTTGCAGCCAGGTGCTGCTAATTATCAGTCCTTGATGAATTGATCATCAGCAGGTGTGCAGACCTTTTATAAAAGCAAAAGTTTTAGCAGTTGGTTGGTCTCAAGCATTCATACTGTATATGTGTGTGTTAATACAATCCTAGAGGTAAAGCAATGGTTTTAGATAAGCATTTGTTGGTGCGCATCAATCTGAAAAGAGTTATAAAACCATTTCCAAACAATTTGAAGTTAATTTATTTCACAGTGAGAGAATATTCACAAGAGTGAACATCCCAGGACATTCACCACAAGCTACACCTCAGACTGTTACAGACCTCACTGAGCATGTTCAAGCACAATGCTTCTGAAACAATGTCCTATGGAGAGATAAGACCAAACAACGGTTGTTTTGATGTTAATGCCCAGCGCCATGTTTTTTTTTGGGGGGGGACCAAACAGCATTTCAGCAGAAACATCTGAAACCCCCTGTCAAGCGTGGTAGTGGAAGGGTGATAATTTGGGCTTGTTTTGCAACTGCAGTTATCAGAATATTCTCCTAAGGTTTAAACTAAGGTTTTGGAAAGGCCTAGTCAAAGTCCAGACCTCAACCCAGTTGAAGTGCTGTGGCAGGACTTAAGAGAACAGTGCATATGCAAATTCCCACAAAGCTCAAAAACTGAAGCAATGATCCAAAATTCCACAAGAATGGTATGAGACTGATAGTCATAATGATTACTTCAAGTCATTGCTGCTGAAGGTGGATCGACATGGTGGTACTTAGTATTGCTCACATTTTCATTTATTGAAAATGATGGCATGGTGAAAAGGTTAGTGATGTACTGTATGGTGATTTTTTTTTTTGTAAAAAGTAAAAAATCATTTGATTATAATCTGAGTACTAACCTTTTTGAATGTGACCTAGTTGTTCCATTTCAAAGGCTACACTCGATGCTGCGTGAAAACGCTATGGGAAATATCTTGTCATGTTGCCTGTAAGAGCCATATCGTACTTGTTATGAGTTTGTTGTTGTGTTTATTTTATTTTATTTCATTTGTTGTTATTTCATTTATTCTCCCTTGTTCTATTCATTAGTAAAGCATTAAGCATTAAGTTTGTTACATAAGCCATAAGCTTTAAATTTCTAAGTTATGCATCCATTTTGACAATCGTAAGTTGGTCTGTGATGTCATTCTACTATGACATGCATTTGTATGACTGTCATGTTAGAGAGTGCAGTTTAGATGCGGAAGGCTACGGAAACACAAGCTTTTGACCATAAGCTAACGTAAGCTGGGAATGTAAGATACAACAAGAGTGTTATATACCTAAGCCAAGACTGTAATTTATAAGATACAGCAAATAGGTTGTTGTAAAAGTCAGAGATTTGCAAGATGCAGCAACTGGTGTCTCTAATCACAGTGGATTTGCTCAAGACGACTGTATGCAGTGTTGATTCTTTGATGCTGACAAAATAAACCACAAGAGACAAAGAGATTGGACTTCTGTCGTGTGAGTGAAACTTTGAGACAAAGCTACGCGTCAAAACTGGTGAAATAATATGACCGCATCTACATTGCCGGTTGTGAAGCATGTGTGTACAAACATGCCAAGATGACAGAGTATGAGGAGTTGCTGGAAGTCATAACGCATGCAGTCGAATGACTACACATTGATTGGCCACAGGAGCAAACTCACCCCACACGGTCAAAATTAGACGATAGATTCCTGTCGGGTGGCTAGGAGAGGGCGCCAAAATGCCGCTCTCTCCCATTTTTTGATGATCTCCATAATAAACCATCTCGTTCATGGGATAAACCTTTTTCATCCCGTGTTTTTGTACCACCAACCTCGTTCTTTTCGTACATCGTTGATGGGAAGACACGAGGCTATGAGGTGATGCCCCAGGTTGAGGAGACGCTAGCTAGCTATCTAACTCCTGGAACATCGTCATCATTGAAGAAGCCAACCCTACCCTCCAAGCCGTGTAGAATTTCTCCTAAACTGGCAGGGAAGGCGTTTCAAGCAGCAGGTCAGGCTGGCGCTTACTTGCACACCATGGCGGTTTTGCAAGCGTACCGGGCATCAAGGATAAGGATCGATCATTCCTCCTTGATGTTCCTGTCTCACCATCAGGCTTATTTGGCGACGTTAATTCCGTCGCCACCAGGTTTCGAGATGCCAATCTCTTTGAACAGGCTTTTGGGAAATTTCGCCGTCGGCCACCCAGCCTCGACCAAATCTGAGTCTTGCAGAAAGGCGAGAGGCGCAAAAGGAGAGCGTCAGTAGTCGCGCAGCCCCCCCCCCCCCCCCCCCCCCCCCCCCCCCGTAAGGACTGGGGTACGGCTCGCCGCCCCTCACAGACCACCTCTAAAAGCTCAGATCCCCGCGCCGTCTTCTTCTCTAAGAAGAGGCCCTGAAGGCTAATGCCAGGGTTGTGGGGGTGACCCCCCGGGGAGGAGCACGTAACATTCTTCTTTTAAGAACACGGGACCGATGTTTAGTTCCGCCGCCTTTGATGTTTCGGACGACACCGGTCCTCAACATGTTAGCTCTTCGGTTAAATTCCTGCTGTATTCAATTCAATTAAATTTTATTTGTATAGCGCTTTTAACAATTGACATTGTCTCAAAACAGCTTTACACAATCAAAAGAATTATTTAAGTTGTATGGAATGAGAATGTGTATGGATCAAAATGGTCAGATAGTCCCTGGTGAGCAAGCCGAGGGCGACAGTGGCAAGGAAAAACTCCCTGAGATGGTAATTGTGAGGGTTGCCCACTAGAGGGCAGTGTTTGTAGTTTTTGTTCCTAGACCCAATTTCCCAGAAGCCTCCTCAGTCAGGTGATGTGGATGCTCACCTGAACTGAGGAGGCTCATTAGCACTGTTATAAATACCTGTTTGTTCTGGAAAACTGGGTCGAGCATTAATTTCTGTTATGTGGGTTTTGTTTTGTTCTCTTCTAGTTTGGTTTGATTACAGTTGGCCTTTGGTTTCAGGAGCACTAAGTTAAGTTTGTTTATATTGAAATGTCTTTGTCTTTGTGTCTCCTAGTAGGATTAGCCTCTAGGAGAATTAGCCCTTTGTGTTTACCCTTTTGTGTAAGTAACCCCCATTGCCTGTTTAGTTATTAGTCTGTTTAAATACTAATGAGGGTGATACTAACATGCTTAGATCTTAGCCTGTCTAGTCTCCGTTTATGTCTAGTCTCATCGTCTGATTAGCTCTTAGTCTGTTTAGGTACTAACATCTTTAGCCACTAACCTTTAGAGTTCTTAGTCTGTTTCATACCTAGTCTGCTGTGCACCTTGCCTGTTCATTCCCTTGTGTCTCAGGCTACTGGCCTGTTTTGCCATTAGTCTGATTAGCTATGAGCTAGCTTAGCAGCTAATGTGCAGCACAGCCAGTAGACCTAGCCAAGCCTGTCTTGTGTTTGTTTATCCCTTGCATGTATAGTCCCTAGTGTTTAGTCCTCTAGGCTGTTTAGTATGTCTTGTCTCGTCCAGTTTGTATCCCCATGTCTGTACTGTATTAGATCGTGTAATCCCGAGTCTGTGTTTGTGTTTTGAGTTTCGTTTGTTAGCATGCTCCATGTTTTTAGCCAACTTCCTTAGTTCATGTTTTGTTCATTTGATTCTCATTAAAGACTTTCTGTTTCACTGCATCCCCTCTGCATTTATGCCTCAACACCAAGCCCACAGTCCAACAACATAGCAGAACGTGACAGTAATTGGAAGAAACCTTGAGAGGAACCAGACTCAACAGGGAACCCATCCTCATCTGGGTGAAACAGATAGCAGGAAATGATCTGCATTTATACAGTGTTAGGTGGCAGGCAGTTCAGCTATAATAGTTGATGTTAATTGATGTTAAAATGGAGTCCAGTAGTTATTGGAGACTCAGATAGACTTGTAGAAAGTTCCAGTCCTGAACTATCGAATTGTCAAGTCCTCAGAGAAACAGCTGACAACACCAGCAGAGGCCAGAACTATCTTCTAAGTAGATACTATAGAATCTTCCCCAGACGCATCCCAAAGAGACACATGGGGCATCCATGCAACGAGACCTCCAACCAGAAACGGGGAACCCATGCGACGAGACCTCCAACCAGAAACGGGGCACCAGGATGGGTCAGAGGCAGTCTGGATCACTGGCAGCTCAGGAATGACATGTGTAGCTCGACAGAGAGAAAGAGTGAAAGGGGGAGAGAGGAAAGAGAAAGAGGGGGAGAAAGAAAAGAGGAGGAGAGATGGCAGTTAGGTATGGTCACAGCCACCTAATGTATAATGTGAATGTATATTTACTGTAGAGTGCAAGCAGGGACTCCGGCAGGACTAACTATGACAGCATAACTAAAAGGGAGAGCCAGACGGAAACACAAACATGAGGGCTCCCTGAGATGTAAAGCAAACAATCACCTCACTGTCAACAAACCTGAGTGATCAAATGAGACTGAGGAAGACAGCATCTAAACATACCAGTTCACCATAATACTCTACGTCCATGAGTCCCCCAGATCTGCTCCTTTACCTATGGCAAATCTATTTATAAAAATGCTTGGCTAAATAAATAGGTTTTGAGCCTAGACTTAAACACTGAGACTGTGTCTGAGTCCCGAACACTATTTGGAAGACTATTCCATAATTTTGGGGCTTTGTAAGAAAAAGCTCTGCCCCAGCTGTAGTTTGCATAGTACGCGGTACTGACAAACAGCCTGCATCCTTTGATCGAAGTAGGCGTGGCGGATCGTAAGACACTAGCAGTTCGCTCAGATACTGCGGCGCGAGACCATTTAATGCTTTATATGTCAAGAGTAGTATTTTAAAATCAATGCGAAATTTCACAGGGAGCCAATGTAGTGAAGATAGGGGTGATGTGCTCATATCTTCTGGTTCAAGTAAGGACTCTCGCTGCTGCATTCTGGACTAGCTGAAGCTTGTTTATGCACCTAACAGAACAAGCAGACAGTAAGGCATTACAATAGTCCAACCTAGAAGTGATAAAAGCATGAACTAGTTTTTCTGCATCGTTTAGCGACAATATATTTCTTATCTTGACAATATTACTGAGGTGAAAGAATGCTATCCTGGTGATATTATCTACATGAGCTTCAAATGAAAGGCTGAAATCTATAATCACGCCGAGGTCTTTTACTGTTGCACTTGATGGAACAGAAAGGCCATCTAAAGTTACGGTGTGATCTAACATTTTACTTCTAGCTGTATTTTACTTCTAGCTGTCCTATGACTAGAATTTCTGTCTTATCCGGATTAAGCAGAAGGAAGTTAATTAGCATCCAATTTCTTATGTCCTGCACACATTGCTCAACTTTAGTAAGATGGTTTTTCTCATCAGATTTTGTTGAGACGTATAGCTGTGTGTCGTCAGCATAACAATGAAAACTAATACCATGCTTACGGATTATGTTGCCCAGAGGAAACATGTAAAGGGAAAAAAAGCAGTGGGCCTAAAACTGAACCCTGCAGAACGCCAAACTCCACTAGAGAACATGCAGAATAATCACCATTTAAGTCTACATACTGATAACGATCGGTCAAATAGGATCTGAGCCAGGAGAGGGCTTTACACTTAATTCCTACTACATTTTCAAATCTATGAAGAAGAATAGCATGATCAATGGTGTCAAAAGCTGCACTGAGGTCGAGTAATACAAGCATACAGTAGTTACACATCCCTGATCAAAGGCCAATAGGAGGTCATTTACTACTTTAAAGAGTGCTGTGATGAGGCCTAAATCCTGACTGATACAGTTCATGTATGCCATTTCTATGTAGATATGAGCATAGCTGCTCTGCTACTATCTTTTCCAGAATCTTAGAGATAAAGGGGAGGTTTGATATTGGCCTGTAATTGGACAGCTGACAGGGGTCGAGGTCAGGTTTCTTAATTATTGGTTTGATAACTGCTAATTTTAAAGATTTTGGAACATAACCAATGCTGAGAGAGGAATTAATTATTCTCAACAGCGGTTCTTTTATTATGGGTACTAACTGTTTAAGAAAATGTGTTCGTATAGGATCTAATATACAGGTTGATGAATTTGCAGAAGTGATGTGTGAAATTTGTTCATTCTCTCCAAGGGGAGTAAAGTATTCTAGGTTCGAATCTGACATGGCTAGGTTAGCATCTGTATCAATTACATTGTTCGATTTCAAAGCCTCAATTTTATGCCTGATATTTACAATTTTATTATTAAAAAAGTTCATGAAGTCCTCACTATTGCATGATGTTGTTGTGGAGATTTCTGTAGTGGTCTTATTTCTGGTTAATTTGGCCACGGTATTAAATAAAAATCTAGGATTATTTTTATTTTCTTCTATAAGAGTGGAGAGATACGTTGATCTAGCTACAATAAGAGCTTTCCTATAGTTCAGGATGCTCTCTTTCCATGCTATTTGAAACACTAACAATTTAGTTTGATGCCATTTACGCTCTAATTTCCGAGCGGTCTGTTTTAAAGTGCGCGTGTGATCGTTATACCAGGGAGCAAGTTTCTTATCTCTAATAATTTTTCTTTTAGCTGGAGCTACATTATCTAAGGTACAACAAAATGTCGACTCTAAATATTCAGTTGCCTGATCAAGTTCTGTGGGGTCAGACGGTGACCTAATCGAAGTTGGTAACTCTGGGAGATTACTGATAAAACTCTGTGTGGTAGTTGATGTGAATGTACGTTAAATACGGTAGCGCGGTGCTGTGCGTACATTATCACTGTGACACACTTGAATGGAGACAAGATAGTGATCTGAGATAATTTCAGACAGTGGAATTGTGAATACATTTCTTATAGTTAATCTGAAGAATATTATTAAGTCTAAAGTGTGACCTGCTTTATGAGTGGGTCCTACTACACCCTGATTTACGCCTACGGAGTCCAGTAAGGACATACATGCTGTTCTCAGAGGGTCTTCTGGATTCTCAAAATGAATGTTAAAATCTCCAGCAATTAACACTTTGTCTACAGAAATGACTAGGTTTGAGATGAAATCTGCAAATTCACTAAGAAATTCAGAATGCGGCCCTGGAGGTCTGTAAATTATATTTAGTGGAATCGACTGAGCTGACTTAATATACTTAAATACACTTATGTTTCTATAAAGAATTTCAAATGAGTTAAATTTGTGTCCGTGTTTTTGTACGATAGACAGATTAACTGCGACGCCTCCTCCTCTACCAGTTAACCGAGGCTGGTGTATGTAGCTATATCCAGGAGGACTAGCTTCATTTAGAGCTACATACTCCTCCTGTTTAACCCATGTTTCAGTTAAACAGAGTATATCAAACGCCTGATCTGTGATCATTTCATTAACAATAACTGCTTTTGATGCGAGAGATCTAATATTTAACAATCCTAGTTTCAGATCAGAGGTGCCGGCTGCGCATTCAGTATAATCCAAGTTTGTGGTCTTTATGTTAATTAGATTATTGAAACAGACTTTGAGTCTTTCTACATTTTTGCTTAGCTCGGGGAACAGACACAGTCTCAATACTGTATGGTGAACCCTGAGTGACGACTCTATGCAGCTAGCAGACGGTTGGTTTAGCCTGTCTGTCTGCTCCCTGGCCTGGGCTCTGTATTGTCACCGATTAACTAGACCTCTACTGAGACTATGAGCTATACTACAGGAAATAAAAAATAAAAACTTATGTGTAAGGAATAAATATGAATAAAAAGAAATACTAAAAAAATAAATGTATCTATTAAAATAAACTGTAGAAATAAGGGCACGATAAAAATATTACAAAATATAGATATTGAAATATAGAAATATTTGAAAGTGGCAGTGGTTGTGCAAATATGCATAAAAAGTGACTTATTAAAGTGTCTTGTGCAATGGGTCCAGATATATAAATATGTAGTGCAAGTGTGTATGAATGTGTCCATGATTGTCTCGTCAATGATGGAAGTTTAAAAAGATGTTATTAATCCTGTCCGGTGGTGTGATTGAGAGACCTTATTGCCTGCGGGAAGAAGCTCCTCCTCAGTCTCTCTGTATTGGCCTTCAGGGAGCTGAATCGCTTCCCAGACCGCAACAGAGAAAACAGTCCATTGTTGGGATGGCTGAGGTCCTTCACTATCTTCCTGGCTTTGGTCCAGCACCGCTTGCTGTAGATCGAGTGCAGGTCAGGGAGCTCGGTGCGGATGATGCGCTCAGCTGATCGCACCACCCTCTGTAGAGCTTGTCTGTCCTGCATGGTGCTGTTTCCAAAGCAGGTTGTGATGTTACCCATCAGAATGCTCTCTATGGTACAGGAGTAGAAATTCCTGAGCACCTTATAGGGCAGTCTGAAGTCTCTCAAGCATCTGAGGTGGTAGAGATGCTGTCGGTCCTTTTTCACCACGGTGTTGATGTAACAGGACCATGACAGGTCCTGCGTGATGTGAACACCGAGGTATTGGAAGCTGTCCACTCTCTCCCCTGGGCTCTTGTTGATGACGGGGGTCTGGTAGTTCCTCTCCTGCTTTGTACTAAAGTCCACAATCAGCTCCTTTGTCTTGCTGACGTTCAGGAGGAGATTGTTCCTCTGGCACCAGTTCTCCAGATTTCCAATCTCCTCTAGGTAGGCCGACTCATCATTGTTGGTGATCAGTCCAACCACGACAGTGTCGTCAGCAAACTTGATGATGGTGGTGGAGTTGGCAGTGGCCACGCAGTCGTGGGTGTACAGAGAGTACAGCAGGGGGCTCAGAACACAACCCTGGGGTGCTCCAGTGCTGAGAGTGAGTGAGGCTGAGACATGTCCGCCCATCCTTACTGCCTGTGGTCTGCCAGTCAGAAAGTTGGAGAACCACTGACACATAGATGAGCTGAGTCCCAGGTGCTCCAGCTTGGTGGTGAGTGTGGAGGGAATTATGGTATTAAATGCAGAGCTGTAGTCGATGAAGAGCATTTTAACATAATTCCCTTTCCTAGTGTCCAGGTGAGTGAGTGATGTATGGAATAGATGAGAGATTGCATCGTCCATGGAGCGGTCCTGGCGGTATGCAAACTGCAGAGGGTTCAGTGTGTCGGGTAGTGAAGAAATGATGAAGTCTCTGACCAGGCGCTCACTTCACTACTGAGGTGAGGGCTACAGGGCGATAGTCATTGAGGAAAGCAGGATGAGGTTTCTTCGGGACAGGAACAATGATGGATTCCTTGAAGCATGTGGGGATCACCGACTGAGATAAAGAGATGTTGAATATCTCAGTAAACACAGGTGCTAGCTGGTCTGCACAGGATCTGAGAATACGGCCTGAGATACCGTCTGGTCCTGCTGCTTTCCTGGTATTCACTCTCCTGAAGGCTCTCCTCACGTCGTTCTCGGGGATGATGAGCGCGTTTCCGGTGATGGCAGTGTCTTCCTGTCTGCAGCCGTTAGCGCCACTAGCATTAGCATCGCTAGCGCCGCTAGCGTTAGCATCGCTAGCATCTTTAGCTGCAGCCTCGAAGCGAATGTAGAAAGTGTTGAGCTCGTCTGCCAGAGTCGCGTCCGCGGTCATCATACCGGATGTTGGCGCTTTATAATCCGTTATTGTTCTCAGTCCCTGCCACAGACTCCTAGAGTCACTCTGTTGAAGTTGTGACTCTAGTTTTCTCCCGTATCGTTGCTTTGCCTCTTTCACCGCCTTCCGGACGTTGTATGACGCAGCCTTGTATGGTTCCAAGTCCCGTGTTGTAGGCAGCGGTGCGAGATCTCAGAGCGTCGCGGATGGTTTTATCCACCCACGGCTTCTGGTTGGGAAACGTTCTTATAGTCTTTTTCTCCACGGTATCATCCGCTAGCTTTCCAATGAATCCCACAACCGCTTCCGTAAACATGCTGACGTCATCGGAGCTGTTTCTGAACATGTCCCAGAATTAGGTCGCTGATTCCGTCTCCAGAACTCAAGGGTCTCTTGGAGCACTGGATCAGCCTCCTGTAGGGCCCGCAAATCAACTGTCTGACGAGGCAGTGCGTTCACAATGGCTAGAGATGCCGTGGCCACCTCTGACGGTGGAACATACTGAAAGGACACCGGAAGTGGCGTACCAGGAACCATAGCCTCCACTGATGAACCTGAGTGAAGTTGCCGTGACAAAGCATCTGCATTGCGGTTGCTTTTACCCGAACGATACCGGAGCTCAAAATTAAAAGATGCAAGCTGAGCTGCCCACGCTGCTCAGTAGCACCCAGCTTAGCAGAATTTAAATGACTCAAGTGATTATTATCGGTATAGACCAGGCAGCGTTGACCAAGGAGGTAGTCCCGAAACTTTTCAGTCATAGCCCATTTTAATGCCAAAAACTCCAACTTCATAGAACTGTAATTTTGCATATTACGTTCGTTGGGCTTGAGCCCCCGACTGGCATAAGCTATTGGCCTTAGCTTTCCCTCTTGCTCCTGGGAAAGAAGCGCTCCCAGGCCAGAATGACTCGCATCTACCTCTAAAACCAAAGGTAATGAAAAGTCAGCATATGCTAATACAGATGCAGTTGTAAGCTTGGTTTTTAACGCCTCAAAATTGGCACTACACTCTGCTGTCCATGCCTCAATAGCACAGGATTTCCGCTTGTTCTTAGATCCAGTACCACCCAGATCTGCCACCAGCCTATGTACAGTGGGAGCCACGTCAAACAGCCGCCTGGAGCATGACGGCTCCATGGCAGGTTCATGAAGGGTTAATGGACGCTTCGTGCATGGAATGTGATCCCCTGCGATGACGCAGTTACCAATGCCCCGCCCCATAAACGCCCCCATGCGCTTTCTAAAAAGATGGTTGCAATGCCGTATAATTCCGCCAGATAGAGCATTGACTGACACAGTTAACTGCAGTGTCCAGGAAGCCCAATACCGTATCTTTAATATACAGACAGTTCTTGTATTGTCAACATTTCATAAATAGATGACGTGGTAAAAAAACAACAACAACAAACCGATTAATAAAACAGATTTGTTAAATCACTCAATACACAACCCATGATGATTATGCTATTTATTATTTAATAATGAATTAATAAAATTAGTTAGTGAAATATTTTTTAAGACATTCTGAAATGATCCTTAAAGACACGGTAGCGTCTGTAATTTGTCTATACCGATCATTGTAGGTACGGAATACACACGCGGGCTATGTACAGTATTTTATATTACGGTGTATTTTACCTAGTTCCATTTAATATACTGGTAGATAATATTTTGCTGCAAAATAAAGCTCAAAATTTAATTTTTTCTGCTTGGGATTGTTTTCGTTATATTTTTGATGATGTTTTCGCTGATTTTTTTTTCACTGAAAGTCAACAAGTGGCATAAGAAAGGCAATTAATGGCGCATGCAACCTGGAATAAATATCTGTCCATACGGATCAGTATTTCTTTAGTCATTTAACCAGCATAATGTCCCACATCAAAGATCTGATGGGGCATAAATCACTTATCAGAACTGTGAATAGATGCAGCAACAGAGACAGATTTAATCCTCATAAACATTCACACTTGAAAACAGAACTAAACAGTTCTAGAGGGTTAGTGCCTGTTATCACAGGACAGGAATCACCACAGGATACTACTGTATTTTTACTGCTCATATTTTTTACCCTAGTTTCATTTGGTTTTACGCGATTTCATGTGTTATTTGTGTGTGTCTGTGTGTGTACAGTGTGTGTGTGTGTGTGTGTGTCGTGTGAGTGCGAGAGATAGCGTGAGAGCGCGAGAGAGGGCTTACATGGTGATTTGTCCAAGGTTACTAAAACCTGACTTACTACCTATAAACATTATTTCAATTTAACTCATGGGTCTCAATCACAGATGACATGACAAATTATATACTCTGAAACGTTCATTTGAACATTAATATTAATGTTTTTGTATATATTTTTAAATGTTATCATGGTGTAAATTATTAACATTAGATTAGGTCCTGCCATTAATTAATTCATATTATAATTACTTTTACATAGTATAGTTGCTGGACTGACATTACCAAAAACTAGCTATTTCATTTAGCCTTTCTAAAATCAACCCATCTATCATTTATAATCAGGAAACATAAAACATATTATGATCTGTTCAATAGCCCATCTGTTTTCATGTATTTTTTATTATTCATAAGACAACCTTTCAGTTTTGTAAATATTTTAGTTAAAGTGTGTCAAGTCTTACACTGTAAAAAAAAAAAAAAAGCGTAAAAAACGGTCAAATGACTGGCAGCAACGGCTGCCAAACAAAAACCGTAAAATTAAGGTAAAATACTCTAGTTCATATTATGCTCAAAAACATAAAATTTACAGAAATTGTTATTTTATCTTTTACAGAGAAACACCGTTATTTTACAGATTTTTCCTACATTTATACAATTGAACACCTTCATTAAACGAACAGCACTAGAAGTTTAGCATGAAACACCGTTATTTTACAGATTTTTCCTAAATTTATATGATTAAACACCTTCATTAAACGACCAGCAGTAGAAGTTTAGCAGTGAAACAACATTATTTTACAGATTTTTGCTAAATTTATACGATTGAAGACCTTCAATAAAGCAACAGCACTATATGTTTAGCAGTGAAACACCATTATTTTACAGATTTTTCCCAAAATGTATATGATTTAACACATTCATTAAAACAGCACTAGACGTATAGCAGCAAAATGTTTTTATTTTACAGTTTTTTCCAAAATTATTACAATCAAACACCTTCAATAAAGCAAAAGCATTAGGCATTTAGCAGGAAACACTGTTATTTACAGATTTTTCATAAATTGAAGATCAAACACCTTCAAACAAAGCAATAACACAAAACCCCTGATATTTAACTTTTTCTTTTCATAAATTCCTATGAATATACATGTTCAATAAAGTGTTAACACAAACTCAAGATTACAATATTTGTAAAAAAAAAATTTTTAATAAAAATAGTCTGTATAACTGACACAGTATAGTACAGGTATGATGCAAAATACAGTAAAAAGAAGTTCAGTTTTATAGCATTACAGTAAAATCCTAAAATGAAAAACAATGAAATATTTAGACTATTGTGCTATAACAGTGAAACATTCTCTCTCACAAACTTAAACATTGCTGTGAAATATCCTTGACTAAAAACCTATGAAGAAATACATTTTAAACAATATTCTCAATGTTCCAATTAAAGTTGGATTGGAAACTTTATTACAAATATAGTACAATGTGGTCCCCTTTTTAACTCTATTGTTCTTATATAATGTATGTGTACAAATAACTTAAACTTTTAGTTCAGAATCCTAATGTCTTAGTGCAATTAATTCAAATCTAAAACATACCAAAATGGCAAAATGGATGGTCCAGTGTATCCAAGAAAGATCTTCTTCCAAACAGGCAGTAAACAACTTGGTGCATTAGGGTGGATTGGAAGAGAGAAGAAAAGAACACATTAAGATCTTAGATTTAAAAGAAAAACGTGGCAGTATTTAATAAATGAGCTTTGTTTACAGCAACAACAATAAGAATTAAAATAAGAATAAAAAATATCTTACCTTCATTGTCTGTCTCTTGAGCTTGCAGGTATTTTACATTTGAGTCTTCTCCTCTGTCCCTCAGAGACTGCTTTCCTCCTCACCTGTAGCTCAGCAGTGTGTCTTCACTCCTCTGAATTTACAAACAACCGTTTACTGGCTGCTGAGTCACACCACCCTGCGCGCGCTAAACATTTGAAGGACGCCTGTTTCCCATTGGCTGGTTCATATCACGTTACGTCTGTACCTGAGCAATAAGCGTAGGCGTTTTCCGCATCAGGTCCCGCCCTCACTCGCGCGCTTATTTAAATGCGCCAGTAATGAAGCGGTTATTAGAATATCTCCGCTTCCGGCTGCTGATCAGCCAATCAGAAACAAGATTAGAAGGTTCCCGCCTCCGGCTTCTGATTGGCTGTGGCATTTAACACGGAGAGTCCATGGAGTTTTCTCTAACGTTTTTGGTACAAAAATAATATCAAAATGTAACTTAAAGCGATGCTTTAAAACAGCTACACAGTAAATACATTATCCTTGTGTCAGAATATGCAGGAATGCATTAAGAAAACTGATGGCTAGATTGCCATGGTGATATTTCAGAACAACTGTAATACAGTTGTTAAAATATAAAAAACTATATATTTTTGATAAGTATCAGTCTCCTAAAGTCTCTTCACATTCTTTGAAGGCATGAAGCAGTAACTATAGCCTACATGTAAGTGATAAAGTAAGAATAATCTTTTAAAAAGTCATAAAAAAAAATGCTAAACTTGCATCTAGAACTTAAATATCAAAGTATTGTAAAACTAATATGATTTACCTCAAAATTACAAAGAAAAACAATAAAATTTTTGTATGGACATTAACCTTTATCTAATGAGTTTTGTATTTAATTACAATTTATTATTGTAATTTTACATAAAGTTACACGTAATTTACAAAAACAGAAAAAACACAGTAAAAATAATATGGTATTTTTACTGTTAAAAAATGTGAAAAAAGTTAATTTTTCAATATTCAAATAATACTTTAAAAAACAGCCGACTTCGTAATTTACAGATAATGTCTGTAATTTTACAAAAAAGGAAAACTACTATAAAATTTCAAAGTTATTTTCTGTAAATTTAGGACTTTTTTTTACAGTGTACTTTAGGTTAAACGTTTTTGAGAATTTGACCATCCAGCTTAGATAAATGTTATGTCATTGATTGATAAAATCTGGATTAAGGATATTTTATTTTATTTCTTAAATTTTTTTAGTTTCCCCCCTGAGTGATTGCCACCTTATTGTGGTCAGGGGGTTTGCGTGCCTCAACACAATTCAGCAAATACAATACTGTTACTATACAGTAAGCCCAGGGAAAAACAGTGCTCGAACATGATGCCCCCTTCACATTTCTGACTGCGCCCCTCCCCCCCCCTCCCCCCCGGTCTAGAACGGCTCTGCCTCTGACCGTCTTTTGTCTTGTAAATGAGTATTCTCACTCACCTTCCAATCCCCCCAGCGCACACACACTGTTTGTCCTGTAAACTGTAACTGTGTTTGCTAGGGCACTTGGTTATACACAGTACTTTAATGTATGGAACACTTACTTAACTTACTGGTTTGATTTAAATATCGCTTATTACCTTATTCAGCAAAATAAATTAATTATTAACGTATTGAAGTATTTTAGTTAAGGACAAAAACAGACCCTGCGCTTGTGTTTAGAACATAGGTTTCATCAATGATGGATGAATGGAGAGATGTGTTTGTGTGTATATACGCGCGCGCTCTGCAGCATTTCTCCGTTGGCTTTAACACGCACACCCACCCCCCCGCCAAAAACACACACACACACACACAGAGCAATTAACACCATGTCATACTCAGGAGTGGAAGGTGAGAAACCTCAATGGAGAATACCAAGTTTGTCGTTGCTCTTTTGGAGTTCTTAAAACCCAAAACATTTATTTATACTGAGAAAAAATTATTATGGGTCACATAATCACAAACACAAATACATATGATCAAGTGTTTAACTGGTTTCATTTGTTTCTATGACCAATAATTATTATTATGATTTTCAGCCCAACTCTTTGACTATTTAAAACAAAGTTGTGTCTCATTTTTTGCCCATTGAAGTTGTTGGTTCAACTAAACGTTTTTTAAATACCCAAACAATCCCCCAACAATTAAAACACACAAACATGACTTTACCAATGCAATTTATTCTTCCAAAACTAGTCAAAGTTAAAACTGTAATTTATATAAAACAGGTGAATACATGTCTTTTTTGCTTAAAGTTAAACTACCCGGATACACCAGCTGCTTATAAGTCTCCATCTATAGTCCTTTTATATTAAAATATTAATTTTTCAAATATCAAAACTATTAAACATGGAACAGTTTAAGTCCAGGTTTCCCCCAACGTACTGTATCAGTCATTTTGCAGTTCTATGTTCAGAATATACAGTAGACCTGATCAAGCATCATTCTAAAGCTGTCGGACTGTGACGTCATCCCTCCTACAGCTCCCTCAACAGCTTGTTCAGGCTCCTCCAGTCCTGTAGCTCCAAAAGTCCAGCCGTCAGCCGTCTGACCCCCCAATCCTCCACAGCGGAGCTCTGCTTAAAGACAACAGGAGAATTTAGTCAAGACAAACTTCACAGAACATATAGTTCTAATAAAAATAATATAAATTAATAAACCTATTTACCACAGAGTGTGTAAAATACTGTTTTGGGGATTCTGGAATGTAAATAAACTGCCTGTGCTAATGTTAACCAGTGAACAGTGTTAGTGTTAACCACTGACTGTCTGTATTATCGTCTGAATTAAATTAACTGAGAATTTAGTTAATGCGCTTTTCATACAAATAAGTTAAGCGATATATAACACTCGTATATGAGCATTAGTTCATCCGTGAGGCCAAACTATAATTTACTGAAGCCCCTCACACGCACCCCCTCCACACACACACACCTCCCCCCCACGCGCACACACACACACACACACACACACACACACACCTCCCCCCTCCTCCTCCTTAACTGATAAACACTTCTGTGTTGTTATTCAGCTCTTTAACTAAGCGCTCGTGCTACCGCGGAAAGTCCCGGACAAAGTGTGTAAAACCCAGTTATGAGCGTTACTAGCTCCTGTACAGCTACCCTCAGTCTGTGTCCCTCATCAACTGCATCACATTATACAGTGGTGTGAAAAACTATTTGCCCCCCTCCTGATTTCTTGTTCTTTTGCATGTTTGTCACACAAAATGTTTCTGATCATCAAACACATTTAACTATTAGTCAAAGATAACACAGGTAAACACAAAATGCAGTTTTTAAATGAGGGGTTTTATTATTTAGGCAGAAAAAAAAAATCCAAACCTACATGGCCCTGTGTGAAAAAGTAATTGCCCCCTGAACCTAATAACTGGTTGGGCCACCCTTAGCAGCAATAACTGCAATCAAGCATTTGCGATAACTTGCAACGAGTCTTTTACAGCGCTCTGGAGGAATTTTGGCCCACTCATCTTTGCAGAATTGTTGTAATTCAGCTTTATTTGAGGGTTTTCTAGCATGAACCGCCTTTTTAAGGTCATGCCACAACATCTCAATAGGATTCAGGTAAGGACTTTGACTAGGCCACTCCAAAGTCTTCATTTTGTTTTTCTTCAGCCATTCAGAGGTGGATTTGCTGGTGTGTTTTGGGTCATTGTCCTGCTGCAGCAACCAAGATCGCTTCAGCTTGAGTTGACGAACAGATGGCCGGACATTCTCCTTCAGGATTTTTTGGTAAAAAGTAGGATTCATGGTTCCATCTATCACAGCAAGCCTTCCAGGTCCTGAAGCAGCAAAACAACCCCAGACCATCACACTACCACCACCATATTTTACTGTTGGTATGATGTTCTTTTTCTGAAATGCTGTGTTACTTTTACGCCAGATGTAACGGGACACGCACCTTCCAAAAACTTTTGTCTCGTCGGTCCACAAGGTATTTTCCCAAAAGTCTTGGCAATCATTGAGATGTTTTTAAGCAAAATTGAGACGAGCCTTAATGTTCTTTTTGCTTAAAAGTGGTTTGCGCCTTGGAAATCTGCCATGCAGGCCGTTTTTGCCCAGTCTCTTTCTTATGGTGGAGTCGTGAACACTGACCTTAATTGAGGCAAGTGAGGCCTGCAGTTCTTTAGATGTTGTCCTGGGGTCTTTTGTGGCCTCTCGGATGAGTTGTCTCTGCGCTCTTGGGGTAATTTCGGTCGGCCGGCCACTCCTGGGAAGGTTCACCACTGTTCCATGTTTTTGCCATTTGTGGATAATGGCTCTCACTGTGGTTCGCTGGAGTCCCAAAGCTTTAGAAATGGCTTTATAACCTTTACCAGACTGATAGATCTCAATTACTTTTGTTCTCATTTGTTCCAGAATTTCTTTGGATCTTGGCATGATGTCTAGCTTTTGAGGTGCTTTTGGTCTACTTCTCTGTGTCAGGTAGCTCCTATTTAAGTGATTTCTTGATTGAAACAGGTGTGGCAGTAATCAGGCCTGGGGGTGACTACAGAAATTGAACTCAGGTGTGATAAACCACAGTTAAGTTATTTTTTAACAAGGGGGGCAATCACTTTTTCACACAAGGCCATGTAGATTTGGAGTTTTTTTCTCCCTTAATAACGTAAACCTTCATTTAAAAACTGCATTTTGTGTTCAGTTATGTTATCTTTGACTAATAGTTAACGGTTTTTGATGAGCAGAAACATTTAAGTGTGACAAACATGCAAAAGAATAAGAAATCAGGAAGGGGGCAAATAGTTTTTCACACCACTGTATTACAGCCACAGAAATAACCTGCAGATTAACTCTTAACCAAAGAATAAATAACCGCTGAATTTATCCAGACAACACGCGGTGAGATTCTCTCAGTGTTTACAGAGAACACAAACACTCTTCATCGGGTAGTGCAGCTCTTGTAATAGGGACATTAATAGTATTGTCGAAGCTTGAGCATGTTTTTGAGTTAAAGTGGAGTGACATTGTGAGTGTGTGACACTGACAGTAAGCTGTAATATTAACTCCAGACTTGGTAAACAGATCATTAAGTTCTCTAAAGTCACATCTGACCGCTGCTGGTGCTGCCAGTGATATTTAAAACGGCCAATAAAAAAACTACACTGGGAAATAAATTGTAAACTACCCCAAACACATTTTATAAAATAAAAATTACTGTGAAATCTTGACACGCCTTTCTGGCAGAAAAGGGAGGGGGGATTACGGCGTGCAAAGGGCATTCACACGCCATTCACACTTCAGCCACACGGTAGCGGCTATTTGGCGTGGCTCCCACTGTAAAAGAGCTGCCATCTTTGCAAAACCATCTATAAAGCGTCTGTAATAGCTAGCAACCCCAAGAAATGATCGCAGCTCTGAGACAGTAGAAGGAGGTCGCCAGTCGGCTACCACCTGAATTTTACCTGGGTCAGTGGATACACCCTGGTCAGAGATCACGTGACCCAAGTACTGCACCGCCCGTCTGCAGGTGCTGTTCTACAGTGGAAGAAAACACAATAATATCAAGATACAGCAACAAAGACTGACACTGCTGGTCACCAAATATCCGCTGGATTAACCCTCTGAGGTCCGAGGTGATTTTGGGGCCCTTGAGATGTTTGGACATGCTCTGATATTTGTGATTTTTTCAGCTACTTATAATATATTATTGACCAACCTGTATTTTTCTTGTAATCAGTACAAACTGTTCTACAATAATACATGACCAAAATGAATGTATGTGGTTGCATTTTTTAGGAAAAAAATATTATGCGTGGTTAGTAAGTTTTGTGAAAAAAAGTAGCTGAAATAAGGCCATGAAACTCGTACAGACAATTTGTTCACAAGACATTGTTTCACAAGGGCTGGTGGACTAGTGTTTTTGCTTCAAAATGATGTGAAAATGATCTTGTTTACTTGCTCACAGAAAACAATATAGTGATTAACACTTTTTAAGTCACTTTTTGAGTGTAAAGGGTCTATGCGAGAAGGCGTGATTGCAGTGATTCACACCTGAGAAGACAAAGGCCTGCATACTGATCTGCATAATGAGCCATCAGACAGGTACAGTATGTGACAGAGAGGACAGTTACAAGAAAGAATCTGAGGATAAAATAAGTTTATATAGTTTCAGTGTTTAGATTATTTGAGAATGTATTTGACTATTTGACACACACAAAAATCTTGAGATTCATTTGCGAGTCCAGTTAAACAGTTTATTAGGAACAATCAAAGTTGACTTTTTAGCAGCATTATTGCAGTCACTATAATACTATAAAGTCACAGAAAATATAGCCAACAAGAATATACATGTATATATGTGTATAGAAAACAACAACAGCTCTTTGTAATTACCCAAACAAATGACTTTACCAATACTGTACTACATTTTTCTACAATACACTACAGTTTACTATGATGAATATATTATATTATATATTTATATAATATAGTTATATTTAACTAACATCTATGATATACTGAATGTGCACTTACTTGTGGTTCTCCAGCGAACTCGAAACTGAACGACACTCACGTGACTTTCTTGTGCACGGCGCCGGTGATGCAGCCACAGTCCTAAACAAAAAAGAAAATTGAAACTTGAAGAATGGACACGCATACAATCATTCGCAAACAACAGCTGATGAACAATTTGACCATTTGAAACACGGTCTAAACAATACAAAACACATGTATGTATGTATGTATGTATGTATATGTGTGTGTATATAAACTTTAGACAGATCGTAATCAGATTTTATTGCGGGCTTGTAAGCATGCATATTTCATATTTTAACCAATTTTACTCTTGCTGGCATTTAGTATTTTCCAAATGTACATATAAAATATAGAGCAATGATGGTGAGAATAAAAGACTTACTCGTCAGGAATTACATCCTCCGTTGAGTCCAGACGTTGTTCAAAATAAAGACGTTGCTCGTCTGAGTCTTGCTCTTCCTCTGATGAGAAAGTAAATTCTTCATCGCTGACTAGAGCCATCTGAAGCGCTTCTTCACCCGTGTAGCGTGACATTATTCAAACGCGCAGAAACAGTAAGTAAGTCTATGATGAAGCTTGTTGTTTTATGCCATGGGGGCGTGTAGATGATTACCTGGCTCACCTCAGTTCATTTCCATATGAACAGCGCGCGCACAGGGAGGCGGGAGCACATTAGCTGTACTGAGCCGATACAGGAGAATCTGTACCACTCCTTACTTTCATACGGATTACATAAAAACAGAATATTTGTTTTCACTGTGACTTGCGTCATTTAAAAGTAGACCATTTAAGCTTTCTATAGATATATTTCTCATGTCTGTGTGTGCAGTATTCGGAGTTTCAGTTCATTTTAGTGACGTGTTTCAAAAAGATTTTCGCGGAGACTGAGACGGCTGAAAGCGCACCCGGTTTATTTATTTTATTTTATTAATGCACAAAGTTTTATTTTTAACATGTGTGCATACAAATAAAAGTAGACACTTTACAGATTCGATTAATATATAGATCTTGTCTGTACGATCAAAAATGAAAGTGTAATTTAAGTTCTTATTGGCGTCATCAGGTGAAAACACCTCAAAACGCATATATGCATTCTCGGACCTCAGAGGGTTAATCTCTGAAAGGTACTGGGGGCATTACAGAGGCCAAAAAGCATACGATTCCATTCGAACAATCCAAATGGCGTACAAAAGGCAGTCTTGGAATGATCTTTTTCAGTGACCGGGACCTGGTTATACCCACTGGCCAAATCCATGGTGGAGAACCAACATGCTCCAGTCATAGCATCCAAAGACTCCTCGATACGGGGCAAAGGAAATGCGTCTTTCCCGGTCTTGGCGTTCAACTGACAATAATCAACACACATCCGCAAAGTACTGTCCTTCTTTTGAGCAAGGACTATAGGGGCTACTGCTCTCTCGAGTGACCTGTGCCGCTAACAACTGATTAATATGTTCTTTCACTATCTCATACTCCGATGGAGGGATACGCCTATAGCGTTGCTTGACAGGAACGTCATCCAAGAGCGGGATGTCATGCACTACCAGAGTAGTACAGCCAAGGTCCATCTCATGAACAGAGAAAACAGAACTGTACTTATGAAGAAGGGACCATACTTGCTTCTGGGTTGCTGCAGGCAACAGGGACAAATCCAAGGCCTCTATCTGACTCCAAACTGTAGGAAAAGCAGACTGTGAATTCACAGTCACATTACAGGCTGGAACCTCTGTGATACCAGCAGGCAGGCTAACAACATTAACTGGATGGAGAGTACCTACCATCACACGCGGATACAGAACCGCCTCCGTAGAACTCACGTTAACCACAGGTACATAAACTGTACCTCTCGTCACCTGTACTATGGCAGGAGATGCCAAAAGTCCAGCCGGCAAACCGGAATCTGGTGGCTCAAATAGCACAGTACAGCCAGAGTACTGGTTGGAGCAGGTGGCCGCTACCAGCTTCATAGCGCCAGCTGGAATCTGACAAGTCCTCCTACCTTGAACCGGAAAGCTCTACCCGAAAGCTCATTAGTCGACGAAGCACTAGACTCATGACACTGCTGCAGTGCCTGTATGACAGATACTGAAACCTCTGAAACAGAGGGTAAGTTAAACAAAGCCAGACCATGCTCCCCAAAAAGCTCTTTATAGCACCGACGGATGATGTTCATCCCCAAAACACCAGGTACTTGAGGCTGGCTACCACCGGGAGGGTCCTTAACCACTAGCACTCCACAGTGCGGCATTATCTTACCACACAGCTCTGCATCCAATTTCAAATAACCAATATAAGGAATGGCTAACCCATTAGCAGCCCTAAGCTGCAGCCAATGGCAGGACTGAAGATACTCCTGACCCCACGGCTGGATATTTTCAAGAAAGAAACTCTCAGTAATTGTGGACACCATCGAACCTGTGTCTAGCAAACATGACACTTTAACTCCACCCAAGATTATATCAAGGTGTGGACAGGATGACACCAAGGCTGAAGTACCGCGAAAACTTCTAGAGGCGGCCCATGAGCCAGTAAAATACCCCCCCCCCCCCGAACTGTGGCTCTGCAGCACGGTGGGTGCTAGTTTTCCCGCGCTGGACGAGACTGCCTGTCAGATGTGGTAGGAACATGGGACGAGTAAGACCGAGGGGGAGCACGCACCCCATCACACTCTCTTGCAAAGTGACCAGGCTGTTGACAACGCCTGCACACAAGACCTCCACAAGGAGAACGGCTACGAGGCTAGAAGGCTTTAACCGAGAAATGCTACGAGCGAGCTGCTGCAGCTGCTCTTGCTGACTTTTTAATTGCTCCTGCTGACATCTCAACAACTCCTTTAGCTCAACCATCTCTGCGGGAGGGGCATGGGCCACACTACTAGGTCTATTCTGAATCCCATACTGAAAACCTAAAGCTGATGGAACAGAATGACTGCGACCTCTCGCACCGCTAGGAAGACCCTCCTGTTCCCACCGAATTGCCTCACCTCTAATCTCCAGTAGAGTAGCACGGGGCTGTCTGTGCGCCATCTGCTTCAACTCACGACGCAAAGCACCGTCAAGAACATGCTCCACAAATTGATCCCTCAACAGGACATCAGCATTGGACATAGCGATCGGAGCACACTGTTTTACTCTCCCCATAAGGCTCATTAAGGCTAATGAAAACTCCTGCAAGGTTTCTCCCTCTAGCTGACGCCTAGAAAAGAAGGCCTCCTGCAAAGCTACATATGACTCAGAACACCCATAGAGCTCTTGCAGTATTGAAATAACCTTCTCTGGATCCTCTCTATCGACAGTGGAACGATACTTTATCTCGTCACGAGCTTCCCCCTCTAGATGATTGAACAGGAAAATGCTTGATCTCTAGCAGACAAATGGCGAGTCCTCATACAAGCTTGTACCTCCTCAAGCCATTCATCTAACCCAACACCACATTTCCCCCTAAACATAGGACACCGCCAATCCCGAGGTATGAAAAATTAATCACTCAGTTACAGGAACACCAGGAAGTGAAGAGACATTACCAGTTGGAGGATGGGATTGCGAAGTGGAAGGCACCACATTGGCTTCTGGAGTGGCAGTAGCTCGTTCCTGACGGAGCTGTTCATTGTCAGCTCTCAACTGGGCAACCAAAGTCCTCAGCTCCTGCAATTCGTCTTCCATGACGAAATCGAATTTCCAATTGAAATTTAAGGCTCTAACACACCACTCACAAAAGAGAAAAATCTCACCCCACTAATTAGAGATCCCCTGCAGAACACTGCTGCTTTGCCTTACACTAGAATACGCTTTAAAGGAAAACAAGAAACTTACCAAATACAGCACGAGAGAGAAAAAAAACAAATATGAGCGAACCACGCCCTCGCTTAAAACAGCGATCCTGCCGATTACGCCAGATTGTGGCGAGCGGTAGGGGGGCGCTGGCTCACTTGAGCTCCGCCGCTCCACTACTGTTAACAAATGTAGCCAATTACGCCACCTTGGGAATTACACCGAAGGAAATAAAAAAACACACTAATTATTAAATTAACTGAGGCACCCAGGTACGTTCACCGAGGATGCAAGAGGCGTGGATTTCGTACATAAATGTTTATTCTCACAAAAATACACAATGTCACAGTTCAACAATTGGGTATAACAATAATAAATAATTTTAATTTGACATCAGGAATATTCAATGCTAAGAATTCTTCCTGTTGGTGACGTAGCTTCCTGTTTTTGTATCGTTGCCACGAAAGTTTCGCATTTGTATCAGCGTTTAAATTACATAGCTTTTTACAATAATAATATTAATAGCAACTAGCTTTTACATCTCCATACTATTCGGCTTCGCCTTTTTTCCTACAATTTTTGGAGAACGCGCGAGTTTCCTCGTCTAAGAACAACAAAAGGAATTCATCTCCAAACAACTAAAACTTCGACACAGAGGTACGTTATCATGTCTACCGTTCAGCTTGTTCAGTGTGTGGAGTGCAGGATGTTTAGACATTCTTCCTCCGTCATTAGCGATAATTTTACTTGTGATAGGTGTGTGTTAGTGAGCACTCTGACGGTGTCATGCACACTCAATCTGCGCCCGGCACTAGGACCCGGAAGTAAGGCGGGCGCCAAACCAGGAAGTATAAAAGAGGTAAACAAACGTTGGCTTACCGCTCAGTCATTGAGTTCGGCCCATGTCGGTTCAGGTTGACGTTCATCAAACCGTGAGTACTCACTATCCTTTGGTTGTTGCTTCCTATCGTTGTGTGTGTATTTTAGGACGCGGGTTAAATTTGTGTTTTTCCCTTGCTCCGTTTTCGGGAGAGTCCTTAGAATAAATCGCGTGGTTATCCTGCCTGCTCGCTGTTACTCCGCGTTTGGGTTTACCATCCACGCTACATTGGGCTAACCGCTAAGCTACGTCTTCTGGTCACCGAGGTTAGTTCATGACAGAATGACTGAGCCACTGACGGTGAACCCAGCGGATCACGTGCGCCTCTGCGGCGTGGTGGATCGGCATACCGTGCTGGTTAATAGACTAACCGAGGAGGTCGCTACTCTTCGCCGGAGCGTCCAAGACATGCGCCGCGAGGTTGCGGATCTCAGGCGGGAGAACGCGGATCTTCGGGCGGCTGTTGCTAGCGCGGCTAACCGGCCTCCTGTCGTGGCGGCCGCGGCACCGCATCCCCCTTCCCCCCCCTCTTCTGACATCCTTATATCATTACCAGAGAAATGGAATGGCACGGACGGGAGGTGCAGTGTGTTTTTGACGGCGCTCGACCTGGTGTTTGAGTTCAATCCCATCAAGTACTCCACCGATCGGATACGCATTGCTCTCCTCGTTTCGTTGCTCACAGGGCAGGCAGCTGAGTGGGCCACAGCAGTTCTCCAAGCAGACACAGACACCGCCCACTCATACAATGAGTTTACACATCAACTCCGGCTCACTTTTGAACACCCTGCGGGCGAGGTGGAGACCAACACCAAACTTTACCACCTGCGGCAGGGAGGGTCGTCTGTAAGTTGCTACACCGCCGAGTTCCGCACTCTCGCCGTTCAGACCACCTGGGGCGACGCAGCGCTCCGGACCTCCTACTATGAGGGACTGACTTCGGAGATTAAGGATGAACTAACCGGGCGAGAGCTTCCTGCCACGCTGGAGGGAGTGATCCAACTCGCCCTTCGGATCGACCAACGCCTCCTCTCTCGTCCGAAGCCAGCCCCTAGGACCCTGCCGCCAACACCCACTTTCACACCCACCACTTCACGCCCACCGAAGTCAGCGACCTACACTACCCAGGGACATGTTGGTTCTCCACGCACTGCCGTGGTTTACACCGGAGCCGGGGAACCCATGCAATTAGGGCGCGCATCCCTGACCGCAGAAGAACGAGAACGACGCTTTAAAAAAGGTCTTTGTGCTTATTGTGGGTCGGCAGAGCACCACAGAGCCATCTGCCCACGTCGCCAGGGAGACGCCCAGGCCCGGTGAGCGTTGGGAGCAGCTCACCGGGCCATCTCCACCTCTCTGCTACCACACCTAGCGTCTCTCGTCTCACGGTCCAGGTACACCTCCAGGTTGGCCACAAACGGGTCAGAAGTACCGCATTCATCGACTCCGGGGCTGCAGGTAACTTCATTGACTCATCTTATGCCAAAAGTCTGGAGGTGGAATTTGAAGCGTTATCCCAGCCTGTTAAAATTACATCAGTCGATGGTCGGCCTCTCTCCTCCAGCCCCATTACCACCCAGACTCAACCCATCACCCTCATCATTGGTCAGCATCACGAATCAATCCAGTTTCACCTCACCTCCGTCTCATCACCACCTATCATACTTGGACACCCGTGGCTTCTCCAGCACGATCCGCTTATTTCCTGGAACCAAAACAGGATCTTACAGTGGGGCCCGACCTGTTCAGAACTCTGCCTACGGGCTTCGGCTGGGACGTGCTCTAGGGAGTCCGAGGACCCCGACGTCGACACCAACGCCATTCCCGCCGCCTATCAGGACCTGGCTGAAGCATTTTGTAAGCGACGGGCGACTCACCTACCGCCTCACCGCCCCTACGACCTGGCGATTGACCTTCAGCCGGGTTCCACTCCTCCCCGCGGCCATCTCTACTCCCTCTCCACCTCCGAGACTCAGGCGATGGAGGAATATGTATCTTCGGTCCTACGTAATGGCACCATCCGACCATCCTCATCGCCTGCCGCCGCGGGGTTCTTCTTCGTGAAGAAAAAAGGCGGTGACCTACGCCCATGTGTCGACTATCGGGGGCTCAACAACATAACCATTAAGAACCGACATCCGTTGCCGCTTACCAACTCTGCCCTGGACGCCCTCTCTGGTGCCACCATTTTCACTAAGTTGGACCTCCGGAGTGCCTACAACTTGGTGCGTATCAGAGAGGGCGATGAGTGGAAGACGGCCTTCATCACCCCCACAGGACACTACGAAAGCCTGGTAATACCTTTTGGACTTTGCAACGCACCAGCAGCTTTCCAACAGTTCATTAATGATGTCTTCAGAGATATGCTCGGCAGATGGGTATTCGTCTATCTAGACGACACACTTATCTACTCACACAGCCTCACCGAACACATTCAACACGTC
This sequence comes from Channallabes apus, assembly GCA_030522415.1. Taxonomy (NCBI): domain Eukaryota; kingdom Metazoa; phylum Chordata; class Actinopteri; order Siluriformes; family Clariidae; genus Channallabes; species Channallabes apus. Next base: position 15,179,595 of record CM060116.1, read on the forward strand.
AGAGCGGTATTAAAGAGATTAGTCGCCCACCAACTGTACTGTAAGTTGGAAAAGTGTGCTTTCCACGAGCACTCCACCACGTTCCTGGGTTTTGTTATCTCGCCCCAGGGTGTGGCCATGGACCCGCAGAAGCTAGAGGCTGTGCGTCATTGGCCCCTACCCAAGACCCTCAAGCAGCTTCAACGGTTTCTCGGGTTTGCGAACTTCTACCGTCGCTTTATCCGGGGCTACAGTACAGTTGCGGCCCCCTTAACCGCTCTGACCCGACTCTCGCCCCATCACTTCCAGCTCAACCCTACGGCCATATCCGCTTTCCATGAACTCTGCCACCGATTCACCACCGCCCCCATTCTCCTTCATCCGGATGCAGATCAACCGTTCGTTGTGGAGGTGGACGCCTCGGATGTGGGCGCCGGGGCGGTCCTCTCACAACGAGGTCCAGATCAGAAGCTGCACCCATGCAGTTTCTTTTCCAAAAAATTTGATTCCACTCAGCAGCGATACGGGGTAGGGGACCGCGAGCTGCTGGCCATAAAGTGGGCATTGGAAGAATGGCGACACTGGCTCCAGGGCGCCAGAGAACCATTCCTCATCTGGACCGATCATCAGAACCTCATCACCATCCGCAACATTAAGCAGCTGAACCCTCGACAGGCGCGGTGGGCATTGTTCTTCGAGCAATATAATTTCCATCTGTCCTACCGCCCGGGGTCCAAGAACATCAAAGCTGACGCCCTCTCACGACAACATGAAGAGGACAGCCCCCGGGCGGACCCCGCGCCTGTCCTGCCATCATCAAAGATCATCGCCCCACTCCGTTGGGAACTGGAGACCAGGGTTCGCCAGGCACAGACTGCGGAGGACGAACCGGCAGGTGTGCCGCCTGGACGACTCTATGTTCCAGAGACCCTTCGAACGGAGGTCATCCAGTGGGGTCACTCAACTCCCATCTCCGGACATCCAGGCACCCAACGCACCCTCCAGTTCATCCGCCGTGCCTTCTGGTGGCCTTCCATGGCCAAGGACGTCAATGAGTTCGTTCAGGCGTGTCCAGTGTGCGCCTGGGCCAAGGACACAAACCAACCAACACCCGGGGAACTCCACCCGCTCCCAGTTCCCCGAAGACCCTGGACGCACATTGCCGTTGATTTCATCACGGGCCTGCCGGCTTCAGAAGATAAGGACACCATTTTAACCATTGTGGATCGTTTCTCCAAAGCTGTGCACCTGGTGGCCCTTTCCGGACTCCCGTCAGCTAAACAGACAGCCGAGCTGATATTAGAGCACGTAGTCCGACTGCATGGGTTCCCCAAGGACATCGTCTCGGACAGGGGGCCCCAGTTCACTGCCCGGTTCTGGAAAGCCTTCTGCCGTCTGATCAACTCCACTTGTAGTCTCTCATCTGGCTACCACCCTCAGACCAATGGTCAGACGGAGCGGACCAACCAACAACTGGAGCGCTACTTGAGGTGTTTCGTGGCAGATCGTCAGCGCTCCTGGGCCCGCCACCTCACTTGGGCGGAGCTTTCCCACAACCTTCACGTCTCCACCGCCACCAAGCTAAGCCCATTTGAGGTGTGCCATGGTTTCCAACCTCCGATGTTCGAACACCAAGAACCGGAGGTTGATGTACCCTCGGCCCAACAGTTGGTCCGCAGGTGTCGACGGATATGGCGCCTCGCCAACGCAGCCATCCAACGAGCTAACACCCGCTACGCCATCCAACATCGCCGTCGACACCCACCGGGACGATTGTACCACGTAGGTGACAAAGTCTGGCTGTCTACAAGAAACCTGCACCTCCGCACAGAATCCAGAAAACTCTCCCCCAGATTCGTCGGACCATATCGCATCACTCATTGCATCAACCCTGTCACCTACCGGCTCCAGCTGCCTGCGGCACTCCGGATCCATCCAGTATTCCATATCTCTCAACTCAAACCATTCATCACATCACCCATGATTCCACCCACCCCCCCAGCTCCTCCTCCCCGGACCATCGACGGCGGTCTCGCCTACACCGTACGCCGAATCCTCGACTCGCGCCCTCGGGGCAGAGGTACACAGTACCTTGTTGACTGGGAGGGCTACGGCCCCGAGGAGCGGTCTTGGATCCCGGCCCGGTTCATTCTCGACCCCGAACTGATTCGAGACTACCGTCGCCGGGTATCCTCCACCCCAGGACCGTCAGGAGCCAGTCCTGGACAGGGGGGTACTGTCATGCACACTCAATCTGCGCCCGGCACTAGGACCCGGAAGTAAGGCGGGCGCCAAACCAGGAAGTATAAAAGAGGTAAACAAACGTTGGCTTACCGCTCAGTCATTGAGTTCGGCCCATGTCGGTTCAGGTTGACGTTCATCAAACCGTGAGTACTCACTATCCTTTGGTTGTTGCTTCCTATCGTTGTGTGTGTATTTTAGGACGCGGGTTAAATTTGTGTTTTTCCCTTGCTCCGTTTTCGGGAGAGTCCTTAGAATAAATCGCGTGGTTATCCTGCCTGCTCGCTGTTACTCCGCGTTTGGGTTTACCATCCACGCTACATTGGGCTAACCGCTAAGCTACGTCTTCTGGTCACCGAGGTTAGTTCATGACAGACGGAGAAGATATCAGCATTAGAGGAGCGCATCCAGACTTTAGAGAGTGTGAGAGCAGCGTTAGAGCCCTCACAGCGGGGCGAGTGGGTGACGACTCGGCGGCATACTCACTCAGCCAAAGCTAACGCTAAGGCTAGCTCACCGGAACACACCTCCTCTGCACTTCACGTGTCCAACAGGTTTGCTCTCCTCAGTGATACACCCACTGAGAAACCTGAAAGAGCTCTGGTTATAGGAGACTCTATACTGAGGCACGTGAAATTAGCTAGACCTTTAGGAGCGCCAGCGGCAGTGGTTCTCTATACTTAGAAGATGGTTCTGGCCTCGACTGGTGTGGTCAGCTGTTTCTCTGAGGACTTGACAATTCGATAGTTCAGGACTGGAACTTTCTACAAGTCTATCTGAGTCTCGAATAACTACTGGACTCCATTTTACATCAAGTATTATAACATCAATTAACATCAACTATTATAGCTGAACCTAACACTTAACACTGTATAAATGCAGATCATTTCCTGCTATCTGTTTCACCCAGATGAGGATGGGTTCCCTGTCGAGTCTGGTTCCTCTCAAGGTTTCTTCCTATTACCGTCTCAGGGAGTTTTTCCTTGCCATTGTCGCCCTCGGGCTTGCTCGCCAGGGAATATCTGAACATTTTGATTCATACATATTCACATTCCATACAAACTTAAATAATTCTTTTGATTGTGTAAAGCTGTTTTGAGACAATGTCAATTGTTAAAAGCGCTATACAAATAAAACTGAATTGAATTGAATTGAATGGTTAGGTGTATCCCGGGAGCCAGAGGACCGGACATAGCAGGTAATCTTAGGGCTCTAGGACAGCACAGGTTCTCTAAGATAGTGGTACATGTTGGAGCTAATGATATACGCCTTCGTCAGTCAGAGGTTAGTAAGAGTAACTTTACAGAGGTGTTTAAATTAGCAAAGGCGATGTCCGATGAAGTAATATGCTCTGGTCCCATCCCAATGAGACGTGGCGACATAGCTTACAGCAGGTTATGGTTGCTGAACCGCTGGATGTCCAGGTGGTGCTCCGAAAATAATGTGGGCTACATAGACAATTGGAAGACCTTTGAGGGCAAAGCTGGCCTGTTAGGGCGGGACGGTGTCCATCCCACTTGGGAAGGTGCTGCTCTCATTTCCTGTAGTATAGCTCATAGTCTCAGTAGAGGTCTAGTTAATCGGTGACAATCCAGAGCCCAGGCCAGGGAGCAGACAGACAGGCTAAACCAACTGTCTGCTAGCTGCATAGAGTCGTCACTCAGGGTTCACCATATTGAGACTGTGTCTGTTCCCCGATCTAAGCAAAAATGTAGAAAGACTCAGAAAGTCTGTTTCAATAATCTAATTAACATAAAGACCACAAACTCGGATCACACTGAATGCGCAGCCAGCACCTCTGATCTGAAGCTAGGACTGTTAAATATTAGATCTCTCGCATCAAAAGTGGTTATTGTTAATGAAATTATCACAGATCAGGCGTTTGATATACTCTGTTTAACTGAAACCTGGATTAAACAGGATGAGTATGTAGCTCTAAATGAAGCTAGTCCTCCTGGGTACAGCTACATACAGTACACCAGCCTCGGCTAACTGGTAGAGGAGGAGGCGTCGCAGTTATTCATAATGATAATCTGTCTATCATACAAAAACACGGACACAAATTTAACTCATTTGAAATTCTGTATAGTAACATAAGTATTTAAGTATATTAAGTCAGCTCAGTCGATTCCACTAATTATAATTTACAGACCTCCAGGGCCATATTCTGAATTTCTTAGTGAATTTGCAGATTTCATCTCAAATCTAGTCGTTTCTGTAGACAAAGCGTTAATTGCCGGAGATTTTAACATTCATTTTGAGAATACAGAAGACCCTCTGAGAACAGCATTTATGTCCATACTGGACTCCGTAGGCGTAAAATTTTCTTTAAATTAGCAGTTATAAAACCTATAATTAAGAAACCTGACCTCGACCCCTGTCAGCTGTGCAATTACAGGCCAATATCAAACCTCCCCTTTATCGCTAAGATTTTGGAAAAGATGGTACCGGAGCAGCTATGCTCATATCTACATAGAAATAGCATACATGTCATTGTATGAGGATTTAGGCCTCATCACAGCACAGAAACAGCACTCGTTAAAGTAGTTGGCCTCTGATCAGGGTTGTGTAACTATGCTTGTATTACTCGACCTCAGTGCAGCTTTTGACACCATTGATCATGCTATTCTTCTTCACAGATTAGAAAATGTAGTAGTAATTAAGGGTACAGCCCTCTCCTGGCTCAGATCCTATTTGACCGATCGTTATCAGTATGTAGACTTAAATGGTGATTATTCTGCATGTTCTCTAGTGGAGTTTGGCATTCCGCAGGGTTCAGTTTTAGGCCCACTGCTTTTTTCCCTTTACATGCTTCCTCTGGGCAACATAATCCGTAAGCATGGTATTAGTTTTGATTGTTATGCTGACGACACAAAGTTATATGTCTCAGCAAAACCTGATGAGAAAAACCATCTTACTAAAGTTGAGCAATGTGTGCAGGACATAAGAAATTGGATGCTAATTAACTTCCTTCTGCTTAATCCGGATAAGACAGAAGTTCTAGTCATAGGACCGCATACAGCTAGGAGTAAAATCTTAGATCACACTGTAACTAAGATGGCCTTTCTGTTCCATCAAGTGCAACAGTAAAAGACCTCGGCGTGATTATAGATTCCAGCCTTTCATTTGAAGCTCATGTAGAGAATATCACCAGGATAGCATTCTTTCACCTCAGAAATATTGCCAAGATAAGAAATATATTGTCGCTAAACGATGCAGAAAAACTAGTTCATGCTTTTATCACTTCTTGGTTGGACTATTGTAATGCCTTACTGTCTGGTTGTTCTGTTAGGTGCATAAACAAGCTTCAGCTACAGTAGTCCAGAATGCAGCAGCGAGAGTCCTCACTAGAACCAGAAGATATGAGCACATCACCCCTATCACCCCCTAATAGTCTTCCAAATAGTGTTCGGGACTCAGACACAGTCTCAGTGTTTAAGTCTAGGCTAAAAACCTATTTATTTAGCCAAGCATTTTTATAAATAGATTTGTCTTAGGTAAAGGAGCAGATATGGGGGACTCATGGACGTAGAGTATTATGGTGAACTGGTATGTTTAGATGCTGTATTCCTCACTCTCATTTTATCACTCAGGTTTGTTGACGGTGAGGTGATTGTTTGCTTTAAATCTCAGGGAGCCCTCATGTTTGTGTTTCATTCTGGCTCTCCCTTTTAGTTATGCTGTCATAGTTAGTCCTGCCGGAGTCCCTGCTTGCACTCTACAGTAAATATACATTCACATTATACATTATGTGACTGTGACCATACCTAATTGCCATCTCTCCTCTTCTTCTCTTCCTCCCCCTCTTTCTCTTTCCTCTCTTCCCCTTTCACTCTTTCTCTCTCTCTGTCGAGCTACACATGTCATTCCTGAGCTGCCAGTGATCCAGACTCCCTCTACCCTCCGGACCTGTCTGATCCATCCTGGTGCCCCGTTTCTGGTTGGAGTTCTCATCGCATGGATGTCTCTTTGGGATGCGTCTGTTGTCTGGGGATGATTCTCTCTACTTAGAAGATGGTTCTGGCCCTCAACTGGTGTTGTCAGCTGTTTCTCTGAGGACTTGACAATTCAATAGTTCAGGACTGGAACTTTCTACAAGTCTATCTGAGTCTCCAATAAATACCTGGACTCCATTTTAACATAAATTAAGATCAACTATTATAGCTGAACTGCCTGCCACCTAACACACTGTATAAATGCAGATCATTTCCTGCTATCTGTTCACCCAAATGAGGATGGGTTCCCTGTTGAGTCTGGTTCCTCTCAAGGTTTCTTCCTATTACCATCTCAGGGAGTTTTTCCTTGCCACTGTCGCTCTCGGCTTGCTCATCAGGGACTATCTGACCATTTTGATTCATACACATTCACATTCCATACAAACTCAAATAATTCTTTTGATTCTGTAAAGCTGTTTTGAGACAATGTCAATTGTTAAAAGCGCTATACAAATAAAATTGAATTGAATTGAATAAAAATTAAAAAATATACCATCCTTTTAGAGCTGGAGCTAACCAGTGGGTGGCAGACTATGAAAGACAGGGAGGGGATGAATATCCCAGCCAGAGTCACCCCAGACACACGTGAATCACATGCACGCACTATTCACTGTGACAATCGACACAGAAGTGACCAACACACACACGAAGAAGGAATCCAACCCCAACACGTCACACTGCCACCACCTTCAGCTCACAGCTCTACGAAATAGAGACATATTAAAATAAAAGGAGAGAAAGATGAAAAAGAGACAGATGAATTACAATTTAAAAACAAATTCTAAGACAGACTGCATACACAGCAGCAACGCACCCCGCCAATAAAGCATCAGCCATGCAACACAACAGTGAAGCAATTATATTGCAACCATTTGTCCAATGATGGTAAAGCAAACAAAAATGAAACAAAAAGAAAATCAATAATCATACAAAGCAAAGCATTCAGGCATGCAAAGCAGCATTCAAGGCGAAGCAAAGCATGCGTTCAGGCATGCAAAGTTCAAGCAAGGCGAAACAAAACAGCAGCGTTCATGCATTTATCCACAGCACCCACTTCGAAATACAGCTCCTAATTAAAATGAAACAAACTGAACATGTACATACAGTACTATGGAGAACAATAAAATGTACTAATAAAACGTACTAGATGCTGAATGAACAACCCCTAACTCTCCCAGTACAACCAGGAAGTACAGGGAACGAGCCACTTACCGACTCCAGTCGGGCAATGTTAAAGAACCCAACCGTCTAGGGGAAAACTGAAACAAAGACCGGAAAGTTGGGCGTGCAGCAAAAGGCATGTGCTCTACACAACGGAGAGTCGATAGGAAGAGATTTCACTACAGGAGAGTCAGGAGAAACCTACAATTCCAATTAAATAACCATTTCCAAAAATATAGATGGGGAAGAGTATTCATACCTGGCACGGAAGCGGAAGTCAGACACGCAGCGAAACAACATGCACGCTACGCACAGGAGAGTCCACAGAAAATGACTGTAGAAAAAGCCAAAATGAGTCTACAAGCCGGTTAAAATAAGTGCCTCCGTCCATAAACATGGGAGAGAGATCGCAAGACGCATTCATACGCACCATAAAACAGCGCACGCACTCTACAAACAAAGCAGAGCTAAGGAAAACATTTTCTGTAAGTACCACTGCCCATCAACATACAGTAGCTAAACGATTTCGAGGAGCATTCTTACCTGTGGCAAGACCGGAAGTCAGGTACACGACTGAAAGGAGGCGGGCGCGCTACATGAACGGCTGTCCCGCTACCTTTATAACAGCTCACAGGCAAGCAGATTGGCTAGCGTCTGGAGTAAGCACAAACACAAACCAGATGACCCGGAAGTCCCCCAACTAAGAGTGTGGCAGTATATAACAGTACAGACTGTCATAAATAAGGCACCCACATGAATATAACCGACATGATGAGACCACAGCTCATCCTGCTACATTATTGTTGAATCATGCCCACTGACCTCAACTGAGGCAAGTGAGGCCTGCAGCTCTTTTTACTGTAGATGTTATTCTGGGTTCTTTTATGAGCTCCTGGATGAGTCGTTGTTGTGTTCTTGGAGTAATTTTGGTAGGCTAGGCACTCATGGGACGGTTCTTCACTGTTCCAAGTTTTCTCCATTTGTGGATAATGGCTGTCACCATGGGTCACTTCGTGACTTTTTCCAGACAGATACAGTACATGTCAATTCCTATGTTCCTGAATTTCTTTACGTTGCAATGTGATGTGTTTTTGCTTTTTGAGATCTTTTAGCATGCTTCACTTTGTTAGACAGATTCTATTTAAGTGATTTTTTGATTCAACAGGTCTGGCAGTAATCAGGCCTGATTTGTGGCAAGTGAAATGTCACTCAGCTTTCCAAAACAATTTATTAATCACTGTACATTTTCATGATTTTGCGGACCAGGCCGTTTTGTATTTTCTCAGGTTATCTTTGTGTTGTATTAAAATTTGTTTCACATACTGTACAGGTATTCAGTGCATCATATGCTCATATTTTTTATGACATGACCAATCTTTCTTAAACATATGTTTTTTAACCAAAAAAAAGTTTTTTGTTTTGTTTTAAATAACTAGGCTTGGGTGCAGAATTGGCTGCAGTGTTTGACTCCTAGAGTGTTGACTCAGCAAAGACACCTTTCTCCAAACTGTGCTGAGTCTTTGTAAACTGATGTAAAGACATATATTTCTGTGTCTGAAGGAGAAAATGATAAAGCTCCTGCCTTTCCCCTGAGACTTTACTGTCCTTGATGATCATCTTGTTTGACCATGGTGACCATGCTTTCTTCTCCTAAAAGTTCAGGTCCTCATCCAGTTGATTTGTTTTGTCTACCACAAGTGTGCAACTGTGACTCAAATAGGCTAGAAGAGACCTGCTTCCTCCCTCAAGCTTTCTATCTGCATGCATGGTGGACCCCATGCTTAAATGTCACTGGCAGCAAGAAAGCCATTGCTCCACCTGGAAGGAATACCTGAACCGACATTAGGCAGAATGAGTATGGAAAGAGTAGTGTAAGCCTGTATGGAACTATAAAGAAATAAGATAGCCTAATAACGCCTTGGCTGAAGCACATTCATTCATTATGTGAGCAGACTACATGCTTGACTGGATAGGGGTTAGGGGAACGTGAGGCTTCTATTTATAAACCTGAAAAGATATGCATTTCCAAAATCAAGACGTTGTTATGAATTGCCGTGGAGTCGAGAGGCACAGTGCCAAAAGTGGAAGATACAGAAAATTAAAGTGTTCTTTAGCTGAACTTTCACAAATGTAAAACCAGATTCTAAGTCACTAAATCTTCCCTTGTAAAAGACCGCCATGCCAGGCACAGATATATATCTAGCTTTCAAATTATTCTTCAATTTCCAAGATCACACAAGTACAGTCTGTAAAAAGTGGGGAGAAATGAGGGCCTTGGTAGAAGAGTTTGTGTTCATAAATTAAAAGGATATCTTGTCAAGGGAAAGAACCAAATAACATGGCAATTTACAATTGTATGCATCCACCCTTTCTATTCCTTTACTTTTCTTCTCTCTCTCGCACCTAAACAGTATACGAAGACTAAGCAAGGTGAGAATGTGGCATCTTGAATCCATGCAAGGTAACTGCAAGAAGTGTGTTTGTGTGTGTGTGTGTGTGTGTGTGTGTGGAATGAGTGAGTGACAGTCCTAAGCGGAGAACCATGTAAACTGGTATACCCGCAGCATCTTCAAAGAGCCTGTTCTCCCTGTAATCACTCATAATGTCTTTGATGTTGGGGAGGGCGAGAGAAAATAATTACATGTTTCTCTCTGCCCTTTTTTTGATGAATAAAAGGTGAAACTGCATTGGAATATGACAGTAATAAGTGGAAAGCATGTATTCACTGATGGGGAGGTGTTGAGTTTGATACTGAGAAAGCATAAGGGCATGAGTGAAAAGCATAACAAACCCTATTGAGGGTGTGAAAGCTTAAATAATATGTTTAACAACTAATACTGGGAAGAGAACAAAAGTACCAATCTGTACAATCTTAGTCCCTCGGGTGGTACCATCAAGGGTGTCTTTTGGATCTTGAGTATATACAGTATACGTTTTTTGGTCAATTTTGAAAAACGAAGGGGATTTATTATATAATTGCATTCCCCATATTAACAAAAACAGAACTAATTTCAGCATAATTTATGCAGATATAGTATCTACAGTATATAACTACAGACATTTTTCCAAAATATTATGAAATATTAAATGTAATCTAAAAGCCTGTTCCCTTTCAAAGGCTACCCTCGGTGCTGCATGAAAACGCTATGGGAACATCTTTTCGTGTTGCCAGTTGTGAAGCATGTGTGTATCAAAAATGCCAAATTTTGGCTTATTTAACCTCGGTCAGGTGACGTCATCTGATGAGACGCACCTGCAGGTAATAAATAGGAGTAAACCGGAAACATTCCTTAGATCTGAAATGCTCTCATGTGCAGAAGGCCCAAAGGTGTGACCGTGGATACAGCTGCCATGAGAGCTAAGATCTCTGAAAGTGATGAACAGTCACTTTCTGGTCTAGCTTGATTTCCTTGAAGGTGTTGAGAATGGATTCGACACGAGCGGGAGACAGCTGTGCCCGCATTACGATCAAATCCCATGTGACACCCAAACATGTCCTCTGAAACAGGAAAGAGCACACTTTTCGTGCCATTGGGTCTCAATCCTAAGAAACAAGTTGAGCTAGGACAACATCCTGATGTCGAAGCGCTAGCTACTGAGACTGGGCCAGCCAGTCATCTATGTAATTCAAATACAGATGCCCTGGAGTCGTAAGAGCCAGAAGTACATCTATGCATTTTATACAGTATATGTGTGGGTGAGAGAGCTAGACCAAATGGAAGGACCCAATTCTGGTAAGCTTCGCCCCCGAAAGCGAACCTCAGCAACCTCCTGTGTTGTGGCAATATTTCTATATGAAAGTAAGCGTCTTTCAATCGATTGTCAAAAATCAATTGCCTGGTAAGATTTGAGAGCAATCACTTTGACAGTCAACATTTTGAAGCTGTATTTATTCATTTTAGATAGGGGTAAAGCCTGCAAAATCTAAAAAGTGGACGCAGCTCCCCGTTCCTCTTGGGAACCAAGAAATACAGACTGTAGTAGCCTGACTCACTGTCTGGTAGGGGAACATGTTCCATGGCCCCATTCCCAGAAACTTCTGTCAGCAGATGCGCACTTTCCGATTTCATGGAAGTGGAGACCACGCCATTGAAACGCGGAGGGTGATGTGAGAACTGAATCCTGTAGTTTCTCTCTACAGCGCTTAGTACCCAAGGATATATACTTGGCAGTAGCTTCCACGCTGCCAGTTTCTCAGAAAGGGCAAAAGTCTTGGCGGCTTGGTTAAACAGGGAGGTTGTTAGATGTTCGGCATCCTGAAGCATGGCAGGAAAGAAACGCCATACACTTTATTGGAGACTGGTGTTGCCCGAAACACCAGTTGTGGCGGAGCAAAACACCGACCTCCTGGGGGTGTCAAGGAGAACACTTAATTCTTGAAAGGAATTCTGCATGCCTCTCCCCATTGGGGGGCCACCCCCATGGTCCTGGGCACATGAACCTCAGGGCTTCTTTGTAAAGAAGACTATATGCCAGTCTGACCTCTTTTGAGGTGGATTGTGAGGCGCGTTGCACCCCAATCTTTATGACAACAACACTCTCCTTGTGTTTCACGCCTCGCAAGAGTCAGACCTGGTTGAAACTGGGTGGCCGACAGACCTGACTCTTGAGCACGGCGGGGAAGGAATTTCCCGAAGGCTTGTTCATATAACTTCACCTCATGAACCTAGTGGCGACCGAGTTAACGATATCGCCAAACAGGCCGGAAGATAGGGGCATCAAGGAGAAATGTCACGATCCTTGTCCTTGATGTGGCTGCGATTCAGCCACAAGTGCCTCCACGCTAAAACCATTGCAGCCATAAAACGGCCGATAACACGAGCCGTCTGCTTGTTGCATGCAGAGACAAGTCTGTGGCCCGGCGTAATTCCAATACACCCTATCTGAAGAGCCCCGCCAGTGCTCAAGTCTCTCATCAGGCCAGCCTGATAGGCCTGCAAAACCGACATGGTGTGCAAAGGAGCACCAACCTGACCTGCTGCCTGAAAACCTTTTCCCTCCAGGGAAGATGAAAGTCTACACAGCTTGAAAGAAAGTATTAGCTTTTCAGGAAGGATGATGACCCAGGAAAGAGATAGCCTGGAAGCGTCTCTTCTATCTGGGCGTCATCATATAACTCCGCACTTCCACATCAACTATATTTAAACAAATAAATAAGTTGATGGCAGGAAAACACGGGATTAATACAGCTTACTCCATGAAAGGGTTAACTTATATGGAGATAGCTGAGAGAGCGTCGTTGAGGCTCCGCCCCCCCCGGCCACCCGACAGGAACTGCCGTGTAATGTGCCAACTGCCAAGTGCTTGGAGGCTGTTTATCCTTGCCCATTCACAAGAAACGCAGAGCGCACTTGAGAGTGGACAGAGGGATTTCCCGATCCAACGAGGAAGTGAGAGATACAGTAGGAGGTTTTAACTCTGTCTCTCACAGCTCTGCCGTATCCATTTTAAGCACCAGGAATGCACTGCGTCCCAAAGCTTCTCAAGGAATGCGGGGCGCGCGCGAGCACTTTAATCGAAGCAGTAAAGTGTAGAGATTGCCCTCCGATATGGATTATCACATGGAGGGATATCTCGTTTAAAACTCTGCGATATCGGTGAGTTAAACACTTCTTATTTTGCTGGTTTAAACACAGACACGCTCAACACAACTAGGTGAAGATAAAGAATCTGAGGAATGTTTCCGGTTCACCCCTATTTATAACCTGCAGGTGCGTCTCATCAGATGACGTCACCCGACCGAGGTTATATAAGCCAAAATTTGGCTTGTTTGATACACACATGCTTCACAACCGGCAACATGAAAAGATGTTCCCATAGCGTTTTCACGCAGCATCGAGTGTAGCTTTTGAAAGGGAACAACAATAATAATTGTTTGCAAGTGGACATTATATGTTGAGATGGAATACACTTTATCAAACCATTAGTTATGTTCAGAACAAAATGGCCCCTGTAAATTCCATCAAAATTGTCCTTTTTTTTTTTAACTTGATGTTCTTGTCTCAGTGAAATATAAATAAATAAAGGTTTTCAAACATTTTAAATGCATGAGGACATTCAAGTCAAACAGGTGTGTGCAGATCCCACTGAAGTTATCTGTCATGTTTTTTTTTTTTTCCCCAAGGATCAGGCGTTACACATTGAATGATCACTGCAGTGACCGTGAATGTAAAGTTGTAAATATGCAAAACAACAAAAAGGTATAGCATTTAATAGAAAAGTAGAACATAGTAGAAAATAATCAGTTGATGTGCAAACAGTATATCCGAAGCAAAATATACTGTATAATCCAAAGCCTTAGTGCAGACCACAGCCAAAGACGCATGGAACCAAACCATACAACAGGCTTGGCAATATTCAGATAAAGGTATTCTGAGAAATTACTTTCCAAAGTCTATGGGGCCAGAGTGTGCTAATATAACGTAGGTGCAATTGGAAACAGGTGTGTGTGATCAGAACTCAGGGACCCTGAAGTGTTTTGCTGGGTCTTGGTAGTTCATGGCAGACATGTTTAAAGGTCATAGTGTGCGAAGGGAATTTGAATTTGTGGCAGAAGATAGCATGTGGTAGTAGCTGTCACCCTCCTGCTGACTTTTATCATACTTGTGAACCTGCATTTCTTGGCATTGATAAGCATGCAAAGAGATTTTGCATTTACTTCATACAGTGGTAGCTCAGTGGAAAAATATTTCGGACTACTGTTTGGAAGGTTGTGTTTACAAACACCAGCACCACCAAGATGCCACTGCTGGGCATTTTGAGCATGCTACTGAATCCGTAACTGCTCAACTGTATAATAAATGTGATTTAAATATAAGATGTTCTGATCTATAAACTAGAACAGACCTGTAGTTTTCTCCTGTTCTGTTGAAATTGGGCATGGGGAGTAAGCAACACAAAATAGAATCTTTATTTATTTTTTTAAACATGGTTCAGCTGCACACTGTAATGATACCAACAAATCCAAACAGGCCAGCTTCTTCATGAGACACGTATTTGACAAACGCAAATTATGAAACCAAGCAACAGGATTCCTGCAATTAAGATTTAGAATTAGCACAAATGGCAAAATATATCATCAATCTTTGAGTTATGTAAGTGGAATTATTGTGATTTTCGCAAAAAGCTATAAATCCACCTCCTGCAGTTTTGTCACAATGGCTAAATCAGTCTGAAGTTTGCTTGTGGTCATTTAAGAACATTCAACATGTTCATTGAGTCTTAATTCAAAATATAGCAAAACTTATGCACTGATTGTGATTTTGTAGTGAGTCAAACAAAAAAGTAGTGGCAGCAAATTAGATTAAGGAAAAAAGTGCTGGGGTTTGGGACACACAGAGCGAATATCATGAGAAGCATTATACGTAATAAAAGTCATCAGCTTTCCATACATACTGTAGCATGTGCATTTTATGTTTCTTGTACACAAATTGCTTGAGGTGAGAATTTTAACATGGATAATATTTATTTCTTTGCATCAGTAACATCACTGTAAGTAGACTAAGATTATTCTACTAAAATGATCAAAAGGATTTAAAAAATATCTTTAAAAACATCCTTATAGACAAAACCATTAAAGGATGTAGAAATATTAGCCTTTCATCATGACTTGCCTTCAGCTAAATTATTTACATAAATGCATGTTATTTGCTGGAACAGAAAATCTATTACAGAAGGTGCACTGGTTCAGATTTACTGGGTACTCAAAAAACTCAAGGACAGCAATCTACCATTTGATAATGGTCTGATTAGGTTGACAATTCATATAAATCTATATACAGATAATAAAAAAAAATGCAACCCATTTCCATGCTTTTTCATTTATAATAAAATAACTTGATGCTATCTCAACTGTTCGGCTGGGTTGATGAAAGTGTCCATAGTTGCATCGGTGTGTGTGTGTGTTTTTCGGTTTGTCTATAGCACAAATGAAAACCGGTTGCTTTACTGGAGCAGTCCCCTTGACTCTGCCAAAATCTTCAGCCAATGTCAAGAACACACTGGCCTTGAAAACTACTGAGCCAACTCAAATGGGCTGCAGGCTTAGCTCTGAGGCACACCACAGCCTCAAACCAGGCTGATGTCCTGGAACATTCCGGACAGCAGGGGCTCGGGTTTTGACACATTAAAATCAATATGAGTTAGAAAAGTGTTTCAGCAGCAGTTCAAAATGAAAAGCCTTTGAGATGAGTGTTGGCAGTCAGACTCAGCCAGCCAGAGGAATCGATCAGCTCGGAGTAGAGTGGAGTACCTGAAGTTTTGCAGCTCTCATTGTAGCCCCAACAAATCAACTTGATGCTTAGATAACCAGTTGTTAAAGAAGTGCAGCAACAGGATGAAAAATCAATAAAAATGCCTGTGTTTTGTAATACAGTTTTGTTGTGAAATGATGGAAGCATTTCAAGCAATGGACAACTTTTTGCAATAAATTCAAGAGGAGAATTCATCACATTCTTATTGTCAAGATATAATGGTGCATCTTTCTGATTGGTCAAGAATCGTGTTGATGAGCACTTCAGCTTTTTCTATGGCACCATTAGCTGCTCTCCACAGTTGACGGGTATTTTTGATCGTTCTGATTGTTGACGTTAGGGGGGAAAATGCATTAACAGGTTTCAGCTTTCTCAAATATAAATACCTAATGCTGCCATTTAAGGTGCTTGGTTTATCCCCACAGAAGAGTAATCTATTTCATATATATATATATATAAATTTTTGTTGAATAAATTACACAGTGAAAAAATTTTTTATACCTTGTTGTTGTTCATCTGAGGTTGTATTTGCCCACTATGATCAGATTATTGGACACAGAATTTAAAGAAGGAGTACTAAAATTAACATGATTCAATTAAATTTTATGTAAATAAAAATTCTGGATATAAGTTTAATAGAAAATTATATATTATGTAGATTGGCGTTCCCAAATTTGCCTACTGTGTGTGAGCGCCCTGCAATGAATTGGCACCCACTCCTGATTGTACCGCACCTTGTGCCCCTCACAGTAAGTCTCCTGGGATAGACTCCAGGCCCCCAACCCTGTATACAGAATAAAGTGGTATAGATGATGAGTAAGTGAGCAGTTTGTCCATATGGACCAATCCAGAGGTGACTGGGGCAAGGATAGGCATTCTGAGCTTATATGAGGAAGAAACCTTGAGAGGAACCAGACACAAACGCTCATTTGGGTGATCCTGGATAACACAACTATGAATTAAGCCTTTCTGTAGTTTTGTGCTAGTTTATGGTCAAAAGTGCATTTGCATAACAGGAAGTGTTTTACTTAGCATGAAGTTCATTTTGTTGAGGTTACTATTGTAACTGTTCCACATCACTAATGGAGCCTTTGGTACAAAACTGTATGTGACCATCAGGGGTGCTATCAGGATAATATTTCATAGTAAGCTAAAAACTGTCTAGGTGCAATACAAGCACATATGAATACTCAGTGAGTGAGCAAGCAAGAGTGAGATAGATTGATTTAAGTTTTTTGCATGTTTCAATACAAAACCAACATAAAACTCTATTTATTCTACCTTACACTTTTCAAAGGACAGACTCGGTCCTGCTGTTGGATTCTTGGCAGAATCCTCTATGCGTACAAGAGGTCACTTTCTATTTTTAAAAGCTTGAAAAATGATCAGAGTTGTTTTTTTGCTCATTTTTAGTCTACAGAAGATAAGCTAAATAGGAAGGACTAAAAATATGCATTGACTGCCACACGCCAGTTTAGAAAAAACTGTCCAAAACCAGGGGCATTTCTAAACATAATCTACTGGGGCAGGGGTGCTTTGTTTACGGAAGCGCATTGCATTCTCACACACACACACACACAAAAAAATCACGGGACTTGTCATAATTATGACTTCCTGATCTCATAATTATGACTTACTAACTCATAATTATGACTTAAGGATGTCATAATTATGAGATATTATCTCATAATTATGACTTACTGTCTCATAATTATGACATCCTGATCTCATAATTATGACTTACTAACTCATAATTATGACTTAGTATCTCATAATTATGACTTATTATTACATATTATTAGGGTTCTGAGAAGACAGGGACAATGGAGCAAATATTGCCAAATTTAATTAGCTTTTATTTCTTTCTTGGATTGAGACACTGGGAGATATTAATGTAATTGAGTAATTTGGATGCTATTATCATTAGTATGTCAACACTGCGCAGGTACAGTATCTAAAGTGCTTAGGACTGTTCAGGAGGAAAGCACATTCTGTCCTTCTCAAAGTAGCTCTTCCTTCAGGAGCAGCTAAACCTGTAATGATGCGGGTCTTACGAGGGGCAGAACCACGCATAAATACTCTGCAATAGTCTGAATGGGCAGATCTGTAGAAAAGAAAGGCAGACAGACAAAGTATGCTATTCAGAGACAGAGGCAAAGCCCCAGCCTTTGACGCCGGTGAGAGAGAAAGAGGGAGCGCGCGGCCCGCATCAGTCCAGCATGCGCACTCAGGTTAAATACAGTATGAAAGTACAAAAAGACACAAACCTCTCTCTCTCTTATAAATCCTCGGTAAGGGCGAACGCTCCGAGAGGATCTAAAGTTTATTTTTAGTTTCCTGAGTCCCGTGTAGTTCTCGCGTAGACGGCGGAGCTCTGTTCATTTTGCGTTTCAGTTTTAATTTTGTTTCCTTTTAAGTTCCTAGTTAATAATCCCCCCCCCTGGCTTTGTGGTATCTCAGAGAACTATCTGGCACCTGCTTAAAATTCTGGTTCGTCACTTCCTCGCAAAAGGATGCAGTAACTTTCGTTTCCGGTGTCACGCGCTAAAAAGCCCCCTGCCACAAACTGCCTCCCCTTATCTCATAATTATGAGATAGTAAGTCATAATTATGACATAAGTCCCGTGATTTTTTTTTTTATTGTGTGAATGCAATGCGCTTCCGTACTTCGTTACTCAAATCACACATTTATTTATTTATCCGAATGTCTGTTGCATGTATGAAATGGTCTAATACACATGGAGTCAGTAAGGCTTGAGTAAAAGTAAGACCATTGCTGTTATTTCTAAAAACTACACAAAAAAAAATGTACATGGCTATCTGTTACATGTACTAAAATGTAATATGTGTTTTGTACATAATAATTTCATGTTTCCAAGCTAAACATGAATACGTTATGTTGTATTTGCATGAAATTCAATACAACTTAACATGTACTAGATTCAATCATGTTGAGATAAACCAACGAGATCTTGTCAATATGAAAACCGGAAATATCAAAACCGGAAATATCGCGAGAAGACATTGCGAGAAGAGAACACAGAGAAGACAAACGTTGGCGGGCTTGTGGAAAAGGTAAGCAGGAATTAATTCCCATCTTTCTAAATAGAAATTAAATACTGAACATAAATGTCACCTGTTGTTTAGCGATGTTTAGTCACGTTATTTTGGTTTAAGTTATTTCTTGTATTTTTAATCACACTTAAAATACCGACGGTTATATGCGCGTGCTTGCGGTTTGGGTCTGGTTTCTGTCTGTTCTCATGAGCTGTGAAGCGAGAGGAACAAAGTATAAATATTGTTCATTTGCTAAATTAAGTATCATGAATTTTAATTGAATATCTATCTCTGTATTTTTTCACAGGAGTTTGTGGATGAAAGTATCCTGTCTGCATCTGACTTTAGGAGTTTCCTGACCAACGTATCTAACGGTCATATTTAAAAGTCATAACATACAGTTATAAAGTACAAATGTTTTTTTTTATTATTAATACTTATTTGTGGTGTTTTATGTTTTGTACATCTCATTTGTAAGTTGCTGCTGGTGTAAAATAAAAATATCCGTTTTATCCTGTTTGTCTGTTTCCTTCCTTCACAGAATTCTGTTGACCAGGGCTTGAAATTTAAATTTACTTGAGTTGGATCAACTTAATTTACAACTGAAAAATTTGTTGTACCAACCCTATTCATTTATGTTAACAGTATTAAATTATGTTGGATGCAGCTGTAGTAAATAAGTTAAATCAACCTAATAACATTACTTTGACGGAACCTAAAAACATTAAGTTGGGTCAACAAAATTGCTTAATGCTGAACGAAAGCCATTAAATCAGGTGGAAATTCTTTCCATAATTTAATTATGTTCATTCAACGAGTTATTTTTTTGAGTGTACTTTAGTCCTTTTTGTGGAATCGAACATGGATACCTATTCTTGTTTGGGTCTTGATACAAAGTCCGTTGTGCGCTATGCATTTCACTGGCTATGGCATGGCTAAGAAACTGCCTTGCATGTATGCACGTGACCCTGTGGTGTAAAAACCCAGGATCGGAAGGTAAAATTGCTTTGCTTTGACATTGTTAATTAAAGGTGCAGACACCCTTTGACAATTCAGTCCTAAAACTATTGAAGTGAATGTAGTCACAAGCCATCACAGAAGAACGGTTTGCATTACATTTAAAACAATGTAGTCCTTCAAAGATTTCATGAATATCTAGTGTCACCATCCTTAGTTATCATATGCATCCCCAAGTAGACCACACAGGGCACAACAGTGAGTGGTTTCCATACAGTGAGAACTATGACCAGATAAAGGATAAATAGGACAGGTCAGAAGGGCAGAAGGGGTCAGGAGTACTGATACTGTATCTCTGGAGTGCCGTGTATCATGTGTAGGAGGGAGAGAAGCCCCTTTTACACAGCCTGTTCAAGGCAGAAATATTGTGCTATCATTGTGCCTTGGCATTCTGTTTGAAAGAAACAGAGGTGGAATCAGGGGTCTTTGTTGGTGTTGTGCCTCTAAGCCAGGAGCCGAGGTAGTGACAGGGGTGAGATGAAATCTGTGTGAAAAGGGGAAAAAAACCTTTACCTGACGTTTTAAGAAGTTTGATTTGCGCGCCACACTGTCAAAGTTTAAACAACAGTAAAGAGTTATTAGCTAAACCACTGATAAATTATATAGAGTATATTATATTATATTATATTATATAGCCATACCCCCTGGACAAAATCAATAAACTGAAAGATCAACTGAGATTTTTGGATCACAATTAAATAATATTCAAATATTGCTGAGTGCAATATATATATATAATTTTTTTTTTATTATATTTCTTCTCAGTTATTTGCCTCTCAGTGGGAGAAATTGGGGAGACAGGAAGCTTCAAGCAGACCACTGCATTTGATGAATGATGTACAGTACTGTACAGTGGTGTGAAAAACTATTTGCCCCCCTCCTGATTTCTTATTCTTTTGCATGTTTGTCACACAAAATGTTTCTGATCATCAAACACATTTAACTATTAGTCAAAGATAACACAAGTAAACACAAAATGCAGTTTTTAAATGAGGGGTTTTATTATTTAGGGAGAAAAAAAATCCAAACGTACATGGCCCTGTGTGAAAAAGTAATTGCCCCCTGAACCTAATAACTGGTTGGGCCACCCTTAGCAGCAATAACTGCAATCAAGCGTTTGCGATAACTTGCAACAAGTCTTTTACAGCGCTCTGGAGGAATTTTGGCCCACTCATCTTTGCAGAATTGTTGTAATTCAGCTTTATTTGAGGGTTTTCTAGCATGAACCGCTTTTTTAAGGTCATGCCACAACATCTCAATAGGATTCAGGTCAGGACTTTGACTAGGCCACTCCAAAGTCTCCATTTTGTAACGGGACATGCACTTTCCAAAAAGTTCAACTTTTGTCTCGTTGGTCCACAAGGTATTTTCCCAAAAGTCTTGGCAATCATTGAGATGTTTTTTAGCAAAATTGAGACGAGCCTTAATGTTCTTTTTGCTTAAAAGTGGTTTGCGCCTTGGAAATCTGCCATGCAGGCCGTTTTTGCCCAGTCTCTTTCTTATGGTGGAGTCGTGAACACTGACCTTAATTGAGGCAAGTGAGGCCTGCAGTTCTTTAGATGTTGTCCTGGGGTCTTTTGTGGCCTCTCGGATGAGTTGTCTCTGCACTCTTGGAGTAATTTTGGTCGGACGGCCACTCCTGGGAAGGTTCACCACTGTTCCATGTTTTTGCCATTTGTGGATAATGGCTCTCACTGTGGTTCGCTGGAGTCCCAAAGCTTTAGAAATGGCTTTATAACCTTTACCAGACTGATAGATCTCAATTACTTTTGTTCTCATTTGTTCCTGAATTTCTTTGGATCTTGGCATGATGTCTAGCTTTTGAGGTGCTTTTGGTCTACTTCTCTGTGACAGGTACTGTAGCTCCTATTTAAGTGACTTCTTGATTGAAACAGGTGTGGCAGTAATCAGGCCTGGGGGTGACTACAAAAATTTAACTCGGGTATGATAAACCACAGTTAAGTTATTTTTTAACAAGGGGGGCAATCACTTTTTCACACAGGGCCATATACATTTTGAGTTTTTTTTCCTCCATTAATAACGTAAACTGCATTTTGTGTTCAATTACTGTATGTTATCTTTGACTAATAGTTAACGGTTTTTGATGAGCAGAAACATTTAAGTGTGACAAACATGCAAAAGAATAAGAAATCAGGAGGGGGCAAACAGTTTTTCACACCACTGTATATGTGAACAGCTGGTGTCAAGTCACGTATTAGGATGCAGTACCAATTTCATTATTTTCCTTCCCTAGAAATATCCATAAGGCTATTTCTGGTTAACCATACAGTTATTTCTGGTTAGCCATATGGGTGTGGAAAGACTACAATGTGTACTAAAATAATATATCAATAAAAAAAAACTTGTTTTTAGATGTGCCCACAAATTGCCAATCCATTTGCAGGGCACACAATAACTCACTTGCTAGCATACTTACACACTAGGGTCAATTTGGGAACACCATTAGCAATTAGTTGTACTCTTATCTATCTCACAATTAGCCTTATCTATGTCTTTAGACTGTGGAGTATCCAATGAAAAAAATCGTTGGGTTTTTTAAAGTTGTTTTTGCTAAAAAGTGCTGAATGAATAAACTTAAAACCAGAGCGCTACTGAAATTTCACCTTTTTAAGTCTTTGCCCACAGCTTAAGAGTCCATAGGTTAGTTTGAATACAGGTAGGAAAATAGACAGAAGTTATCACTGCTAAAAATATTTTTTTTACAGAATTTAATTTGATTTACATTTTTATTCAAATAAAATTATTCAATTGAGATCTCAGAGTATTGTATACTTATTGTCATAGTATGAATTGTTCGGCACCTGTATGGCGCTCTCTGACATATCCATATGTGTACCTGTGCTGCAACAGGACGACTATATGAAATGTCTAACCTTACTGACCAGGGCAAAATTTAGGACTAATGTCCTCTATATAGTGTCGCCAGCTGCTTGGTTATCTGTAAACAGTCTACTTTTCTAGTATATTACACTATTCTCTCATCCATTGAGCCAGGGTTTAAGCAGGAACGCTGAGGACTGATATCAGTAATGTTTCCTTTTTCCTTCTGCATGGCTAATAATACTCTGCTTGTATTGCTTGTAGAGGCCTTCCCCAGCTTATTGTGTTTTATTAGCGCTTCTTTTTTCATTAGTGGAAAAGGTTACAGGCACATTGGTGAGATCAGGCTCTCTCCGGTGTGAGCCTCAAATCCCTGCCTGCGAAATGACTCTCCAGTAGCCAGATGAGCTTGTCTGTCACCGTTATTCCCCAATACAGGTGCACAAATATCAGCCCTCAAACATGAGACTAAGCCAGGTTAATTATTTGGCATTGGCAGCCGCTGCGGTTAATAAGTGCAATATAAATCCTGGGCTCCTGAGCAAACGGTGGTGAATGTATGTGTGTAAGAGCGAGAGAGAGAGAGAGAGAGAGAGAGAGATGACTCATCTGGAGCAACAGTGCATGTGCTAGGTTCAGATTGAGCAAGGGCTGATACTACCCAGACCTATGCATACAGTACTACACTGGATTCAGGCCAAAAGTAGCGCTGCATCTGTTCTAGAAATACATAGCAGAGCCTGTCTAATGTCTTTTTGCACAGATAGTGGAACTGATCTGTTCCAAAACAGAATGAAATCCCACAACTTAACAAAGAATATTGCCCTCGCCCTAAGCTGGTGTATGTCCAAATGTTATTTTCAGTATTTGGCCTTAATGTGGAGACATGGTGGAGTAGCTGTTAGCACTGTTGCCTCGCATGTCCAGGGTTGAGGGTTCGAGCCCTGCCTTGGGTCTGTCTGTGTGGCATTTGCATATTCCTTCTTTGCTTGGTGGGTTTCCTCCAACAGTCCAAAGACATGTAGTATGCTAATTGGCACTTCCAAATTGCGAGTAAGTATGCAAATGTGTGCTTATTTGTCCCCTGCGATTGGAGGTTGTACCCTACCTAGTGCACAGAGTTCCCTAGGATGGGCACCGGACATTCCCTGATCCTGTGGAAATGAGTGGTATAGAGAATGAGTGGCTTAAATGTGGCATAAGGCTTAGAAGTGATTCACTCTCAAAACAGAACTGGCTTCACAGTCAAATGTTACACAATTATTTATGAAACCAAATTAATTATTAAAAACAGGTGGTTTACATAAATGTGGTATTAAGCAGCAAAGGGGTGCAGTGGCTGGTGTTTATCTCATACTGTAGCTCGAGGGTCCTGGTCTCTCAAACAAGGAGTATTACAGCTTTGTGCACAGTGCTCCAAGGATGGCCTCCGGACCTACCGCGACCCTGACCCACATAAAGCAGTAGTGATGGAGATGGATGAATGAATTTAATAAATTATGGGTATGAAATTTTCAACAAAATTAAGATGTCACCCACTTTTTTCCTCCCAAAAATAATGTTAAACAGAAAAACATAAAGCAACAGACTTTGAAAAATAAATTTGCTTCACTTGGTTGCTGAATGGCCACTAGATGAATGGAACTGGTGAGCTTGGCAATGTTAAATGATCTTATCTACACTTGCAGCTGCTCATTTTAAGATAATCATCCGCAGGTTTTAGATACAGTACGCTAAAGCATTTTGATCTTACGAGATCTCTTCCAGGATAAGAGCAGGGTGCCTACTCAATGGTTTGATCAGTATAAAAATACATTCTATTAAAATGTAAGATATATCATACATGATCGACTTTCTCAAACGCTTTATAATTTTAGATAAAGAGGCAAACGTCTTCAGTGTGACATAAAGAGGATGAAATGTGTTAACTGTCACTCATAGATGAGGAAGATAGGAAAAAAAGACAAGCTTTTACACTTACGCTACAAGGACTCTCTTGGCATCGTTCTTGTACAAAGCAAACTGTGGTTAATGATGAGCATTTTCTGGTTTATGAGGCTTATGAATTGGACTACAGTATAGACCTGTTCCTCTTGTAAACATATAAAAAAAGGATAGTCTGCCAAGTCCCAGTAAGTGGGTGTTTTTACAACCAGAAATGAACTTGAATAGAGAATTGAGCTGGGGAATTCAGAATCGGATATATAAGACATGGCCAGGCTCCACAGGCAAATGTTCATCGGAAGGAAAGAAAGCCAAGCGTGTGTCTCTGAGCCATCTCAACCTGATGAGGGCAGACTGGGATCATCTTCCTTGCTGACAGAACTCTGATTTCCCTCAGGAGAACTCTCTCACGCCTAACCTTCCCTCCTCCCTTGTGTTCTCCCTCTCTGACTCTGTTCGGGTTCACCGAGCTCCTTCTGGGGTCTGTTTGAACTTCGCCTTTTCATAATGAGCTTCCCTCACAACGACAGCACAAACGTTTAACAGTCTTATTTCGCTTTCTTTTAGGGTGAATGAGAGACCCTTTTATTTGAACATGACAAAATCCTGTTTTCACTCAAAGCAAAAATTCTATTAAGTTGAAAGAAACCAAGTTGGCAATAAGAAGTTATCATAATTACTCCTCACTTCCAGTCTAGTTGCAGTTATAAATTATAATTAGGTTGATGTGGTAATGCCAGATTATAAAATGTGACATTTATGAATGTTTTTGAAACGAATCGTGCAACATGCATCATTTTATGCCAGACAGGGCTGTTTACGTGCAGGGCCACAGAGGGCAGATTGATAGAATGCTAGCAGCAGCAGGGAGAGAAAAAGGAAAAAAAGAAAGCGAGAGAGTGAGTCCTTGGCCTTGCTCCAGTGCCTTTTCTCATCTGCAGAATGTACCGGCTCCATGGGGGACTGGGAGAGCACTGGTCATCTCCATGCAACAGGCCTTTTTGCCATTCCACCCTTTCCCTTTTCCTCCTTCTTTTCCTTCCTCAGCCCTCTTGAGCACCTGCCCCTGCCTCCCATCTGCCGTCTGCTCTGCACCCTCTTCCCATTTACAATTCAATTAAAGCCTGCAGCCCCCTTCCAGCCACGGCTCAGCCCTCAGCAGCACCTCTATACAGGCAGCAGAACAGTACCGTAATGCATACACACAACCGGGCAGCATACAGCCAGCTCAAGGGACAGGTTGTGTTCAGGGGAAGAAAAAAAACATCCGGTGTGTGAGGGAGTGTTTCCTTTATGCGTTTTTATTTCCAAAGACACTGTTTTTAGGAAGTCAAATTGCTTGACCCTCTCATTCCCAAATCCACACACAGTGCAAGAGAAGTTTGTACATTGCAAACTTCTGTCCATATGACATAAAGTGGATACTTGCACTTATTTCATTAATCGGTTCATTTGTTGTTTTTCCAACAGAACTTGAAGAAATGAGATACATGCAGAATGTGCTACTGTATGACTGAATCACCTCTTCACTCTGAAGTGATTATTATTATTTTTTTTTGTTCTTCTCACAAATTAGCCTACTTTCCGCACCCGGCGTGCGATATCATCTATGAATGCAAAAAAAGAGGGTTATGAAAGCTTTGAGACTAAATTAAGCCTTAAGAATTTTTCCCCCATGTAATATGAAAACAATATCCACAGTCATCATGTCTCTGGGAAAAAAAAGAGATAAAAATGAGTATCTTTAATATTTAATTACAGTAGTGCCAACATGCAACTTTTATTATTTTCTTGCATTATTTGCATTTTGGGCAGACTCAGGAGTGAGGACAGAGACAAAGAGAGAGATACTGAATGAAGGAATGCTTATCTACTGTATACTGAGGATCTTGGCCATGCATGTTTTAATAAAGCTACACTATAAGAAGCAGACACCTTTTGAGGTGCATGGTGAGTGAAGCTTGGACTTCTGAGCATACACACAGGTCTCTATGCACTGTATGAGTCAAAGGCACGGGTAGCACACAAAAAGAGAGAGAGGAATAGAGAATGAATGAAGTCTGAAATAGTGTGTGTGTATGAGTGAATACTACCTGAGATGTTATGAGGTGGTGTAAACCTAGCATTGTGTGTGTGTGAGTGAATACTAGAGCGCTGTGCCAGGGTTGCTCAGCTATACCATGATTCATAGAACTGGCTAAGCCCTGAGCGCTTCTCACTTATCCAGCCTCCCCCAAGCTACTCCACAGACAAGCGTTAAACTGCAGTAATGAGCCGTAATGCATGCAATTAACAACCAAACAGCCCTGACTGATTTCATCACACTTTCCGTGTACCTCTTCTTCACATCATTTGAATGGACTTGAGCACCTCTAGCATCATGTCATCTGATGGGGGAAAGAAAATCCCTGAAACAAACAAACTAAAAATTAAGACAAAAAAACTAAACAAAGCAAAATAAACAAATACATTTATGTATTCCTTCAACAGTTCCATCATAGCATTTGATGTGCCATTAATTTAATGCATAAAGATTACTTTTTTAAATGAGACTGGGGTTCTTCAGTTAGTCTGTATGACGATTATGTTCCTCATTAGACCCTTTAATTCAACAGCTCATTTAGCGAGATTATATACAACATTTCTCTAACTGCTCTAAAAGCCCTAGAAAATCAGACAATGCACAGTATCCAAATTAAAAGCATGATTTCAAAGACTTGAATGGGGTTCCTCTTTGATGCAGTTCAACCACAGGGGTCAAATACAGCTTCCTGTGCAACAGACAACCGAAATCTAGTTCTCAGAAAAATAGTCCTCAGAAGCGCACAGTGTTTGTTTTTATTTACACCACCAGCACAAGTGTGTGTGTGTGTGTGTGTTTGGCTGTCTATAAAAAAAAAACAAAAAAAACATATATTTGTGTTTATTGATTATCAATATGCATCATTATAATAATAACATATTGCAACTACAAATTGTTCAAACATGACTTAATGCATAACATTAAGTAGAGAAGGAGGTATGGGATTCAGGTTAACAGGTTAACTAGACACTGTCCAGCAAGCACAACAGGAGGCATGGGTGTGTGTTTAAGGCTTGGTTTACTCTTCTGTGTTTTATATGCATGTAACGGTGTGGAGCATTTATGGTATGTGACCTCTAGTGGGCAATGAATGAATAAATAAATTAAATAAAATAAATTAAATACATTTATTCATTTATCCACTACTGCATAGCGTCTCTTAAATACACAGTTTTCACTCACAAATATTTACCCCAAAAAGTTGTGTTAAACACCACAACACAGTTTTTCCTTCTCTGGTTGCACTTCAGTATCCTGTGTATGCAATGTATGTGATGCCAGATTTACAGTCAGATTGAATAATAATTATACAATATGCACAATATTATTTTTAACCCCTTCATCAAATATATGGTGTATCAATTAATTTACCACAATGTGTCTGGATATGCAACCAGATACACCCGTATCAACCAATCGGTAATCTTATATAATGAGTTTAGAGAATATATTGATGTATCATATGTGTTAAATATCATAAATTAATATAAGGAATAATATGGGCTTAGTTTATGGCCCTCCAGTTGTTCACAAATGTACCAAATGTGTCCCATTCAGCCACTTTTGTCAAATGTGTAAGTATATGTATGCACAGCTTTGATCATATGTATACAAACAACTCAGATAGAAAATAAAGTCGCACCTAAAATGCACCACTTTTTTGTGTAATCATGAATATGGGCTTCTAAATTTTTTCAATATCCATTTTTTTTTTTTTCAGTGTAATAATACAACCACATTTGTGTTTACAATTAATTTGACAGAGAAAATGTAAAAGAATGCGACTTAGGTCTGTATTGTTTTGTTAGGAGGGTTTCATGCCTCATTTCATCTTAAAAAAAAAAAAAGAAATTTTACAGACTGGATCAATTTTCTCAGCAGATATCTTTTCTTAAAAAGATGAAAGTAACAGTTCTTAAACGTTTTACTATGGAGAACATTTGAAAATAAGGCAAGTATTTCCTAACCATCACTTGGCAGGATTGTGCTCACAGAATTGAATGTCTAATGCTTTGGAACATCTTTCTAAATCCTTTATCCTATTGCACAATGGAGACCTGTGCTTTTTCTTCAACACCAATGTATATGGTTAAATCACCACAAGAAGGTTAAATCAGTTAGATTACCCACTCTCTCATTCATTCTCCATACCGCTTATCTTGTACAGGATCATGGGAAGCCTGGGGTTATTTCAGGGCATTAGGCAAGGTGCACTCTGGATGGTCTGCCAATCCCATACACACTCACTCATCAAGTCATGGGCAATTTGCAAAAAGACTAATCTAATCTGCATGTCTTTTGGACTGTGGGAGGAAACTGGAGTGCCTGGTGGAAACCAACCAAGCATGGAAAGAACATGCACTTATATTAATCTACGAGGGTGAAATAAAAAATTCTCTGTTGTTTCAATTAACTTTTCCCTCATTAAACCTCTTAGGCTGATCTGAGAGACACAAACGCACAACTGTCTTTACTGCTTCCTGAGAGTTAATCTTCATCCTTGTAGGACTGCTTTCAGGGGACCAAACAGGTGAAATTCCAAAGTAGAAAGATCAGGACAATGGGGATGATGCTGTAACACCTCAAAATAAAGTTTTTGCAGAGTGTTGACAGTGTTGGCAGAAGTGTACAGATGTGTATCTTCATGCAAGATAACAACGCCCTTGGATATCAGTCCTCTGCTGAACCTTTTTCCTCATAATATTCCAGTACTGGCCCTTGAGAATCAGAAAACTGTAAGCATCAATGTAAGTGCCATATCGTACTTGTTATGAATTTGTTGTTGTGTTTATTTTATTTTACTTGCTGTTATTTCATTTATTCTACCTTGTTCTATTCATTAGTAAAGCATTAAGCATTAAGTTTGTTACATAAGCCATAAGCTTTATATTTCTTAGTCATGCATCATAAGTTGACAATCGTAAGTTGGTCTGTGATGTCATTCTACTATTACATGCATTTGTGTGACTGTGATATGATTGAGAGTTCAGTTTAGATATGGAAGGCTACGGAAACACAAGCTTTAGACCGTCAGCTAACGAGAGCTCCCAGTAAGCTAAGAATGTAAGATACAGCAACTAGGTTGTTGTAACCGTAAGCTCCCGTAAGTAGAGATATACAGCAAGAGTGTTGTTATATTCGTAAGCTAAGACTGTAATTTACAAGATACAGCAAACAGGTTGTTGTAAAAGTCAGAAATTTGCAAGATGCAGCAACTGGTGTCTGTAATCACAGTGGATTTACTCAAGACGACTGTATGAAGTGTTGATTCTTTGATGCTGACAAAATAAACTACAAGAGACAAAGAGATCGGACTTCTGTCATGTGAGTGAAACTTTAAGACAAAGCTACACGTCAAAACTAGTGAAATAATATGACCGCATCTACAATCAATTTTCCAGCTGATGGTTGACTTTTGAACTTTTTCTCAGTCAGCGGTTGAGGATGTTTCCATTCTATACTCTGTTTTTACTCTCAGGCTTGTAGTGATGTCTCATCGCCAGGTAATTATTTTTTTTTTATAGGAAACTTTCACCTTTCTTTGAGAATAATCCAAACTTTGTTTGCAGATGTCCAAATGCTTCTGTTTATGTACTTCCATTTGTTATTGTGGCGCCTGGTACAGTCTCAGACCAAAAAGCAAAAAACGAAACATCACAAGCAAATCACAAGTGGGGTACCCATTTTTGTTCGCACCACAGTTACAAATCAACTGAGCCTTGAGCGGAAAGCACTGATAAGGTGCTGCCAACATAATTTTTGAGACAAACCTGTATTATTATAAGATCCTTGTTGGATATTCTGAAATATTCTCTATTTTATGTTTCATCAATGAGGAATTGACCTTTTAAAATCCTCAGTGTCACAGTTTAATATACTGTCTATGTTTTTTAAATAAGTTTTGACATGTAGAAATGCAGTACAGTGGCTCCAAACAATTGGTATTTATTGAGCTTCATTACTTACACTTGGGTAAATGACCTGTATACACACTTGATGAATCCCAATTATATTTTTGTATGCATTTTTGAGAACCTTTTTACACAGTGTTGATGAATGAGGGCCCTAGTGTGTACACCACTGTCCTTCGATACACAAGCATATTAATATCAGAATATGCACTTGACTAAACTTGCATATAGGCATATTTTTACAAAAAAAAAAAAAAAGCTAGAAAAGTGCAGTATGCGGACAAGAACTGAGCACTATCCATGGTGCCAGTGGCCTTACACAGGAAGGCTTTATGACTGTTGGTGCATCCATGTCCACATGCTAACTGGAGTGCAGTCATGTGTAAAGTAAAGACAACCCCAAGAAAGCCATCAAATACATAAAACAGCTGTCTAATGATCCTCTCAGCATTATTGTCTAGGAATGTCTAATTTATTGGTTTGATACTGAAAATTTAACTACTGTAGGTTTTAATCGGGGGGGATAAACACAAAAGGGTAAGAGATATTCAAAAGCTTTTAGTCAGAAAAGAAAGAAAGCTTTAAATCCTGTTGTCCTGAAAGTGGGTAGAATGACTAAGTGTCCAGTTCTCATACTTTTGTCCAAAATAATAAACAGAATGCACAATTAATGGCATACTAGGAAAATGTTGTTGATTGTTGTCTTGTTCATGCCAGTTACTGTGTGTGCTGATGAGTGTTAGGAATGTGCCAGCCATTATGTAACTATTTTCATGTCATTTAACCCATAATGTGAAGGCAAAGTTTAAAACAGATGCCTTCCCCTCGTATCTTTACATATTGCTACTTCCTATAGCATGGCACTTAAAAAGCATGCAATCCTCGATGTTCCCCCTTCCGTTTTAAAGCACTTGTTCCAATTCTCATGCACAACATAGTCTACATTTCATATCTTCCTCTCATTAAACAAGTCTGGTGCAGTCAGGAAATAAATACCCGTGGTTGACTGCACATTACATAAAAACATCTCAGCAGCCACAAACCTAAAATTATTGAGTTTTTACCATCTGTTTTGAAGTTATTTATGCTTATATATACTTGTGTCATGTGGCATCATTAAACATTTGTATAAAGTGTAATTTATACCACACCTCACTCCTACTAAAGCTTGTTGTGAAAAGTCTTACAGGCAAGACTGGCAAATCCACATCCAGGCCACGTCTGAAATGGTGTCTGTTTTTGCAGCTCTGCTGTGAAAAGCTTTAATGCACTTGGCACTGCAGATTTCATGTTGCTGCACTTTTTGCATAACTTCCTACGGGGATTTGACCCAGGAACGACTCTGGAGGATTTTATAGAGACTTTACAGAGCTATGCGCAGAAATACTTAGCTATAATCCAAAATAGCCCAACTGTGAGATGGAACAGCAAGCCTAGTGGGAGAAACAGGGTCCAAAATGTGAATTAAAGCCTGGCATTTGCATAACTAGTACGGCAATTAGGAATGATTTCCTAAAAAGGTCTGTTATTGTCAGTTTGAATTTAGCTGTAATAAGTCTTTCAGGTAAATCTTAAATGTGCATTATGCAGTGGCTGTTACACATCAGATGTATGATTTTAAATAACGTTTATAGTATCTGGTTACCCTAAAATTGTCTTTCATTTTGCAAGTGAGAGTGACTACTAAACTTACTGCAAGCCAACATGTTACACAATAGGACATCCTGGAACAATTCAGAATTATAAAATACTCCAGGGGATTTTTTACTGCTCAAAGCTTGTTCTTGTAACTGTAACTCGGGAGACAAAATTGTATTTCTCATATTAGCCGTAATTTAGTCTCTATTTTGTCTGATATGTTTCTAAAAATTCACTAAGAAGAAGAGGTGAGACAGAACAATTAACGACAGTACTGTCATGTCTCTTCTCTGTGATTCACACACAAGAACGCAAGTGCACGAAAGGACAGTCTTTATTGAACACAAATCTTTCTTTTTTAGAACGAAACAGAATAAACTAAGGTACGGCCCTCTGGTCGTTTACCAGGCGTGGTCTGCAGGCAGGAACACAAATGGCTAGGAAATCTTCGAAGAAACACTGGAAACAAACATAAACCTCAAAAGGTCCACTGAGGAGTTAGCCCGAACGAGAAGCTGCCCTGCTTCACGTGCCTTCACCTGCAGATACCGCTCAAACCTGGGAGAGAAGGAAGATACAACAAGGTTAGTTTTATGTGTTTGCATAATGGTGACCAGACAGTGTGGTATGGGTTCGGCTGGGTTAAATAGTGAGACACGTGAGGTAGACACAGGTGATATCCATCTGCTGTTAATGGGTGACAATGACATACGCTGACACACTAGGGGGAGACAAAGCTATGGCTCAGTAATCCGATGAACCGGATCTCCGGGGCTGAGGCGGCTCAGATGTGACATTGACCCCCCCCCCCCCAAGGACCGGCTTCCTGAAGGGGAGGTGGGCGCTCCCCCTGCGTTACCAAAGGGGGTCGGGACCCACCGGCCTGATGGAATTTCTGGCGGGCAGGTCAGCCTGGAGGTCGTGGCACAGGACGATCCGGCTGAGCCCGATGAAACTCGGAAATGAGTTCTGGGCTCAGGATGTCCTTTGCCGGAACCCAGCTGCGTTCCTCCGGCCCATACCCCTCCCATTCCACCAGGTATTGGAGGGAGCCCCCTCGCCTCCGGGAGTCCAGTAGTTGCTGGACTCTAAACGCTGGAGCGCCCTCGATCTCCACAGCCCCAGGGAGCGAAGGGTCTATGACACCTCCGTCCAGCGGCCCCCGTATCACTGGCCTGAGAAGAGAAATGTGAAAAACGGGATTAATACGCATGTGTGTGGGCAGTTGTAATTTGAAAGAAACGGGGTTAATTTGAGATACTATAGGAAAGGGACCAATAAATCTGGGGGAGAGCTTACGACAGGAGAGGTTGAGAGAGAGGTCCTTTGTCGAGAGCCAAACTTGATCTCCTACCTGGAGCGGAGGACTTTCCCTTCGCTGCCTATCGGCAAATTTTTTTAAGCGGCGAACTGCTTGGGAGATGTTGGTATGCGCCACCTCCCATACTTTTTCTGCTTTCTTAAACCACTCATCCACCATGGGGATATCGGTGGGAGTGGCATCCCAGGGACAGAGCGGTGACTGATGTCCGAGCACGCATTGAAACGGCGTTAGGCCGGTTGAGGAGTGTCTTAAGGAGTTTTGCGCATATTCCGCTCAGAATAAGCGGAATTCTGCCCATTCATGTTGTCGACTACTACAATATGCGCGAAGGAACCTCCCGAGATCCTGAACAGTCCGCTCTGCCTGCCCATTAGACTCCGGGTGATAGCCCGACGTTAGAATAACAGTGGTCCCCGATTGGAAACGATGTCCTCTGGAATACCGTAGTAGCGAAACACTGTGTTGAATAGGGCCTCCGTCACCTGGGAGGTGGTTGGGAGAGAGCAGAACGGAATAAATCGACAGCCTTTAGAGAAGCGATCCACCACTACTAAGACTGTCGTGTACCCTTTAGACACTGGCAGGTCCGTCACAAAGTCCACTGCTAGGTGTGACCACGGTCTGTTAGGTGTTGGCAAGGGCATTCATTTACCAACTAGCAACCCTCGGGGGCTTTTAGTAGCTGCACAGGTAGCACAAGACGAAACGACTGTTTTCACTGTTCCCCGCATATTTGGCCACCAGAACCTAGTTTGTAGTAGTTTTAGAGTTCTTAGTACGCGGGATGTCCTGATGAGAGATTGGTGTGTGCCTCAATCGTTCCCGTAGTGAGTCCGGCACTTAGGCTCGACCCGGAGGACAGTGCGACGGCACGGGCTCGGATCATGTCGCCAGGGGTACCTCCGCATCGAGGTCCCACGCGATCGGAGCCACCACGAGTCACGTGGGCAAAATGGGTTCCGGAACCATTGTTCGGTCCGGCGTCGCAAAGCAGCGAGATAGCGCGTCCGCTTTAAAATTTTTCGAGCCGGGGCGATATGTAAT
The DNA here is from genome assembly GCA_030522415.1 of Channallabes apus. Lineage (NCBI taxonomy): Eukaryota > Metazoa > Chordata > Actinopteri > Siluriformes > Clariidae > Channallabes > Channallabes apus. The sequence goes on from CM060116.1 coordinate 15,214,082, forward strand.
AATAAAATGGAAACGAGTGAAAAACAGCGCCCAGCGGGCTTGACGAGGGTTTAGTCTTTTTGCTTGTTGGAGGTACTCTAGGTTCCTGTGATCCGTTAGTACTGTGAATGGGTGTTCTGCTCCCTCCAACCAATGCCTCCACTCCTCTAACGCCGCTTTTATTGCTAGCAGTTCGCGATTACCGATATCATAATTGCATTCGGCAGGTGTCAACTTTCGCGAAAAGAAAGCACAGGGGTATAGCTTCTCTGGGTGGCCATGGCGCTGTGACAGTACCGCTCCGAGTCCTACCTCCGACGCGTCGACCTCAACTACGAAGGGCTTGTTAGGATCGGGAAGTTTTAATATGGGCGCAGAGGTAAAAGCTCGTTTTAGACGCTGGAATGCAATGCGCGCCTCCGGCGTGAACCTGCTTAATCGCTGTGGCTTACCTTTTAATAAGCTAGTGAGCGGTGCTGCCAACGTACTATAGCCCCTAATAAAGCGCCTGTAAAAATTGGCAAACCCAAGGAAGCTTTGTAGCGCCTTCACTGAGGTGGGCTCCGGCCATTGTTGTACCGCCCTGACCTTGGCTGTGTCCATCTTGACCCCCAGTGGCCCTATGCGATAGCGCAGAAATGCAACCTCCGTTTTGTGAAAATCACATTTCTCCGCCTTCGCATAGAGCCCATGTTCCCTCAGCCGACGGAGAACGGCGATCACATGACGGAGAGTATACCAAGATATCATCTAGATATACTATCACAAAATGGTTTAACATATGTCGGAACACGTCGTTCATGAACCCCTGAAAAACCGCAGGTGCGTTTACCAGTCCATAAGCCATCACATTATATTGATAATGACCTGATGTCATGCTAAACGCAGTCTTCCACTTGTCACCCTTGCGAACACGAACGAGGTTATAAGCGCTGCGGAGGTCAAGTTTAGTGAAGATGGACGAGCCACGGAGCAGGTCGATCGCGGCTGGTACCAAGGGCAGTGGGTGCTTATATTTTATTGTAATTGTATTGAGTCCCCGATAATCAATACAGGGCCTAAGGCCCCGCCTTTCTTTTCGATAAAGAAGAAACCTGCCGATGCTGGCGACGTGGAGCGACTAATGAGTCCCTGCTGGAGAGCCTCACTCACATATTCCTCCATTGCCCTGGTCTCAGCCACGGAAAATGGGTAAACACGCGAGCACGGCGGTGTTTTCCCCGGCAGGAGGTCAATAGCGCAATCCCACGGGCGGTGAGGGGGAAGTCGTGCTGCAGCCCTAACACTAAACACGTCCTTAAAATCGTACTCTGATGGCACTAGGGTAGAGACTAGGGCGCTGGGACTTTCGACTGTGGTTGTTTGGGCCATCAATGAGGATGGCGTACAAAATTTTGCGCACCGGGGGGACCATGAAACGATGCGGAAGCCTGCCCAATCGAAATTAGGGTTGTGAGAGCAGAGCCATGGGAGGCTGAGCACGACGGACTGACTCACCTGGGAAATCACATAAAATTTTAATTCCTCAGTGTGACCCAGGAAAGTTAATCGTAGGGGCACGGATATCATATTAACTGGCGATTGACCTAATGGGTTGCCATCGAGAGCTTTAATCATGATCGGGTTTGGAAGCTTTGACACTGGAGCGTGCAGAGAGGAAAGAAGAGAGGATGAAATTAAATTCCCAGCCGACCCAGAATCTATTAAAGGGGAAACAGACACAAAATGATTATTATAGGACAGAGTGGCTTTAACACAAAATGAATGGGTGGTACGTGGTGGTGTGCTCCGAGTTACTTGTATTAAAGGGCATTCTTTAATAAGATGTCCCCCCCCCCCCCCTCCGCAGTACAAACACAGCCCTGCCGTGAGTCGGATGTGCCCACGTCCATGGGCTCAGTTTGCTGATTCTCGCGTGTCTCCACCGGGCTTTTCCTGAGGCTGTTGTGTCGGCGCAGCTCGAACCTGCCTCCAGCCCCCTTAGCGGAGTGCAGCCGTTTCTGACCGTGGAGGTGCTGGTCCAGCTTGATGGCTAGTTGGATGTTCTCGTCCAGATCCATCTCCGCATCTCTGCATGCCAGTTCAAGCTGAATCTCCGGCTGTAGTCCGTCTCGGAAGCGCGCGAGCAAGCTCTTTTCGCACCATTCACTCTCCGCGGCCAAGATCTTGAATTTTACGGCGTACTCCGCGACGGTGGATTGCCCCTGCTTCAGCCTCAGTAGCCGCTGTTCTCGAGTCTTACCCTGATCCGGGTGGTCGAAAACAGCGCGGAAGGTGCGGAGGAATCGCACAAAGTCGCTCATGTCCCGGCCGTCAGCGCTCCACATAGCAGTGGCCCAATCCATCGCTGAGCCTGTGAGCTGTTGCGTGACGAAACTAATTTTTCTTCTATCATCCAAATCTGGATAATCGGCAAGGTACAACTCACAGGCCAGGAGAAATTTATTACAGCCCTTGGGGTCGCCAGCGTACCTTTCAGGCGGAGCAGCCCGAGGGGGTGATCGTGAGGGGCGCCTGTGCGCCAAGGAGGTGGGCGACTGACCTGTCGCGATGTCGCGGACACTGTGCGCGAGGTCATTGATGGCCCTCGCGAGGCTGTCCATCTGTCCCTGCTGCCTACGGATGTAATCCATCATGGGCACGGTGTCGTCGGGCAGGGGCGTTCCTACTGCGTTCCGGAATACAGTCTGGTCATTTGTCATGTCTCTTCTCTGTGATTCACACACAAGAACGCAAGTGCAGGAAAGGACAGTCTTTATTGAACACAAATCGTTCTTTTTTAGAACGAAACAGAATAAACTAAGGTACGACCCTCTGGTCGTTTACCAGGTGCGGTCTGCAGGCGGGAACACAAATGTCTAGGAAATCATTGAAGAAATACTGGAAACAAACATAAACCTCAAAAGGTCCACTGAGGAGTTAGCCCGAACAAGAAGCTGCCCTGCTTCACGTGCCTTCGCCTGCAGATACCGCTCAAACCTGGGAGAGAAGGAAGATACAAGGTTAGTTTTGTGTGTTTGCATAATGGTGACCAGACAGTGTGGTATGGGTTCGGCTGGTTTAAATAGTGAGACACGTGAGGTAGACACAGGTGATATCCATCTGCTGTTAATGGGTGACAATGACATACGCAGACACACTAGGGGGAGACAAAGCTATGGCTCAGTAATCCGGTGAACCGGATCTCCGGGGCTGAGGCGGCTCCGATGTGACAAGTACAGTATCTTCATTAACTCCAGTCTGTGTTCTTAATGCCTCCCTTTTTCAACTTTGGAAAAAAAAACTACTATGCTGGTATGGAGCAAAATATATGTCTATACAATAAAACTAAAGTAAAGTTGACATGGCTGTACATTAAAGATATTTGTGCGGATGCAAGATGAGGAATAGAAAACATCAGGATGGTTTTTGAAATTTTTGTCTGTTTGAAGAGGAGATACTATACTGTATGCACACACATACACTCACTCGCACACTCATTCACACACTATGGGCAATTGGTAATGCCAATTAGCCTAATTTGCATGTTTGTGGACTGTGGGAGGAAACCGAGTACCCGGAGGAAACCCACAAAGCAATGACATGCATGAACATGCAAACTAAATATATATAATATTTATGTATAGGTGTGTATTATTATTATTATTATTATTACGTTTATATATATATATATATATATATATATAATCAGCAAAAAAAGAAACGCAGCTTTTTCAGGACTGTGTATTTCAACAATAATGTTGTAAAAATCCAAATAACTTTACAGATCTTCATTGTAAAGGGTTTAAACCATGTTTTCCATGCATGTTCAATTAACCATAATCAATTAATTAACATGCACCTGTGGAATGGTCGTTAAGACCTTAACAGCTTACAGAAAATAGTCATTTAAGGTCACAGTTCTAAAAAGGCAGGACACTAAAGAGACTTGTCTACCGACTGTGAAAAACACCCAAAGAAAGATGCCCAGGTTCCCTGCTCATCTGCGTGAACGTGCATTAGGCATGCTGCAGGGAGGCATGAGGACTGCTGATGTGGCTAGGGCAATAAATTGCCATGTCCCCACTGTGAGACGCCTAAGACAGCACTACAGGGAGACAGGAAGGACAGCTGATCATCCTCGCCGTGGAAGACCACGTGTAACAACACCTGCACAGGATGGGTACATCCGAATATCACACCTGCATGACAGGTACAGGATGGCCACAACAACTGGCCGAGTCACACCAGGAACACACAATCCCTCCATCTCACAGCAAGAACTGACAAATCTGGTCCAGTCCATGAGGAGGAGATGCACTGCAGTATTTCAAGCAGCTGGTGGCCACCAGATACTGACTGGTACTTTTGATTTTGAGCCTCCCTTCATTCAGGGACACATTGTGAAACATTTATGTTTGTTTATGTCTTATGGTGTTGACTCTTTTAGTGTTCATACAAATATTTATACATTAAGTTTACTGAACGTAAAAACAGTAAAAATCAGAGGACGTTTCTTTTTTTGCTGAGTGTGTATATGTGTATATACAGTGGTGTGAAAAACTATTTGCCCCCTTCCTGATTTCTTATTCTTTTGCATGTTTGTCACACTTAAATGTTTCTGATCATCAAAAACCGTTAACTATTAGTCAAAGATAACATCATTGAACACAAAATGCAGTTTCAAATGAAGGTTTATGTTATTAAGGGAGAAAAAAAACTCCAAATCTACATGGCCCTGTGTGAAAAAGTGATTGCCCCCCTTGTTAAAAAATAACTTAACTGTGGTTTTTCACACCTGAGTTCAATTTCTGTAGTCACCCCCAGGCCTGATTACTGCCACACCTGTTTCAATCAAGAAATCACTTAAATAGGAGCTACCTGACACAGAGAAGTAGACCAAAAGCACCTCAAAGACATCATGCCAAGATCCAAAGAAATTCAGGAACAAATGAGAACAAAAGTAATTGAGATCTATCAGTCTGGTAAAGGTTATAAAGCCATTTCTAAAGCTTTGGGACTCCAGCGAACCACAGTGAGAGCCATTATCCACAAATGGCAAAAATATGGAACAGTGGTGAACCTTCCCAGGAGTGGCCGGCCGACCAAAATTACCCCAAGACCGCAGAGACAACTCATCCGAGAGGCCACAAAAGACCCCAGGACAACATCTAAAGAACTGCAGGCCTCACTTGCCTCAATTAAGGTCAGTGTTCACGACTCCACCATAAGAAAGAGACTGGGCAAAAATGGCCTGCATGGCAGATTTCCAAGGCGCAAACCACTTTTAAGCAAAAAGAACATTAAGGCTCGTCTCAATTTTGCTAAAAAACATCTCAATGATTGCCAAGACTTTTGGGAAAATACCTTGTGGACCGACGAGACAAAAGTTGAACTTTTTGGAAGGTGCGTGTCCCGTTACATCTGGCGTAAAAGTAACAGCATTTCAGAAAAAGAACATCATACCAACAGTAAAATATGGTGGTGGTAGTGTGATGGTCTGGGGTTGTTTTGCTGCTTCAGGACCTGGAAGGCTTGCTGTGATAGATGGAACCATGAATTCTACTGTCTACCAAAAAATCCTGAAGGAGAATGTCCGGCCATCTGTTCGTCAACTCAAGCTGAAGCGATCTTGGGTGCTGCAGCAGGACAATGACCCAAAACACACCAGCAAATCCACCTCTGAATGGCTGAAGAAAAACAAAATGAAGACTTTGGAGTGGCCTAGTCAAAGTCCTGACCTGAATCCTATTGAGATGTTGTGGCATGACCTTAAAAAGGTGGTTCATGCTAGAAAACCCTCAAATAAAGCTGAATTACAACAATTCTACAAAGATGAGTGATCCAAAATTCCTCCAGAGCGCTGTAAAAGACACGTTGCAAGTTATCGCAAACGCTTGATTGCAGTTATTGCTGCTAAGGGTGGCCCAACCAGTTATTAGGTTCAGGTGGCAATTACTTTTTCACACAGGGCCATGTAGGTTTGGATTTTTTTCTCCCTAAATAATAAAACCCCTCATTTAAAAACTGCATTTTGTGTTAAATTATGTTATCTTTGACTAATAGTTAACGGTTTTTGATAAGCAGAAACATTTAATTGTGACAAACATGCAAAAGAATAAGAAATCAGGAAGGGGGCAAATAGTTTTTCACACCACTGTGTGTGTATATATATATATATATATATATATATATATATATATATGGCAAGGTGATTTATCATTTCAGTGGAAGTTTTTCACATGGTCTGGTTGCAAGCTCGACACCTGATTGTACAGTTGAGGTTGTAGGATCTTGCTTAAGGGCCCAACAGGCAGATTGTCAGAGCTGGGGCTTGAATCAGTGGCCTTCTGATAAGAAGTCCAACAGTTTAACACAGAGCTACCCATGCTAGGCAAATTTTTTTAATATTCTTCCTCCTGCAGTATTTGTCTCATTCATATTACCCATAAGTCTCAGAAAAAGTCTAAGAAAGTTGAAGATTGAAATAATCTTATTCACGTTTGCATAATTGACTTGTATTGTGTGAAGGAATAAGATGGTAAGAAATTTTCATACAGAAAAATATTTTTCAATGATACCCAGTTTGATTATATATATATCTTTATTCTTAAATGCAAATTATGCAATCTAACACCTTTTTGGAGATGTGCATTTTACAATTCTCCGCCCTGTAATAACATGTACAGATAAACCATTAACAAGCTTTTGATTTTTTTATTGCATGAAATTCAAGGGGGAATGGTGTTGTCACATATTTATTTATCTTCTTTTTTTTCGGCATATGATTGTAACTAATTTCAGTACAAAATTACTGTCTTGAAAAGTCATGAAAGGAGGATCCTGGATTTTGATCGAGTGTGAAGTATTTTTTTCTCCCCCTTGCGGTCAAATGACCGCTGCTCAGCGCTTCTAGTGTTAAAAAGTAATCAATTACGTTACAGCGTTACTTTCTGATAAAAATAACTAGAGTACTTTTCCATTGCAGGAAATTAAAACTCCTTTGTGATTACTCATGCATGTTGTTTAGTCAAGACCATTATAATTATTCTACCATCATCACTCAACGAATTTTGGCCCATAATCCGTTATACAGTATACTAATAGCTCTTTCCACGTGTCTGTCCTCGCATAGGTGAGAAAGGGATATAACAGCAGGAATAACAGAGGGGGGCGGGTTATTGGGAGTGGGGCTTGTAGGACGACTTTCTCACTCACACACACACACACACACACACACTAACTGATTGGGAATGACTGCAGTCTGGCTCACGGATTACATAAATTGTCTGAATAATTAAAAGTCTGATTACATTTTTAAAAATATAGCTAAATAAGGCGGCACGGTGGTGTAGTGGTTAGCACTGTCGCCTTGCACCTCCAGGGTCCTGGTTCGATTCCCGGCCAGGCTCGATTCCTGTCTCTGTGTGCATGGAGTTTGCATGTTCTCCCCGTGCTTGGTGGGTTTCCTCCGGGTACTCCGGTTTCCTACCACAGTCCAGAGACATGCAGATTAGGCTAATTGGAGTTCCCAAATTGACCATAGTGTGTGAATGAGTGTGTGTGTGCTCTGCTATGGATTGGCATGCTGTCCAGGGTGTACCCTGCCTCGTGCCCAGAGTCTCCTGGAATAGGCTCCAGGTCCCCGCGACCCTAAAATACAGGATAAAGCGGTATAGAAGATGAATGAATGAATGAATAACTAAATAACTGAGTACTTAAATGGCAGACCTAATGCGTTATATTACTCGTTAAATCAAAAAAGTAATCCAATTTTTCTGGCGTTCGTAACGTCCAGTGAGTGCGGATCAAGCGCCGAGGGTTTTGTACACATAGGAGTCAATGAGAGTGTTCACACGGGCTTTGGTGACGTGCATTTATACGGCGTCAAAAAAAACGCTGCATGCAGCTTTTTCTTGCCGTTCAAATCCAAACGAATGCAAGGAAAACGCTTCTAGTGCTTCGCGTTAATTTTTACGCTTCGGAGGACCGGATATATCCAATGATCCTACATGCTATACATAGGGAAATGCGGGAAAAAAGCAAAATAAAATGTTTAAAAAATAAAACTTGTGCAAAAATTTTGCCATTTCTTCATAAACCACAAAAAGACTTCATTTAATCTCACGTTGTGTAGTCAGAGGGTGAACCCAGTAGCGGCGGCAATTTTTTTCTCTCTCCCTTTGTCGTCATATTACAAGAATTTTTTAAACAAGAAGATTAATATCTAATATACCAAAATGGTCCATATTAAAAGGAGGCACCACAAATAAAATGACACTGCCTCCACAGGTTAACACACAGACTACAATTTGGGCTCCAGGCAGTGTAGAAGTCAATCGAGCGTCACTATAAAACGCAACATAAACGTCTAGGACGTTCAGAGTGCTTTCTGTTCTGCACGTTCGTTTATCCAAAAACTTAACGGCCGTGTGAACAAGGCCTAAGACGTTACAAAGTACACCCAACACTGATTGCGACATGAATCACATTTTTAAGAAATTTTTTTAAACAAAATATTTATTATACAATACTAATATATAATACTGCTAGAGCCTATAGAGAACATGTCATATAATCTCAAACAGGCAGCTTTGTTAGACACTGTAGCTAACAATTTAGCTAGAACCATGAATGAACTAACATGAGCTAGTCAGATAGCTATAGTAACTAGCAACCTACAATCATCATCTAGCATCATGTTTCATATACTGTTGATAACTGAGGTGGTCTATATTTTAGTTACTTTAGCTCCCTTGGTTAGTTGACATGGTTGTTCAAAGATGCACTAAGATATAAAACATTTTCAGATTAGTTTTGTCAATTACAGACAAAAAAGGTTTTCTCTAGTAGTTTGTCATCAGATAACTTTACTATCTCTTGCTTGAGTCATTTTCATGATTTCTGATTTTACTTTTATTCAAGTGAATTATTAATACAGTAGCAGTACTTTTACTCAAGTCATTGTGTTTTTGTACTTTTGAGCAACTTTGAGAGAGAAAATACAGAGTGACATTCACATATGTAAAGAAATTTGAACATGACCACTTCTACAAGGTCTAAAAACCTCTTTTCAGCTCTGGTCCTTGAGTCTTCTAACATGGCATGTTTTTGTTGAAGGTTTAATGATTATCAGGTGTTTTTCCTCCAGCATGCAGGAAAAAAAATGTGTGGGGTTACTCAGGGACTCGGGGTAAAAAAAAGAATCGTCTTCCAAGCAATGATGAAAAGTAATGACTCCTTCTGTAAAATATTTCAATGCTGATGGGAGGGGGTCTCATCTTCGCAAGTGTCATCATTCGCAAGGCATGAGGGCTCACTAAATAGTTTGATGAACATAGAATTATAAAATTTATTTAATTCACATGCTAAACTTCACAACCACCAGATCACATGCTGTTGAACACTTGTGTGAGATTTTTCAAGCAATGTCTTAGACTCTCCATCAGCATTATCAAAACACTAACTGTGTGATTGTCTTTCGAGAGAATGGTGTTCCTTCTTCCAAGTACTTTTCCACACACTTGTAAAATCTATGCCAAGGCACACTGAAGACGTGTTGGTGACTTTGCAGTGATCCAATACTTAAAAAAAAAAATCACATTATGCTGTCTTTCCCCCCCTTTAATTTGTCAATCGTTTGTATGTGTATCGGTATCATGGTTAAGTGGGAGTGGTCTGCTCTCGGCAGTTGTGAGTAACAAATCAATACTATTTAATAGAGTATTCAAGGCCGCGTCCCAACCCCACATACCACATGCTAAACAGCATGTCGACATATTTATCAATTCAATTTGAGATGCAGCCCAAGCCCACATATAAGAATATGTGGTTATAATGGTCTACTGTCACTATAGTCATCATAGTTTTACAATGTTATAAATTTTTTGTCACATAATAAATCTTTTTCTGTTGCATTTATTTGAAAAGCAGGACCGTTTAAGAGCTGTTTTAAGCAATCATTTTCATGTACTGTTTCTGATGGTCTAATAATACTACAGTGGTAGCTCAGCATACGAATGCCCCGCTTTGCCTTAAGGAGCATTTTCGGGTGGGATATAAGAACCAAGCCAACCACATGCGCCTAAGTTGCATGTACGTCTGGGAGCCATTCGAAGTGAAGTGAGTTTACCTCATTTTAATTTTTTTGTATTTTGTGAAAGATTTAGTAATATAGGTCCCCAGAATGTTAAGAAGTATGGAAGCAAGAAGAAAAGTGACCCACTTGACCCAGCGCCAAGAGGAATCATAAATTAAAGTTACAATAAGTGAGGTTTAATGTCAATTTTTCATATTTTATTTCATTTACATGCCTTTTTCTAAATGTTTTAATTGGTTTTATAGGCAGAAATATAATTATAGTGTTGGAAATTAGTAATATATTTTTGGGTGGCTGGAACAGATTATCTGCATTTGCATTATTTCCTATAGGAAAATGTGTTTTGCAAATAACATTTTTTATTAAAAAAAAAATTAACCAGAACTGGTTAAATTCATATGCCAAGGTGCCGCTGTATACTCTACTGAGCGTCTGAAAAGCAATAAACATAATTTAATATATCCAAAAATAAAACACTCTAGACAATTGTATTGTATAAGTCAACCACTGAACCAAGTTGGTGCTAGCATGGTAGGTTGGTTTAGTATGTTTATGCTTGTAAATACTATTCTACTGGTCATAATTAACTGTGATTTACAGTAGCAAAATCACTTCAGAATTTTTAGTGCCCTTTTCACTTCTACGTAGAATAAACTAAAACAACAGCTGTTCAGTTAAATATTCACAAAATAGGTAAAGCAAACACAATGGGGTGCTTATTTAATCCTTCATACAGGACTTCTTTCTAATTAACAGTGGTCTGGTATGTTCAAATTCATATTATGGACAATCAATAAATCAATCTAAAACATATGATGCATTGGGTGTTAATGACATAGGGGTATTAGAAAGGCTAATGCATCCCAGAAAAGCAATCAATTGTTTATTATCTTCTTGCACTGGATCAACAAAAGAAAAAAAAACCTAGAGTGGACATGAGTAAATCACTTCTGGAACAAACAAACAAAGCTTTGCTCCATCCAAAGCCTAGTGTTCTTTTTTTTTTCCCGGGACCACAGATGAATAGGTGGTTTAGAGATAGAGGCCAAGACGAGGTCACAAACAATTTAGGTAAAAGTAAAGGTACCTTAATTAACACATTGGTTGTAGCCATGATCAAGGGTCCCTTGATGCAGAAGTAATAGAGGCAGTGGAGCAGGAAGAACAGTGAGAAAATCCAATGCTTATTCTCAACACTTGATGATCGATTCACATAGATTTTCTGCTTTGGCATAAACCTGCACGCTGTCAACAAGCCATAAATTTGGTTTACTTTCTCTTCAGCATCCCTGTCCCTCTATGCAATGCACACATTTCATATATATATATATATATATATATATATATATATATATATATATATATAAATAAATAAATACTGAATTCACTGTATGATTCAAGTGCAGGGTGTATTGAGCAAAACCTGTTAACAAATTGAATACAGGCCAGGGCAAAACACAAAATGGCAAATAACCCATGAAGTAATCAAGAGGGACAGGCAACAACAACAAACACCGATAAAAAGTAAAAGTTTAAAAATACAGCCAAAGTGAAAGTAGGCAAGGATGACAAAATTCAAACTGGAAATTTGTGTGTGTTTGTCTACATATGTCTGTCTGTCTATTTAGCTATCTATCTGTATATGCTTGTTTGTTTGGCACATCCCATGGGTGTTTGAATCTGGGGAGTTTGGAGGCCGTGTCAGTGGGCTTGGGATCTTTGTCTGCTGAGTCCCGTGTGCAGTGGCCTGTGGTGCACTGTTTGTTCTGGTGCCTTTCTAGCATGGCCAGCATTGACTTTTTTTTCAGTGATTTTGTCTTTTCTTTCCCCTTTAGTCCCAGTAGGAATAGGTGAGCCAATTCACCTGGTGGTGGTGTATATGTGAACATTTTAATAGCGAAATAAGTATAAAGTAATTAATATACGTAGTTAATAAGCATGAAAACTATTTTTGCAGTTTTGAGAAAAACTAACTTAAAGACAGCAAGAAGTATTGCGAGCTGAGAATAAATTCCACATGTTGAGTCACAAGAATCATAAAAAGCACAAATGCCAACATATGTCAAAATTGTTTGTGCTATATCAGCGTGATTTTTTTTTTTTTGTATGACTTTTCAAGATGCTGTAACTCCACAGATTTGTCACAATGTATAATTTCAATTCTGTTCGTGGTCATTTAAATATGCAACTTAGTATTAATAATATGTTGATTGAGTTTTTATATAAAAGAGCAAATTCATGCGTTGTGTTTTCATAATTAGTCACTGGCAGAAAATTGGAATATGAAAAAGTGTTGTTTGGTTGCACACAAACTAATTACAAAGATTGTTGAAGATCATGAGAAATATTATAAGCAATACCAGTTCCATTTACATCATCAGCCTCCTCTATCAGTTTCGGCTCAGTATCTGATGAAAGCACCTTGTCATAGTACAGGTATGTACCATATAACCTGCATTGTTCTCCTTTGACAATGATCATGTGACGAAAAGAAGTGCTCAACTGTCTTACAGGATGTCATGTTTTGCTATGCAATGCGGTCATTCTTTGTAAACAATGTGCAAGTTCAAAACTTCAAAATAAAAACTAGCTTGAAAGATATACAGTATAGAATAGAAAATTTGGTATGTCTGAGGAAAATAATTTGCCATAATACCCATACAAAAGCCTCACACACCTGTGTATGAATATACAGTATAGTATATGCAGCATGTTGGCTTAGTTCAGTGGTTCTCAAACTTTTTCTGTCATTCCCCACTTAAGGGGGTGAGCGAATTTTCAAGCCCCACTTGTCAATAAAATAATAACGAAATCGGCCAAGTTTACCGTTTATTGAAATATCAATTTCTAATCCAATAAGATCAAACAACACCAAGTTAAAAACAGATAAAATACACGTACATTTGTTATAAAAGGCTTACGTTGTCACTTATCATTGCATAATTGACCCCATGTTTATTAGCTGCTCAACAATAGTTTGTAGTTTTTTTGCACTGGCCAATTCTGTATGCAACTTTGAATGAAGCCATTTGTGCTTTGCTGTTCACTGATTCAGATGTTACCATGCGATTCTCCTGCTGTCTATATTCTGCCAGCTTTCTTTGAAAGAAGTCTAGTGGCTTATTAACGTGACTGGAGTGTGTTGTCTCTAAGTGTCTTCCTAATTTGTTGGGTCTCATGCGGTCTGCTGCCAGCGGTTTAAGACACAAAACACACACGAGCCTCTTCTCTGCGCCCACCATCCCCACCATGAATCCAAGCTCAAGATAGGCTTTATTAGGGGTGGGCGATATAACCAAAATCTTCTAACACAGGAGAAGCAATTTTCTACCTCGTTAACGATCACAATAACAATTGCTAGATCACAATATAGCAATTTGTATCTGAAAATGCATAAATAAAAATTAAAACACAAAGAAACTGTTTTACATAATGTAATTTTATATAAACTGTGAATTGCTGAGGTTTGCCGCATTCTTTTCACTTTGGCCATATTCGTTTGGATGCTTGGATTTCAGATGATAGAAAAGGTTTGAAGTGTTTCCACCACTTGTTAAAACAGTGCACTTGCGTACCTCACAAATCACGTTCGTCTCATTTGTATCACTTTTCTTATACCCGAACCAATTCCACACCACAGACGATGCACCTTTTTTCTTTACAATCTCCTCGTTCTTGGTTTTGTCACATGTAAGCAAACTCACTGCTGCTGCACCGTCTTCTTCCATTGTCGAAGTGTATGTGAAGCCAAACACATCAAAAGTGGGACGAAACCGTGGCACCCGATTGAACCGAATATCTGCGCAAATACAGCGCAGCGCGACTATCTCGAATCACGGCCGCTCGAATCACAAACCTGCGCGACTCACTGTGTTTTTATTTAAAATAAATAACTATTTATAAAAAAAACTATTTAAAATGTCAGAAATCTTTAATATTGTTTCCGCCCTTGCCATGCCTGTTTTGTACGTGCGCATCCCAGCGGGGTAAAATGTATTTTGATGGTCGGCGCGGGCTATTTCTGTCAGAGTCGCGCAGCGCTGCCCAGTGGGTCGCGCAGGTTTGTGATTCGAGCGGCGCTGCTCAAGTTGGCCCGACATTAAACCATTATTGTTGCACTATAGTTCCACTTTTTCTCCCGGCCCACAACTGATGTTATTTTAAATTTACTTGTATTAATGATCCATTTATTTGTGTGTGATTGTTTAGTTATTTCCTATTATTTTCCGCTAATTTCCTCCCGTTCATTGCGCCCCACCTGTCATGTCTGTATTCCCCACTAGTGGGGCGTGCCCCACACTTTGAGAACCACTGGCTTAGTTGTTAGCAATGTTGCCTTGCACAGCCAGGGTCCGAGTTTGAATCCCTCCTTGGGGTCTGTGTGCATGGAGTTTGCATGTTCTCCCCATGCAGGCAGGGTTCCTCCCATTGACCAAAGACATCCGAATAACGCTAGCTGGCATTGACAAATTGCCTTTAGTGTGTGAATGAGCATGTGTGTATACAGTATATGTGCATGTCCCGTGATGGACTGGCGTACCCCTAATTCTTACTTCATATGAATAGTATTTATAATTTTATTTACATCATTGAGAAATTGATGCCAATCAGGCAATCCCAACAGTGGTGCTGTGGAGTATGATAGGCTCTTCAATAATTATTAATTACTTGCTTGCTTATGTTGACTTGTTAGGAATATCAGTGGTAAAATGACGACACTGTACAAGAGTCAGTAAATTCTGGTCAGATTGAAAAAAGAAGCCATGTGAATAAGCTTTTTATTACATAGCCCCCGAACACATCAGGACGGCTGTGGCTGCATAAAAGGAACAGTCTCGAGTACTATTATTTACATCTGTCCATTCTTAATAGCATTACACAGTCATTCCAGGACCAGCTCACTGAGCCTGAGCGATCCTGAGCAGTTCCCAGAGCTTCAGCCCGGGTTCGTTAGTGGAGTGTGGTGTTAACAGGGCATGTGTGAAATCTATTCACTTCCTCTGGTGTTTTTTTTTTTTTTTGCTCCCTGGTTCCTGCTATCTCATTCAGCCTTGTTTACCTGGCAAGCAGAGTGTAACTAAAGGAAATTCCCACAGCCTGAGGTGGTCTCTGAGGGCGAACAGGAGGAGGGAGTGGGGCATTGCTTAAAGCTGATGTCGCCCACCTGCCTCTGCCCCCGTGGTTTAATTAACATGTGCAGCCTAGTGGAGATGAACCAGCAAAGACTCACACACCTCATGGACATCGCATCGAGAATTCAGGCCTGCTCTGGTTTTTTTTTTTTTTTTTTTGGAACTGTTGATTCACTCATAAATCATATTTATAAGGAGTTCTTTGTTAAAAAATAATACAGGGCCTCGTGTTTCCTGCTCAAGATAAAAAAAGAGGCTTAAACTCAGTCCACTTCCGATCTGGGACTTATTATATGGAAAAAAGTGCTGTTGTTGCAGACACCAAACTCTGTGATTGTGAGACAAGAGAATGATGGAATTATTTCCATCTCCGGCTGTCAAAAACTAGTTGCAGAGTTTAGGCAAGTCATGGGTTCACTGAGAAAAAACAGTGAGGAGGTAATGCTATGGTTATGGTGTGGATTTCTCTGGAGCGCTTCACCTTTTAATCCCATTTACTATATGGGTCACGCCCTCTTTTAGCCACAGTGGCACCCAGCCATGCAAAGATTAACCACAGAGTCAAAAGGGCCTAAATGTGACTTTGCAAAAAGTAGCTGCACTGCTCTGCCTATTGACTACACAAGGACAAGTGAGAGGAACAAATCTCTGCACATAAATATAGAACTAACCGAGAACTCCCTTTTGCTTCATACTATCTCTCTGGCTTCCAGTGGATCTCTCCATTTTTCCTGACGGAGACCTGGGAAGACCAGCAGAAAATCAATGTTTTTCGCTTCAGATTTGCTTTAAACGATCATAAGCACCTTCATGCCATACTAAGGAAATAAAAAGTCGTTTTCTCTGGAGTAATTTTTCATGTAGAGACCTCTGGGTTTTGGAAATAAATTGAGTGCATCCTGAGTGAACAGCATTTACAGTATGTAGAGAAATAAACAATATTGGTCTTTAGTTATAAAAACGATTTTATGAAAAGCATATGTTGTTTAAACTATCTAACTAACTAACTAAAGTCACATTGTGCAACTCGCTGTTTTGTATCACTTACGTATATAATTTATCATCCCTTTTGACACAAGACAAACGAAGGGCGAGTTGCATGTAGATACACCTGAGGTATTTGTATGTACCATGTTAAGATCTGTAAACAAGCATTGCCATTGAGATTTGGTAACAATGAGTAACTACTGAGTTAATGAATAGACTCACTACGTAAACTCAGGCAAAGTCAGGCCTCACCAAACACTTAATTTCCTCCCATTAACACAATTCTGAGACGGTGGTTCATAAAGCATGGTCAGGGAATAACACCAAAGTAAAGGTAAAGCTCTGGTGAACATCTGGCCTGATCAAAGGAAATGCCACCAATGCTTCGGTATGGCCGGGAATTTCCTACATTTTCAACTTGTGTGTGTATACAGTGGGGAAAATAAGCATTTGATCCCCTACAGATTTAAGTTTGCTCACTTACTGTACAAAGAAATGAAGGGTCTATAATTTTCATCATAAGTTTATGTTAACGGATTGAGACAGAATATAAACCAAAAATCCAGAAAAAGCACATGATACTGTACAAATGGTATGAATTAAGTTGCATTTCAATGAGGGAAATAAGTATTTTATCCCCAAGCAAAACATGACTTAGTACTTGGTAGAGAAACCCTTGCTGGAAAGCACAGTGGGAAGACGTTTCTTGTAGTTGTTTACCATCTTGGGATGCATTTTGATCCACTATTCTTTACAGATTTTCTCTAAATGTTTAAGGTTTCTTGCCTGTTGCTTGGCAACTCGAAGTGACAGCTTTCTCCGTGAATTTCCTATTGGATTAAGGTCTGAAGACTGGCCAGACCACTCCATGACCTTAATGTGCTTATTCTTGAGCCACTCCTTAGTTGCCTTGGCAGTATGTTTGGGGTCATTTTCATGCTGGAAGACCCATCCACAACTCATCTTCAGGAGGGTCTCATCCCAAGTTTTACAATACATGGCCTCATCCATTGGCCCCTCAGTGCAGCAAAGTCAATCTGTACCTTTAGTAGAGAAACAGCCCCAAAGCATAATGTTTCCACCTCCGTGCTTGACTGTAGGGCCTATGGTGTTCTTAGTGTCATAGTCAGCATTTTCTTCCTCCGAAAACAGTAAGTCGAGTTGATGACAAAGAGCTCAGTTTCCTCTGAGCTCAGTCTCATCTGACCATAGCAGTTTATGCCAATTTTTCTCTGTTCATTGCAAACCTCAGAAGGGTCTGTACGTGTCTTCTTGACGAGGGGAAGCCTTGCTGCGCTAAAGGATTTCAGTCCATGCAGGTGTACAGTATTGTGTTATCAATGGTTTGTTTGGTGACTGTGCTCCCAACTGCCTTGAGATCATTCACAAGCTCCTCCAGTGTGGCCCTGGGCTGGTCCCTCATTTTTCTCATGATTATTCTTACTCCATGAGGTGAAATCTTGCATATAGGGCCATTAATGGTTAATTTGTTTTTCTTCCATTTGTAAATAATCGCTCCAGCAGTTGTCTCCTTCTCACCAAGCTTCTACAGTATAGCTGATGGTCTTGTAGCCCATTCCAGCCTTGTGCAGGTCTAAAATCTTGTTCCTGACTTGCTTTGACAGCTCTTTGGTCTTGCCAATGGTGGTGAGGTTTGAATGGAAGAAAGAGATTGTGTGGACGCGTGGCTTTTATACACATACCACATTGTTGTTAGGAGCACCTTCTTAAATTAATGTGTACCACAAGAGCACAAAACCAGTCTGAGAGGCAGAATTACTGTTGGTTGGTAGGGGATCAAATACTTATTTCCCTCATTGAAATGCAATTTAATTCATAACATTTGTAACATGTGCTTTTTTTCTGGATTTTTGGTTGATATTCTGTCTCAATCCTTTACCATAAACCTATGATAAAAATGATAGACTCTTCATTTCTTCGTAAGTGGGCAAACTTAGAAAATCTGTAGGGGATCAAATACTTATTTCCCCCACTGTATATATAAAGAAGACAGAATGCTTAAATGCATAAATGTTCACGAAAGAATTATAATTCCTTTTCAGGTCACTACACTAACATAAGGGAATATTTGGTGAATTAAATGTGATTTAGGAGAAACTATTGAATAACATTTGCATACAAGTATGAAGTTTCTCATCAAAGCATTATTTGGTTGCTAGTGCTAAATTTAATTTAAAGAATATCTAAGCTGCTAGTTTGAATTTTCAAGTGCAGTCATTTCACATACAGTAGCATGAATGAGATCCAATTATGAAATCGCATAAGTGTGTTGGTCCTGACTAAAAGAAATGACTACAGTATTAAATTAACTTGATTTAACTTTTCTATGGCAAGATAGCACATTACCACCTTACAGGGTTCCAGTTTAATCCTGAGATTGCAGGACATTATTCCAGGGCTTTGTATTCATATTTGAAAATTCTATAACTAAGCATGTAAATGCAACTTGACATAAACCAGTGTAAACTTTTGAATTAAGAAAAATATTTTTTTCCCACAATGTATGACTTAAAATATCATTGAAGAGAATTACTTATTCGGTATTCATTGGTTGTCAAAAATACATGGGATACAGATGATACAAGCATTGGCTCATGATTTTAATTGTTTGTAACCTGAATCCAGTAGAGAGAGTAAAATCAATATGCTGTGCTTAACGGTGAAGTGTATATAGTATTACAGACAGGAGAAGACGTCAGGTTGCGCAGTTTCTATTACTGTCCAACTCACTTTCAACTAACAATGACAGGTTGTGTTTATATCTGGTAATGGGCATTGTAAGCATACTGATTGCAAGAAAATAAATCATGCTGTCGAAGATCACAGCATATTTGCAGCCATACTGTGTGTATAGCTGTTAAATGTTAGCATGATGAAAATGCAAATGATTGAAGAAGAAAAACGAGAAATGTAAAATGGCTTATATGTACAGTATTGAATCCCTGAATTAAATTATATTTGTATATGGAACAAATGTGTAGGTGGTACGAAGACTTAGTGGTTAGCAATGTTGCCTTTTACCTTCAGGGTCTGGGTTTGATTCCCACCTCAGGTCTGTGTGCATGGAGTTTGGATGTTCTCCTCATGCTTGGTGGGTTTCCTCCAGGTACTCCGGTTTCCTTCCACAGTCCAAAGACATGCAGATTAGGCTAATTGCTGTTCCCAAATGGTGTGTGTGTGCCCTGTGATGAATTGGCACTCCGTCCAGAATGTACCCAGCCTTGAGCCCCAAGTCTCCTGTGTTATGTTCCAGACCCACCGTGAGCAGGATCAAGCAGTATAGACGATAAATGAGTGAATATAAATAAAATTGGTTGTTTGCAAGTAAGCAGCAGTCTCATTTCCCCTCTCATCTATGTATTAATCTCCAGTATATTATCCTGCTTGATGATCTGTGCCAATTCATCACAGCATAGAGCTGCTGCTAGAGAGAGAGAGAGAGAGAGAGAGAGAGAGAGAGAGAGAGAGAGAATTAACCAAGTGATCAGTGGTCTTCTGGTGAAAGCAGGTCTAGAGCCTTGATTCTTCAGATCCCCTTACTGTGATCAATACTGACATAGCCATTAGGCTAATCTTCATAATGAGCATTAGGACACAAGTCCAAGGAGGAATAGAAGTGATTTTTTTTTTAATCTTCCTGTTCAGTAGTACATGCAAACTAACACACACTTAATACATCGTTCCTGAGACAGCATTGGTACCTCCTGTAGTACAATTTTTGTACTTGATAGTATGGGTCTTTTACCTAGGAATGCATATATTATTTATCTTTTAAAGTTTTTAAATATTTAAAAGTTTAAATTTTAAAGTTTAAGCAATTACTGGCCTTATCCTGCTTTTTAAATCCAGAGGATAAAGAAAGGTACAGTTTTTTTTATAGTGCACTATTCTTTTAGCTATGCTTACACATTGCCTTTCTTTTTAAATAGGGGGTACATTTTCTTAAAAGGAAAAAAAAAGTCCACCTGCCAATTTTCCTGATTTCCAGTAGCCTCCACAGAAAGCTCAAGAGAGCGCGCACACACACACACACACACACACACACACACACACACACACACACACACTACATTCTACTAAGGGGACCTGTAAAATCTCATCACTTTATTATTCCAGTTGGTAAATGACAGCAAGTGCAGAGATTATGGCATTTCCATATGAAGTACCCTGCATGGGCCCCAGCAGTCTATGTTGCTAGAAAGTGCTTACTGTGGAGCTCCAAGTTCAATTGTGCAAACTGACAAATGCACTAATAAACTGTATATGCTGTACATTTGCTGAGAATGCAAAGTTCCCTTTTGAAAAAAAAAAAAGAAAGAAAAAGCAGACCTTGAGCACAGCAAGTCCTTGGTCAAAGAGATCATCCATGCAGCATGATCCACTTCAACCCTACCTTCAGCTCCTGGGACTGAACACCTCCAAGTCACACTCAAGAGACTCTAAAGTAATCATGTCAAAAATTGCTAACATGCACAAAACCGGAATGAAGTGAATGAATGACATATGGCTTCGCCTTTACTGCTATTCTTTGACACATGCTGAAAAAGGAAGTGAATAAACAATAGTGGAATAAGAAGCACATGGAGGTTGGTTCAGGGAATGTCAGCTTTCTATTATAATTTACAATATACCTAAGCATCCTTTAAACAAATTAGTTTACATTACATTTAGTCTGTACTTAGACATAATATTAATCATACCACAGTTCGTAGTTATCAAATATGACTGGTCAGAAGATGTTAATACATTTTTTTTTTAAATCACAGCAGTTCTAACAGTAATTTACACCTTAAAACTCAAGCAGCACAAATTCATGCCAGAAACACAATGCTGGACAATAACCAAGTAAAAAAATAAAAATAAATAAATAAATGCTTATGCCGGTGGGTTAACAAATCAAACTGTACATGTGGGTTTTCAGATATGTCAGGTAGAAGCAAACGGTTGCTTAAGATGACCTAACATTATCGGCTGTGTTTTCTTCCTGAAAGGGCTTCTGTGACTGGTTTTGAATGTTTTGGAGGTAGCTACTCTCATCTCTTTCCAGTAAAGTGGACCATACGGATTACCCATTTCATCCATGCTGGTTAGCGACAATTAG
Organism: Channallabes apus; assembly: GCA_030522415.1. Lineage (NCBI taxonomy): Eukaryota > Metazoa > Chordata > Actinopteri > Siluriformes > Clariidae > Channallabes > Channallabes apus. The sequence continues at coordinate 15,235,380 of CM060116.1, forward strand.
GATAATTAATGATTGCTAGAACACCTGTGGCATGGGGTGGTACATATTGCAGTCATGTTCAAAAGTTACCAACCTTTCTTTTAGTTCAGTGTTTTTTGTAAAACCATAATAAAATCATCTGATCTTGATGGGTCGGAATAGTAGGCAAGTACAACCTTAGACACCTTTTTAAACATGACTGTAGTTCAATGTTACAATGTTATATTCTATATCTTCACTGGTGAAATACCCAACATCATCCAATCAGTCTTCATTACTTGGTCAGAACTTACTGTTGTATAATAATAATAAACATTCTGAACAGTGCAAACAGATAGGATCACTCTGTTCCAAGTTCATACTTTTTTTTGTATGAACAATGGAGCAGCCAGCCTATAATTATTATTTATGTAAACAAAATTAATTGAACACTAATAAAAGGATGGCACAGTGGCTTAGTGCTTAGCATGATCTGGGTTTGCTTCCCACCTCAGTTCTGTGTGCATGTGGTTTGCTTGTTCTCCCTGTGCTTGGTGTCAAATATTATGAAGATTAGGCTAATGGGTGTTCACAAATTGCACATAGTGTGTGAATGAGAAAGTGTGTGTGCTTTGAGATGGATTGGCACCCAATCCAGGGTGTACCTCATCTTGCCCCAAGTCTCCTTGAATAGGCTCATGTTACCCTGAATAAAATAACAGGATAAATAAAGCAGTAAAGAAGATGAGTGAGTGAACACTAATGAATGACTATTGTAATGATGTATTAAAAGGTTTAATCTTAAATATACACTGTAAATTATACATTTATGTACATCTCTTAAATGCAAAACCAATTCATCTTTGCACCATTTTTTTTCTTTTTGAGCAGACCCATCTTTTTAATAGCAGGTCTTTTAAACTCGCTTTAAGATAGCAGTTGTGGAAAAATCTCTCTTATTCAGACTCTGAGAATGATATGAGTGGCTTGTAGCATAATGGGCACAATTTTCCACATGACGAGGCTTGAAGAAGAAAAAAACATGTTGTGTTTTTATTTATTACTTGTGTATATTTTTCTGCTCTAAACTACGAAAAACAGCTTTGTCTCATTAACACAGACCACTCAATGCTGTTCCCCTGGCAGCCAGTGACAACTTTGGTATTATCACCACTTTCCTTACATTTGATCTATATTTTAATGAGTGCCTTATTTTCTCTTCGACATATGTCATGCACTCGATTGTTGGGAAGATCAGTTTGAGACGCTGCTGCTAGATTATGGACCAGCAGGAGTGACAGCAGCTGAATTTCATATAAACTCCCTGAATGCCTAATGTGTGGTGCTGTCTGTGTGAACTCTTTCTCATGCTAATACCTGCCGCCTTTTGTGAGGTGTCTCTGAGTGCGTATGTCTGGAGCCTGAGTGAGAAAGAAAATGCATAGAATAATATAATTACCATGCCAAAGTTAAGTATAATCAAGCTTTTTTTTCTATCTACAAATTGTAGAGTTGTGGTGGTAATGTGGGCTAAATAATGATTGCAACTTTCCAGAATATCTCCGTGCTTTAACAGTTATTTATGGCCAAAGTTAAATCCAGGTTAGACTCCTATAGAAAACCGTATGGTAGAGTCATCAGAAAAGGTGATTATGTTGCCTGAAAATAGAATGAGGAAAAAGAGTGAAATAAGCTTTGGCACTGAAATATCAGACCCAGCATTAAGGGGGGGGGGGGGGGGGGGAATCCAGTTAATTGCATGCCTGAGGAGGAAAAATGTAAGGCTGAAAAAAAATAAAAAAGTTCCCTTACAACTTATTTTTGTATTGCCTTCCTCCGTCGAGCATCAGCCATGTAGGATTCGAATCATGATTTACTGTCACACCACAAATCTCTGTGTGAGTTCGTAAATCAATTGAATCTCTAGAGAGAACAGGGCTATTGTTTACGTGAGAATAACTCCGAATCAGCAACCTTCTGCTCTCCTATCATGGACCTGAGTGCCCTTCTGAACCCTATTTTTCTGTACTGTGCCTCTGTGTGATGAGACAGTGCTCATGGTTGGGACGTCTGCCCCTTACCCCTGCCCCTTGTCTTGCCAGGGACTTTGTCTGCAGTAGGGCAATTTGACTGGCCTTACCAGTGTATTGTCACTGTGGCCTGTTTTGTAGAGTCTGACAAAAAAAAAAAAAAAAAAATTATATATATATATATATATATATATATATATATATATATATAAATTCTATTCACCGAGACATCTTATCAATACACTGAAGGGCATTTCACACATATACTGTAGATCTAAAAAAAAAAAAAAATGAGCTAGTCTAGAAGGTCAGGTGTCGATCAGCCCATAAGATCTTTTGTCTTAAAATATCTGTCTAAAAGCCAATCAGTAGAAGGTAGAAATTTAATAAAGATGCACTGAAAGCCTGAATACGCTGATATCTAATATAGTGGGGGGGGGGGGGGGGAATCCTGCACTGTATGGCATATTGGGTTATTCTATTTTCCTCTAAGAGGGCAGGGGTGAGAGGGCCGAGTGTGACTTATCCATATGGATAATTACTTATTCAGCATTATGCTTTGCTAATGCAAGGACTGCCTTGTTGGGGTGATACAGGCCAAATCAATCATGATTCATTTTGTGAAACATTGATTACATCTCCAACTGGGAATATACGTTGCAAATATTATTTTAGTAATATTTTACTTTGTGATTTTATTCTTTTCTGTCTTGTTCAAAAAGTGCAGATGGTACTCTCAGTACTCCCGTGGGACCGGTGCACGGGATGAGGCCTTTACATACATTTCAGTGGCCTATTAAGAACCATACGGTATCTTGTTCACACACACACACACACACACACACATATATGTATATATACATATATGTAACCTAAATGTGCAATTGATCTTTTTAGAGGTTGTGAGGCAGATACATGTAATTACCCCATCTAAATCTCTGTAATGAAGTATGAGATTGGCAGATGAAGTGGCGGATGAGTTCTACTCACCAGTGGATGAAATTCAGCTTCTAATGAGCAATGAGGTAATGACATTTCCAATAAGCCTCACTTCAGTTCATGTATATTTGAGGCAAAAAAAAAAGGAGATAGGAAATGATATTATATGCATTACATGGAGTATGCATTACTCACTCACTCATCTTCTATACCGCTTTATCCTGTATTCAGGGTCGTGTGGACCTGGAGCCTATCCCAGGATGCTTGGGGCACGAGGCAGGGTACACCCTGGACAAGGTGCCAATCCATCGCAGGGCGCACACACGCACACTACGGACAATTTGGAACTAACAATTAACCTAACCTGCATATCTTTGGACTGTGGGAGTAAACCGGAGTCCCTGGAGGAAACCCACCAAGCACAGAGAGAAAATGCAACCTGGAGGTGCAAGGTGGCAGTGCTAACCACTCCACCACCAAACTGCCTTTCTCTCTCTCTCTCTCTCTCTCTCTCACACACACACACACACACACACACACACACACACACACACACACACACATTAACTGTCAATTGATTTGCAAAAAAAAAAATGCACATAAACATTTTTCTTGATTCCAAGTTCACATATTGCCTTAACGACGATCTTGCTTCGGAAATTGTGTGTTTATATGTCTATGGGGTCTGTTGCTGGTTCTGACAAACAGCTGTGTTCCCGGATTATATGCTGTGTGTTCCTCAGCTGTGTTTTGGGATTAAATATCGGGCATTATTCACTGCTGAAATTTACATGATAGAGGAGGACAGGGCAGCCACCACTGTTTACTGGCTTTTGGACGGCCTGTCAGATTCCCGTCTTCCAACAGATGGCTTCTCGGCCACAAAGTGCAGTGTTTAGACTTAGCTCAGGGGCACAGCGGGCCATGCTGACACAGCAGTGAACAAACAGCTCCCATATGCAGAGCTGGTAGCACTGCCCATCGTGTGTGTGTGTGTGTGTGTGTGTGTGTGTCTGTGTGTGTGTGTCTGTGTGTTTGTGTGTGTGTGTGCATGTTGCTCTACAGCTGTGCAGAGGTCAGAAAAACTTGCTTCTTGAGTTACAGTACTGCTCAAATTTTAAAAGTTGGACGAGAGTGAAAGGACATGAGAGGACACCAAAAAAATGCAGTGGAGTTGGAGCTGGTCTGGTTTTTATAAAGAACCTCTTGATTAGGAGATTTAGCTGAGAAAGCTGGAGCAATGTCATGATGGGTAGCAGTAGATTTAGCACTAGAAAGTAAACACAGAATGAACAGCCCCAGCTGCTAGCTAGATTTAGCCTCATGTGCTGCGTTTCCACACAAACCTACAAGTGCTTAGTGGGAAACACAGACATGCTGACTGAGGGGAGGGAAACGCTGGCCTGACCCTGTTTGACCTTAGATACAAAGCCTGAGAAGGCATAGAATTAATTGCAAGCAGCTAAGCCTGAAATACATCACTAATCTTTGCACAGGGCGAAACAACAGACTGAGTGAGGCAAGCACATATCCTCGATCAATATTAACATAAAAATGCCCATACATATCCAATCTATGGTATACGTCCTAACAACACTTGCTCTTAACACTCTCATAGGTCTGTGGAGAAAAGGCATATTTGGCACAAGGGCAGTTTTCAGGGCTTTTTTTTTTTTTATAAAAGCAACATTGGGTTATAAAATGGAAGCTCATCCTTGATCAGTGCAATAGAACAACCTACACCAATAAACCACTTCCCTGTTCTTCTGTAGGTCCCTCTAAGGACTTTTTTTTTTTCCTCCTCCAAGTGTTTCTGCTGGCTACTCTTTCTGGCTGTACACTATTTGAGCAGGAGAAATTGGCTTCTCGGTGTGTATAGATTTCCTATCAAAGGTCTGCATCTAAGGAAAAAGGCGATGTCCAGGCCTATTGTTTCCTTTCCACAAAATACTTAGTGAGATTAATAGACTAGATAAACACCAGGCACTCCATTTCAGAAAAGGGAACGCAACGGTAGGTGAAAGAGGGGAAAGAAGAAGAAAACAGCTTATTGGCCAAATCTCAGCCAATGCTTTTGTCTTGAAGAAGCTAAATTACATTACAGTATGTGCCATTAGTCTGAATGTTAGAGCTTTGAATCCATCAAGAGAAAAATTCCACAGACTTTTACTCTAGACAATTGGGTATGGTGGATACAAATCCCATGTCAAGGCGAGAGAGAAGAATTAGCACAGTAACATCAATAGAGCTCAAGGAACCCAGGTTGCTTTTCATGAGTGAGGTTTCAGGGTGACATCAATAGCACCTTGATGGTCTCTGTAGTACAGGATGTCGTGTCAGGTCTGTGGCCAGTGGCATCCTGCGATCAATAGACCCTGGTGGGGAATCCTAAAAGTACTATCTGTTTGACTGGTGCCAGCAATAAATGCAGGATTAACCTTTCCATCTGTAGAAGCTGCTCCAGACCACCAAAGGGCATGCCTCGCTGTGTGCTAATTAATGGCCTCATGGACTGATTATACATAGACATGATGTGGATGTTCGATTTGTATTTATATATATATATATATATATATATATATATATATATATATATATATATATATATATATATACATATAATTGCTTTAAAAACATGTGTAAACTCTAAAATAAAATGTGTTTTATTCTAAAAGTAACGCTGAAGTCCTAAGAGTTAAATGAAAAAGTTATCGAAATAGTGTTAAGAGAGATGCAAACAAATGTTGAGTGAAGAAATTGATTATTTAGGAATGTCCAGCTCTGGCTTTTGTGAGCAGGAGAACAAGAGCTCTTTTCTCTCTCGCTCTCCCTCTTTGGCCAGTTACCTTTGAGCTGGGGCCTCTCGAAGTGAAAGGCTGTGACCTGGTGAATCCCAGATCTGGCCTGGCACATTGCTCTCAGTCAGCGGAAACCCTCTACACACACACACACACACACACACACACATACAGGTACGGGTGGTTTATCAGGCCCTTTTTCGTAAAAAGTACCCACACTGAGTTATAGGGACACACCTTATCCTTTGTCATAGAGATTAGTAGGTAATATTAAACTGCTTGTTGTGGCATGGGGTAAAATTCTGTCTGCTCAGAATTATATTCTAATGAAGCAGTCCAGAAATATAATGACCGGACATTCTACAACACTGTAAGGACGGGGCGGGAGTAGGCGGGTTCTAATTTGGACATTTAAACTTATACACACACACAAACAGCCAACGAACCCTTAATTATGAGGACAATCTGGGTTTCACTGGACATCACTCATACACACACACACAAGCCTTACTTACTATTGATTATGAGGACAATCTGGTTTTCACTGGACACCACTCATACACACACACACAAGCCTAATGAACCCTTAATTATGAGGACAATCTGGGTTTCACTGGACATCACTCATACACACACACAAGCCTTACTTACTATTGATTATGAGGACAATCTGGTTTTCACTGGACACCACTCATACACACACACACAAGCCTAATGAACCCTTAATTATGAGGACAATCTGGGTTTCACTGGACATCACTCATACACACACACAAGCCTTACTTACTATTGATTATGAGGACAATCTGGTTTTCACTGGACACCACTCATACACACACACACAAGCCTAATGAACCCTTAATTATGAGGACAATCTGGGTTTCACTGGACATCACTCATACACACACACAAGCCTTACTTACTATTGATTATGAGGACAATCTGGTTTTCACTGGACACCACTCATACACACACACAAAAGCCTTACTAACTATTGATTATGAGGACAATATGGATTTCACTGGACATCACTCATACACACACACAAGCCTTACTAACTATTGATTATGAGGACAATCTGGTTTTCACTGGACACCACTCATACACACACACACACACACACAAGCCTAATGAACCCTTAATTATGAGGACAATATGGATTTCACTGGACATCACTCATACACACACAAAAGCCTTACTAACTATTGATTATGAGGACAATGTGGTTTTCACTGGACACCACTCATATACACACACACACACAAGCCTTACTAACTATTGATTATGAGGACAATATGGATTTCACTGGACATCACTCATACACACACACACAAGCCTTACTAACTATTGATTATGAGGACAATGTGGTTTTCACTGGACACCACTCATATACACACACACACACACAAGCCTTACTAACTATTGATTATGAGGACAATCTGGTTTTCACTGGACACCACTCATACACACACACACAAGCCTAATGAACGCTTAATTATGAGGACAATCTGGGTTTCACTGGACATCACTCATACACAGACAAAAGCCTTACTAACTATTGATTGAGGACAATGTGGTTTTCACTGGACATCACTCATACACACACACACACACACACACACACACAAGCCTTACTAACTATTGATTATGAGGACAATGTGGTTTTCACTGGACACCACTCACACACACAACCCTAACTAAGCCTTGATCATGAGGACAATCTGACTGCAATCTGAGAACAAAATGTTTCAAATGTTTAAAAGAATTTGAACTACTAAGTCAACCTACATACAGTACCAAACCAAATCAGATATTCTACAATGAAAAGTAAATTCACAAAAGCATTGTGCATCTTTTTGCTGCCACAAAAACCTGCAGAAGAAACATGCACACCTAAGGACAGTGCTACACTGAGCTGCTGCTGCATCATGCAACATGCATATATTTGGTGCAAAATGCAAAATATTTAAAATTAGCCTTGGTGGGGAAAGTTAAATGATTGAAAATCAGTAAGGTGTTCAATTTAAACAGAACCAACCAAAAGGTAAAAAGATAAATCAATTAAAACCAAACCAAAACTGAAAAAGAAATTAAGTGAAAGTGACCTTATGGGAATAAGTTGAATTAGTTGAATAAGTTGAAAGGTGCCTTAAACCATGGTAGCAGTGGAAATAAAGACAGATTTCTGTATTCACCAATAAAACACATTTATTTTAAAAAAAATTTTTGTAAAAACAGAATTTTGACAAAAGTAAATATGGCGTCTTAAACTCCTATGTTGAAATCTCTGGATCAACACCCACAAGCATTAATGGAAGGCAACGCTAATCACAAAACACAACAGAAACAAGTTTTCTGTTTTGCGTACATTTACAAGTTAAACAAAGCCAGGTCCAGTGCACTCTTCACAAGAATCCAAACTGGAGACAGCAGCACTGTGAACTTCATGGTGGCACTGTAAATGGCAAAAAATAATTAGATTATTAAAATTTATTTTATTAAATCTTAACATTTTGTACATAAAACTATTTTGTGGCATGTTTTTACAGTCTCAGAAATGAATGAATGGGGGGGGGGAAAACCACACATGACCGTTACATTATAAAATGCAACTTACCATTTCATTTCCAGACAAAGCTGAAACTCCTTTACTGGCAACTGTCTTTGAATAGCCTTTAAATGGCGCCTGAAAATAGTTGATATGCAGTTATAAAAAAATACAAAAAAACAACAGTAAAAGCATTTAACTGTATCACTTGACTATAACAAATTAAAATAAATGTATACATTTGTTTATTCTTTAAAGCTACCCCAACCCCCTTTAAAGTTACCACAAGTAACTCTTAACAAGCACAAACACCTCAACTCTAGCTGAGGAAAAAAAATTCTTGGACAGGCTGAAAATTACTGCAGTTATTGTTGCATTAAATTTCATACTAAAAAGTGTACATATCAGGTGTACACCTCATCCACCAACAAATGTGTATCGGGGGATGGGCGTGAATCTAACATGAAATGTAAGGACAGTTTTGGCCTATGAGGACAGTCATTTTTTTTACACGTGAAGGATGAAGAGAGAACTACACTGTCAGTTAAATGTGACCCAATTGAAAATTTTTTGCTCACATGTGACACATCGGATATGTTCCATGTCCGTGTAAACAGGGAAAACACGCATGCATTCCGATATTTCGAGATCGGTTTCAGGCCTCCTTCGTATGTGGAAATAAATCAGATATAAATCATATATGTGCTGATGTGATTGTCGTGTAAACAGACAGATCGGATTTCCTGAGTCGTTGTGTTCTGTACATCATTAAAACTGCGACTTCTTCGCGGTTTAATGACGTAATGTTGCTCTCCGGTGGAAGCACGTGTGGAATGATAACATCGCAGGTGACATTGAAGAGAAAAAGCTAACCGCCTTGTATTAATGCTTATTTAGGCTAAATAACATTTACAAATCAGTATTTGGTGAATGAAGCATATGCACAGGCTGCAGTTGTGGCGTTTTTTCTCCTCCTCCAATTCAAAACCATGGTGACTTTTCACGAACTTTGCATACAAAGAGCTAGCGTCAAGCATATTTCGTTTCTTTGTCCATCTTCGCTAGTGTGTAGCACAAGAACCTCCCTTTAAGTATGCGCGATGTTTCAGATGGTATGGCAAGTGTAAACACTTGAATCGGATACGGATCATACAAACCGGATTCCAAAAAAGTTGGGACACTAAACAAATTGTGAATAAAAACTGAATGCAATGATGTGGAGATGGCAAATGTCAATATTTTATTCAGAATAGAACATAGATGACAGATCAAAAGTTTAATTCGAGAAAATGTATTATTTTAAAGGAAAAATATGTTGATTCCAAATTTCACGGTGTCAACAAATCCCAAAAAAGTTGGAACAAGTAGCAATAAGAGGCTGGAAAAACTAAATTTGAGCATAATGAAGAGCTGGAAGACCAATTAACAGTAATTGGGTTAATTGGCAACATGATTGGGTATAAAAAGAGCTTCTCAGAGTGGCAGTGTCTCTCAGAAGCCAAGATGGGTAGAGGATCACCAATTCCCACAATGTTGCACAGAAAGATAGTGGAGCAATATCAGAAAGGTGGTACCCAGCGAAAAAAGGCAAAGACTTTGCAGTTATCATCATCAACTGTGCATAATATCATCCGAAGATTCAGAGAATCTGGAACAGTCTCTGTGCGTAAGGGTCAAGGGCGTAAAACCATACTGGATGCCCGTGATCTCCGGGCCCTTAAACGACACTGCACCACAAACAGGAATGCTACTGTAAAGGAAATCACAGAATGGGCTCAGGAATACTTCCAGAAACCATCGTCAGTGAAAACAATCCACCGTGCCATCTGCCGTTGCCAGCTGAAACTCTACAGTGCAAAGAAGAAGCCATTTCTAAGCAAGATCCACAAGCACAGGCGTTTTCATTGGGCCAGGGATCATTTAAAATGGAGTGTGGCAAAATGGAAGACTGTTCTGTGGTCAGACGAGTCACGATTCGAAGTTCTTGTTGGAAATGTGGGACGCCATGTCATCCGGACCAAAGAGGACAAGGACAACCCAAGTTATCAACGCTCAGTTCAGAAGCCTGCATCTCTGATGGTATGGGGTTGCATGAGTGCGTGTGGCATGGGCAGCTTGCATGTCTGGAAAGGCACCATCAATGCAGAAAAATATATTCAGGTTCTAGAACAACATCTAGTCATCTCTTTCAGGGAAGACCCTGCATTTTTCAACAAGATAATGCCAGACCACATTCTGCATCAATCACAACATCATGGCTGCGTAGGAGAAGGATCCGGGTACTGAAATGGCCAGTCTGCAGTCCAGATCTTTCCCCTATAGAGAACATTTGGCGCATCATAAAGAGGAAGGTGCGACAAAGAAGGCCCAAGATGATTGAACAGTTGGAGAGAGCATTCCTATTTCTAAACTTGAGAAACTGGTCTCCTCGGTCCCCAGACGTCTGTTGAGTGTTGTAAGAAGAAGGGGAGATGCGACACAGTGGTGAAAATGGCCTTGTCCCAACTTTTTTGGGATTTGTTGACACCATGATATTTTGATTCACCATATTTTTCCCTTAAAATGATACATTTCTCAGTTTAAACTTGTTCCGTGATTTATGTTCTATTCTGAATAAAATATTGACATTTGCCATCTCCACATCATTGCATTCAGTTTTTATTCACAATTTGTTTAGTGTCCCAACGTTTTTGGAATCCCGTTTGTAGTTGAAAGAACGTGTGAACAGACGGTCAAAAAAAATCTGATATAGACAACAAATCAGAATTAGGCATCGAGATCTGCAGTGTAAATGGGGCTACATCGAGCATTTTGGTACAACATAGCAAAGAATGAACAGCTTGTAGTCATGTGATTCCTTACAACAGGTCCCATAAAGATCATGTATTAGGTCTGTAGGTGGACAATAGTTGGTCTTCTGTGGCTACTTGAATGGATTTAGATACAGAAGCGTCTACACTACGAAAGCAGTCTGATCTAATGTACGTTTTATTTCTTCTGGAAGAGGTGAAAAATGTACAAGTTCAAAGCATTTAGAACCCATTTACACCTGTATTTAACGTCATCCACTTCTCATTCATACCTAAATACAGAGTGTAACTGGAGGCTAAAAAGCAAAGACTTGACCAAACCACCACTTTTCTCTCAAATGTGTAAAAATATGACGGTCCTCATAGGTCAAAACTGTCCTTACATTTCATGTTAGATTCACGCCCATCCCCCGATACACAAGTGATGGATGAACAGAGAGAACTACATTTAACCAAGTTTGAGACGTCATAACCCCTCTACATCGAACAGTGTTTCAAGACGAAAAATATGCGCACTTACCTTTTTCCCTGAGGTGGAAGCATCAACACAACCTTCAGTCTCCCTCACTGATGTGTCTTCACACAGCAACTGTGAATGTAATAAGAAAAACTATCACAATTTGGGAATAATGCTTGCCAAGTGGCCACCACAAGATAATGGATGGATGGAAGTGGCCACCACAAGTTATTCTAGTGCTCAGTGTGACCCACCAATACTAATAATTGAGCAAACGCATGATACATGATGTAGAAGCAAGTGGAAATTAATCCAATAAAAGCATGAGGTTGGCAACTTCAAATTCAGTTATCTGTGCACTTTGGTACAACATACATTTGTGTTTAAAATATTAGCATTGTGTGGAAAAAATTGAGTAAAGCTCCATATCCTTTTTACTTTTAATTTAAATAGCATAAATGCATTGGACTCCCTGTACATTCTATTCTGAATCACAACATGAAGGAAAATGTGCTAAATGTATTATTAGTTTAATGTAAGTGAAGAAAAAAAATTAGTCTGTTAAAAAAAAAAGTGTCATCATTCATCTTTATAAAGTGATGAATTTACCATTTAAACAAAAATGCTTGAAGTTTAATCTTTCTTGTGCATCTCTGAACTAATATTTAGTTGTATAAACAGGTTTCTGAGAATTGCTTCACATCTGTACAATTGTACTACACTCCACAATTCATCTGCATTTCTTGGTTTTGCCTCGATTATCAAAATAATCGTTAGTTGCAGCCCTAGACTTGACCAAACCACCACTTTTCTATCAAATGTGTAAAAATATGACGGTCCTCATAGGTCAAAACTGTCCTTACATTTCATGTTAGATTCACACCCATCCCCCGATACACAAGTGATGGATGAACAGAGAGAACTACATTTAACCCCAAGTTTGAGACGTCACAACCCCTCTACATCGAACAGTGTTTCAAGACGGAAAATATGCTCACTTACCTTTTTCCCTGAGGTGGAAGCTTCAACACAACCTTCAGTCTCCCTCACTGATGTGTCTTCACACAGCAACTGTGAATGTAATAAGAAACACTATCACAATTTGGGAATAATGCTTGCCAAGTGGCCACGACAAGGTAATGGATGGATGGAAGTGGCCACCACAAGTTATTCTAGTGCTCAGTGTGACCCACCAATACTAATAATTGAGCAAACTCATGATAACTGAATTTGAAGTTGCCAACCTCATCCTTCTATTGCATTAATTTCCACTTGCTTCTACATCATGTATCTGTGCACTTTGGTACAACATAGCAAAGAATGAACAGCTTGTAGTCGTGTGATTCCTTACAACAGGTCCCATAAAGATCACGTATTAGGTCTGTAGGTGGACAATAGTTGGTCTTCTGTGGCTACTTGAATGGATTTAGATACAGAAGCATCTACACTGCGAAAGCAGTCTGATCTAATTTACGTTTTATTTCTTCTGGAAGAAGTGGAAAATGTACAAGTTCAAAGCATTTAGAACCCATTTACACCTGTATTTAACGTCATCCACTTCTTATTCATACCTAAATACAGAGTGTAACTGGAGGCTAAAAAGCAAAGACTTGACCAAACCACCACTTTTCTCTCAAATGTGTAAAAATATGACGGTCCTCATAGGTCAAAACTGTCCTTACATTTCATGTTAGATTCACGCCCATCCCCCGATACACAAGTGATGGATGAACAGAGAGAACTACATTTAACCAAGTTTGAGACGTCACAACCCCTCTACTGTACATCGAACAGTGTTTCAAGACGGAAAATATGCGCACTTACCTTTTTCCCTGAGGTGGAAGCATCAACACAACCTTCAGTCTCCCTCACTGATGTGTCTTCACACAGCAACTGTGAATGTAATAAGAAAAACTATCACAATTTGGGAATAATGCTTGCCAAGTGGCCACCACAAGATAATGGATGGATGGAAGTGGCCACCACAAGTTATTCTAGTGCTCAGTGTGACCCACCAATACTAATAATTGAGCAAACTCATGATAACTGAATTTGAAGTTGCCAACCTCATCCTTCTATTGCATTAATTTCCACTTGCTTCTACATCATGTATCTGTGCACTTTGGTACAACATAGCAAAGAATGAACAGCTTGTAGTCGTGTGATTTCTTACAACAGGTCCCATAAAGATCACGTATTAGGTCTGTAGGTGGACAATAGTTGGTCTTCTGTGGCTACTTGAATGGATTTAGATACAGAAGCATCTACACTGCGAAAGCAGTCTGATCTAATTTACGTTTGATTTCTTCTGGAAGAGGTGGAAAATGTACAAGTTTAAAGCCTTTAGAACCCATTTACACCTGTATTTAACGTCATCCACTTCTGATGGGATTGGTGATAAATACAGAGTGTAACTGGAGGCTAAAAAGCAAAGACTTGACCAAATCACCACTTTTCTATCTTCTTTGTCTTTCGGCTGTTCCCTTTCAGGGGTCACCACAAGGAATCATCTGCCTCCATCTAACCCTATCCTCTGCATCCTCTTGTCTCACACCAACTAACTTCATGTCCTCTCTCACTGCATCCATAAATCTCCTCTTTGGTCTTCCTCTAGACCTCCTACCTGGCAGTTCCAACATCAGAATCCTTCGACCGATATATTCATCATCTCTCCTCTGAACATGTCCAAACCACCTCAATCTGGCCTCTCTGACTTTATCTCCAAAACATCTCACATGGTTTGTCCCTCTGATGAACTCATTCTTGATCATTGAGAACCTCAACATCTTCAGCTCTGCTACCTCTAGCTCTGCCTCCTGTCTTTTCTTCAGTGCCACTGTCTCTAAGCCGTAGAGCATGGCTGGTCTAACCACTGTCCTGTATACCTTTCCTTTCATTCTCGCTGATACTCTCATCACACAACACTCCTGACACTTTTCTCCACCCATTCCAACCTGCCTGTACCCGGCTCTTCACCTCCTTTGAACACTCTCCGTTGCTTTGGACCATTGACACCAAGTACTTAAAACCCTGCACCTTCTTTACCTCTGCTCCCTGTAGCCTCACCGTACCTCTTGGGTTCCTCTCATTCACACACATGTATTCCGTCTTGCTGCGGCTAACCTTCATTCCCCTGCTTTCCAGAGCATACCTCCTCCTCTCCAAATTTTCCTCCACCTGTTCCCTGCTCTGGCTACAAAGCACAATGTCATCTGCAAACATCATAGTCAATGGAGACTCCTGTCTAACCTCATCGGTCATCCTGTCCATCACCAAAGCAAACAAAAAGGGGCTTAGAGCCGATCCTTGATGCAGACCCACCTCCACCTTGAACTCTTCTGTCACACCAATAGCACATCTCACCACTGTCTTACAACTCTCATACATGTCCTGCACCTCCCTAACATACTTCTTTGCCACTCCAGACTTCCTCATACAACACCACAGCTCCTCTCTCGGCACCCTGTCGTACGCCTTCTCTAAATCTACAAAGACACAATGCAACTCTTTATTACCTTCTCTGTACTTCTCCATCAGCATCCTCAAACCAAATACTGCATCTGATGTACTTTTTCTATGCATGAAACCATATTGCTGCTCACAAATGCTCACCTCTGCCCTTAACCTAGCTTCCACTACTCTTTCCCACATCTTCATTGCATGGCTCATTAGTTTTATGCCTCTGTAATTGCCACAGCTTTGCAGATCTCCCTTGTTCTTAAAAATCGGCACTAACACTTCTCCATTCTTCTGGAATCCTCTCATTCTCCAAGATCTCGTTAAACAAACTAATCAGAAACTCTACTGCCACCTCTCCTAAGCACTTCCATACCTCCACAGGTATTTCATCAGGACCAACAGCCTTTCCACTCTTCATCCTCTTCAACGCCCTTCTCACCTCACTTTTACTAATATTTGCTACTTCCTGCTCCACAACAGTCACCTCTTCTACTCTTTGTTCTTTCGTTTTCCTCATTCATCAACTCCTCAAAGTACTCCTTCCATCTTCCCATCACCCTCCTGGCATCTGTCAGTACATTTCCATCTCTATCTTTAATCACTCTAACCTGCTGCACATCCTTCCCAGCTCTATCTCTCTGCCTCGCCAACCTGTACAGATCCACCTCTCCCTCCTTACTGT
Organism: Channallabes apus; assembly: GCA_030522415.1. Classification (NCBI taxonomy): domain Eukaryota; kingdom Metazoa; phylum Chordata; class Actinopteri; order Siluriformes; family Clariidae; genus Channallabes; species Channallabes apus. Next base: position 15,251,061 of record CM060116.1, read on the forward strand.
CCAACCTAGCATACATGTCCTCATATGCTTTTTGTTTGGCCTTTGCCACCTCTACCTTCACCTGTCTCCCTGTACTCCTGTCTACTCTCTTCAGTCCTCTCAGAGTACCACTTCTTCTTAGCTAGCCTCTTTCCCTGTGTACACTCTTGGACTTCCTCATTCCACCACCAAGTCTCCTTGTCCCTTTTTCCCTTACCTGATGATACACCAAGTACCCTCCTACCTGTCTCCCTGATCACATTGGCTGTGGTTGTCCAGTCAACTGAACGCACCTCCTGACCACCCATGGCCTGTCTCAACTCCTCCCTAAAGACTACACAACATTCTTCCTTTCTCAGCTTCCACAACTTTGTCCTCTGCTCTGCCTTTGTCCTCTTCACCTTCCTCACCACCAGGGTTATTTTACACACCATTATTCTGTGTTGTCTGGCTACACTCTCCCCTACCAACACATTGCAGTCACTGATCTCTTTCAGATTACAACGTCGACACTAGATGTAGTCCATTTGAGTGCTTCTGCCTCGACTCTTATGTCACCCAATGTTCCTGCCTCTTCTGTAAGAAAGTATTTACTACTGCCATTTCCATCCTCTTTGCAAAGTCCACCACCATCTGTCCTCCTACAGTACATTCCTGTCCTGAAGACCAAACCTGCCCATCACATTTTCATCCCCTCTGTTCCCTTCCCCAACATGTCCATTAAAGTGGACAATGTTTTTACACATTCTATCAAATGTGTAAAAATATGACAGTCCTCATAGGTCAAAACTGTCCTTACATTTCATGTTCGATTCACACCCATCCCCCGATACAAGTGATGGATGAACAGAGAGAACTACGTTTAACCCAAAGTTTGAGACGTCACAACCCCTCTACATTGAACAGTGTTTCAAGACGGAAAATATGCTCACTTACCTTTTTCCCTGAGGTGGAAGCATCAACACAACCTTCAGTCTCCCTCACTGATGTGTCTTCACACAGCAACTGTGAATGTAATAAGAAACACTATCACAATTTGGGAATAATGCTTGCCAAGTGGCCACCACAAGATAATGGATGGATGGATGGAAGTGGCCACCACAAGGTATTCTAGTTAATACAAGTATAAACTAAATGTAAATATCTTCTCTCACTTTAGCTCTTTTGTGTACATGCCAGAAAATACACAAATAAATGCGTAACAAAATACAACATGGTTGACTTTTAATAATAAAAAAAGACATTACAGACCCTTGAACGCCAAGGCCAAGAGGAATCTCCATAGTTGTATGTAACCTCTTCATCTGGAAAGATATCTCTTATACCAAACAGGCACAGGTGTGGCCTTCCTTCAGCAATTATCGTCTTCACTTTGCAGTTTGGATTTCTGTGATCATCATTCACCAGTCTGCCAAGTGTTCCATCTTCTTTGGAAGCATCTATGCTGTAAGAAACATAAAAAAACATTCTTGACTGGAACATTAGGTGACAATTGAATAATGTATATTTTGGGGATCATGCTAACCTTGGTTTCTTTAACCTATGGTCTAATAGATATCATTGTAACAGGCAGATTGTAACTGAGTCAGGAACAGAAGTAGTAAAACCCCAGAAGGGGTACATTTCTTAAGATAAACACAATAGGGAAAGAGTGAAAAGCGGAGGATGTTAGTGAAAGGAAAGGAGCCGTGTGCAGTCAGTTACACTAATGAGTGAGAGTGTGCACTGATGAGGGGTGGAGTCCGGCGTGCCCAAACCAATTATTAAATTATTCAATCAATTTAGTTCATTTAAAAGTTGGGGTGATGCACTCAACGTCACAAAATAATACCCATTTAGGAATGACCCTGTTGTCCATCTGACCACCATGTCATTAACCATTATATCAGGATATCTTTAGAATAATAATAACAAAACTACCCAGATAGCAGAACAACATTGAATCATCGTTGAATCAACATTAAAGCATCAACCAACTTGTCATTGAATCAATGTTGAAATTTCAATGTTAAACGTTGATTTTTCATCAGGTTTGCACCTTGAAATAATGTTATTTCAATGATGAAAAATAGATCAAGATGGGCATAAAATCAATGTTTGTTCAACGTAAATTCAATCACTTATTTTACATTGAATCAACATTGAATCAACATTGAAACAATTATAGTTTAGTCTTGCTTTATGAACAGCAAGATTCTATGACAGTAAATCATGTCCGTTTTGATTTATTTCTTTAAATCAGAGACCATGTAGGGCTGAAAAGCTTTTTTTTTTTATTTTTTTTTTTAAACAAAAAGTCAGTAACTCAACATCCTTCAGTTTACATGTAAACATATTTATTTATTTATGCTCCATACCCATTTAAACAGGAAGTAACATCACAATTACAATAAAACAACTATATAATAAAACACACTACAACTTACATACAAATTATTATAAACTGGATGACAATATGACTTTTTAGAAGAGAACTATTAGAAGAGATTGTTAATTCTGAATTCATAAAACAGAATCTAACTGCCAAGATAAGAGACTGGAAAACCATAATATAAAAATGGCAGCCTGCCTCAGCAAAATTCAGTCAAATGCAAATAGAAACAACCAAGTCAGAAACACAACAGATGACTGAAACATTATTCGTAAGTTGAAATGTATTTACTCAGCAAAACAGATAATAAGACATGAGTCTGAACTTATGGTTTTCCACCACGAACAATTCCCCCCAGCCGTTCTGGGGCATAACGAAGCCATTTCTGAACTGTTGAAGCAAAGAAACTCTGTGGCCTCCTTTTCTTCAGCTTTCAGCTGTTGTTGTAGTAGTGCATCTAAAGAATGAAAAACAAACAAAAGGTTAGAACTATACAATGCTCTAAAAACTTGGAGTGGTAGTTGTTTATGAATGACAGAAGGTGGGTCCTAAATTTTTGGAAATGTGACTTTTACAAATGTACAGATATGCAACATATGTTTTGAAATGTCCTACAATCTTCCATAGATACAATGCACACATTAGATTTTTTTTAATATACAGGTCCTTCTCAAAAAATTAGCATATTGTGATAAAGTTCATTATTTTCTGTAATGTACTGATAAACATTAGACTTTCATATATTTTAGATTCATTACACACAACTGAAGTAGTTCAAGCCTTTTATTGTTTTAATGTTGATTATTGTGGCATACAGCTCATGAAAACCCAAAATCCCTCTCAAAAAATTTGCATATTTCATCCGACCAATAAAAGAAAAGTGTTTTTAATACAAAAATAGTCATCCTTCATATAATTATGTTCAGTTCTGCACTCAATACTTGGTCGGGAATCCTTTTGCAGATTCTTGTGTCTCTCAACTTTTTCACAATATCCCACAGATTCTCTATGGGGTTCAGGTCAGGAGAGTTGGCAGGCCAATTGAGCACAGTAATACCATGGTCAGTAAACCATTTACCAGTGGTTTTGGCGCTGTGAGCAGGTGCCAGGTCGTGCTGAAAAATGAAATCTTCATCTCCATAAAGCTTTTCAGCAGATGGAAGCATGAAGTGCTCCAAAATCTCCTGATAGCTAGCTGCATTGACCCTGCCCTTGATAAAACACAGTGGACCAACAGCAGCAGCTGACATGGCACCCCAGACCATCACTGACTGTGGGTACTTGACACTGGACTTCAGGCATTTTGGCATTTCCCTCTCCCCAGTCTTCCTCCAGACTCTGGCACCTTGATTTCCGAATGACATGCAAAATTTGCAACCTGTAGCCCATTTCCTGCACACGCCTGTACACGGTGGCTCTGGATGTTTCTACTCCAGACTCAGTCCACTGCTTCCGCAGGTCCCCCAAGGTCTGGAATCGGTCCTTCTCCACAATCTTCCTCAGGGCCCGGTCACCTCTTCTCGTTGTGCAGCGTTTTCTGCCACACTTTTTCCTTCCCACAGACTTCCCACTGAGGTGCCTTGATACAGCACTCTGGGAACAGCCTATTCGTTCAGAAATGTCTTTCTGTGTCTTACCCTCTTGCTTGAGGGTGTCAATGATGGCCTTCTGGACAGCAGTCAGGTCGGCAGTCTTACCCATGATTGCGGTTTTGAGTAATGAACCAGGCTGGGAGTTTTTAAAAGCCTCAGGAATCTTTTGTAGGTGTTTATAGATAATTAGTTGATTCAGATGATTAGGTTAATAGCTCGTTTAGAGAACCTTTTCATGATATGCTAATTGTTTGAGATTTTTGGGATTTTGGGTTTTCATGAGCTGTATGCCACAATCATCAATATTAAAACAATAAAAGGCTTGAACTACTTCAGTTGTGTGTAATGAATCTAAAATATATGAAAGTCTAATGATTATCAGTACATTACAGAAAATAATGAACTTTATCACAATATGCTAATTTTTTGAGAAGGACCTGTATGTGTTATTTCACAATCTGCAAATGTTGTCCTACAATGTACATATTCAATGCTATGAAAACAAATATACTTAAATGTAACAATGTAGTCTTTTATGTGCAAAAAAAAAAAAAAAAAAAAAAACCTGTAGGACCAAAAAAATAAATAAATTTAAAAAAAATCAATCCGTGGCGACGGTTTTGCAATTTGTCCCCCGCACTCACAAATACTTAAACTGTTCCCTCAGTTTAACAAATCGTGGCCACGGATTAACAAACTGTATGCACAAATTTCCAATCCGTATGCTCAGATACCGTACTGTTTGCATATTTATTCTTAACATGAAGACTTATTTTGGTGATTTTATTATAAGCTTTTTACCCAGAGTTAGATGTATGCTGCACTGTTAATGTTATTATTAAATAACGCCTATTATTACATTGCATTTAGTTTTAGAGCAAAGTAATGACAACATAAACTGTACATCATTTGTTTTGTATTGCTTTTTACCTTCTCCTCAAACTCACACTGCATGATTTTCAAAGTCATCGGATCACCATTGTTTTCACACTGTACTATCTGTGGTAGCATTTAGTTGCTGCTGTGTTCACACTGCACAATGAATTGGCGACAGGAGATTACACACTGCATGACTTTACAATAGGAAGAATCACCAACAACTCTGTCTGGTGTGCAAGCTACAGCCAAACGCACACAAGAAGTGATAAGGAAACAAACCCAAGATCATGCTGACATTGTGGTCTATAATTCCTCCCCGAACAAACAATAATTAAAAAAAGATGACGTCCTTGTTTAAGATCCCATATGGTCAAAACTGAAATTTCATGGCTTTTTTCATGGTAACTGAGGTCTAGGGGCTATGTAACTACCATATAAGTTTCAAAACAGTCAATCCACAGTAGAATGCACACAGCCTGCATAAAGTAGCTCTGCCTTTTCACGAGCTGCTGTGACGTCCAATCTACTCAGTCACCACTTTCAGTCACCATCAACCACCATCCCACCCTTCTTTTGCCAAAACATCACGTCCATGCCATTGCTGAACAACAATAACATGAAAACAAGTCGAAAAAACGCTGTTCAGTCGATAGATGTCGAAACTACATCATTACACAGGCTTCCGAACAACATTAATATAAAAGACCATTGGCACGTCAGCTTCAGCATCTTCAGCATCACAGCCATTCCATTAAACTTTAAAAATTTACATAAAAAATTTTATTTAATTAATAGAAGTTAATTGATAAAGAAAATCTATTTATGACATTATTTTTGACAGCATTATGATTATTTATTAAAACTTCAGACAACAACAATTAGTGCCACGAGGTTATTTGCAACACTATATGTTCTACAAAATAGAGGACTACACACCTTACAGCGCAATATAATGTGGCTTTAGAAGAGGAAAGGTAGGATTAAGAAGTGAGCAAGTGATGAATTAGTATTATAGGTCCCAAGCAGATACAGTAACAATAATGGGTGCCCTACCTTATGCAGTCTCCATTGATGGCTAATAAACATTGATACAAGTAGGTTATGGTTAAAGTTGTGAACTTATAAAGTCTTAAATGTTTTGTTTTCCCTTCTCAACGCATTATGCATTTACTCACCAATAATGGCTACCTTTTTAATTTGGTCAAGTCTCCAAGTCGAAGGTGCCCAGCAGCAGATTCCGTACCATGGCAGTAGCAGAGGTGGCAAGGCGGGCTGCTCTCCACGCTTCTGCCTGGCAAAACACCCCAGAGCCCTTTATAACTTCAATCTAAAAAATTATTTCACATCACAATATTAATTTATTGGCAACTTTTAGAAACTTTTCATGTTTCATACTGATTCTTATGTTTAGCTTCCCAATAGTTAATAGGATTTTATGTATAAATGCAGATTAATGATAATCTGGACATTCTGGACATTTGTTTACATGCAGGGTAAAACTGCAACAGGAACAGTACAAAATAAAAACTGAAAAAAGACGGACATTCAGAGTAAAACAGTGCAAGATAAAAAAAAAAACTGTACAAAACATACATGCAGGGTAAGCATTGGTGGGAGCAATGTCCAAGCAGTGTAGAGAAATATTTCTGTACGACTTCATTGTTTTGTGCTGTGTAGTATAGTATTGTAATAGCTGATCAGAGTGATCAACTCCCCATGTGCTGGTTGTACGCAGTCACAAGACATGGAAATGTCTTTGTAGTCCATGTACCTTGTAATTTCACCCTCATCTTCACCGCGTCTACTGTAAAGCAGAATGGATGGTAGAACATGTAGATACTTCTCGTGTGTCCATCCACTTCACAAATACAAGAGGTCCATCTGAACGGAGCTTGCGTGTCCTGATGTGAGGGGCTGGTGAAGGCAAGGGTGATGCAGACACATTCCTAAAAACAAATAAATAAAAAAATGTTAACCTATACTGTTCAGAGTAAATGGATGTGCAATTAATATGGATGCACAATATATACAGTACAGAGATGACCAAAAATGTATCCACACCTCAACATGAAAAATATACACCTCTCTTCTGTAGGTCACATGACAGCATCAATGATGGTGATAGATAATACTACACACTGCAGCCATAATTCAATTTGAGTTTTAAAAAACACCATCCATTGGACATTACACACATATTGAACACATTCTCAACAATTACATCTTATCAGGTATTTGTAAATACACGCTAAACAAAAGGGATTATATACATTTACACCAAAGAAATATTCATAAGCATCACTTAGCTACATAAGGCTGTATTTTAGCCACCTGGAACTTGCTTGTTTGTGCTAAATAACATTACCGATAGCAGTGTTATAAGCTAACCAAAATGGAGCCAAATACACATTAGCAACCATAATCTAAAGCTATCCAAAACAAGGTGAATATAAACATCTGTAAACTCCATAAGGCATTAGCTTAGCCACCGGGAAATATCATGTTTGTGCTACATGAGGCAGCATGCTAGCATGATTTACCTAAACTATATAAATGGCATTGAAAGCCAATGTGTCACACAAGCTGACAAGAGCTAGCTGTAGTGAGGAAAATATTTACTAATATTAGTTTAATATTATCAGAATAAGAGTTATATAAGACTTAATAACTTACCCAGTGTAGCATGGGTCTATTCTCTGTTCAAAATGCTCCCGTTCGTCGTCGGAGTCACACAGTCTGCTTCTGAGGTAAATGTAAACTTTCCAGAACATTCTGAAGAGTTTCCTCGGATGTGTAAGCGCGTGCCATCCTCCAAAACGTGCTGAAAACTCACTGAATCGGAGTATTTTCAAACCTGTCTCTCTGTGTTCGTTTTTTCATGCCGGTGTCCGGGGGCGTGGTCTAGTATGTAAATTACCCGGACTTGGGTCATTAGCATATAAGTGTGACAGAAATTCTGTGCCTCTCCTTGGTTTCATACGGATTACATAAACTGAGAATATTTGTTTTCAATGTGACTTGCATCATTTAAAAGTAGACACTTTAAGCTTTATATAGATATATTTCTCATTTCAGTTAATTTTAGTGACGTGTTTCAAAAAGATTTTTCATATATGTGCATATATCCTCATATACTGCATATGGCCAATTAGGATTAGTTTTTTGCATTTTTTTTGTTAGTTCTTAGTTATTGCCTTGATAATAGAAAATATGAGCTAGGCATCATGTATGACAGTTGCCAAAGTGAGATATGAGCTAAAATGACCAGATCCTGCCATAGGAGACATATCTTGTATGTACATATACAGTAGGGCTTATATGTGGATATAAAGAAGCAATACAGGAGACCTATATGGCCTGTATATGCACATACTGTATATGCACCTCAATGTTGCCTACATGTGGCATATATACACTACGCATATATGCAGCATATATATTATCATATATGTGCATATATACTGCATATAGGTTTCATATATGCGCATATATCGTCATATTTACATTTACATTTAGGCATTTGGCAGACGCTCTTATCCAGAGCGACTTACATTTTTATCTCATTATACATCTGAGCAGTTGAGGGTTAAGGGCCTTGCTCAAGGGCCCAACAGTGGCAACTTGGTGGTTGTGGGGTTTGAACCTTAGTCCAATGCCTTAACCACTGAGCTACCCCTGGCCCCATATAGGTGCGGTTATATGTGCATATATACTGCATATAGGTTTCATATATGCGCATATATCCTCATATAGGTTCTTTCCATGTGGGGCACGCACACTGCTCTGGGTCAGACACAGACAACGGGAAACAGGAACTAAGGTCTCAAACAAATGCTTCCCAACAGAATACCGTAGGTCGCATCGCCAAAATTCTTTCACCGAGAGTGGCAGGAACTTCCAGACTACAACATATTGAATTCTCATGCCTGTAGAGTGTATTATAATGACGTGGCGACAGTGTAAAAACACCCTCCGATGTTAAATGTGAGCCGAAAATTGAGTACTTTTGAACGGCAAACAGGAATTAAGCTCCCAAGTGAGTAAACTAGACAGCAAGGTAAATACACAAAACTTACCGTCAAATTATTTTTTTTCCTCAATAACTAATATATATATATATATATATATATATATATATATATATATATATATATATATATATATATATATATAATTATTATTATTATTTTTTTTTAAGCACCATGGCAAATCTCTTGTAGTCAATTTTTAAACCTGTTTTAAACACATACACACATGCATACACATTTTTATAGAAATGCACTTAGTTAATTTAATTTGCCTTACATTGTTGAATGAGGATGGGTTCCACAACCAAAAATCAACATTGATTCAATGTTTGTCTTTTCAACACTGAAAAGCATTGAATTATCAACATTGATTCAACATTATTTAGCATTGAAAAATCAACCTCAACCAAAATGATGATTCTGATGAAATTTCAACATTGAATCAATGTCACCTTGCTATCTGGGTATTCTTTTTTTTTGTTGTTGCTTTTTTATAATGACATGAAACAGATAGAAAGGTATTAAACATTACAGAAACAAAAACCAGCCAACTTACCAATAACGTTTTCCATTCCATGTAAAATCGAACAAGTAGTTGCTTTTAATGTCTTTAACATGTTTACTTTGAGAGAGAATCCCACGATATTCAACAACAAAGGTGGTCAGTTCAATGTGTTCAAGTGCAAACACACCTCTCCCTAAAAGGACAAAATAAAACACTATTGTAGAATTTACTTAGAGTTAAATTCTGTAAAAGTGTGGAAAGCAATACGAGGTGCAGTAACTGTGGAAGTCAAGCATCAGTTTTCACCACTATGGCTTTGATTACACTTTTTTCTGTGACCTCACATAAATTTTTTTTTTAATGTTTGGCTCTTCGAATTTTATACAAAAATGTGGCTCACCCCAGACTAAGATGTGTAAAAGTCCTATTGTGATGCATCCTGTAACTTACCTTTAAATGTGTTGATTTCTCGTCCCTCAATGAAGGCCTTGTCTTTGCCTGACAAGATGTGTTCTTTTGCATCCTCTTCAGGTTTTATTCTCCTTTTTCTTACCATGTTGACTGAAAAAGTTTAGCAAACATAAGTAGTATGTCTATAAATTTATTTTTAATAAATATTTATAATTGAAAATATCTTCATATTGTCAGACTGTAGTGAAGTCTGTATCTCTAATTACACAATTTTACATATAAATAGTTATATAATATACTTGTAATATTTCTACATCTTTGTCCAACTAATATGATGATTACTCTCTCTCTCTCATATATAAATATGACAAAGTGAGAGTAATCATTATATTAGTTTGGACAAAGATGTAGAAATATTACATATTATATAAACATCCACTCCACCATATTACATCATTATATTTAAAGCAGTATGAAAGTGTTTAAATTGTTCATACAAACTATGCATCACTAAATTGATTTAATCAAGCATTAATCACTAAATGATGGTTCATATAAGTCATTTAACATGTCTATGAACTACTTGGGAATTTCATAGGTACCAAAAAACTAATTAATACAAATTATTCTAATTGACTCGCACGGGGCAGATAAACTAAGTGTGTTGGAGCCACTAATGGAGGTGTGGAAGACGCTAATGGCGTTGCTAATAGATATTAACCTGATTAATCAGCATACACACAGTTTAAATCTATCCAGACTGACTCACACTGCCATAAAGTTACAAACAAAATGTTCTTACCTTCAGCAGGAGCAGATGACGCTCTTCTGTCGTTCTTACAGAGCAAAATCTCGCTGCAGTTAAGTTAATTTATCTTAATTACTAAACTCTCCACCGCACACCAAGTCCGCATGGTCTTTGACGGACATGAAAAGCAGCCAATCGCTGACGAGCCTTCCGCAGATTCAGGAAGTGCGCTGACTTTGACGGACATGAAAAGCAGCCAATCGCTGACGAGGATTCCGCAGCTCGACCAATGAAACGCGGCGGAGATGAAGCTGCAATAGCGCGAGTTGCCGATAGAGGCGCGTCATACACTGGGGGCATACACTGATACAAAAAAAAAACGGGTGGGCGGAAATATTGGGACAGTTTCCCAAAAAGCGGGAGGGAGTTCAGCGAACATAAATAAACCGCTCTACGTTGCCAGAATTATAAGGACATGGGCCATGTCCTTATAGTTACTATGTGTCCTTATAGTGTCGGTATGTATTCAGGTGTTTTGTCCTTACAGTCCGGCCGCACCAACGCACACACACACACACACACACACACACAGGGCTTATTTATGAGGACCTTCCATTGGTGACATAATTAATAATGTAGCTAATTACAGAGAACTTATGATACAAAATTCACTTAAAGTGATTTTTCTTCATCTCATTATACATCTGAGCAGTTGAGTGTTAAGGGCCTTGCTCAAGGGTCCAACAGTGGTAACTGTGGTCATGGTGTTTGAACCTGGGACCTTCCAAACCATGGTCCAATGCCTTAACCACTGAGCCACCCCTGACCCCAGATGGTTTCCAGTGTGTGTGTTTGTATTTAAAAAAATTACTAAAGGGAAAAAAAAATTGTACTGGCCAGGGCTTAAACAAGCCAGTTAGATTCCCCTGTATAGTGACCGCATATAAAAAGAAACCCTTCCCCTGGTGGTTGTTCAGCTCTGATGATGGTAGTGGCTCAGAAGTAGTTCATTTACATAGACTCTAAAATGGCACATTTGCAGAAAATAAAGGGAGCATTTCACCTGAAGCATTATTTTGGGTGAGCTCTGAGGGCTATATTAACTTATTAAAGTAACAGTAAAATACAAGACCTTTTTAATGCTATGCCTCAACTTAAACTGAAATTTGGATATAGTAAAATCTCAGATTGCGAGTAACGTGGTTTGCGAGTGTTCCGCAAGACGAGCAAAGATTTTTTTATAAATTTTGACGAACTTGTCAAAATTTCTTGTTTTCTTGTTTTGATGCTGAGCATCACATGATCACAACTGAGCCAATGGTTTTTCTCTCTCTTGCGCTGCGGAATTGTGGATAATCGTCTCTTACTGGTATAATCAACATCCGTGGACACGTGTACTGTTCACTATAACACTGTGACCACGTGTGCGCGTAAAAAACATCTTTTATTTTGTCTCTGTATGCGCGAGTACAGCACGCATGTACTGTTTCTTATAACACACGTGTGTGCGTGCGTGCAAAGCAAAAGAAAGTCTTAGTAGAGGTTAAAAATCCATGTTCTCTCTCTCTCTGTCATTATCTGTGTGCATGCTGGTTCACACATTCTCTCTCTCTCTCTCTCTCTCTCTCTCTCTCTCTCGCCTTTAGTGTGTTGTGTTGTGTCCCTCTCTGCTTCTCACACACAAACACACACACTAAAGGCGAGAGAGAGAGAGTGTGAACTGGCATGGTGTCAAATTACACGCATGCACACAACGCACACACATAACGACAGAGAGGGAGAACATGGATTTTTAACCTCTAATGAGGCACGGTGTCAAATTACGCGCACACACACATATCAACGACAGGCTGAGGGGCTGAAAGTAATAGTCTCCTCTTACTTTAGCTTCACACACATACACAAAAGCACACGCGCGCGCACACACACACACACTTATCTGTCTTTTTTTTGTGCAGGTTAATTTTTTTATTTTTACTTTATTTACTTTATTCATTCATTCATTCATTCATTTTCTATACCGCTTAATCCTGTGTTCAGGGTCGCGGGGGACCTGGAGCCTATCCCAGGAGACTTCGGGCACTAGGCAGGGTACACCCTGGACAGGGTGCCAATCCATCGCAGGGCACACACACATACACACACCCACACACTACGGGCAATTTGGGAACGCCAATTAGCCTAACCTGCATATCTTTGGACTGTGGGAGGAAACCGGAGTACCCGGAGGAAACCCACCAAGCACGGGGAGAACATGCAAACTCCATGCACACAGAGATGGGAATCGAGCCTGGCCGGGGAATCGAACCCAGACCCTGGAGGTGCAAGGCGACAGTGCTAACCACTACACCACCGCGCCGCCTTATTTACTTTATATTTTGTTAATTATTTTTATGTATTTATTTTTGGGGGGCTGTGGAACAAATAATTTGAATCTCCATTATTTCTTATAGAACAATTTGCTTTGATTTATGCTTCTGGAACAAATTATGCTCGTAATCCAAGGTTCCACTGTGTGTGGTTTTTTTTTTTTTTTTGTATTTTTAGATGATATTAGATTTTAAGAAGGTTGTCATCCAACTTGTAACAATCAGCCAATTGGTACTGCAATGACAAAACTGTTAGCCATTTCTATCCTTTTGGGAACATTTGAACCCCACCAAGATATATATAAAAAAAACATGCTGCTATCTAGGGACCTGCAGATCAGTTTAGATTGAGATCACAAAATCTTCCATCTTTACAATACATGGCATCCTCTATGTGTGTGTTAACTGAGCAGGACTCTCAGGATACCAAAAAGGATGATGTCATCCACACTTAGCTTATTTTGCAGAGTCAATGTGACTGAAAGCCCTGCTGAGTTATCTTCCGGAAAGCTCAGCAGCTTACTCGCTTCTCATCAGCCCACACCCCACCTCCAAATCTTCACACATGCGATCTATAATTATGTAGCAAACGTGGGAATCTTAACACCACTAAATCCTTGAAGGCACAACGGAGGAAGGAGGACTTCTGTGCATGTAGGGAAGCAATGAACTAATTTAGGCTTGAGGTAGTGAGAATGTGGTTGACATTGCCGAGGGCGACGTTCTTGCTTAAGGTAGTGAGCTCGGCAAGAGTGTTTGTAGGTTTCTGGGTTCATGGAGGAGTCAAACACGGTTTTAACTTCTAACTTTGCTTTACATGCAAACCACCTGCAGGCACTATGACTAACCTTTAGTGGGTGAAGGTATGAATGAGAAACTACCCTTAAAGAATTGTTAGGCAATTTTCTCTCAATATTCTTTTTTTTTTTTTTTTTTTGCCATTTCCACATATCAATACCGCATTTCTGTTATTTCTCTTTTCAGACACATCAAGGTCATTCATGTAATTACAGAAAGGAAAATGGAAACGATGCACTGGTTTAATTACTCCTCCATGTGGGAAAACAAGCAACTTTATCACACAATTTTCTTGTTTTTAATTTTAGGGTTTTTACATTGCCAAACGGTAATGGTTGTCTTTTTTCTCACTCTTTCAATATTTTACAACTCACACTCATGCTGTTACACATAGCACTACAGCAGTGAAACCAAATGAAATAGATATCACAAACCAATAACCATGAAATGGATATGCTTCATTCGTGACCTAGTGAAACTGGGATTACAGAACTAGATTTGACATTCTATGTCCCAGACAGTCCGCACATCCACGTTTATGTCTAAACACTGTCATGTGCTAATCTGAAAGACATTGATATCAAATGGTATTGTTCCAATGTTTAAAGCATTTTCTTAGCATTCCTTTTTATAACTGGCTGCTGACAGTAATCACTTGCGTGTTACGCAGCTAAACAACTTCCTAAATAATTAGCTCATACCAGTTAACCACTGGAAGAATGTTGCATGAAGGAAACACGAGCTGTTTTACTGCCATTTCACAAAACTGACTGGATTATATCAAACATTGCTGGCTTCTCACTTTATGCCTTGCCTATGATCACATACACATTCAGCTTACTGCTCCACAGAATGAAAATGAGAGCACATTAATACAGTATATAGTGCCTTAAACACAACCACCCGCTGAAGACACACCCCGACCAATGTCCCTCGAACTCTTTTCTTAGAGCAAAAAAAAAAAATCACTTTTGGGATATAGGCGTCTACCATTAAAATATTTTTTATTTTATTTTATAATGCTTATAACTGTGGACACTGTCACAAAGCCGCTTTCCTGAAATAATAAGGTGAGGTGATTTGTGGTAAGAAAAAAAACCTCCTTAAAATCACATGTAAGGATTCTTGAGAGATACCGGTCAGCATCTGGGGGATACACAATAGTACAACCCTAATCATGGTTGCCTGGTTAACATAAGCTGGCTAGCATGTGAGGACAAGCATTGGCAACACAGCCAACACTCACTCCCTTACTCATCATCTATACCACTTTATCCTGTATACTGTGTTGCAGGTGCCTGTAGACTATCCCAGGAGACTTGGGGCTTGAGGCAGGGGACACCCCAATGAACGGAGGGTGGGGGTGGGGGGGAGTTGGGGGGCAATCCATTGCAGGGCAAACACACACGCGTGCTTGCTCACAAACTATGGGCAATTTGGGAACGCCAATTAGCCTCTTCGGCATGTCTCTGGACTGTGAATGGAAACAGCACAAAGCACAAAGATATCATGCAAACTTGATGCACACAGACCAAAGGCGGGAATCGAACCAGGTCCTTAACATGGCTTGCTAACTTACTAAACTAATGTAGGTAGCTCACATTATTTGTGTTCTTACAGTAGTTTTGTGTTACGGGCAACCGTGTGCAGCAGATGAAATGTATGACATTTTCAATTTTACTAGGAATTGATAAATACCTTATCTTAATGATGCTATAGTAAATTTGCTTTAATCGTAAACATAGTTTTTGTTAATGGTATTTAAAACAATCCATGCTGGTTACTCCAGTTGTGATAGAAATACATGCATTTTTTTCGCTATTACACTATGCTGCTAGCGAAGTTATTTTTAGGGGTAGCCGGGAAATCATTGGGTCAAAATGTGGCTGAGGGTTTTTTCTTATTCATGTTCGTATATTATTCATATATTTCTGATTAAATTTTAATTGAAATATTTTAAAAATAGGATTTCAATATTAGTTTTTTTTTCCAATCCCAATAACCAAATTGCGTGGACCATAACTCCAGGCATGATACAGTAATACATTGCATCAGAATGGAGCTTTTTGAACCAAGAATCTATAAATGCATAACTTAAGTCACTCAAAATGTGACTTAATACCTGATTTGGTGGTATAGTGTTACATTTGTGGTTTTACTTAAATTTAAGTGGAACAAGGCCTTTTTTTTATGTTTGTGTGGGTGGTACAGTATGTGGTGTACAATGACTTTTTAATGCATGGGAGCATTATCAGCTTCTGCATCTTAGAGGTAACGTTGGCACCATTGTCTATGTTACCCGGATTTGGTTGAATATAATTCAATTTAAGTAATAAGTAAACAAACAAACAAACAAATAATTTACACATCTGGTTCTGTAACTTTTAAGTGAGATTTAGAAAAAAACTAACAAAAAACACTAAAGGTAAAAGTACAGTAAAAGTATTATACTCATCCAGCCTGGTTTCTACACACTTCAGAAGTATGAAAGCAGCATGCTATGTGATGATGTAATGTTACAATTTTTAAATGGCAAGCATGTGTGAGAGCAGGAAAGCGGAGTTAGAATAGGGCGTGAAGAGGGAGATATTCAGCAGAGATAGTAAATGGGGTGGTGGGTGTGGGTGTATATGGGGATGGGATTTAAAGGGTGTGTGCAGTGTTAGGATGCTTCTTGGTCTTCTCATTCTAGGCTTTTCTAGACAGATGGATGATAGCCCTGGCAACCACCCATTATAGACACACACACACACACACACACACACACAGGAATTGAGGAGTTTATTATCTCAGGATGGGATGCACTAACTATTGCAGGTGGGAACACAAATACAAAATATGAGCAGCAAAGGGATTTTTTTTTCCCAGTGCAGTTTTTAGTTTTTCATTACAGTCCATGTAAAATGGAAACACATGTTATCAGATGGTAAATCCATTACTGGCCTATTTTTGCATATGAACCATGATTTTCCTTAAAAAAAAAAAAAAAAACGCTAAAACGGGTGATAAAAGATCTGTCATTAGTGGGATACCGCGCCAGCACATGGGGGAAAAACACTGAGTTGTCAAATTAACAGAATAATTAGTAAATTAATAAAGGGTAAGCCTCTGGGCATTACTAAGCAGTGTAGCAGACATGTCCTGTAAGCCAACCAGCCTTGACGCATGAACTGTCACATTCTCAAGGTCTAACCCAAATACGCACGCACGCGCGCACACACACACACACACACACACACACACACGAAGACGAACCATATGCATGGCCTTGAGTGCATGTAGTCAGTTCAAGCCTCAGGGCTTGTTCCTGGCATTATATTTGTGCTCCAGGCCATTTAACGCTGAGAATGAGCTTAGGGATCCCACTGTACCACACACTCCGGCTTCAGTGAGCCCACTGTCCCTGTGAAGGACACATACACACTTACACACATGCACAGAAAATGAGTCCTGGGTCTGAACAAGCTGAAGGGAAGAAGTATTGCAAGACCACCAAAAGTGACAGACATGTACACCACACAACATCAGGGAATTAGATTACAATCTTCCCAGACAAAAATTGAGCCACAAGCATTTTATTTGTTGCACCAAAGTTGTACAACACTACTTATTTCTAAACTTGTGCTGCCCTAGTTTTTGTCATGTGTTCTAAGCAAATGGCCAGGTGTGATCTGACCTTATAGCCACCTTTAATGCGCTTCCTAAATCATCAGACGCTATTTGTCGTATCATGAACATGGTTATATTTACAGTACAAACCTTTACACTTCACTGCTTCAATGAATACAGCTGAGAGAGAGAGAGAGAACAGCCAGGAGTTGCTGCTGTAAGTGTTTCCATCATTATTTAAGAAGGGCCCTTCCTGCAGAGGGCAGTGTTAATGCCACAGATACAAAAAATGGGAAAAGGAACAGTGAGGTTGAGAGAGAGAGAGAGAGATTCCATCTCCTCCCACACGACAAGTTCTGGCATATTTGGCCGCCTTTCAGATGTCACTATTTAAAAAAAAATAAAGGGCACTGCAAGAAAATAAAAATCTCCTGAATTCCCCCTATACTTCACCCAGGAGGGGTACTGATTTATCATTAAGTCATAGTTGCTTACAGGTGTAATGATTCTATTGCTGCAGATCGCCATGGGTTTTTCCTTGGAGCACTGGATTCAACTTTGTCCAAGGTGTCTCACTGCACTGGCAGCTTCTAGCATTTGACTTTATTGGGGAGGCTTTTTAGCTCGTATGTTTAAAGTATACGTATCACTGAGTGACGTGATTTTGATGTGTGATTTATCTTGGGCATATCTTCCTTTCAGAATTTGCATACATGGATAAAGGTGTAAGTATCTTGTCTGAGACTTTCATGATTTTTTTTCCACTATAACCAACATGTTCAGTCACATCCCATGCAGGATCTTTTTCACCACACCTCCTGCTCCTTCCCCTGGCATAGCTGGCATATCACAGCCTCTTCTTGTTTCAGTGCATCACTATCATCTCGTACTCTCTAGCATTTCTTTAGGAATCAGAGCAGATATTATCACCCGGGCTGACACATAGGAATATGGGTAAATACCAGAGAATGCTCACTCCTTCTCTTTCATGTTCGCTACTTACTTGCTTGTTTGCTAGGTTGGAAAACATTTAAGCTGGGTGTTTCTACACTGATTCAGCATTCTAAACATTCTTTTATACTGCTGTGGGATAAAACAAGGTTTACACTAGCAAGTGACCATAGCATATAGTAGCTTGCAGTTTGTTGCTGTACATATACTGTACACTGCCTGGCCAAATAAGTCACCTTTTCAGAAGGTTCAAATTATTGGGCACTCTTCACAAGGAGAGTAAGGCTGGAGTCAGTGCATCAAGAGCCACCACTCACAGACATCTTCAGGAAGCAGGAAAATAACTCATCAAGTATAGAAAACAACTAAGAAGATTTAAAATGACTGGAACTGGATTAAAAACCACTCACTGACTTATCGTCTATACCGCATTACTCTGTATACAGAGTGGCAGGGGGCCTGGAGCCTATTCCAGGAGATTTGGGGCATGAGGCGGGGTACACCCTGCACAGGGTTCCAATCCATCGCAGGACACTCCCACACTTATTCACACACTATGGGCAATTTGGGAACACCAATTGTCCTAATCTGCACCAAGCATTGGGAGAGCATGCAAACTCATGCACACAGAGATAGGATGCTGGCCAGGAATCAAACCGAACCCTGGAGATGCAAGGTGACAGTGCTTACCATGCCGCCTGATTAAAAATCATTCAACACATTATCAAAACTTGGAAGGATAGTGCTGACCTGTTAACTTGGTGGAAAAAAATATGGCCAGAAATTAATCATAGATTAATGGCACAGGTATATTGCAGGACTCAGATTGGTGAAGAATGGTTCTAGGAGCATGCCTTATCATCGCACGTCAGTGTCTGACCTCACAAATGCACTTCTAGAAGAATGGACAAAAATTCCCATAAACACACTCCTAAATCTTGTTTAATGCTTTCCCAGAACAGTTGAAGCTGTTATAGCTGAAAAGAGTGGGCCAACATCATATTAAACCCCATAGATTAAGAATTGGATGTTACTTACAGTAAGTTCATATGCACATGAATGAAAGAGAGCAAATACTTTTGGCAGTATAAAAATTGTTTTGGTCAGATGAAACCAATATGTGAATCTATCTGAATAAGGAGAGAGAAGAGTATGGAAAAAGAAATGCTCATGATATAAAGCATACCACATTATCTGTCAAACATGACGAAGGCAGTCTTATGCACAAGTATGTCTGGCTGCCAGTATAACTGGGTCACTGGTGATGACTGGTGATAAGACTGCTCACAGAAGTATCAAGATGAATTCTGAAGTTCAGAATTAGAATTCAGAATCAGTCAAAGCTGAGGATGATGCTTCACAGTACAGATGGATAAGGGTACACAGCCCCACCCCTTCGCTGAATCTCCACACTACTGGGACCCTCTATCTTGCTGCATCTCTAAATTGCCCCACCCCCTCTCTCCCAATACATCTCAACACAATCCCACCCGTACTGTCTCACTACAACTCCACACAGCCACGCCCCTCTCTATCTCTGCATCTTAACACAGCCCTACCCCCTATCTGACTCTGCATCTCAGTACAATCCTGCCCCATGAGGAACTTGGTAGAGCATCACAAGGAGTGGATTGAGGGTGGTGTCAGTTAATCAAGAGACACCACTCACAGACATCTCATAAACCAAAGACAACGTCAGAAGCATCTTATCTGGGCTAAGGAGAAAAAGTATTAAAATAGTTGCTTAGTGGTCCACGGTCCTTTTTTTTTTTTTTTTTTTTAGACAAAAGCTAATTTTGCATTTCATCTGGAAATCAGGGTACCAGAATTTGGAGGAAGAGTGGAGAGCCACAGAATCCAAGTTGCTTAAAATCCAGAGTGAAGTTTGTATAGTCTGTAATGATTTGGGGTCCAATGTCATATGCTGGTGTTGGCCAACTGTGTGTTATTAAGTCCAGAGTCAACATAGCTGTCTACCAGGAGATTTTAGAGTACTTCATGCTTCCTTCTGCTGACAAGTTTTATGGAGTTCCTTGATTTCCTTTTCCAGCAGGACTTAGCACTTGCCCACAGTGCCAAAACTACCACTAACTAGTTTGACTTGAACAGACTCGATGATGTTGAATGATGATGAGATCAGGGCTCTGTGGGGGACAACCCATCACTTTCATTATTCTTTGTTCTTCTCTACACTGAAGATAGTTCTTAATGACGTTGATTGTAAGTTTGGGGTCATTGCCCTGCTGCTGAATAAATTTGGGGCCAATCAGATGCCTCCCTGAAGGTATTGCATGATGAAGAAATATCTGCCTGTATTTCTCAGCATTGAGTACACCATAAACCCTGACAAAACCTACATTTGCAGAAATTCTACCATGAACACCACTTTTTCGCCAAATTCTCTGGACAGTAGATTGGCGTACATGGGTGCCACAGGTTTTCTGTCACTTCTTTGCTGAACATCTGCTGGACATCTTATGTCAAAAGGAAGTAAGCATGATGTGGCTTTCATCTGCTGCATTAAGTTTCCTTGGCCGTCCAGTGTGTCTATAGTCTTAGACAATATAATCTTAGTCAATATTGCCTGTTTCTTTGTGCTTCTTTAAAATAGTTTGAACAGCACATCTTAAAACCCCAGTCTGTTTTGAAATCGTTGCCTGGGAGAGACCTTACTGATGCTTACTGCTGCTTACTACTGCTTACTACCTTGTATCTTGTTGTCACCATGCTGTCTTGCCATGGTGTATGACCTTTGACATAAAACTGCCACAACCTCATCTTAGCAACGGAGTTTGGGTCATTTCTCACTCAGGTTTATTAAATATTGATGTTATTGGGATGTTTCTTATGTTTGCTCACTTTGCATTTTGTAAATTGATTAAAATAAGATAAGGTAAACAACAAAATGTTTAACAACACAGACTATGTTTTATTTTTAGATTTTCCAAAGTATCTACAATTAGATTTGATCACAGCTTGGCATACTCATGGCATTCCATCCATAGATTCATGAGGTAGTCACCTGGAATGTTTTTCAACTCCACATGTTCCTTCTCAAGAGCTAATTTGTGAACTTTTTTAATAGCTAACTTTTTAATGTTATTTCAACCATCTTGTGCAGAGTAAGTCTTGTGCAGAGTAAGGGTGGGTACAACGTCAATAGCCCTATTAGTGTTTTTTACAACTACTGTACAAATCCATATTATAGAAAGAAACATACAGTAAAGATAAAATAAACATACAGTAAAGATAAAATAAACATACAGTAAAGATAAAATGACAGCCCATCATGACTTTAGGGATATTGTGAGAGACTTAGTGGATGTCATACATACAGTGTTTTTCACTTCAGGCATTTTTGGGATAGGGAGGCAATTGTATTGGGGTGATAGACACACCTCATTTTCTGTTTTCCATGTAATGGTCTCAAAGGTGTGCCCTATATTGGGGCCAATTCCAAAAGACAACCTTTTTCAATGTGGCATCAATTTCAACATTCTGTGGGTATAAAAAGCTGGTATCGTCAGTAAGTCATTCCAAGTTCATCATTCAAACAGCCATGAACACACAACGTCACTTAATGAGCAGCGCCAGCTGGCCATGGCGCGCCTTCGAGATGCGAGGGGTTCTAGGGTTTCCAGACAAACCATTCGCAACCGACTCCATCGCTTTGGCTTGAATGCCAGACGATCGTTGCAGGTGAATCCACTGACACCAAGCTGCTGCTGTGAACATTTACAGTGGGCACAAGACCATGTGACATGGACAATGCAGCAGTGTTCACTGATGATTGTCATCAGCGTTGCTGGAGAAGGCTGGAGATACGCTGAGGTCAACATATACAGTACATGTGTGTGTGTGTGTGTGTATATATATATATATATATATATATATATATATATATATATACATACATACATACAGGTGTGTGTGTGTGTATATATATATATATATATATATATATATATATATATATATATATATATAAATAAATATAATCAGGGTGCACCCGCCCACCCGCCAAATGCGGCTGTGGCAGGTAATAACTTTAGTCTCTTATAACTTTAGTTATAATAACTTTAGTTTTACTTCCTGTTTGGAGTGTGTATCATTTCCTTAAAGGGCTATTGCTTCTCAACAGGATTAGAATGTTTGCCCCTTTCGCATAATTATATATATATATATATATATATATATATATATATATATATATATATATATACATACAGTGGTGTGAAAAACTATTTGCCCCCTTCCTGATTTCTTATTCTTTTGCATGTTTGTCACACTTAAATGTTTCTGCTCATCAAAAACCGTTAACTATTAGTCAAAGATAACATAATTGAACACAAAATGCAGTTTTTAAATGAAGGTTTACGTTATTAAAGGAGAAAAAAAAACTCCAAATCTACATGGCCCTATGAAAAAGTTATTGCCCCCCTTGTTAAAAAATAACTTAACTGTGGTTTATCACACCCGACTTAAATTTCTGTAGTCACCCCCAGGCCTGATTACTGCCACACCTGTTTCAATCAAGAAATCACTTAAATAGGAGCTACCTGACACAGAAAAGTAGACCAAAAGCACCTCAAAAGCTAGACATCATGCCAAGATCCAAAGAAATTCAGGAACAAATGAGAACAAAAATAATTGAGATCTTTCAGTCTGGTAAAGGTTATAAAGCCATTTCTAAAGCTTTGGGACTCCAGCGAACCACAGTGAGAGCCATTATCCACAAATGGCAAAAACATGGAACAGTGGTGAACCTTCCCAGGAGTGGCCGGCCGACCAAAATTACCCCAAGAGCCCAGAGACGACTCATCCGAGAGGCCACAAAAGACCCCAGGACAACATCTAAAGAACTGCAGGCCTCACTTGTCTCAATTAAGGTCAGCGTTCACGACTCCACCATAACAAAGAGACTGGGCAAAAACGGTTGATTGCAGTTATTGCTGCTAAGGGTGGCCCAACCAGTTATTAGGTTCAGGGGGCAATTACTTTTTCACACACGGCCATGTAGGTTTGGATTTTTTTCTCCCTAAATAATAAAACCCCTCATTTAAAAACTACATTTTGTGTTTACTTGTGTTATCTTTGACTAATAGTTAAATGTGTTTGATGATCAGAAACATTTTGAGTGACAAACATGCAAAAGAATAAGAAATCAGGGGGGGGGGGGCAAATAGTTTTTGAGTTACTTAATAGTTTCAAATAGTTTCTGAGTTAGTTAAAACATACTTGTTGACTATAAAATTCCATATTTGTTGTTTAACCATCTAATTACCATAAAATAGTGCATACAGTAGTGGAAGGGTAGCTGAGGCAGTTTACATCAATGCAGTAACACCAATCAACATAATGCTTTACATCAGCTATGTTAAGTTGCAAATTAAGTGCTCCTTATACAGTGTTGCAGTATCTCACATCTGCTTATATGATCGCCTTTATGTGTAAAATATTCCATGTTTTCAATTGTTATGACATTTAAAAATTGGTAAGACATCAAAGCTAATAGCACATTAAAGCAATATTCAAAAGTACATTTGATGACAGCTCTGGCATTCTCAGTCAGCTACATGAAATGGCTAACTATAATGATTTTTCAGCAGTTTGGCAGCTTTTCCTACATTCTGAATGACAAATACAGTTTTCTATTAAAATGCTTAGTACAAAAATGGTATCAACTAAAAATATTTTACATATTACTGAATTTACCAAATATCACCATTAATCTCATACTCACCTTCTATACCGCTTTATCCTGTATTCAGGGTTCGCGAGGACCTGGAGCCTATCCCAGGAGGTTTAGGGCATGAGGCAGAGTACACCCTGCAGAGGGTGGCAATCCATCGTACACACACACACTATGGGCAATTTGGGAACACCAATTAGCCTAACCAGTACATCTTTGGACTGTGGGAGGAAACTGGAGTACCTGGAGGAAACCCACCAAGGGAGAACATGCAAACTCCATGCAGATGGGAATCGAGCCTGGCCGGGAATTGAACCCGGACCCTGGAGGTGCACGGCAACAGTGCTAACCACTACACCACCATGCCGCACCATTAATCTCATCATTTATACTTTCATAAATACATTATGATGATTAAGATGAGATTAAAATACAGCAAATTAACCAAATATAAATAAATAAAATTACCATGATTGAAAAATGAAACTCTTGATCTCTTGGCAAATAATCTTGCATAGTTTTAACATTTATTCCCAACTGTAAGCAAAACTAACAATGTACGGGAAAGAAAATTACACTCCTTAAATTACAATGAAATCTATTTTATGATGTTATATTTCTTTGATCACTATATATACACACATCATCTTTTTTTTATCACATATTAACATAATTAATTATACTTTTTTCATATATTAATATTCTATATTTTTGGTTAATTTTTGTTGGTTTACAAATATACTCTTATAATGTATCTTATAAACAAATGCAAAGTATGAGCTAAAAATGCCTAATATATTTAATAAATTGTGTTTGATTTTCTGTATGTATGTATGTATGTATGTATGTATGTATGTATAAGTAATGGGATGGGCAAGAATGGCATGTCTTTGTGAAGGCAGAGTTAGCACGTAACCAACACCCTTTGCTGGCGACACTCTTGTCAGCTGTCTCTTAAGCAGGTTGTTGGAGAAAGCCCCTCAGTCAGTGTCTCTTTATTTATCTAAACACAGCTGAGAATGCAGGGTGGGGAATTCCTTTGCCACTGCTGGAGCATGCAAGAGTTTTCAGGCTCATAGCATCAGCTCCAGTGCTGTTTACTGATCTGGGAAAAAAATGCAGTTGAATGCAAAGAAATGACTGCACAAGAGAAAAAGAGCAGGACACATGGAGGAAGACGGGGCTAACCTCTTTAATCAGCCATTTCCGACCACAGGAAGCACCTGTAATCCATCTCTCATGGCCTGGCCTGGAAATGTTACAGGGGAGGGATAGACGGTCTGCTTTCAGAAAAGAAGACCTAACTAACTGATCCACCGAGTGATCGCAGCAGGTCGTATTTGTCACAGGTGAAGCAGAATTTGCATTCCCATAATGCCCCAATGCTAGTGGCAATGTCCGGGTTGCCACTTGAGAATTGTAACTCAGTGAGTGCTTTGTCCAGTCACTATTCAAAAAGTATATAGAATGAGTTCCTCATTCAGACATAGGAAAGCAAGATTTTTTTCTAATGCTACTATGAAAGACATATTTCTGTATAAGGGGTATATATAATATTCAAGAATAATACTGGGCACAATCAGCAAGGTTCTGTCCTAACTCAAGTCTGGCTTGAGTGTCTAATGGCACTTTTCCATTGCATAGTACGGCACAGCACGGTTCAGTACAGCTCACTTTGGTTCGGCTCAGTTCAGCTCGGTTTGCGCTTCCACTGCAGTTTAGTACCGCTTTAGAGTGGGCGGGATTATTCACATGTTGTTATAGTTGTGGCGCCTCTACTGCCGTGACATCATCGTAAACGCGCCACAAACAAACACACATGTTTTGCATTATTATTATTATTGCATTATTTGGATATGCAGCATATCGACGGAATGGTTTTCTTCATTCTCGGCATGTGGATGTTTTTAACAGCAAGACGAAGTTTCAAAAGAAGCTGATGGCAGCCAAAGAAAATTTTTGGTTAATACAAAAAGGTGCGTCCGATCCTTCTCTGGCTGTTCTAAATATAGCGGTTCTGTTGTGTCTCATGTCACAAGTTCAGTGACGCAGTAATGACGATTTTCTCCGGCCAATCAGTGACCAGCAGAGTTTACACGTCACGTTTTGGTAACGGTTCGGCGCACTTGGAACCTCGGTACTAAAAAAAGGACCAGGTACCAGGTACTGTTCCCACTGGAAAACCCCCCAAAAGTGAGCTGAACTGAACCGTGTCATGCCGTACTATGCAGTGGAAAAGTGCCATAAAACAGAAAAAAGAAATCAAGTCTGAGACTCTATAAAAAGTTGTAATGTACACAAGGGATTAAGGAATAACAACATTCCAGTAAGAGAAGCTGAATCGTTACACAACTGCCACAGCTTTCTGCCTGTTCATTTCAGATCTTTCCATACATCCCATTTTAAGAAAGAGGGAAAATATCTTGCCAAAATCCCCTCTGACATGGGTATTTACATATATCCAACCGCAGACAAAAACAGAGGCCTCCTATTTGTCAGGAGATGAAAGGCTTGGCAGACACAGAGGGATCCTTGACACTGCAACCTCTAACAGCCACTGGTATCCATAACCTTCCAGCTATGAACCCATTCACTTATCAAGAAGGAGTTTCACTCAGTAAGGAGCGAGTCTATGCAGGGCAGCACACTGGGGGGAAGGGAAAAGTGCTCCATGACTCAACACAGAAGAGACTTCAGACCAAGCTCAAAGCATATTTTAGCCTCACATGCCTGAACCATAACTTACTTAGCTAATTTTTCAAGTAGATCATGACCAGTTAACGTATGGCACAAACTCTTTGAAGTTTCTGCTTGTGAATGTGTGAGAGACACGCAAGTTTGAGTCCAGTCCTGGAACTTCTTGCAGAGAATGGAGAGAACCCCAGTTCTAGCTTGAAAACAAAAGTGAGCTCGTTGTCGCCATGTGTTTTTATCGTCAAAGCCATTAAAATCCTATCATCCCATATAATAGCACCTGTGAGACATTTTCTGAGACATTGGGTAACCATCTATCTTCTAAATAAACCATGCATGCAGCATCGAAAAAGAAACTCAGGCAGAGTGCAACCATTTTGCTCCCAGTTTCTTCCGGAATGGTCCATTACACAGCTGGACTGTAGAAGAAAGCTAATGCTGTTGCTCCACGTCTGTATAATAATATCTAGGAATTCTAAAGGAAATTAAGGGATTTTCTGAACTGGAAGGAAGGGTGATTAAAGTAGTTGGTTGAATTAACAATTACCTACCTTGTTGCAGTTGCATGGGTTAATGGATTCATGCCTAGTAGAGTAGGAATGTGAACACCATCCCCAGCTGTGCAACCAGAGGTCATAGGTCACATAGCATGTGACTTGATCCTCCCTCTGTGCCCTGACAGAAAGGAGAGTTAAAGAGAAATGGAATATAGGGTTCATTAAAAAAAAAATCTTGCTTTTAAAAAATTTATTACAATGAGATGCATCAGTGCATTAATCAGAATCGTGTCAGGCCAAGTGTTCAGGGTAACCCGTCTTTCTTTTTTTTATATATTGGCTGCTGGCAGAATCTGATAAATGCAAAAGTGTTTTGCTTTACAGGACAACTAAGAATTCAAAACCCATGCCTGTTTTAAACAGCTACAGTATGTGTTCTATTATATCTATATTGTATCTTAAGCAGCACATATGATGGTGGTAGCTGTGTCTAATTTGAATAGAAGCAGTTCTAAAATCCTCTCAAAATTCAAATTCAAACACAACTGATTGCAGAATTATAATATCTGTGGTTGAACAACTGCTCATACCTAAAAACATCTGGTGGAAAAAACCTTCCATCCCTATATTTACAGGACTAATTCAATTTTTTTGTTTTTTTAACAAAGCAATCCTAATCAGAAAGTCTTTTACTTATTATGCAAATTAGCCAGCAAGCCCTCGCTTTCTCCTGCTTAAGCTCATATGCAAACAAACGTGTCTCTCTTTCTGTGTGGACCTCTGTAGGTTAATAGGTAATCCTCTTTTAAATAAGATACACTGGGTGCTGCTCTCCTGGACTGATTCTCTTATTTCGGTCAGCCAAAACTCAGAGTGCCATGGAAAAGCAATTGGAGGAAACAAGGATGAGGGGGGAAGGGAAGCACAACATGCCATGTAACACCCAAATGGAAGAGAGGGGTACACAGTATCTCCAATCACTTTTACAAGCAGCTTATAGCTTTGCATGTTTGGGCCTTGGACATTAAACCTGAGCTGATCAAAAGCATCATACAGTCACCTCTCTCTCTCTCTCTCTCTCTCTCTCTCTCTCATTCACTCACTCTGTCTGCCCTTCCTCATTCTTTCTTTTTACTTCAGAGGGAGGTAGCTCTATTTTCAAATGACGTTCCTGGGCCTCATACTGTTTTACGGTGCTATTGTCCTTATCTAGAAAAGGCCAATAAAGCCAGTGATGTTATCTTCCTCTAAACTCATAGGCTCTCTTCTGTGCATTTTTATTAACCTCCTGGGCCCTGTCTCGAATAGGCCTCTGCAGCGCCCCGCTCTCTCGTTTTTAAAGAGATATCATTCCAAGAGCGAGTGAACGAGAAAAAAGAAACAAGCATGTTGATTCATTTTGAAAAAAAAAAAAAAAGCAGACCTGCTATTTATTCTATGCAAGATTGCAAACAAACCATCAAAAATACGCACAACAGAATATTCTACATCTGAGCAACTTGAGTGAAGGCCAAAGATGGTTTCCTGAGGAGCGTCTCTTGTTTTGCCATCTATCCTAACTTGCGTGTGCTTTGTTTTCCTAACCCCTGTGAATAAGTGCCTTAATGCAACAGTTATTGTAACCAGAGAGCACAAGCTTTCAGGCCAAATCCCTTCAGCACGCCACACATTTACCAGCAAACTGGCACACAAAGCTTATAATCTCCTCCTCATTATGGCCGATTCTCTCACACACACTAATGCGATGACAGTCTGTAGCCTAATTACACAGGTAGGAGTGTGTGTATGTGTGTGTGTGACATTGGTTTGAGCTTTATTGAATGTGACCACAAGTTTACACTGAGAAAGCAAAAATTACAGCAGGGATTGTTTTTGTGCTGCTACATGGGAAAACATCTCACCTAAATGAAAGAAGACAATTTCTCCACTCTTCACTGCAGATATAAATGACTGGGGGGGGGGGGGGAAGAAAAAGGAAAACACATTAATTGCTAGAATGTTGTGCAATTATTTATTTTTTTATTTTCCTGACAAGTCGCCTATTGCACATGAAAATGACACTCTCTTCTGCGCTTGTCAGGACTCATATAATTATCATGCTCGCGTCCATCAGCGTGGCTTTATCTGTTGCTTTATGGCTGATTTGCGCTACATAGAGGGCATTTTGGTGGAAAGCTGGCAGGAGGGAAAATTTGTTGCACTCTTTTCACACACACACACACACACACACACACACACACACACACACACACACACACACACACACACACACACACACACACACAAAAACCTAGCTGTTGATTAGCTTGCATGTGTATAACGATGTGTCACAAGCAAAAAAGGAGCGATTAGATGAAACTTTTGATGAGTGTGTCTCTTAACTGGCCAATCAGTTGTTTTTGCAGTGAGTTAGGGTCATATTTTAATTTGAGATAGGAGCACACCATTGTATGTGTGAGCATGTACTGATTATTGGGTCCTTTCCCCTGCTTTAATCACAGTGCAGACAGATTCTCTCTCTCTCTCTCTCACACACACACACACACACACACACACACACACACACACACACACACACACACACACACACACACACACACACACACACACACACACACAACGACACACACACACAACGACACATCACCTTAAGGGAGATACAATTTGCTCTGTTCCCTTTGAAGAGGTCTCGTTTTACATGTTTGCTTTTGGTCTGTCAGCTCCACACTGTTTGGGAAAGCATGGATTGCGCCTCTCTCTTTGGTTTATTCTCTTCACCTCGGCCCTGGAAATGAGCTTCTTCTGCCTGTGTCAATGCCCTCACGATCCATAAACACTGGACCTGAGCAAACAAACCAGGCAGTGTCTCAGGTAGTCTCCAGACATCGCACGTTAATGTTTATGGTACAGGTGTATCTTTCCCATGGGGCCAACTCTTTCATTCAGTTCCTGTGTTTTAATGATGCTTGCCTGAGCAGCAGCACTTTAACAACGAGTTTCTTTCACCACGTACACATAATTTGGGTTAACACTTTATGAACAGCCATTCCGCTGTGCTATTGTGGTACAATTTGTGCATTTTCAACTCGGTATTTGGTGTAGACGGCCTACAGCAGCAAACCATCCATCATTAATCAAGCACGCCATTTCATGGTGTCGTAAAGAAATAGAAGCAAGAGAGGAGAGGGAAGAAAAAACAATGTGGAGAGAGAAAGAGAGAGAGGGTATGTGTGAGTGGAAGAAAAAGAGACACAGCCGAGGACTGAGGGGTGTGAAAAGCCTGCGGGGCACACAATCAATATCACATTTTCCATTGCCACCTTCACAGCTATTGTAAATGACTGATGTCAAAAATAATAACAGGACGAATCAGAAACCTTAGGTTTGCAATTTCGCTCCTCGCCCCGAAGCCACACCCTTCTCCCTTTCACTTTCCCCTCCAGAGCAAACCAATGTTTACAATGATACCAGACAGAGCAGTCCGCCGTACCATCGGAAAAGGATCCCATTGTGGTAGTAGTAGCATACAGTGAAAAAGAATGGAATGAAGGAAACCATGTGCTACCTCCTATTATCACCCCTTTACACGTACGAGGAGGGCAATTGGATTTGCTTTCTGGATGATGTTCCCATAGCATTCCGAGATGCGAAGATGATAATGATGAGATTTTATCGACACGATGGCTCCACTGAGACACTACATCGCGTACGATACTCTATATTTCTATCGCATACTAGTGAAAGAAAGAGAGAGTGCAATTCCAGAAGAGTAGATATTCAGACTAAAATGATGCCACAGACATTAGAGTAATTGCTGTATGACAGAAAAAGCTTAAGGGAGAAATAATAAGTAAATAAAAGAAATTGAGTTTAAGTGGACGATTATGCTTTGCTCTATTGTGTGTAATCATAATTGTATAAAAATGAGAGTGGAAAGGAGAAAGCCTCGGAGGAGACTGGGAAGCTAACACAGTAAAAGTACAGTAGAAAGAGGAGTACCAGTTGTAGTATTGTATGACCTATAGTAGGATGTGATCCACAAGGTTCAATGCTTGGACTGTTTTAGGAATGTGCAATATATGATAGGGGTTTACTCGCTAAGATAAATGGGCACCAATCAGACAGGGGTGGTGTAATGGTAAGATTGCAAATACTGCACCATCTGTGCGTTAATTAAATTCACTCCTTATTCACAGGCATCGCTTCAGATTTCAACACATTAGAGTTTGTGTTTATTTGAATAAATACTGCTGTACAGCACTTACAGTACAAAACCCAAGGTTAATGCCATGTTACAAGCATGCATAAATCTCCAAATGTAAAAGGGGCTTTGTATCTCTCAGTAGATGCTTGTCTGCTCCGAGGTCCTGAGGAACTTTGGGATATTGGCAGGAGAATCAGCAGAAAACAACTGAAGCTTGGCTTAGCTGCCTCAGCAGGGAGTGTGTGGTTGTCTTCATAGAGAGGTGAAAAAGACTGAGGGAGGAGCAGCAGGGATCTAGAAAAAGTTGCCAAAACCCACAGGACTCCAGCAGAGTCTGGCAATGAACCATAACACTATGACACAAGATAAGTGAGAAACACAGGACGAGGAGTACAGAAGCGAGAAACCTGGACTTTTTCCACCACACAAGACTGAACTGACTAATGCCAGTGAAATGACCTCCTTAATGACATAGCTAGCATGACAGCTATTTCTGCATATTTTCATGCTGGATGAACTGACAGATCTGGCAATGTGTTCTCTCCAGACATAGCTATACCCCAAAGAATTGCTAGCCGTCACCTTCCTCCAGCTTCAAACAGGTTTCCGTATTCTCCTACGTGAAGGGCAGGTCTAACAGCCCTCTACGACATTGTGTTGTTTCCTGGTAGGGAGGGACACTAGAACCCAGTAATGCATATTCAGAGGAAAGTCCTCTGAAAGCTTCAGGAGACTTTTAATTGGCCCTGACCCCTGTATGAAAGCCTCTCCTATTCGTGGGACAGAGAATGGACAGGATGACTCTGAGTGGGTGGTCCACCATCAGTCTGCACCTCTCCCTTTTGTAAGAATATTTACATGGCTTTAATGGTCAGTTTCCCCTGTGCCCCATAAATCATGGGCACGGCACTGGGTGGAAAGGTTGAGGAGACGTCCACTGTAGGATAGAGTCCAAACAAAATGGGTTTCCTAGACTACAGGGCAGAACTGTTCTTCTAGGTCATGGTCAGCTTAAACTCTGCTTAAACCTGTTTAGCTTGGCCAAGATACAGTGGAAATATGGTTAAAATGGATAGCAAGGTGCATGGAGTTCTACTGGTCTTCTCCAGTACCTGCAGTAACTTACATGCAGATAATAGTAGAAAACAGTGAAACAAGATGTGTAATAATTGCTGTTTCAATAACACAGCTGGTTCATTTTCCTACAGGCACTCTAACTCCACCGTGCCATTGTAGTGCTTAGGTAACCTGCTCCCTTTCTCTCCCCCCACAAGTTCCCAGTGCCATGCCACAAAAATTACCTCCACTGTAATTGAGATCCCCAGCCTGATTAATCCGGTCTGATTGTCTGATGACCGGCCGAATGGGATTCTTGTTGTAATAAGAGAGCCACCGCAGAGGCACAGTGGCAGCCACTACATTCTCATGTGATAAGCATTCTGTATGGGACGTGTGTTGTTTTTTCCTATGAAGATCCTCAGTACAGTGAACTGACTGTGCTCGTAGTATAGCACTTGAATTTTTCCCTGACTTCTCTACGCTTTACATGAGAAGGTGGGTCATTAGAACTTAACTGCTTATTGAAATAACCTGTACTGTTTGGATTGTAATATAAATTTATACATAGGGAAAGAGATTTAAATCACCATGCTTTTCCTACTCCCCTCCCTATTACTCTCTAAATGGCTTCTCCTAACATAAATATAGAAAACAATTAAGCCAAGAACATATTATGTGTCAGGCTGAGAGATATCAAAAGGGTGGGGGGAATCAGTGCATTTATGTTCAATATATCTGAGAAAGGAAGAACGTGACAGTGTTAGTGAGGGCGAAGGCCTTTGAGCACTCATGCATTTGTTCAGTGTTTAATCAATGGATTCATCAAACCATTCATTTCTTTATAGATGCTTCATATAAAAGCTATTTGTCTCCGCAATAAAAGGAGTCACTCTAGAGCTATTTCAATCGTCATCCCACTGTAACATAAATCATTCATCATAGAACACATTGTTGAAGGAACCTGGAGCTTTGGCTGAAAACTCAAACCTAGCTCAGTGTTATTGACCAGTGATTTTATGGTCTCTGCAAAATATATGAGCTTGTATCACACAACACTGGTCATTAACTGTAAGAATGAGTTGCATGGTTTACAGTGTAAGTAACTAAAAATTGGGAAATGCTGTTATCCAGGAAGATTTTACTACAGCCATAAATAACAAAGACACACATACACACACACAAAAAGAAAAATAAGGGATTATGATCAGTGTAGCATGGCAAAGTGTGCATCAATTGACAATTTATAAAGACCTAAAAGACAGAGGTATTTTTGTCCAAAATTTCCTTCAGAGGACATTAAAAATAGGTAAATATAATATACAATGTAGCAAATATATGCCATTTCATTGAGTCGACATGAAGTAACTTGCATTAGAATTATATTATATTATATTATATTATATTATATTATATTATATTATATTATATTATATTATATTATATTATATTATATTATATTATATTATAACGTGTGTAAAAGCGCAGGTAAATATTTTAAATACATTAAGATTTTAAATGAATTGCTTTTTTGTTTTGACGGCACCTCATTCATTAATTTTATCAGATGAAGTACAAACAAAGCAAACAAAGATGCGAAAACAAAAATCATAAGCATGACCTGTGGATAAAAAGCAAAGAACATAAAGGTACTATGAGAGACTGTGGCACACACACTGCAACAAACGATTACAACAAATAAAAATCCTGACAATGAGAATCGAATGTATAAAATTGTAAATAAACTACTGGTGGTGAAACAGGAAACAGTTGTTAGTATAGTAACATGCTGAAGCTTATACAGTAGGTAGTGTAGTTTTGCACTGTTTGGCATGACCATGATATTCATTTCCAAAGGAAAGGAAAGTTGTGCTGATTTCCATCTTTGGCAATTGTTGAAGGTAATCGAATTCAGAATTTGTATAACTTAGTAATTGCAGCCATCGTGGAACTAACTGTAAAATCACATCTTTATTTAATGAACCTTGTTTCGAACTGGTGTAGGCATTTTACTGAAGAAAAAAATTAAGCATTGGTAAAGGGTCACAATTTTAGAACTCATTTATAAATTGGCTATGTGCCAGAAAAGACAACTTCTTTTTCAGATTTTCTTTTTGAAGAATAAACGTCAATGAAATAAACATTAAAAAAAACTCCGACTGTAACACAACTTGACACAAACTCCCATCTAGAAATATTGAAAGATATTTTCACTTTACTTTTTAAATACTGAAATACTGAAAAAATACCAGGTAGACCACAACGTCAGTCAGAAGAATATTCCTGAACTAAAACCAGGATCGTTGCATTACCAAAACATACCCTCACTATCACTTACTTATTCTTTATACTGTGTTTTCTGTTCAGGGTGTCAGTCCATCGCAGGGC
The DNA here is from genome assembly GCA_030522415.1 of Channallabes apus. Lineage (NCBI taxonomy): Eukaryota > Metazoa > Chordata > Actinopteri > Siluriformes > Clariidae > Channallabes > Channallabes apus. Next base: position 15,285,832 of record CM060116.1, read on the forward strand.
AGAAACACACACACACACACACACACCCACACACACACACACACACACACACACACACACACACACACACACACACACACACACACACACACACTAAGGGCAATATAGAAATGTCAATTATCCTAATCTGCATGACTTTGGACTGTGGTAAGACTCAAACTCCCGACCATGGAGATGCAGCACCACAATGATGGTCACTGTGTCACCTGAAAACATTCCTTCATATACAGTATAAATAAGATCCGTGAGATCCAACTGCACATGCATATGAAGTGGAACTGTTTTAAGTGCTTGAACCTGGCATTGGATTTCAGTATCATTAACTTCTATTAAAAGAAAGTCTGTGTTAAAAGCAGAGCAATAACATGGTTGAGGTCAGTATTTAAATGATGAAAGTATAGCTTCTATACTGAGAGCCAGACTAATTGGATTATTATCACAAGAATCCAAGGCATGTTTTCATTTCCTGTAAAAGGTGGAAAACTTACAGTCTAAACTAACTGTCTTACAGTGTTCGTAAGAAAGAGAAAACACTTTCTAATATCTTTATTTTCTCATTTAAGTGTCACATTAATCAATAATTCTTTAGGAGTTTTTGCAACATGAAATATAATGTTAACATCTATTCCTGAATAGTATAATTATGAAGGAAGCTTTTTTTCTTGTTTTCCCGGTTTGTTGCTATTTGTCTAAATTACGATACAAATGGGAAAAGATTTCCAGAGATATGTCTGTGGCCTCGGTGTAAATCATAGCAGTGTAAGTGTATTCACAATACTGTATATACTTGGTTGCAATATTAAAAATGCCACGCATATTATATACACCTCATTTTAAAACAAACTGATTGTTTTGACCTTTATTATACTGTAAGCGCTTGTAAGGCTTGTGGCCATGCGAGTTGCATTTGATCATTAGTACTGTAGTACTGTAGGTCACGCGACTATAAAAGGAACACGGGCTGTATTTCGAGGCACCAAACTTGTTTAAAGCCAACAGAACCACTACTACTCAAAGACCTTTTAGCCATCATACTTTCTTGTTTTTGTCTGTGATCCTAGCCAGTACTTTTTCAGTAATGAGACCTGTCTTTATACTTAAGCAAAATGCCAAACAATCAAACAAATAAAAAATCTTTAGGATATAATGGAAAGTCTAATGTAGAATGGAAATACAGTATATTACCTGCTGTCATTTTTACAGCTTACTTCATAGATGTTAATTAGAACATATTCTTTCCAGGCACATACATTCACAGTCCATAAAAAAATAATAATTTTAAAAATAAATAAATAAATAATAATAATAATAATAATAATAATATATTCAGGAAGGATAGCAAACCTATAGATCAGGAAGGATATCAAACCTATAGATAGCCAATAATTACATTACGCCACTTCACAATTGAATTGGAATTCATACTTGCTTTATCCAGGTTTCAGTCCTGCTTATATCATCTGTTCACAACATAATATGTGGATATGAAAATCAACAAGTAATATCCCTTTGGATCACTGACTTGTCCTTCATCTCAGCACACACTATAAATATTAGATAGTCCTCAGTGCCAGGAATTGAGGTGAAAGAGCTGAGGATGCATAAAGCATGAGTTAGTGAAGAATATAGAATCAATCAATTAGTAAAGAAACCTTTGAATCATTTGCCGCATTGGCTTAAAACCTATACATAGAGAAAAAAGCAACTTTCTATCATATACTTACTCTCTATGCCCCATCTAGAATAAATCTGCTTCCACCATCTTCAGGGCCACTGCTTTTGGCTTATTCCAGCTGGTCTATGCTCTGCAGCGTTTTTTTGTTTTTTTTACATTGCCCTCCGCAGTGGACCACAGCACAGGACACTGCCATATTCTATAGTGGTATGAAATGTAAAGTTCGACCCTCGGGACAGTATTCACACCTGCATAGGCCATTGTATCAGCATATTTGTGTTGAAATTGATTGTATGGGGGTGGAGGTTTAGCCTTGTGGTGTTGATCTCAATTCCAGTAAAGGACACAAAAGCCTAGTTTTGAACCGCATCTGGGTTTCAGTTCAGACGTTTTAGATAATACAACAGTTTTTTTCCCCCATGAGATCATTGAAGTGATCAATGGTACTTTATCATTCGTATTATTTGACAGAATTTCTACCTCTTGAATTCACCTTAAATTGTAAAAAGAGTTTTTATTATTATTATTATTATTATTTTATTTATTTATTTATTTTTTTTAAAATTTTCTCACTGTAATTGTTGCTTGTTGCTTATTTTTTGTATAATATGTTGAAGAGGCTGCTGTAACTATACATTTTCTCTTCTGGATTAATAAAGTACTCCTTCTATCCATCCAACTCTCCATCCATCTACTGTAGCTATCTATCTATGGTTCAAATAACTAATTACTTTAAAAAATAAACACAACAGCAAATTGAACTCTCTGCATTTATTAATTCCAACACAATGGAGAAGTTAAAAAATGACTCCATTACATAGGATTCAGTGTCTTCCACCCAAAGACATGCATAATATGCATAATATTTAGCAAGTATCATGCTCCTCTTTACCATGAATCTGTGCTCTCATCAATATTTCTCTGAAAGCTTGTCCCTCCGGATTTGTTGAAAGACATGTCAGGACCTCTGACTTTTTACTTTTTTTGTAACTGGTAATGAATGTGAAGCTACAGTATAAAGTGTATCTAATTACTATGACATTTAGTACACTGGATTAAAACCAGGCCATAGGTGTATGAATTAAATGAAAAGAGGGGCATTGAAATTCAAAATGACTTTTTTTTTATTTGCTCTAAAATTCTTGGGATCAGGAGGCCAAAAGTATGCTGCATATAATTATACGTAGTCACAATATCATGACTTACTTTCATAACATTAGACCTGGCAGTACACACAGTTAATGGCATTTTTGGCAACCACTGCTCTTGTTGAGGCACATCTGTGAAAGTGTAGAGAAATCATTACCATGTTTGAGGAGCTACTTAACGAATTATATGTTCACTCAGCAAGCTTTACAGCGTCCCAGAAAGCAGACCAAGGACTAAAGGCCATGATATCATAACAGTCAGACTTTTTAGCATTTATGACTTCCTGTTACATTAAATATAGGTTTAGTCACTGATTCGTCTATTCATTTCAGCGTAACTGCATGCCTGTTTAGTCACTACAGGACTCCTTTTCATACTGAAACATTCAAGTTTTCATCAAAGGCTAGTGGTTACTGCATCATGTATGTTCTCCGGTTCATTTACCAGCAAGCGGTTATTGCATCACTTGTTTATCGCATAACAGCAAATCTCTCTCGCTTTCACTGAAATGTGCCACTGTTTGTGCAAGGTCCATGAAGGAAAAAAAAACTGCGTATGTGTGCGTCTGCATATACTGTAAGTGGCGTTATGGCAGAACGTGTGCTAAACCAATTCGTGGCAGTACTGAATTCATTATGAAAAAAAAAAAAAAGCTTCTAGTCACCCACGCTTCCTCAATAAGCCTTGGGGGAAGAAGGATGGGGGGGTTGATGTGCTAATTATTTACTCAAGCTGCAGAGACTTTCAAATTAGACCCTGTGCTGATGCAATCGGTGAAGGGCTGTCCTAATGGGGTAACCGGGGTAACATATGAATTGAGGGAGAAAGCAGGGGACGTTGACGATTACAATGGTCACTGGGCAGAGTGCATTGGAGAGGGCCCCTATAGAGAGCAAGAAAAGGAGAAGCCAGGCCAGGGCCCCGGAGCAGTATTAGATTACAGCCACATTTGAATGGCCAAGCGTCCGCTGCTGGTCTGCTGAAAACCGCATACCCTTAAGCTATTGTCCTTAACTGCTTGTGCAGAGCTTGGGAGAAACTGTCTTTTCATCTAGTACTCTCCAAAAGGTTTGCTACCTTCGTCGCTTGTCTGATAATTGGCAGATTAAAAAGAGGAGGTAGAGCGATGGGGTGTTATTCATCCATTTCTTTTGCACTATAAATGCAGGCAAACAAAAATAGCCAAGAGTGAATAACATGGGATGAAATTGGGACTGAGGGGTTGTGAGTGGCAATCACTCTGCTTCTGGAGTTAACGTGGCTCTCTCTCTCTCTCTTTCAAGGGAACCAAATCTGAAGAGGGGAAATCAAGGATTGCAGGAAGAATTACATACTTAAATCCATGCATCTGGGCAGCAGTCCAAACAGACTGCACCTAGTAGATAAAACAAGGGAACAGTGAGCACTAATATTGTTCTCTGTAAAATATTCAATATTTATTCTCAGCTTTAGAGCAATACGCTCAAATAATCTAAGCACTGTGTGAATTTTATAGGGACCATGCATCAAAAATTCACTGAATATAACTGTTTGAGCTAGGATTTTGCTTTGAGTAAGCCACACTTTTAAAATAGTAATATTCTATGCACCTCTTTGTACAGTTGTGTAGAATAATTAATTCCATGGAGCTGTTTTGTAATTTTTCATATAATTAAACAACAACAACAACAACAACAAAACAGCCAGGTTTTACCTGAATCATGAAAGCAGCCATAAAATACAGGAGATATTTTTTTTTTGCTTTTTTTCTGAATTGCATTATATGTCCTTAAATTGTATCAGTATTCTGTGTGCAAAGCAACCAAGAGAAACAGATCCTCCAATATTTCTCCTGTGTTTTGCATTTGAAAATGTGTTGCACATATTGGCCACTCTTCTAAGAGAGAGAGAGAGAGAGAGAGAGAGAGAGAGAGAGAGAACACCTCCTGCCCTGTGAAGCGAATGAAACATCTGGTCAAAATGTTTGCAGTTCTCTCTCTATTTTTTATGCATTATATACATTTTTAAATGATTTACCAAATGAATTCTGAGAATCATACAGGCTTGATAAGTTAGATAGCCAGCCTATTGTAAGTGACAGTCTCCTCTTGGATCCCTGGATCTGTCAATTTCCCACCTATCCTGCTCCTGGTTGATATTGGATGCACATCCCTCCACGTGGTGAGGTGTTGGGGCAGGGGAAAGGCCCCGTGAGGTTATGGCGAATATCAGCAGGCCAGATGGAGCAGACAATCTCTCAAGCGTCTGTCAAAAGGCCAACACATGCAAAACCATTAACACGGAGCACAGCCTGGGGCTCGGGCAAAGACACTAAGGGGAAGTTAGCAGGGAAATGTTTTACTAGGGCAAAAGAATGGCATGAGGTATGGATACGCATAAAAATATTCATTATATCACCCAGTCACACACACATTTGCCTTAGTAACTCGGGTAACTAATAGGAAAACATTCAGCTATTGTGTATACGTATATTATTTTATGCAATTTTTCTTCCTATTATGAACGTTTTACTGATTTCCTCATAAGGCTGAACCAAATGTTCCCACAAGGGTAAAACTGTCACATTCCTATTTTTGTGGGTACATTTGGGTCCTGCCAAGATATACAGTAAAATCATGTTTCAACACTCATATGCACACATTGTGCTGCCTAATTACACATAAAAAAAATTCAAAACCAACACTGAGACGGTAGGAATAAGTTTAAATCTTTGGAAAACTCATGTGGTATCTTAATAAAATAAAAACATAATGATAAGCAACAGATTCAGTAATATAAAGGGAAACAGGAATAAATGGGAAATAATGAATAAATATGTAATATAATGTTTGCACTTGAACTAAATTGCCACAAGTCATTACTGTCTCAGTAATTCTGTGACTTTCTGCGATAAAAAAGAAAAGGACAGAAAAGCCCACTGGACCGTTTGGTCCTCAAAGAATGCATAACAAAAGGTGTTGAATCCAATATAATTCTCAATGAACTGTTGATTGGCATGAAATTCCAAGGATAGTTCACAAATGACAGAAACAAACTAGGTCTAAGCAGGAGGTGTGTAATCATTGTTCGGTGAATGCATTTGAAAGTGTAAGGAGGCCCACTGCTGTCAATTATTCAGAATCTAACCATGTAGCTTCCCTTCAGTTGGTTGTGATTTGCAATGAGGTCTCGAGGCAGGGGAGAGTCATTTGCCTTTTGATACAGTACTGTAGAGATACTTTTGACCTTTTTTTACCCCCACTACAGACAAAAGCAGTGCCATTGAATCAGTAAGGGTTAGTTGGAGAATCTTGATACCATTCAGACTGCAATAGGATCTGCAAAATGACTAAGATTAAAGTGACTGACTACTGCTAGAGGAGGATAAAGAATATCGCATAGATGGAACATTTCATGCTTTCCCTTAAGCTAAGATTTGTTCTCGTTTCAAAAACCTGCAGATTTTAAAATGCTTCTGTGCTGTCGGCTCTCTGACAGAGTGCTTTATGTAGATGTCACATACGACATTTGGCAAAGACATACAGTTTTTATTTATGAATGATGAGAAATTACATTTCTTTTGTCACCCCTGTTTCTCCCAACTGCATTTGGTATAGATGCTATCTCGCTCAGAGTCACCCAAGCATTTTGAATTTCGATTTATTTAAAACAGGAAACGGGGAGGAACAGCAACGGGTCACTAATTTCATTTCGCCACGTTGCAGCGGCATTAGCCCTGAGCAGATTTTTCAGAAGAGCACAAAATCAATGCACACATTCTGCAGGGAATAGCCTCCCGAAGCCATTAGTAATTTTGACCAGCAGGTCAAGTAAAGTAATAGCTAGATAAATGTTTTATTACAGATTCTCATATGGACTAAATGACTAAGGCAAACATATATTGCACATCCATGCATGAGAAATATATTGTGTGTTGATACAGACAGATGACATCATGGGCCGGTATTTTCTCAATGTCTGACACAAAAAAGGGATTGTCTTTCTCTTTTACTCTCAGGGAACGGATGTATGCATAGCTAATCTTAACCATATGACTAATCTAAATTATTGCTATCACAATTTAGATAAATAGATAGTGTTTAAAATCAAAACAGTGAACAGAACAGTTGAGTGTCAGTAGTCAAAGTAGGCCGACTGAGTGTGTGAGGCATGTGTGTTGGGGGAGCAGATGTTTGTGGGGCACCCATGCTGTGCCTCTACTCTCCCTCTAACAGACCACTAGAGTCCACCAATCACAGCATACAGCTTTTAAACGGCGCAAAATTTGATTTCTTAAAGGAGCCGCAGTCTTGCCTTGGCAATGCAAGTGATGTAAAGTTAACTTGAAGAGACACATGGCATGTTTTGGGAAAATATGTTTGAAAACTATTTAAGCATTACAGACATTAATATACACAGTGTAGCTTCTATACTAATATTACTGGTTAATTGGCATTCCAGTTATGTTTGTATTGTATTATTTAAGTTGTCAAAATACTTTTAAGTTGACAAAATAAAATACTACAAGTATTATTTAACCTGTCAAACTGTTTTCAAGTAATATCAATTCTCAGATGACGCACAATCCTTCACCACTTCGTCTAGCTAATCGTCTTATTAAAAAACTACAAGCACGGTTTATGGTGTAGATATTTATTTATTAAAACATGAGTCAAAGAGATTCACACTTGGAATGTGAGGCAACTGCTGCTCAATGCGTCACCACTTCTCCCAGTTTTCACATTCCCGAACACATATTCAAAACAGACTTCATGTAAGACCCACATCAAATAAACAAAATCTGCTTAAGTGCAAGAAACCAAAAAAATACATGTCTATGGTTGCATTTAGAAAAGAAGGCAGTCTTACGTTGAACATAAAACGTTTCATCATATGAAACAAGGATATGGAATGTATTTTTTTTCTTTTGCTTGACATTTTTTTAGCCAGCTCACCTACAATCAATACCTGCCAATTTTCTTTTTTATTTATTTTAAAAGGGGCCATTTTCTATAGACATCTTGTAGTAAATCAAATGTTTTTAGAGGTATACTGATTTTATTTACTTTTTTCTCCACAGTAATGTATTGTGTCACATGGTCATTTTCAATTTCTTTTCCATCAGTTCCAGCTGATTACTTTCCTTATCACTATAAAGACAGACTTCAGCATGGTGACAGATCATATTGTTCACAGCCCACATGTCTGCCTGGCCACCATTTGCTACTATAAAAATGTAGATGGTCTGCATTTACAAGTAAATATATTGCACAAACAAAAAAAAATGAAGGGGAAACAGTATGTGCCATAACAAATAATAATTATTATTATTATTTAAAAAAAAATCCAGTTTCACACCTGCGATTTGGGACCCATCCACATATCACGAGTATGATATACATAAACTCCTAACTTTGACTATTTTACAATACATATACAATCTGGAAACTAGTACCTGCATGGAGGTACATCACTTTCTCTCTCTCATACTCTCTCCCTCACAAATGCCATTATGTTCTACGAATACTGGACAAATCTGATCTACAACTGTACAAAAAAAAAGAAACAAAAAACAAAACTAAACAAAAACAAAGCTGCAAATCACAAGGCATTGCTGAGTCGAGTCTGAATTGATCTGGGACTCACTTTTGCATGCTCAGACAAACTGATGTGGGAAAGAAGTGCCTGAAACTCACTGAGCGCGGTAAAGAACATTCCCTTATGTGTTTTTTTTTTCTTTTGCACTGTACAAAAATACGCCTGAAAATAGTTTGCTTTCTTTTAAAAACATGAGGTCTGTTTATGTATCAAAACGAGTCCTCCGCCACCTGTGACTCCAGAGAGGATTAAAATAGGCTGCTTTAAGGTTCACACCGGTAAGTAAACGAGAATCGGGTATAAAAACGCAAAAAGAAGACCTTTTTAGAAAGAACAGAAACGACCGTGTTTTTCTTAAGTTGGCGTCCTGAATGAACAGTGGGAAAAAAAAGTTCACAGATTCGCTTCGAGTCAGTCCACAGTCTTAATGTGTTCATCTCCCTGCAGTTATAAAGAGGGTTAAAGATGCATAGAAGTTCTCAGATTTTTCCCCATTGCGACCCGACTGTAGTCGATCAATATATTGTAGACCTACAGAAAAAACCCTGTCATGCTGCCAGAAAAAAAGTATGTTTTCATTTACGTTTCCTTCTGTCTTTTACTTCCTCTCTTTGCCTAAAGTAACCTTCTTCATACGCATCTACTCCTCCGACCCTCCTCCTCCTCCTCTCCCCCAAACTGCTAAGCAGGCTAACACCCATCAGGTGATGGAGGATCACAACAAACAAACGTGTACATGACACGTCGGGTTTGTTTGTTTGTTTTTCTTTCTCCAATCCATCTCTATTACAGTTTTAGTACGTAAACACCAGGTCGGAAAAGTTTTTCTCGAGCCAGTCGCCGGCGATCATTTCGCTCAGCTCGGGTGTGCAGTAGTCGGGAAACTCAAAGTGCGAGCCTAGGCTGCCTTCACTGAACGAGTCCAAGTCTTTATCCACTAAAGAGAGGGAGAGATTTGAAGCGAGGCCACCTGACTCAGAGCACTGCGACGCCGCCGCCGCTAGATTGAGGCTAAAGTCGAACAGCAGGTCGTCCGATTCGTCGCTCGAGCTGGACGATGTGGACACGGAGCGCGCGGAGCCCGGGGAAGAGGAGGAGGCGGCGGCGGCGCACGGCGCGCTCTGCTTGGTGATGTTCTTGAAGTTGTAATAGAGGCGCGCGCTGTGTGGCGCTGAGCTCCGCGTCGCGTCTTCGTACATGCTGGCGGTCTCCGTGTCCGCGCCGGCGCTCAGCGTGGGACTGGCGGGAACTTTAGCCACACCGTATGCGCGAGCCTGCTCCTCGTCGTCTAGGTCCTTTAAGCGCGCCCGCGTCCTCTCCTCCTCGTATTCGTAGTCGTCATCGTCATCATCATCCGTGAACTCACTCTTCACGATTTTGGCCACTTTAGCACTCTTGTACGCGTAATCATCCGCGTACTTGCTTCCAGACTTGCTCGTCTTCAGTTTGGGACACTTCTTGTTATTGCCGCTTTTCGGCACCTTTGCGCACGACTTCTCAGGAGACATGGCCGATTTGGACGATTTACTGTCCAGCTTTGGTTTTTTCTTCGGACGATACTTGTAGTCAGGGTAGTCTGCCATGTGCTTTAAACGCAACCGCTCGGCTTCGCGGATGAACGGGATCTTCTCGCTGTCCTTCAACATTTTCCAGCGTTTGCCCAGGCGCTTGGAGATCTCTGCGTTGTGCATGTCCGGCGATTGCTCCATGATCTTTCGCCGCTCGATTTTGGACCATACCATAAACGCGTTCATGGGCCGCTTGATGTGGCCGGTGGCCGTCCTGCACCAGTCTGGGTTCATCTCGGAGCCGGGCACCGGGCTGCACGCCATAAACTCGCTTTCGTCAGAGTCGGTCGCCTCTCTGGACAAACTCTCCGTCTCGCAGTTCTCTGTCTGCTGTACCATGCTTCTGTTATGTCCCTCGCACCACCTCTGCTCTCACACTGCCCGAGTCTCTGTACAATGATTTCACCTGTGCGCGTCTGCTCGCTGCTTTAACGCACGCTCACACACTCTTCCCTGACTTACAAACCGCCTTCTTAACTAGTTTTTTGCTTTTTTTTCGTGGCCGTGATGTCACGACGATGGCTCCAATCACAGACACACAGCTCCGCCCATCGCCCCCCTCCCCCCCTGCGTCGCCTTAACCCTTTTGGCGCTACCCGCTGATGCCTGGCCTGTGCCAAGCGCAGGGTTACCAGTGTGCACTTCTACCTTACTGGATGTGTTATCTCTATTTAAACCAGCCTACAAAAAAGAAAAATTAAACACTGCAACGGGATGTGATAGATAAAACCTGGTGTCCTTTGCTGTTGTTGTTTTGTTTATTGATGTTATTAATAAAACATTTCACTGGGTTTGGTTTATGAGGCTGGAAATTGATTAGTTATTGAGCTGAAAAAGGGTAATTCGTCTGGCAACTCTAAATGGACTCAGAATCAAGATACATTGTAGATCTCTGAGACTTTAAGCAAACAGCAACAAAAAAAAAACAGTCATAGATGTTCATAAGTAGCAAACACAGAACTGAAATCTATTAATGTGGATGGAAGCAATTTTTGTGCCCCTCCTCCACCCTCTTCATGTTTTTTTTTCCTTTACACACTCTCAATAGGATACTGAAGGTGGCGCTTGGACACTGTTCCTGTGTGCACAAGCATGTGTGTTGCTTCAGCTGTCCTGCATGAATTGACTGAATATTAGAAAAAGTAGGTTTTCTTTTTGCCACATGATTTATATGTCAATATTTGACACTCGTGCTGCTGTTTTTGGTATGGTTTCATTTCACATTTCCTTAATCTTTAACAAAGCTATCTACCATGGTAAGCCAGTTCTCTATAATAACCCTGAGGTTTAGAGTTTGTCAGTTGTAAGCCCAGGAACACCAAAACAAACTATTACAAGAAAAGATGTCTAATACAGTAAGTGTCTGTGTCTCCAAAGGTATCATCTAATCATCTATGCCAAGTGACTAACTGCTCAGATGTCTTGCTTGGAAGTCATAGATTATAAATATTTTTCTTTTTTATGTGAAGAAAAACAACACTGGTGATACTGCTTGTGTTCAGTTTGCTGTATCTATAGCCAGCACTTGGCTCTAAAACTGTGCCTCTATGGGATTCAGGGATGCTACTGGAAATTATGCATTTGCTCAAATTGTGTGAGGTTTGATTTTGTCCCCTAGAGGGCAATCACTAGCCCCTCTGCCACCCTTACCTTCCCCCAACTCCTGCTATTAGTTAAACCCCCATTCCACCCCCCCCCCTCCCCGGTTCTTATTATGCTTTCAAACCAATTGATACCATAAGCTTTGTAAGTATTTACTAGTTATGTCATAACGGTGCACAGATTTAATAAGCTCTTAAACCTATGAATGTTCAGTTTTTAACATTAAACTGTCCATGCACTTTACAATCACCATAGTCATTTCTTTGAGGCAATAAAAATAACCATTTATCCAGAACCCACCTATTACAGAGACGAGAGCAAGAAGCTCTGTCCCCTGCAGAAAGAAAGAGCAGACAAGTGTGTGTGTGTGCGCGTTGGTGGGGTATTGGGTGGCTGGGAGTTGGGGAGATTGGGGTTCTGGTTGTATTTGCAGTCTTGCTGCAATTTAGTCTGGGTTGCATCATCATGCGCGCATACACACACACACACACACAGAGGGCTAAATAAGAGCGGCTTAATGATGTGCTGCTCATTAGCATGGCTCGTTAAGGGCTGTGAATGAGGTGTGAGTGTCAGCTGCTGCAGAGGTGGGAGTCATACAGAAAAGGGAGGGTCCCTCTGCGCAGAGAAATCTGAGACGCCCTCAGCCCCACGCCTGATACACAGTCCCACGTACACACGAACACACATGCAAGGAATGTGTAAGTCTGTAAACAGATAAGGCACTGATGCTGGTGATCTTTTGTCTTTGCATCCAATCATAAGTTTGCAGATAGGCTCTCACCTGTCCTGGCTTATGACAAGGTAAAATCATTTAGTATGATGTAACAACCCGCCAACCTTTTCTGAGAACAATTAATAAACAGGACGCATGTTAAATATCTATTTAAATTAATGAATTCTCCCTTAATATTTGCATTTATACTCAAAAGACCACCTTTTATTAGACCATGCAGAGCTATGCTTATCATTAAAATGCAATTCACATGCAGAATAAAATCTTTGTTTGCTTATCTAAATCTCCCCAAAGCAACTGCTTTTCCTTCACAGGAGCAGTGAAGCAAGGATCAATACAAAGGCGAACTGGGGGCTATCTGATCCTGCAAACACAATTCATCTCCTCCACATAGCTTTAAGATAGGTGGGTCTACTCTGCATGCTATCTGATGGGTCAACAAAAGGGGGAAAGGGAATTGTTTTGGGGGCACTTACACAGGCAAATGAAGTTCCCACTCACATTGCACACTCCTCAAATGTTTGGCCTTTCTCGAAGTAACGGATGTTTTTAATGCTAATTCCCAAGTCTGTTTTCAAATTCTCCATAACTATGCAGTAGGTGAAATATTCATCCCTGGAGTCATCAGGATGTGCACTGTTTTCTGAAGAGTGTAGATAATATTCTCTAAGTCTTAAGATAAAGCGATATGTATGAAATGAATGATGCCAGCTTTTTAATATGGACAGATATCATATAGTGCCTATAATCTCTCTCCCAAACACCATCTGTCAAACTAAAAATACAGCTACTTCAAATAATACAGAGAACTATTAAAAGACAGTATAAGATAGTAATGAGTTCTGTAATGACATAATTCTGAGTAATTCTGTCTTTGATTTGATATAAAAAATAGAAATGGATAATAAAAAAACAGCGTATCAAGACTCCATAATTATTTTTTCTGTAAGTAATACATCTTTGCTATGTTTTTCTCACATTACATCAGCATTGTTTCCCCCAGGATGAAACTGTTCTTAATGCCAAGTGTGATGCCAGGACACCAGAAGTTTGATTCAGAGTAAGCATGAAAGGATGAGAAGATAGCTGCTTTTACATTGGTTACAAAAAGATGAAGTACCATAGTCTCAACACAGGTATTTTGCCATACGTGAACCAACTGAACCCATCTAAAATGCCATTAAGCGGCTCTCAAACCTGACCAAATCTGGCCAGATCCTAGTTCCTAGCTCTCCTCCAACCCCCAGAGCACGGCACAATTTACAGTACCAAGCCTCTTTTGTGGCAGAATCCCTAAATGACCAATTTAGTGAAAAAGCCAAAGCTAAAGCAACCACAGCAAAGTGGTGGAAAAATTGAAAGCAAAAAGAATCGCAGGAACTGAAGCAGCAACAGCTGTGAAACTGGCGTCTAGCTTCTGGAATTCATTGAGAAAACACATGCTGAGACTTCTGTTCGGGGTGCCGGTCACTCGTTCACCCACAAAGGTGAAACACGGGCTGTTGTCACGTTACTCCTCCGAGTGTAAAAACTCTCACAGTGGCATTCACACATTATCATTTTGCTACATCCCACATGTTGCTGTGGCATTTAGGAATCTTTCATTTATTGTACAACTACCTTCTGAGTGTTTGTATGTACTCAGTCTTTTTGGCCAATAAACATGCATTCAGTTTGCCCTCGGGGCCCAAGGACCTGGGTAATGAGAATGTGTTTAGTCTAGAGAGAGTGGGACAAATGTTGATGGATTGCACGGCTACGGCTTAACTTCCTCTAACACACACTAAAGCACTGAGAATGAGTGAGCGTTCTGCTGATTTTTGTCTGTCTACAAGGTATTTGAGGCAGAGAAGCTAAAACCTTTTGGATCAGTTTGTCAGTTGCTTTGCACAGCGGATGAACATAAATTTCTCAATTCATGGTTAATCAACTTCATCAAGAATCAAATGGTCTGTGGTGGGGATAAAGGAAGCAGCGTATGCCTGCCAAGTCAAAACAGGACACATGGATTTTTATGTAGCAGCCGTGGCTGTGCTTACTCACAATTTCAGGCAAGCCCTGTACTGTATTCTAAAGCTTTACTAGTTTACGAGCTCTGCACTTCACGCTCCATTGCGCTAAAGCAGGGAGCACTACTGACATGTTTTAAACCCTGCAGTTAACAGCTTTAATGATTCATGAATGGTTAGATTAGCAAAAAAGATACAAAATGACCAAAAGTATATTTGGGTGAGTCCATGATTGGGCTGCCATTTAACTTGTTTAACCAAATATATGATTTTTTAAAAATCATTTACTATATATTAAGGAATTCAACATTGAATTTAAGAAAATGTGTCATGATTCATTAAAAAAACCCAAAACAATGAACTATATACTATAGATTATTTCAGTGAACTATGTAAACTGATTAGCAATTAAAACCATTAATGTTAAAGCCACTTATGTTTTGGCTTCTTCTTCTTTCCTCCTGTAGTGACACCAGGACACTGGTGGTGGAATCTTTGGGTGCTGTGGGTTGCAAGGGGAAAATTTCATGGAGCACACTTATTTGTCTAGCACTTTCCATGGACGCTCAATGAGATTGACATCTGGGGGGTTTGGAGGCAGAGTCGCCAGTCTCTTCGCCTGCTGGGTTCTGTGTGTGGTGGAATGCAGTGTATTGGGTGTTCTGTGCCTTTCTGTCGTGACCAGCATTGACTTTGTTTCATGATTTGTGCTGCATTGGCTTTTCTGTTTGATCAGACTGGACAGCCTGGCCTTTTGGTCCCCGCGGGCTTGAATGCACCTTGGATGTCCATGATCCTGTCACCAGTTTGCTGGTGTATAATTGATAAGCAATGTTAATGCATTAATGTTATGTGGTGTTAATGTTATGGCAGATCTGTCTGTATGTGTGTGTGTAGTCATGTTCAAAAATTAGTACCCCCTTGTTTAAGTCTGTCTATCTTTACAATTGATAAAAATAATTTAATCTCAGTGGGCCTTAGTATTAGGCCAATACAACTTCTGACGAACAGCCTATAACCCTTTTCACTGTGTTATTATTTATGTATGAATCTTTATCCTGTATAGGGGGTTATGAATGGCCTGGAGCATATCCCAGGAGACTTGGGGCACTGAGGTGGGGTACACCCTGGATGGGGTGCCAATCGATCACAGAGCACACATACACATACTCACATGCTCATGCGCACACGATGGGTAATCTGGAAATGCCAATTAGCCTAATCTGCATGTCTTCGGACTAAGGGATTACCTGGAGTACACTCATCAAGCCTGGGGACATAAAAAGTTCATGCACACAGACCCTGAAGTGGGAATCATACCCTGGTGGTGCAGGGGGACAGTGCTGACCACTTAGCCACCACTCTGTCTATGTACAGTATGAAGCTGAAAGGGAAAAAAGCATGTGGGCAACACCATGCCAAGTGGGAAAGATATAAGCAATGGTCTTAGAGAAGCAATTGTTGCTGCACATCAATCTGGAAAGGGTTTTAAAAAATGATTGGAGCTCATTGTTCTACAGTGAAAAAGTCATACACCCACCCACACAATAGAAGAATAAATAAAGACCAAGACTTGGGGTCACTTACATAAAGACAAACAATAATTTCAAATACTTTTTTGTCACACATTAAACTAAGCTATTGTCAAAAATGGTTAAAATAAAATAGGGGCACAAGAAAAATGTGATTCCCCATACTCTTACGCTTAATAATCTAATTATAATCTCAATAAAAAATGATTGTGTTGAACAGATAAAAATTGTCATTTTAACTAGACAGATCTTTCTTCTACAGTTTCTTCCTCCACAAATGGAAACACACGAGACGTTTTGTAGAGCAGCCGCCTTTTTAATGAGGAAAAAAGAGATCTGCTTCACCATGTTTGATCATTCAGAGCCTGGATGGAGGAAATTGTTTAAAAGTGAGCTTGTTTTCACAGTAAATTTGTTCAATGTGGCCACAGTTCTGCTTAATAGAGTAATGACCCGCAAGGCGTTTCATTTGAGCTCAGAAGGCTGTTTAAAGGGAGCCAAAACATACCAATAAACATCTGTGCAGAACAGATATGCACATTTCCATTCAGTTTACCTCTAGATTTCTTTTCACGTATAGGAACATGAGGTGTTGTAAAGAGAGATGGACAGAAACTTGGTTCTCTTTAAACATCACATAGCCATTCCACATACTTAGAAAGATTCAAATTCCATTAAGGCTTACAAATCATCACTGTTGTCTGTGGTGATGGGCATTTAACAACAACTTCTAATAATTAGTTTCAGCACCACTCTGTTAGTTGTTTGTCACTTTGGGAAATTTGATCCAAGCTGATGCCTTTAATGTGCGAGTTTAATTATGCCATGTGTAATTACAATGTCTCTCTCAGGTACGCCAGAAAACAAATTTATATAATGAAGTGACTGACCTGAAAATATTGCATGCTTTTATGTGTACATCAGAGGCATATAAAAAAATATTAACAACATCATCACATAATATGTAGGGTAATAACTATGGTCATTTAAAAATACAAAAGGGCCAACAGGATAAAAGGTGCTTAGTGTTGTCCAAAGGCTGCGCAATTTATATATATATATATATATATATACACACACTGTACTTTATCCCCATATACTGTACCTGTGCCAAAAAACTAAATTTTATCTTTCATTTTCACTTTTGTGCAAGTGGACATAATTTTTTAACTTTACATTGTAAAAAAAGTCAAGTTTAAAATCAATAAACTACTGAGATTGAGTGAGTGTAATATATTTAGAATTCGATTGTGTTACATGCCGTGACACTCATCTTCTACTGTATACCGCTTTATCCTGTATTTAGGGGCACAGGGTCCTGGAGCATATCCAATGAGGGCACGAGGCAGGGTACACCCTGGACAGGGTGCCAATACCAGAACAGGGCACACGCACACATTCACACACTATAGGCAATTTGAGAACCCCAATTAGCCTAACCTGCATATCGTTGGACTGTGGGAGGAAACCGGAGTACTCGGGGGAAACCCACCAAGCACGGGGAGAACTTGCAAACTCCGTGCACACAGCGATGGGAATTGAGCCTGAAAGCGACCCCTGCCCCCTTTTTTAAGAAGTTCTGCTGTAATTGCATGTAAAATGTACCAATCATATAGAATCAATAAAGCTTTATATAATCAATAAAGTTCTCCCCGTGCATCCATCAAACAGTCTCTAAACACAACCAGAAGGGTCATAGGAAGCAATTACCTCTCACTTGTCATCTGTATACTGCTTTATCCCATATATAGGGTCGCGTGGGGCCTGGAGCCTATTCCAGGAGACTTAGGGCACAAGGCAGAGTACACCCTGGACAGGGTGTCAATCCATCTCACGGCACACACACGCACTCATTCATTCACAAACTACAGGCAATTTAGGAACACCAATTAATCTGCATGCCTTTGGACTGTGGGAGGAAACCAAAGTACCTGGAGGAAACCTCAAGCATGGGAAGCACATGCAAACTCCTTGTACACAGAGGCGGGAATCGATCCTGGACTCTGGAGTTAGAAGACGACAGTGCTAACCACAAAGCCACCGTGTCCCGCCAAAGCACTTATATTAAAATGAAATGTTCATCCTGACCCATATTGAAGTCAGAGTATTAAATGTGCAGCTGCTACAGTTCTTGATCAGCAAATAGTGTTATTTTAGGACTGCTATAAATTCTGTCAGTAGAAATCACCGGGTCAAGGATAAACTTGACAGATAACATTCGTTGTCCATTATTCTTAAAGTGCAGGTAAATGGAGTCCTGTACTTGTGCTGAAAACAGAATGATCATTTAGGTCATCAGGCACCGGCCATATTCGTTCTTCAGCCAAGTAATAAAGTGGAGAGGTCACAGTGAGAGGGACAATGACCACTGCGGCCAAGATTGATGTGCTAGAAAGGCCAAAGAAATCTATGTTAAATCAAAGACATTTAGCGCTAATGAAAAAGCTCACTGTAAATTATCTTATGAACTAATCTATTAGCGATAATGAATTCACACTGGCAGTTTAACCTTAGTTTTGCGATTCATTATAGCTGAGATTAACAAGGGATGGAACTTAAGCGGAGTGTCTGCGGGGAATTACATCTGGGGGCCTGTTGTCAATCACGCCTTGCGTTCTGGTGTCTTCCATTAGACGAGACGAATTAAATAAGACTTTCTTCAATGCTTTCCCCAAGATAGTTAACTCTTCATTACCCAAATTAATAACATCCATCTTGTTCACTCTTGCCACACTGAGCTGACCTCTGGCTGTCAAAACTTCCCTGTAAGATGTGATGGATGAGGACCTCCAGACTCATTTCCCAAAATCAACTGATGGTCCACCCCAGTCCCATCCATCCATCTCCTGAGGCTATGCCACTGGCCACAATATAACAGCGAGCAGCCAAAGCAAAAAATTGACATGAATGGAAACTAGGACCTGCATTTTAATTATATCTTCTGCAGCTGTGTGAGTTTACAGAGGTAGCTAGACAAAGAATAGCGCTAAGATTTGCTGGGAATTTTCGCAAAACTCAAGCAAAGGTGATTGATCAACAAATCTGACAACTTGTTTATGTTGACAGTCATATCTTTCATATAGCTGTTCGGTGCGGTTATGGTATGCTTTATAATTCATACTTGTATGAACCCATCACCCTTAGTTCCCTCCTGAATTGGAGTCTGGGGGCAATCCAGCTCACCCTCACTTCCTGAGACGACATCTTCTCCTTCCTGGGAGAGATTTATCTTTCTCCCAGGGGTATGTGTAAGTGTGTGTGCATGTGATAGAGTGAAGACAGGTAGCAACGAAGAGGGCACATCAGTGAGATGTAGTGCAGCTCTGGGTGCTTCCTTTTTTTCCTCCCACTTGTACCTGTCACTGGGTCAGAGGGTGTGTACTTGGTTCACAGGATGAACACAAGGGTGACCTCAGTGACAGGAGGAGAATAGGGGAATACACCACTGGGGTAAAAGAAAAAACCCTAAGTCTCTGATGATAAAACAGTGAGCTAATCAAACCTGGGAGGCTGATGCTGACCACATCCCCATGTCTTTCTGGATTACTACTCAATCACAGAGGCTTATAGTGCTTAGGTGATTTATTTAATCAAAAGCCGGACATGTCAATAGACTATGGCTGAAGATTAATTAGGGGGAGAGGTGACGTCTTGCCTCTTCTTTCTCTCCCAAGAGTGAGTGAGTGCGATTGCTCAGGTGGAGTGCAATAGCTGCTTGTAAATGGGAAGATAAATATTAACTGTGTAACTCTTTCTTCACCCGGTCCCTAGTTATGAATGTTAATACTATTCATGAACTCAAAAACAGCAAAGATTTTGAGCAGACATATAAGTTTTTTTTCCTCCTATATACAGAAAGTTTAGTTTGTGATTGATGGAGGTTTGACTACATTGGCAGGCTAATTGTGGTAAGGCCAGCCTGAGCTTGGTGAACGCTCATGACTCAGTCGGCTCATCCACCATTACTCACGTACTGCCTGTTTACTGATGAAAGCAGAGGAAGGGCTTTGGATCAGTGCTGATCCTTATCATATAATAATAGCACATTAGCAACTCCTGACAGGTTTTACACCGTGCCTCTACATAAACCCAAATATAGACATGAGTGTGATGAATGTAACTCATGGATTGAGTTCATCAGCTTTTCACGTTCTGGAAATGCTGTCCTCTTGACTTTTAATAGTTTAAACTGACAGCATGACTGCAGAGCTCAAGCAAACTCTAAAATATCTCAAGAGACACATGGAAGGGAGGTAATAGGGGAAAGAGGGCAAGGTGTTTACCTGAATGTGACAGCTGGAGGAAATCTCCAATTATGTGTAAAGACAGGCCTACAGTTCTCTTGCATAGTAGTTACCTTTAAGCAGGAAATGACTTAGGCACTAAAAGAAACATAAGGCTTCCGGCAGTAGAGCAAAAGTCAAAAATCTCACCTCATGTGCAAGGGTGACATATAGGAACTGAATGTGGAAAAGTGTAATTTGGCTGTATAGTGACCAAGGCTGGTGGCAGGTTTTAGGTTTGCATGAAGGGTTTAGGGCCTCATGGCAGATGGGAGAGACTGTGGGGCCACGGCTTTTTGCGTTTTTATGATGTGGAGCATGTAAGATATGTGCTGGCTAAGATCCATGTCCTTCAGATCACTTCTACTTCTTTCTCGCTATGATTACACACCCGCACACACATAGCTGCGTTAGCCCTCAGAGGGAGGTTTGTCTGAACGGGATCAAAACAACATGTGAACATCTAAACAGCATGTGAACGTCTTTGGAAATGGTGTTTGTGTATGTGCTGCAAAATATAATAATCTGACCAAACATGTGTGGTTTATTAGACTAAATAGTGATGCATACAAGCATTGCAGTTTAATGGCATAATATTATACACTTTATACACATATATAGGTTATAGCTTAAATTCATAAAATCTAAATCTATACACTGTTTAGGGATCATAAATCAACTGAATTCATACAGTACATCACATTTAGGAATTAGATGTCTTCTCTTGAGTCATCAGACAGGAAGTTGGAAATAAAAGTATGTACGTGCAACGTGTTCACACAGGTGTTTCTAATGAAACTGCTCTCCCAGGAGATATTATTTGACAGAAGTGAATGAATGGAGATGACAGTAAAACACAAGGATGAGAAAAACATCAAAAGGTTTGGTTGCGATCCAGACAAAAACTACTTTTGAAAAGGACAACGTTCAGCCTTTATAAAAGTGAACAACAAGTCATGAATTTGCTACCTGTGAAATATTTGCACAAATCTTTAACTGTCGTATTCCCAGGCAGATATGCTGACCAGCAAGCTTTACAGTAAGTACAGGAGTCACTTATCATTCATGTCGGTTAACAATTCTTAGGTTTAGCTGAGATTTTCACCTTCATTTAAATTTTTGCTGTGAAATGTGACAGTTCCTATATTACAGAGCAGGATTGGATCTTTTTTTTTCTTCCAAAATTCAGAATTGATTTTAGAATAAAGCTTGGAGGGGAGCTTCACTGACTGGCTGGTAAATTGCCTGTTAGTTGTCATTAGGGAAAAGAGAAACAGAATGATCCTGTTATTATTCAAACCCAGGGAGAGCAGTTGGCACAAATTAGCATTGAATCCAATGTTCTTTCTTTCTTTTTTTTCCCCCTGCAGTGTTCAAATGGCATCCTGGCCTCCATCAGGACTTACATAATTCTACTACATTGCTACTCAGTTCTAAATAACTCGATGTCAAAAAAAAAAAAAAATTATAACAGCCATACACTCAGGCCATGTCCATAACCCACAGGAGGAACAATGTTTCATTCATATTGGTACTTTAGAATTGTATAAAAAAAATTCTTACACAATAAAATTCTCGAGATAATAAACAGCAATACTGAGACAAGCAAACATGATTTTATGTAATGCATGGCAGCAGAAATGAATATAGATATATTCATTCATTTTCTATACCGCTTAATCCTGTGTTCAGGGTCGCGGGGTACCTGGAGCCTATCCCAGGAGACTTCGGGCACTAGGAGGGGTACACCCTGGACAGGGTGCCAATCCATCGCAGGGCACACACACATTCACACACTCACACACCCAATCACACACTACGGGCAATTTAGGAACGCCAATTAGCCTAACCTGCATATCTTTGGACTGTGGGAGGAAACCGGAGTACCCGGAGGAAACCCACCAAGCACGGGAAGAACATGCAAACTCCATGCACACAGAGACGGGAATCGAGCCTGGCCGGGGAATCGAACCCAGACCCTGGAGGTGCAAGGCGACAGTGCTAACCACTACACCACCGCGCCGCGAATATAGATATATATCACACTGAATATCTCATGCATTACCTATAACATCAATTTATAAATGAATTTATTCATCAGTATCCTGTTTAAGCCCAGATCGATCCAGATTCTATCCCAGAACACTATGGTGTGAGCAAGAATACAGCCTGGATGGGCCACAAATCCATCCCAGAGAAGCTTCCACACACTCATTCACACCCTGGAGCAATAACGTGACAATGCTACCTAGTGTAGCACCATGCCTTCCTCAAATCATTTAATTTCTGCATAATAGTTTTTATCACAAGCTTTCAAAATGAGAATACAGCTGATAAGTTTAAGCTGATAAGAACTGTACAGTGAAAGAGACACAAAGGCACTCAACTGTTCGGTCTTATTTACTGTATAAACACTTTATCAAGGACTTTACAATAGGTTGTGTTGAGTTTAAACATGATATACATAAATATGGCTGGCACTAGGGTGAGGCCATGTCTGGTTCTGTGCAGTATGAAAAGAGCCATTGAAAGGGCACTGAGTGCAGGAATTCATGTTATGCAACATGCCCTATTATGCTGTTGGGATTAGATCAGTGTCGTATTCCCTGCTTTAAACTCAGCATTCTCAAAGCAGTTGAACTGTATAACATTATGCTTGAGATCAAACTAATCTTCATCCACTGGATGGCGGAACGAGGTGCAGAGAATTATAGAGATTTTCGCTTTTAGAATCAAGAATCTAAAAATAATTTTAAAAATAGTCAGAAAAAAAGATAAATGTGTCTCCTAGTGTCCTACAAGCCATCTCATAAAAATATGAATACATTTTGGACAAAAATGTTGTGTTTATTTTAATATTATATAAACAATTAACCAATTACAGCACAGATAAATGCGTTTAAGATAGCCTTTTGGACTTAGCCATTTGAACACTCATTAATGTTGGAAACAAGTTCAGCACGGTGACAACTATTGATGGATGAATCACATACAGGATGAATTTAATGTAGCGTTTCATTCCATATGGTCTGATGTACTCAAGCCAAAAAATATATAATAAAGCAGAGGTCCATTTATCTCTCCCAGTGTCCACTGGCTAATGTCCAGTTTCTCATTTAAGTGTCTTGGCGTTGTGTCCAGGATGGGAATAGTGGAACTCTGACACTTCTTTGTCCTAGTGTTGTTATTGCCACTGGGCAATCTGTAAAAGCTCTATTCCATTCTGAAGATAATGAACACCAGCACAGGTAAACTAATTATATATATACTGTGTGTGTGTGTGTGTGTGTGTGTGTGTATGTGTGTGTATATATATACAAACCAGATTCCAAAAAAGTTGGGACACTAAACAAATTGTGAATAAAAACTGAATGCAATGATGTGAAGATGGCAAATATCAATATTTTATTCAGAATAGAACATAGATGACAGATCAAAAGTTTAATCCGAGAAAATGTATCATTTTAAAGGAAAAATATGTTGATTCCAAATTTCACGGTGTCAACAAATCCCAAAAATGTTGCAATAAGAGGCTGGAAAAAGTAAATTTAAGCATAACGAAGAGCTGGAAGACCAATTAACAGTAATTAGGTTAATTGGCAACATGATTGGGTATAAAAAGAGCTTCTCAGAGTGGCAGTGTCTCTCAGAAGCCAATATGGGTAGAGGATCACCAATTCCCACAATGTTGTGCAGAAAGATAAGCTGAAACTCTACACTGCAAAGAAGAAGCCATTTCTAAGCAAGATCCACAAGCACAGGCGTTTTCATTGGGCCAGGGATCATTTAAAATGGAGTGTGGCAAAATGGAAGACTGTTCTGTGGTCAGACGAGTCAAGATTCGAAGTTCTTGTTGGAAATGTGGGACGCCATGTCATCCAGACCAAAGAAGACAAGGACAACCCAAGTTGTTATCAACGCTCAGTTCAGAAGCCTGCATCTCTGATGGTATGGGGTTGCATGAGTGCGTGTGGCATGGGCAGCTTGCATGTCTGCAAAGGCACCATCAATGCAGAAAAATATTTTCAGGTTCTAGAACAACATCTAGTCATCTCTTTCAGGGAAGACCCTGCATTTTTCAACAAGATAATGCCAGACCACATTCTGCATCAATCACAACATCATGGCTGCGTATGAGAAGGATCCGGATACTGAAATGGCCAGTCTGCAGTCCAGATCTTTCCCCTATAGAAAAAAGAAAAAATAACATTTGGCACATCATAAAGAGAAAGGTGCGACAAAGAAGGCCCAAGATGATTGAACAGTTAGAGGCCTGTATTAGACAAGAATGGGAGTGCATTCCTATTTCTAAACTTGAGAAACTGGTCTCCTCGGTCCCCAGACATCTGTTGAGTGTTGAGGGGAGATGCCACACAGTGGTGAAAATGGCCTTGTCCCAACTTTTTTGGGATTTGTTGACACCATGACATTTTGATTCACCATATTTTTACCTTAAAATGATACATTTTCTCAGTTTAAACTTTTGTTCCGTGATTTATGTTCTATTCTGAATAAAATATTGACATTTGCCATCTCCACATCATTGCATTCAGTTTTTACTCACAATTAGTTTAGTGTCCCAACTTTTTTGGAATCCGGTTTGTGTGTGTATATATATATATATATATATATATATATATATATATATATATATATATACCTCAGATTGAAGACTTTATTTATTTTTACATTTCAAAACAATGTTGACCAGTTGAGTCTGTAATCAGGATAGACCATGCAATTAGAAGGTGTATCCAAACTTTCAACTGATAGTGTGTATGTACTCTTTTAACAGTTTCTAAAAATAAAAATCACACGGTTTCAACTATTGTATGTCAAAATAATATTCAGAAAAGCAAATCTTTCCCAAATGTTCAGCCTGATCATGCAGATACAAATGCATGCATTGTGAATGGGATCCCGTGGGACCCCAACAAAAAATTCTAGTAGTGGGCTTTTTTTCTCTCATGCATCACAAAGTCAAAGGAAGTATATTTTCCTAACAAGAGATGGAATTGAATGCATCGTGCCATTTCATTTAACACACAGTAATTTGTTTCCATTTTAGAAATAGGAACCAACTAAGATTATTATTATTATTATTATTACATTCATTATTATTATTATTATGGGTTCTGACTCAATTGGTGTTGGGATGGCACAGTATTGTTGCTATGCCAGTTGAGTTCTCACATGTATTACGTCCATGCCACATTGTAGAAGACAATGCAAAGGAACTTAATACATTTAAGTTAATATTATGTTCTTCCAGTGCTTACCACATTTATAGCATCTATGCAGCAGGTTATCAGCCCGTCTATGTCACGTTTAGAGAATTTAGTATAAATACTGCATACAAATCCTCACACCACTGCTTCATGCTGAAAAGCACTTGAACATGTTGTGGTATTTACATCAACTAGCTGGAAGCACCTGGTAAGAGCATAAATAGTATGATCTGATCGGACACAGTAATAAATCTGTTTGTCCTAAATGGACGTAGCGAGTACATGATCATGTGCGTGATAGGAAATTAGTGACAACATAAACTTGATAAATGCAATTTTTCCCCATAGTAACCCTGTTCCCACTGCGATCATCAGTATTTTTAGGATTCCATGGAAACTTTGTCTTTGTCAAGTGTGACAAGGGCCTTAGCTAAGGTTAGTGTGTACATGGTTTGTGGATTGGCAATGCTGAATTACTCATAGGTTTGAATGTGTATGTTTATAATTCCCAGTGATGTACCAGTATCCTATCCAGAGTGTATTCCAGCCCTACAAGTGGCCCTCAGATCCATGGTTAAGTAATCTCACCATTAATTCTGTTGTATGGGGAGTCGTTAGCTGCTCCTTCAAAAGATTTTTTTTTGCATCTATCATTTTCTTTGTCCATTTCCCAGATATTATATTTTTTCATATCAATGTCAAAACACAATTTTTGGACAGAGGTACATTAGTCAGAAGTACACATGCAGTGGATTTTAGAGGATAAGCTAAGCTTTTTTTTTTTTTAGTTTCTTCCAGTGCTTCCACAATTTTTATGAGCAAATGTTTAAATGTAAATTATGAATCACACTGAACATCAGGTGGTAAATCACACATATATCCTGATTGAATCTCAGTCCGATCTGATTTGTCATTGCTTTGAAGTTCAGTCATTTGTTTGAAATCCCCAAACAGTGGGCAATAACTAACTGCCAGTGTGTTTGAGTGTTCTGTAAACTTAAGATGGTGATAAAGTGTGCTCAGAGCTCAAGCTATGCTTTCAGACATGCAAAGCTGGCATAATTAGTAACAGATTGTTATCACGCCTTCTCTCTCTCTCTCTGTCCTCTCCTTGCCCTTAAGCCGGGGGACCTACAGTGAAACCTCGGATTGCAAGTAACGCAATTTACGAGTGTTCCGCAAGACAAGTAATGATTTGTAATAAATTTTGTAATCAAGTCTTGGTTTACGAGTACCGAGTATCATTACGAGCATCTCTCTCGGTAATCGTAATGATACTCATCATCTCATCAGTTTTTCTCTGTCTTGAGCTGCGGAATTGTAGGTAATTGTCTCCTCTGCTGGGTCTTAGTGCGCGTCTCTTACTGGTATAATAAACATCCATGCACGCGTGTACTGTTTACTATAACACTGTGACCACGTGTGTGTGTGTGTGTGTTTAAAACGTATTTTATTTTGTGTCTGTAAGCATGTGTGTAAAGCAAAAACAAGTCTCTCTCTGTTCGATGCTCAGCCTGCTCTTTGTGTCTGTGCGCGCGCACGTGATTGGACACCATGCCACCTCCCCCTACACACACACACTTTCTCTCTGCTCTACACAGAAACACTGCTCTGACGCAATTCTTTTCAAAGGTAAAGTGCGGGATAATTTGTTTTAGTTTTACTTTACAGCAGTGATTCCGTTAGTGCGTCGCTCAATCGAGTGTCATTAGAGAGATTTCTTGTTTATGTTTCTGATAAAACAGTGTTTCTGTTGTGTGCACGCACATCTGTGAAAAGGGGGGAGGAAGGGTAACTGTATAAGACAAGAAGGGGTAGAGGGGAGCTTACTTTCGATTCACACACACACGGAAACTTATTTGTCAGGATTTATTTTTACTTTTTTTAAAGGTAAATTGCAGGTTAATTTGTTTCATTTTAATTTAATATTTTGTGCTAATTATTTTTATGTATTTTTTTTTTTGGGGGGGGGGGGCTTTGGAACGAATAATTTGATTTTCCATTATTTCTTATGGAAAAATTCAATTTGGTTTACGAGTGTTTTCAATACAAGCCCATTTCCAGAACGAATTATGCTCGTAATCCAAAGTTCCGGTGTAGTTGTTGAAACCACTCAAATGACCTATTAAAACATTACCATGATTTACCTCTGATGAGAAACTGACAATGAGACCAACTGAGTACTTTTTTTCCCCACTGAGTCAGACAGAAAAGTCTTGAAGTTACAACAAGGAGAAGTATTCAATAACCCTGAGCTTCCAGGCTGGGTTCCAGCACCTGTTCTCTCTTGTCCTGGTCTGACGTTTGAAACATATGGGTTTTCAGCAGGATCTGTTTTGTGACAGTTGCTTGAATACCCCTCCATCCAGTCCCCAGCTGTGCACAGAAACATTTTACTGTTTTTTAAGGAAAATGCTGGTCCCTCCCAGTCTGACCATATTTTCCTCGGTTTTTGTATCCAAGACGCATATATAGCCAGCATACACTATGGATCTGTATTTATGCTGTGGAGTTTGCTTCTCTAAACCGTCAACTTAAAAAGGAAACAGGCTTCTAAGCTAAATAGGACATGGAACGTGTGTTGTCTAGTAATTGATATGTAAATCCTCTTTCATCTCAGAAGCCCAAAATATGGGACTTTAAAAGCATGGCACATCAGGGAGAATATTGAATGTCTGAACTAACAGTGGCCTGCCCTGGTTTTATTCTTAGCACGGCAGCGTACAGTCAAAACAAGGCCGATTTCCTGAGAGGGGCTGCTGTGTGCTCCTGCTGGCCTTTGTGTTGTTCTAGTTTAGAGGCTACGCCACTGGTGAGACGCAGGCCTCTCTCTCTATAGGGGCTTTGACTGAGGCAGCACTCAGTGAGGGGAGAGTGGAGTCTGGGCTGGTACTGTTCATGCTCTGTGCAGCAGCTCTGAGTACTTCCAGCTGCCTGCAATGAATAGCGGTCTTTACACACACACACACACACACACACACACACACACACACACACACACACACACACACACACACACACATGCAAGCACAGAAACCAGGCCTACACATGCACACCTAATCTCTATGCAGTCTCTATACATTCTCCGTCTTGTTTTCTTGTGCACACACTCCCATATCTAGACCGAACTCCCCGTCTCCTACATCATCATAATCAATCTCGTTTTCTGTCATAAGCAGCACCTCTGCTGTCAACTCTCTCTCTCACTATCCTTTTCTACTCGTATAGTATCTCTGCAAGTTGGAAGTTTGGCTCTTTTTTTTTCCGGCTGCACAATCACACTTCATCTACCCGATCTCCTACTATTACACACACACACACACACATACACACACACAGGTTCCTCCCTTACCCCCTCATCTCATTTTCCCTGCAGTCTAGAAGGATGTGGGTGATGATTTATAGAGCATGTCCAATCGCTTGCATTTGTCAGAGTCAACATGGTTTTTTTCTACCTCCACAGTCTGTTCCAAGTCGAGGGGTCGCCGGCTAGTGCTTTTTCTCCGTAGCAGGCCAATGAAAACATCTTTTGGCATCCATGCTCTGAATGGCCATCTAAGCAAAACAGGCAGGAGGAACGCAGACGTTCGAATTGCTCGCTCTAATTACAGACACGCTGCATTAGATACACTGTACAGCACACACTGTAATGAAATACTGTACAACTACACAGCCGGAGCTAAATCTACTGTAAGCCAACTTTTAAAAATAGTACAGCACATATAACATTGTAAGGATCATTATAAGTTTTTGACTCAAGACGAGAAATGATGGATTATTGGTTAAAAAATACATTTTAAATGACAAAACTCCTTACTAAACAGATTCAGAAAGCTTAAAAGATCTGAAAATGTTTAAGCCCTGACTCTAACATACCCCATAAGTCTTTGCATGTACTTGTGTGGGCTGCAGCTGTTCCGAAACAGGAGACGTCCGTGTTAAGACACTGGAGTTCGTGTTTTTGTTAGGCCTTCTGCAGGTGGAGTTACTTTTAAGACCATACATCACTTTCAGACCATGCATAGTTCATTTTAACACTCTGTGAAGCAGAATGGATTAATAATAGCCTTCTGTAATCATGTCCACCACCAGATAAACCGTTGAAAACCACAGCAGCACAGCCCTGTGCCGTGATCAACTTCTAAAGTTTCATTTGCCATTCAGTAAATATTATCCCAGTCGACTATACACCACTAAATCATTATTTTCGGATTATACATTATTTTCGGATTATATCATTTTCTTAAAGAGGCTAGTGTATCTGACAAAAAAATCGCTGCAGCGTTTAAGCCAGTCATTCAATATTAGGTAAACAGACTACTCCTTAAACTAATTATTCCATTTTATTATCCTGTCCAGTCCATGCATTTGTTAGGCAGATAAAAGTTAAATAAAATTTCTCATATTTTATATTCTTCAAAGCAGCCGTGATGACAGCTTTGCACATTCTTGGCATCTTTAGCAGGCTATGGTTTTCCAACAGAACAAATTAGCTGCTCAACTTGAAAGAAAATACTATATACAACGTATATGGTAACACTTCCTGTAAGTCTTGTTTCTACAATGTATTATAATAACACATAATTGGGTCAGACAGTATACATAATACCTCATAATGACTGGTGGTAGCGTTTATTAATACTTACAGCAGCTACAAAGCATAACTTTATATGGTATGTCATATTACATAATGCAGGCTACATTATAAAACGTCTTAGGGTGTCTATATTTAGCTCTTTTAAGTTTTGAAAACTATTTGGGTAAACCTTATTGCCACAAGTTAAAAATTTGTGTGCAGGATACTTTGGGATGTACTGCCATCCCATCCAGGGTAAATTCCGGCTCCATAGCCAGTGCTCCCAGAATAGCTTTCAGATCCACCTTTTATCAGGAAAAAGAAAGAAAATGGTTTAACGGCTGATCTAGCTAATAATAAAAGTATCATTGACTTTACACTCGCAAGTTTGGAAGTGGAAGTCTACAGCATTCAGAAAGAGTGAAGTTAGCTGCTACTTAATAGGGATGGAATAGAGTTGTGAGTAAGCACAAGCACTGCAATGCAACACAACAGAGCTGGTGTGGATTTTAAGTAAGTAAGTAATTCTATACAGTATCTGAAATTTGTTTTAAAAAGTTGTGCTCAGGTGACGATGGAGCATACATTTTCATACTTATCTTACATCAAGTAATCATTTGTGCACTTTGAATTGAAAATCAGAAAAGAAATGTTTTATAAGATTCTATTCAATTAATTTTTTGTATATACTTTTAACAGTAGATAGTGTCACAAAGCAGCTTTACTTTTTTTTAATGTTATTAATTTATCCCTAATGGCATGAAATAAATCCCTGATATGAGGAAGAAACCATGAGAGAAGTGAGACTTGATCTTGTCGACACCGGATAGTATGATTCTAACTAGATCCCTTCTTTGACTTGGGGAATTCACTATAGTTCATTCATTCATTCATTCATTTTCTATACCGCTTAATCCTGTGTTCAGGGTCGCGGGGGACCTGGACCCTATCCCAGGAGACTTCAGGCACTAGGCGGGGTACACCCTGGACAGGGTGCCAATCCATCGCAGGGCACACACATACACACACTCACACACCCAATCACACACTACGGGCAATTTAGGAACGCCAATTAGCCTAACCTCTGCATATCTTTGGACTGTGGGAGGAAACCGGAGTACCCGGAGGAAACCCACCAAGCACGGGGAGAACATGCAAACTCCATGCACACAGAGACGGGAATCAAGCCTGGACCCTGGAGGTGCAAGGCGACAGTGCTAACCACTACACCACCACGCCGCCTTCACTATAGTTCTGACATGAAATTTATTTTATTGACATTATACACAAGTTGTTATTGATGGATTGAGGACAAAACTGTTTGTCTCTTTTGCCATCTTAATGGTGTATCTTTAGGCTGTCCATATAAGGCCATCAGCAGCAGCACTGAATATAAGTAATAAGAATGTCAATCAAATATCCAGTATACACAAACCAATCAGCTAGAACTTTAAAATGCAAAACATTAAGTGTATAGTTTCCCCTTGTGCTGCTGGGTCAGCTCTGGCTATGACTGCTCATGACTCCAGAAAACTTCTGGGAGTGTCTGGCACCGGGACATTAGAAGCAGATCCTTTGGGTGTTGTGGGTTGTGTTGTTGGTCCTCGACAGATTGGACTTGTTTGTCTGACACATTCCATGGTTGCTCTATTGGATTAAGATATGGGGAATCTGGAGGCTGGATCAAGAGCTTGAACCCGTTGCCTGCTAAACCCTACTGATACCCTCCTATTGTGGCCAGGGATGACCTTTTCAGCAATTTGTGCTGCATATACTGTGTGTATGTATGTACTATGTATGTATGTATTTATGTACTATGTGTGTATATATGTATGTATGTATTTATGTACTATGTGTGTATATATGTATGTATGTATTTATGTGTGTGTGTGTGTATATATATATATATATATATATATATATATATATATATATATGTATGTATGTATGTATGTATGTATATGTATGTACAGTATGTATATGTGTGTGTGTGTATATATATATATGTGTGTATATATGTTTTTTCATTCGTCTTCTATACTGCTGGATTCCTGTACAGGGTCGTGGGGGCCTGTAGCCTATCCCAGGAGACTTTGGGCAAGGTCACACACACACACACACACACACACACACACACACGTACGTACGTATGTATGTATGTATGTATGTATGTATGTATGTATGTATGTATGTATGTATATGAAATATGTATTGTAATTAGAAATACATCTGAGATTCTAATTACCTAATAATAGAAGACCTGCTACATTACATGATTATGTTTTTACATATTATTTTTACATATTATGCCACACAGGGCACAAGGTTTAGATTAGATTAGATTAGATTAGGTCACCAGATTAAAGGCAAAGACTCCTTTGAGTGAGAGCAATTGCTGAAACAGCAATGAAACAGAGAAGGTTAAAAGAAGGTAGAGCATTCCACAGTGGAAGAGACAGGGAGAGCTGCTATGTGCCCACTGTCAGGAGAGAACGAGAGACCAGTGTGGCCTTATGCTGTTTATGACTTTTATTCCATAATTTAAGACCACTCTAGATACTTGACCACATTTCAGATGTTATGTTGGGCATTGTGCAAGAGCATCATAAGTGTGTCCATTTAGTAGTTGTCCATTGATCTATATACATATATGTACATACTCTACATGTGTGTAAAAAGGCTGGATAAACTCTAAAATCTGGATGAGTAAGAAATTTCATACAAAAATAATGAATAACATGCTTTTGGACAGGATGTGCATGGACATTAGGAGAGGTCAGTGACCGGCAAAGCAAGAGAAACTTTCATCCACTCGACTTACAGGAGATAAGAGGAAAAACAAAAGAAGGAATTCCCCCTGTTGGAATCTGAAGCATGAGCTTTATTCACCATCTGTTCTGCTTGTCAGTCATACATGACCTCCAACACATAGGCACACATGAATGCAAACGCACAAACTAAATCTGACCCTGTGTGAACACACACAGAGTCTACTGGTAATAAATAAATTATGTTTAAATAAGACAAAATATAGTCATATGGGGCAGAAACACATAAGCTCCTTTTAAATCACTATTTTAAACTTTTTTTAAATCTTTTCACAAGCCGACCCCCTGAGCTGCTATCTGTTCTCTATATTTCAAATCAGAAAGACTTCTCAAAGAGAAAGCAGTGCAAGCCTGCTCCACAATGTCGACATTAATTTGGGCTGATCTTTTAATCTGGCTGGGTGATTTGCTAGCACGGCTTGGTGGCAGAGTTAATTGGACAGCAATGGGAAGGATCCTGGCTGTTTGCAGCAGGTTCATTCTGGAGGCACAGTTGGGAATGAGCTGCGAATGAAGAATGCCACTTTTGTTTTAAGCCACTCACCCTGAATAACGTAAATCCCAATCTGCCGACTTCAAAGATGCATCCATGGAGACAGTCAGTGCTTTAAGGCTGAGAGATGGAGGGCAGAGGGAACATCGAATAATGTAGGCAAGCCGTGGCAAGGTTAACTCTGGCAGGGTCAGTCACAGATGAAGTTCTCTGCTGCAAATATTGCGTTTGAAGTCAGGGTGCAAGAAAAGTCAACTCATCTTAAGGTTGCATGTGGTTATGGTATGGGGGAGGCAAGCATTCAGATAGATCTATATGCAGCTTGCAGTATACATTAGGTAAGTAAATCAAACCTGCATATCTATGAGACATGTGTTGCACTAAATAAAACTGAAATGAAAGAGGCTACTTATAATGCTAAGTAAAGGAACCTGACTATCTACACTGTAAACAATGTTCGTAATTCTAACAGTAAAATACCGTATAAATGCTACAGAATAAAACCATATTTCACAAAACTTGGGATAACCGTAGAATTTACAGTGAAAAACTGTAATTAGTTTTACAGAGTAAGACCTTAAATTTAACAGTTAAAATCATATGAAAATATGGTTTATTCCAGTAAAATTTATGATATACTGTATTTATAAAAAGGAAACTCTCAGAGAAGGTATTTGTTACTAATATCATGAAGCATCAGTTTATATTTAACTAAACCTTTGTTGATAGAGTTTAAAAATCAGAAAAATATCTGCTCTGTAAAAAATAAACTTAAAAATTTTACGGCAAAAAACTGGCAGCTGTGGTAGCCAGAAATTGACCATAAAAAATACAGTAGCAACACTGTTGTTTGTACTGGATTGCACTCATTATACTGTATATTTTACGGATATTAATAGTTTTTTCCACGGTTTATAGCCGTCTAATTTACATTAACCAAGGACTTCAAATTTGTGAATAGTATTCCACCCTTTGATGACTGTGGCAAGGACAGCCACTATCACGCGCCACTTTGCCCGCCCCCACCACCATATTTAGATTGTCTGCCCCAAAAAAATGTCCACCCTGACATGAATGGGACCATGCTGATGTCCGAGTCTTGAATAACTTTTGATGGGTTTTGATGATTTGATTTAGGTTTGTATTCATCAATTAGTATAAAAGTACTCTTAATAGTTTCTTAACAGTAAAATCCGAATGCTTAGCGATGTAACTTCTATCTCTTTTAGCTCCCAGCTAGTGTGATAAAATGATGCTTTCACAGAATTGCTGAATGAATTCACTGTGGTTATTCATAATAAAACAAAGTCCAACAACAATGACAGCAATTGTGTGGCAAGCACGGTAGTGTAGTGGTTAGCACTGTCGCCTTCCCCCACCAGGGTCTGGGTTCGATTCCCGGCCAGGCTCGATTCCCATGTCCCATGTTTGTATGTTCTCACCGTGCTTGGTGGGTTTCCTCCAGGTACTAGTCACCCCACCCCCCAATATGTAGGATAAAGTTGTATAGATGATGGGTGAGAGTGTGTGAGTACTGAGCTGTAAAAAAGATGGAAATAAACCGTTATTATTACAACATAAATCTTTAAATTAGACAGTTCTGAGCTGTAAAAAACATGGTTATGATCCGTATTTGTTACAATGTAAACCCTGGAATTTGACGGGAATAAACGTTTTTTATAACAACATAAACATGTTAATTAGACAGTTATAAACCGTTAAAAAAATTTTTTTAATCTGTAGAAATTTTTACGGGAAACTTCTAACAACCACAGCTGGCATTTTTTACCGTAAAATGTACTATTTATTTTTTACAGTGTATCTATTCATCTATCTATTTACAGGGTGGGCTATAGATAGATAGATAGATAGATAGATAGATAGATAGATAGATAGATAGATAGATAGATAGAACAAATTTAACATTAAAAATAAAAATAAAATACTTAAAAATAAAATACTTCGGACAAGTTTTTTTTTTTAAGTTTCTAATATCAAAAAAGCAACAAATTGAAATCATACTGATGGCCGGGGCAGAGAGCAGTCACATGGTTGCAAGAGATAATAACTGCAAACTGCATTATTAAAACCAGGATGGATAGTGGTGAACCATGCTCTTCATTGAAGAAATGTGTTTGAAAAAAAAAAAACAAGTAGATAGGGGATCACTTAAATGCTTGAAATTGTAAAGAAAAAAAAATCACAGTGGAACTCACAGCTACAGTATGTTCGGTGGAAAAGTAAGAGCATTTCCAAGTTCGAAGAGAACCCTTTTGAAAAGGATTGGGACTGAACAGCTGTGTAGTCTTAAGAAAACCAACTAAAAAACTTATAATTTGCTAGAGAGCATAAAGAATGGAATGTACAGTAGAACATTGGAATAAGGTCATATGGTGTGATGAGTCCAGATTTATCCTGTTCCCTCGTACCTAGCACCTACCATACAAGCCTGAGGGGGCAGTGTTATGATCTGGGGTTGCTTCTGTAGGTCAGATCTAGGTTCAGTAACATTATGTGCCCAAAAGAAATGAGGTCAGTTGACTATCAGAATATAATGAATAACCTGGTTTTTCCATCAACAGATGTTCCCCCTTCTTTGATAGCAGGACATAGCAGGAATGGCCACCAGTGAGTCCAGACCTTAACCCCATTGAGAATCTTAGGGATGTGCTGGAGAAGACTCCAGCACACACAGTGGTCTGACTCTACCATCATCAATACAACATTTTGGAGAGAAATTAATGCAGATCTGAGATGAAATGAATATGTTATAAGCATACTGAAATTGATGGTCCAACAAAATATTAGTGTTTGACGTTTTTGGCCAGACATTGTATTTCTCTTTATTTGTATTTAAATCATAGTCAACCTCATCTACATCGTCTGTGTAAGAGCCATATCGTACTTGTTATGAATTTGTTGTTGTGTTTATATTATTTTATTTGTTGTTATTTCATTTATTCTACCTTGTTCTATTCATTAGTAAAGCATTAAGCATTAAGTTTGTTACATAAGCCATAAGCTTTAAATTTCTTAGTTATGCATCCATTTTGACAATCGTAAGTTGGCCTGTGATGTCATTCCACTATGACATGTATTTGTATGACTATCGCATGATAGAAAAGTCAGTTTAGATGCGGAAGGCTACGGAAACACAAGCTTTTGACCGTAAGCTCCCGTGAGCTCCCGTAAGTAGGTATATACAACAAGAGTGTTGTTATATACGTAAGCTAAGACTGTAATTTATAAGATACAGCAAATAGGTTGTTGTAAAAGTCAGAGATTTGCAAGATGCAGCAACTGGTGTCTGTAATCACAGTGGATTTACTCAAGACGACTGTATGAAGTGTTGATTCTTTGATGCTGACAAAATAAACTACAAGAGAGAAAGAGAT
The DNA here is from genome assembly GCA_030522415.1 of Channallabes apus. Taxonomy (NCBI): domain Eukaryota; kingdom Metazoa; phylum Chordata; class Actinopteri; order Siluriformes; family Clariidae; genus Channallabes; species Channallabes apus. The sequence goes on from CM060116.1 coordinate 15,322,483, forward strand.
CGGACTTCTGTTGTGTGAGTGAAACTTTAAACCAAAGCTACGCGTCAAAACTAGTGAAATAACATGACCGCATCTACGGTCTGAATTAATATTTTTTGTCAGAATTGAAAGAAGCTTTAACAGATTAGTGTTTATTTACTTAAAACAGCAAATGCATATTCATTCAAGATGATAAAACCATAATCATCAACAGTCAGAACAAGGATAAGGACAGTCAGAAGGTTGGTCAGGTTCACCCTGGACGGGATGCCAATCCATCACAGGGCGCACAACACATACACTTTCACACACTACAGGCAACCTACATGTCTTTGGAATGTGGGAGGAAACCCACCAAGCACGGGGAGAACATGCAAAGTCCATGTACACAGAGACGGGAATCGAGCCTAGCTAGAAATTGAACCCGGACCCTGGAGGTGCAAGACAACAGTGCTAACCACCGTGCCGCCTCATGCAAGCACAACTAATCGAATACTTTGAGTGTGACTGATTAGAAACTGGTGTGCATGATTAGAACAATTGAGTGTGAATGTGAGTAACAGTGCTGGGAATTGTAGTCCATGGTGGCCAGTGTGGTGGGTAATGAAGTTTGATGTGTATTTTGGCAGTGTTTTGACAACTGGTCTCAGTTATTGGTGATATGCAAGACATGTTTTCTTTTCTTTCTCAATTCTGCATGGGTGGTTTGTATTTGTGTGTACCTGATTACAATATTTCTTAACAAATTATATAAATAACAAAGTATATAAATAAAAATTGCTCATTTATGATTGAGTGTGTTTTTGTTGTTTTGTGTCACACGCTTCAAATGTGACAGCTCGCTCATGCTCAAATGAAAGTAAAAACCTCATGTTTTTCCACTTTTTTGTTGTGCCTTGTGGGATTCTAGTCCCTATACACACCTCTAGCCAAACCAGATGCCTTGATGGGGAGGGGGGGGGGGGTCAGGGAAATAGTGCACTTTCTATTTGTGTCTCCATTTGTAACACACAATTAGTTAATTCCAAATAATGCATTTATATGCATTTTCAGTTACATTCTTAACTTCAAACACATTCATGCAGAATGTGGTGTGTCATCAGATTGTGTTGCTCCCCAGATAAAAATGCACTGAACACCAATAAGATAGCCTTGAGAATAACGAATCCCTGCTGACCCTGATGCTAACAATGATTTCCTATACAAACAGTTAAATAGGAATTACTGCAGTGCCAGATCCAAACCAGTTCAACCTGCATGCTGAACTCTGAACTTTTAAAACCGCTCTGGTCTACAGCATGATATTTGATACAAAGTCCTTGTGAAGGGCAATGAGGACCGGCTATTGTGTGACTGCAACCCAAACAAACAAGTTTCACCCATTTCCTGGTGAAATAGAAGTACGCTGGTTATTTATGCTGAGGGATATTTGGGGGTAAGTCTAAGTCCTCATCATGCCATAATCACTATTTGAAGGTTATATTGGAATAAACTGGGCAGCATAGAAGGATGAAAACAGATGGTATGGAAAGATGTGGTGTATTGAGATGTTTAATTATTATTTCAAACCTTATCTTGAATTAGATGTTGTTTTCTTTAGATCCGAGAGGTGCTGTATTTAACACCAGGAAATTTAAAGTCTTAAGTCTAACGTTCTCCGTGCACAGGCCCAGACTAGTAGAAATTGTCTTCAATTTGTGTGTCTGTGAGATTAACGAAGCTGCACAGGCTGACCGATGCCGTACAGAGCTGTCACTCGAACGCCCCCCCTTACAGCTTGAGCTAAGCAGAATCATATTTCATCCTGCTCTGTTCCAAACTGACTTTGAATAATCAGCAGACATCACTGCAGAATTCATTAATGAGAACTAAGACTAATGACATTTAGTCCACTGTTGGTGGCCTGGCCATGGGGCTCCTTTCTCTGAAATATACACTACTATATTAAGATAAATGCTGGTAAGCTTACATTTTTAAATGTAAAGTGGGGGGGGGGGGGCATCTTTTTAAATTATTTTGCTATGCTTATACATGAATGAATTACACGTGATTTACTAACATCTAATGCAGGGTGTATTTCTCAGGCTCTCTGGAATAGGAGTAATGGCAACCCTGAGATGAATGAGGAAGTAACTTCAGATGAATGAATGATTGCTAACCAAAGGCTAACTTTAAAAATAAATTATACATGTACTTTTATTCACTCACTCACTCACTCACTCTGTACTGAGTTGCAGAGGGACTGGAGCCTATCCCTGGGGACTCAGGGCATCAGGTGGGGTGGGATTGACACCCTAGATGAGATACCAATCCATCTCAGGGCATAATGCCGTATCATATAAAAAGATTAATCAAAACATGCAATGTTTGGTTGAACATTTTTGTAATTACAAAATATATACTGTATTAAAAAAAAATCCTACATGATATACTGATTGTGTTTCTTGTTAAGTTTTGCCAAAGCTGTTTATCAAAGGCCATGTGCACAAATGTTTCAGACTTTGATTTCCTCAGTCATTAAAAAACACTGCTATAAGTTTCCCTTTCTATGCATGTAAGCTTGTCATTAAAATTGAATGAAATGAAAATATTTTATATGATACACTTGGCTGAAAAAATGATGCCATCAGTGGCCATCTGGCACTGTGCATATCCGAAACTTGGCTTTGGAACTCAACAATAATTGCTAAATATGTGCTACCAAATGGTTATTTGTTCCAGTGATATGATTCCTCTACAGGAAATGGAGACATGGGCTTTGGCATAAATGTGCCACTTTATGAATGAATCAATACAAAATGAATGCATTTATCATGCCCAGCAGTGGGCAATTGTAAAACCGAACGACCTTGCTTTGTCCTCTAAATATGCAGCTAGATGACAAGTGAATTTTAAGTACCAGAACTCCAAAATCAAATCACATTTTGGATGCAGAAGAGATACACAGACGGGCCAGTGCATCACCAACCAATTCTTGCATATGGCACATAAACAATAGTGTGCCATCTGATTCTACCTTCAAACAGACACACCCAAGTCATAAAGCATCCTTTCGCAATAAATAACAGCACAAAATGCTGTCATGGCCCCTTTGTGGCCTTTTATAGACCATTCTCTCCATCATCTACAGAGTGGATCTGAACTTGTACCCCTCCATTGTCCCTCCTCCTCATTGGCTCTCCTGCCTCTGGCACTTTACCAGATTTCCTTTGACATCCTGACAGCCTGGCTGACTGGAGGTAAGAATCAGCGATGACAGACAAGTGGCTTTCATCAGCACCGACAGGCTGCCATCTGAAGACTGAGGCCCTCTACCCGATTGGCCCCAATCTAACCTGCTGCTTGATGTCCGGAAATTGTCTATGTACAGTACAGGTATGTATTTCTGTAGGTATTTCGAATGAAAACCTTAGTTCCCCTCACTGATTGCTTTATTACTTTGCCTATTTTCTGATGACAAATTTCTTGGGTTAATTTACAGTTTTTAGTTAGTTTGTTACCTGGATATGGGTTAAATAAGAACAGAATATAAAAGACGAGAGAAGCAGAGAGATTTAGATTTTTGCACAATCAGGATTTTTGAAAAACGTCTCTGACCACTCTTAAAAGAAGTATATTAAGCATGATGTTTCTTTGATCACACTTAATTTATGACCTCATATGATCTCCTCCGTATGCACATTCACTTTGCAAAATGTTACAGTCTTTGACAGATATGCAGGTTTTTAAAGCATCAGCATATTTCAACCAGAAACCATTGCATCAAAGTTTCCTCGTGTCATGTATGGCCTTCCCCTTATGGAGCTGTAATAAAATCAGATCTTTTGAAAGTGCTTGGAGGAAAACTTGTCAATGCAAATGGACAAGAACTACAACAAGCCCTCATGACTTGAACATGTGGATCATGATTAATGCAGCTCAGGCGCACGAAGACAAACCCAAACCTAGGCTTGATGTCAGCTTCAATAAGCTTTTCTTATGTAACTCAACACTTCAGAGCTGATTTGGTGAAACATGGCCTGCATGTTGTTAAGGCCACAGCTGGAAAATGACAGCTTCGGAGAATCATGCACACTGCTATGCTACAGCTCCTCTTTTCAGAATTAAGCCTTTACCTGATTGCATTTATTATAGAAAGCTAACGGGTTGGTTTCCATATTATGTTGCACAAAAACACACATGCGGTCTCTCCCTAGCTGTGTCTCCACCAATATGCTATAGCACACTGTTTGCATATGCTGCCAGCCCATGCTAACAGTTTTGTTTGTGTGTACGAGTGGGCAGAGGTATCCCTCACAGCTCTCTCTCCCTTTGAGCCAGGCAGTGGGAGCACTGTGGGATTCAGGCGCTAACGAGCTCTAAAACTCCTTGCTCTGCCTCTTTGTGCCAGATGGCCAAAAAAGAGCTCACTCTGGCCATCACTGCAGCACGTTACGGTAGCTCTGACTGCACAGTGTGAAAGTCTGGGATCAAATACAGCTCATCCATTAGGGGGGAATGGCTATGTTTATCCAAGGGAGTCGAATAAATAAATGATTAAATTTGTGATAATCAGCAGTTGTGAACTACTTATTCTACTGTATATCAGAGCTCAATTTGATTAGATGTAACTGTAAAACTTTGACCAAAAAAAAAAAATTAAGAATGGCCGTAATGAAGCTGGAACAGTTGGATTAAGTGCAAGTTCTTGCAAAACAAATTGGTAGCCAATCAGTAAGCAGGCTTAGGTCAATCAATCAGTCAAACAAAGTCAGAAAAACTCACTCAGTTCACTTATACACACTTGCAGCAAATAATGGGAAATCTTTGCTAATAAAATGAGAGAACAGTTTAAATACATCAATGTAATGTGATAGCAACAGTAAACAGGTGCTCAGTAAGTGGGTGAAAGTGTTATAATATCCAGACTGGAGTGGGATGTGGCATTGCAGTGAAACCTAGCTCGGCAGTGGACGTGATGATGTGATTAAAGTTTCATAGGCTTATATATGATAATTATAAAGTTACTAAATATTGAGTAATACAGAATTTCCAATAAGCTTCAAAGATGGTGTATGTCTCTTGTGAACCTGTCCTTTCTGATCACTTGGTCCAACACACATCTGTGAACCCTCTCCACAGCACCATGCTCACTCAGCTGTCCCAAGTACTTGCTGCCAAACCCTCTGCTGCCTTATCTACCTCACCTGCTGCGTTTTGATTTACCCGCTTCTACATGGCACCCTGCTGACTCACGTACCTGCTGCCTCGCTCACCGTCTGGACCTGGAATATGCCATCGTACACACTTCAAAGGTTTCCAGCCACTCAACCCGTGATCATCAGCTCTCAAACACAGGTGGCATTCCTTCGGTCCAGCGCTTGAGTGCGATTAATCTAGGCATTCCATTCTGGGCAGTTTCAGAACTCTGCCTACCATGAAAAATGAAACCTGTGTCAAAATGAGACTTAAGCTATTTATTGGAAGCACCTGCTCCACTATGTTCCTATAGCCACTTGGTACAGCTTGCTGGAGACTTTCATTCAATATGAATGCATTCCTACTCATATGTCAGGCACTAATGAGGTCTGGATAAGAATCTTCAAATGAGAACCATAAGCTGTGGGGCTGGGCTATCCATCAAGAATAGAGAGTAGGTGCTACAAAACCAGCTGTTTGGAAAAAGCACTTGTCAATCCTATTTAAGGCAGCATCACTGGACAATCAGGAGATGACCCAGGGTAGCAGGCATGGGAGAATAAGTGCTACAAAACCTGCTGTTTCGAAAAAGGCACCTGTCAATCTTATATGAGGCAGCGTGACTGGCCAATCAGAAGATGTCCCAGCACAGCAGGCATGAGACTAGGAAGTGAGGAGCCATATGGATGGAGGATGGAGTCTGCAAGGGCCGTTCAGTGAACCAGTGACAGAAGGGGGACTCACTGGGAACTGACAAACTGGGATCTGTTACACAAGCTAAAGCATATTATTTACTCTAATTATGTTGACTTGCATGTTGTCATCTTCACTAACAGGACAATTTACTCGGCTTTTTAGCCATATACTTCTTGTAATTATGAATCAACAAAACAATATTAGCATACAGTAGTATGTTGATTAAAATGATAGAGCAGACCTAATTTGACTACAGTATTAATTGGAACATGTACATGTGATATATTGCCAAAGGAAACAATTTGTCCGTGGACGTAAAAACAAAAGACAAGAGATACCTAATTAATGATGACACTATAGTCATTAGGGCAATGTGCCGCAATCTTTTGTTAAGTTGTATCAGGGAATGCAATTGTCTATGTTGTGCAAATAAATTCTTAGACCGTTTTTTAATGTTATATTGTGAAAAATCCCTGGATCATAGATTTTTCAAGGGAAATGAAAAAGAATACAAAGGTTTTCGCTACATTTACTCAAACATTAGTATGATTGAGAGCAAATCATGTACCATGAAAATGGATAACCAATTACTGGATGTAAATCCAACTCCGTAATCCCGCCATGCAAATAAGAACAACATATAATATTAATTAACACAAAATAATATAATATAATCTGATAACATTTAGCATGTTCTAGGAATAGAGAAAGCATAGCCATTGCTAGCTCCAGTTGACAAAGAGTTTCTTTTTTTTTTAACTGGCTGCTCCGGGTGGAGAGGATATACCAGATAATTACCAACTGGAAGAAATGTCTCTTTTGTGCACCGGACTGAAAGGAGAAACTCTCCAAGCATTGAGAAGCTAAATCCCAAAACAAAAGCAGGCCTGAATAGTAGCAAGATTAGCTTTAATAGCAGTAATTACCAGCAGGGAGAAACAGCCAGGGCTCTCACTCTATGTCCATCATAGGCTGGAGTTGGATGAAGTTGGGGGTGGGGGTCCCCTAATGTGTGAATCGCAGCCTCTCCTGGCCAGCCGGCCGCCTGCCTCCTTCACTCCCTCCCTCACTCTCTTTCTCCACATTCATTTGTAAAACACTTGGACGAGCCCCATCCAGCCAGGCCCTATTTGCCACTAAAAGCTATCTCCCCTCTGTCCTAATAATGGGGCATACATAAAAAAGAGGGCCCTCCAACACTGCTGCTCCTTGAATTACAATCCAGGGTGATGGCACAGATAAGCGCAGGCCTTAAATTACAAACGGCACAGGCAGGGCTGCACTTCAAGCCAGCCCCCACCACGACAACACATTCAAGCCACACAAAAAGCCCACATGAAATGCAATTATCCTGCTTTGGAATAGAGGAAAGGTGCGTTACTTAAAAACAAGAGTGATTTATTTTTCCCCTGCTTAATCCATGCCACAATGTAGCCATACAGTCCTCTGTTGTAGAAAAAAACAAAACAAAAATAATGAGTTATGTTGGATGTTTAACAAATCCCTGTGTTGAGGACTGTTATTATTTTGTTTCTCCTTCAACCAGTGTGTTCATTGTAGAAGAGCTGAACTGAGATCAAGCATCACACTCTCCATGTGTCTTATCTAAACCACTTCATGCAGAAGTTTAAAACCTGTTCGTGAATAATGGGACATGCATGCATACATACATACATACATACATACATACATACAGTCTGATATTTCAATATTAAGTTCAATATGCAACGTTTCACTCTGAGCTGGAACTGTTTAAAGGATTAAGAGCAGAATAAGTGTTTTGTAGTCAAATTACAGAGTAGGATGCAGTAGACATCCCACCTTGCACACACTTTTTCAGGGAGTGTTCCCTGGACACCAGTCAGAATCAGTATGTGCATGGGTGCATAACTCTTTCTCACTCTCTCTCTCCAACACGTCCCTCCATTTCCAAGATATTGTATATGATTTGTAGGAGTCAAGGAGCAACTATCAATATGTGGGACAATCCCAGAACTTCCGGGAGATGTCTGCTTATGTCTGTGATGGCTCATATTTTATGCCCAATTTTTAAAACCACATTCTGTAACTATTTGTTAATGTTTTCAATATGGTAATACATGTTCAAAGCTACTCGCCTACTTGAAAGGCTTAAATACACTCAGGACACCCTATGACCCAATGATTTTGTAGGTTTCATACCTTTTTGACTTTAAATTCTGTTTTATTCAGCTACTGTAACCTTGACCTTAAATATAGTTAATTCAATTAATTCAAATTTTATTTGTATAACGCTTTTAAGAATTGTCATTGTCGCAAAGCAGCTTTACACAATCAAAAGAATTATTTAAGTTTGTATGGAATGTGAATGTGAATCAAAATGGTCAGATTGTCCCTGATGAGGAAGTCGAGGGCGACAGTGGCAAGGAAAAACTCCCTGAGATGGCAATAGGAAGAAACCTTGAGAGGAAGCAGACTCAACAGGGAACCCATCCTCATCTGGGTGAAACAGACAGCAGGAATTGATCTACATTCATACTGTGTGTTAGGTGGCAGGCAGTTCAGCTAGTTGATGTTACATCAAACTGAACTTAACATATCTGTAATATAAGCATGAATATAGAACAATGTAAAAAAAAATTGCTTTAAGGAAATCATAGTCATAGGAATGCTGGAGAAGTGAAAAACTACATTACCGATAATAATAATAATAATAATAATAATAATAATAATAATAATAATAATAATGATTTTTTAAATAATAAAAATGAACGATTGCAAAACTGTTAACCAGCTTCTGTTACTACAGTAGGCTTGTGTAAGGAAAAAATAATCCCGTCTTCCACATTATGATTGATAAGAATAATTCAGTCTTGTCTATTATTGGTTAGAAAGCTAGAGGATGAAGGCGGGACATAAATCATCTTTTTAACCCAAAGATTATAGCACCTGGAAGTAAGCGAGTCACTCATGGTTTTTTGCCCAGCTTCTTTAAGAGTGCTGGCATGTAGTTGGGAGGATAAGCTACAAAACAATCCTAACACTCAGAACACACACTTATTCCCTCAGGGTAAATTTTTTGTTTTGGCAACATTAATGTTTTCAGTTCGTTTCCCAAACGATCCCACAATAAAACGTGAATATGTTGGGCATATGCCCTGGCTTTCTGACTCGTGACCTTTACATAATTTCTGCCATTTTGTTCATTTTCATGCTGCAGTTGAGTGTGAATAGCATCTGAAACGGGATAAAAGAAACCAGACAACATTCACCGAAACAAAGAATAGAAGCGTGCTTATGTAACCATGGTTCCACAATTGCCAGTGTGGTTTCCTTTGGAACAAATACATAAAGCTGTGTGTTCGAATCCTTGCTGAGTAACAGGAGCAAAATATTAACTGTATGACTGTGACACCTGAAGGTAGCCTGTAAAAATATCATTGCTATGTTACACTTATCCCATGTTGTCATCAAGCAAAGTGAACAAATGGCCTGGCAGTCACTTAGTCCATAAACCATTTACATATACTTCTATGCATTCAGGAGTCATAAAGAGGCCATTACTTCCTGTACATACAACCCACATTCACCCATAGGAAACCAGTGTGTGTCTTTTATTCATTGTCTGTCACTTTTCAGGCCCTGTTCTTTCAACTGGAGCCTCTGATCTAAACTTTAGTGCTTTTCCATACAGTATGCCATTGCAGCCTGTAGGCTTATTCTTTTATTAGGTCAAAGCTTTAATGCACTATGGAGCATGCATAATAGCTTTAGTTTTGACAAAAAAAAAAAGAAGTGGTACAACCCAGTTACTTGTACCATGAAAAGTCATAGGAATGCTGGAGAAGTGAAACGGGGTAAGGATTTGTTTTGGCTGTGTTGAATGGAACTTTAGTTTTAGGTTTTGCATCGTCAAAATGCTGTAGAAGTTAAGCATTCATACCCTTTGTGGGGTTATAAGTGTCTGTTTCTGTGCAAGAAAGAACTATGCTAAACTCTTTATTTGACTAGGTCCAAAGCAATATTTCCTTGCCCTTAGTAACATGAAGTGCAACATAAAACATCCTTTGACAGGCTTGGAAATATGGAAATCATAATTAGAAATTACAATCATTCATCAGAATTTAATCAGTGTGTGTGTGTGTGTGTGTGTGTGTGTGTAGGTGTGCGCACGCGTGTGTGAGACATAATTTGCTTTTCACTTTGGACAGCTAATTTGAGGTTTCAGTGACCAAATCGCTGCTTTATTATTGACAAAAATGCAAAAGTGATAAGACGAAATGCATGGACAAGACCTTTAACCTTAAAACGTCATGTGTTAGCTGAAAAGCGTGAACATGCTGTCATCCTACTATCTGCTTTCATGTTAGAACATGTCTACATGAACATACGCTCCCTGTGTTTTTGTGTGTAAACACATGCAATGAATTCAAAAAGCTGTTATCATTGTACTTGCAGTATACCCAACAGAAAAGAAATCATTGTTGCAGAGCATAAACAGCATGTACACTGCCTGGCTCAGAAAAAAGGCCTTAGGGAAGATGAAATGTTTGCAGCTGTCCATGGCTTCATTGACTGACTGGGGGTGCTATACACAGCCCTTTCTGATAAGAGCTGAGCTAAACTGGGGAGTGTAGCTGTATTTATTTATCTCAACTGTGTGTCTTAGTCTCAGATAAAGCATAACTTCACAATACAATTCCTGCTAAGCGTTAAGCATATATTCTGACTTGGTGTGAGCCACCAAGCAAAAACAGTCCCTTTTTATAGTCTAATTTTAGTGTCTTTCTCTGCAAGCTCATTTTGCCTGTCATAAATTACCCCTCTTGCACATTAAGACCCATCCATGAAGCGCACAGGGGCCTCTCCGTGTCTCTAGCTGTAATTAAGCTTTGAATAGGGAGTATCATACTCTGTGACCTGCTTCGACCCTTTCTTTGTCACCTTGTGAAAGGCTGTTCTCTTTCCAGTGAGTCAGTTTTTGGCATTCAGGGCAATGGTCACCAATTTGGGCAGCATTATCTTTAGTTGTAAACAAGGTCAAATGGTAAATTTCCCAAATGCCGCCTTTATAATTAAGTTCTGGTGATGAACAAGACAACGCAGGAGTTATAAAACAGCTTTAAAACTAAGTGCTGAAATAGCTAAAAGGAAACTGTTGTTTTAATTCACTTAATTTGGCCAAGCTTGAGTAAATTATAATGGATATGAGGTATATAATTGCTAGATGTATATACAGTATACAACTGATGTGCAGTAGTGTGCAAAAGTCGGCGGCACAATAAATATTCTATAGACCTGTCTTAAAGTCTGCGATGAAACACACATAATCTTCTCCATGATGTTTAATGCAACATACTAATAAACTGCCTAAAAGGTCTCTATATAGTATAAATATCAAACCACATGCAGTTCGTCATGGAAGTCCCCTAGGCGCTATGTACTGTACCATGCACACATGTACATGTATAAATGTGTGAAGGGTGAAAAAGAATGACCTGACAGTGCAGGTTAACTAATTGATCTTCAACACTGGTAGGGAACACAAAATGACCATTCATGCCAGGCAGGAATTATTTCCTGTTCCATCCCATGATCTGCCTGTATCATGCATTATATAGACATTATAGTGCCACCACCTGGCTTTGAGGATGCCATCCTGGTGCCAAAGTCTTGAGCCCATGATAAGTTCCAGCATGCCAAGCACCAACCTGCCTCTGCAAAGTTTCAGTGTGTCAAGCTCTAATTCCATTCGACCAACGTTTTTGCTCCATGCTTATGCTAAATCCCAGTACAGCTACCATGTAAAAATTCAGTGGAGTAATTATATCAGATGCCAATCTAGGTTCTCTGCCCAGTTCTGGTCCAGTCATTATTACATCCCTATTACAGAGCTCATGGCAACATCTGGCCCTGTGCTCAAGCCATGCTCACCTCTAGCTCATGTAACAAGTTGAGTCCCAACTCCCATGTCCTGTTCAGTCAAATCACCCGTACCTAACTCAAGTTCACTCACCATGCCAATCCTCATCCCAGATCCTTGGCTGGGTGCCAAGCTAAGCCTCGTCACAGGTCCCAGGCCAAGCCCTGCTCCAGCACAACAGCCAAGTTATGTCATAGCCCTGTGCCAAGTCTCACCCAGCCTCTTTGCCCTGTAACCCTGTAACCTCAGTGTTTGGACAGCCAGCTTGGGACAGTGAATTGGTTGCCCTGGGCCACGTATCGTATAGACATGTCAGTAACTGTGCTGTAGAGAAGGAGTTTTGTCATTGCAGTTCCCCAGACTTAAAATGATGTTTATTCCTCACAATTAATAACAACTCTGCACCTGCATCATGCCTTACCTTTCTTCATAACATCAATTGTTTACTGCACTATATGTTATTTTTAGAAATCATTTTATTATTTTTATTTTTAGACATCATTATTTAGAAATCAATAAGCATTAGACATTTGCTTATTATGGTATGATATGCTTCTGAGTTACTTAAAATGTTAAGACGGCTATTCACTGATATTCTATGAAACCAACTTTTTTTCTTTTCTTTTTTTTTCTTCAATATTAAGACTCCAGGACATGTTTCAAATCAAATATTTGATGTCTATACTGAGTGGATGACCTTGAGCTCACTTTCACAGTCAGGAAGTCCACACCGATGGCCACGTCATGCCTACAGTAATGTAACACTCCACTGTACATTGCTAATGATTTTTACAGTAGCCCTTCCTCCTCCTAGGATCATTAGAGGCAAGTATATTTAATCACTGTTTACCCAGTCAATAGAGGGGTTAATTACTAAAACATGGTCCAGCTTTTCTTCAAGGACAACAGGTGTAAGCAGCACTAGTATTGCATTTGTCTGTTGTCTTAAGATCAGAGTTTGTGACTTTAAACCTGCTGTTTCACCTTCAAACAACTTCAGATAATGCCTCTGTCCAAGTGCACATCATGGGCAGCTGTAAGCCCAGAGGATAACCAAAAATAGCATATCAACTACACTTTTTCTTTTTGCAGGCAGGACTTCTATTACGATTACTAATAGTTACTACTACTGTACTTAACGGTACTTTCAGTATGGATATGGTGTTTTATGATGTCAGATTTTGGAATGGGAATGAGCAATAGCGAGCAGAGTGACAGGCATGATAATGGACATGCAGTGAAATGTCATTCCCTATCACACCCTGAGAGTAGCACAGATGCAGGGCTGTGAGGTGAAGACCCTGTTCAAAAATTGCTGTGTGTGTTTTCTGGGGTGGGGGGAGAGATTGGGCAGATGTGACCTCCTCAACACACACAGAGGCCCTTTTGTGTCTGAGTCATTAAGAGCTGCCCCAATCCTTCTTCCTTAAACATTTACAACCCACAACTAGAGCAGAGAGACTAAGAGATGGAGACGCAGATGTATAGAGAGAAAACAGAGGCATATTTGATGCATTACACTCGGTTAGTGAAGAATTTTGAGCAAAAACCCTAAACATCAGTTAATACTGATGTAAATATTGGTTACAATTTACTATTTTAAAATTATGCCATAGCTGGTACATGATTCCTTACGTATTATGCTTTTACCAAAACAGTTGTGTTGAATGTCCTGTAACTTTTTACATTTGTACAATCATGAATTGCACCAGTTTTTAAGCACATTACTCTGAACATATACTGTACAATACATGACATCCAATGCTTACATATCAGAGCAAGTGCTTATCATTTTCTCTTCAAAATTTGTAAAACTAATTTTCCCCTAAAAGTCCCAATGTCTTTAGCAATGGCCTAAGGCTGCCTTTTTAATCAGTTATCTCTCTCGGTATAATTTACATTCATAAATCACACAAACCATCTGTCAGCTTGCTGGTTTAACAGTGGCACCACAAGGTTTTATTAAATTCTATCATTGTTGGTCAAGTTTATGCTTAATCCATGCTGAAATGCTAGAAAAGTCTGTGTGTCCCTGATTTCATTCCCTGTCTGATAAAAGCGTTCTCTATAGCCATCACCATTCTTTATCCATTATTAAGAAACAACATACCAATACAATTACGCCACTAAGCAATGACCCTTTGCCCTTGACCTTTAAACTGGATGATGGGGCAAGGCTTCTCATCTGGATGTTTTCGGGCTAGACTTCAACAGAAGTCTAGATTTCTCAGATGTGACAATTTATTATTTTTTATTGTTTATCATACTCGGGTCTGAAACCTAAAAAGGCATCTTAAATGACAAGTTGCCATTTGACGTCTGCATTTACAGTATGTATATAAATAATAGAGAGCAAAATGTTTAAACAGTTCAGTCATAGTGACAGTCAGATGGCGGACAAAAAGAAACATGCATGTAAACTTATGATAAACAAAAAGCATAAGATTTAGTTCTAAAACATAAATTCTTATTGCCAAGGGAGTCTTTTTTATTGACTGCATTTTTCAGCTTGTTATAAAACTTACATAAGTGACTTATCCAGGCTACTTCATGAAGTACTCTGGTAAATAAAACAGTAGAGATTGTTTGAAATCGAGCAGACCCCCGTCGCTCACCATTAATGCTATGGACAAAAACATCTGTAATGAATCGGCGCAAATGGAGTTCAGCTCAGACCAAATTTAGCTTGATCCCAAACAGCTGTTCCCTGGACACAAAACAAATGCATAGCTGGTTGATACACTGTCAAAATGCTGAGGAAACAAAAATGAGGCCAAGTAGCACAACAGAGAAGAGACCTCAGAGACAGAGAGCAAAAAAACATGCAATATCCGCCATCAGACTACTTTCATGTGCTTCATACACTCTCACTTTTTTATAGTACATCTGCAAATAAAGTTACAATTATCTCTTTCCACTGCTGTTTTTGATTCTAGCACATTTTTGTGATCCAAATCAAGGATTTTTCTTAGAAGTCTCGTTTATCTCAATGATAAGTTGAAATCGAATTACATTTACAGTATAAATAAAGAAGCCAATGAAAACCAATGAAAATAACTTAAATCCATAACGGGTGTTTTTTATGTTAACATCTTTGACAAGCATCAACTGCAAATGTTACTGTAGACAGGAACACACAATTAGCTTCTCTTTTAGTGCAGTTGTTGAGTGTATTTGTTAATGCTTTTCATTTTGTGTAGCAGTGTAAAAGTTACTGCCCCCCCCCCCCCTTAAAATTTTATCTTGTTTTCTTATTTTTGTGTAAGCACATAATAAAAATCTAGGCTTGTTGTATTAGGCACATACAAGCTCAGACAACCAACATAATGTTTTACATAGTGCCATTATTTATTTAACAAAAATGAAGCCAAAAAAAAGGTGCCAATACTATGTACCCCTATGGTTCAATAGCTTGTACTGTAGATCCATCTTTAAAAGCACTTCCTTACAGTAAGCTTGTCCTGTATGACGATCAGTCTCTCACATTCCTCTTTACAACATTGCTTAAGTTAATTTGAGGATTTTGGGCATTCGCTTATGCACTGCTCTGTCATGGTATCGCCACAGCATTTCACTTGGGTCTGGACTTTGACTAGGCCAAAACCTAGATTATTTTATTTTTCAGCCATTCTGATGTTGATTTACTGGTGTGCTTTGTAACATTGTCCTGTCGCCTCACCCAATTTTCAACCAAGTTTTAGCTGTCTGACAAATGGCCTCACATTTGCCTCTAGAATACTCCGGTATACAGAGGTTCACTCAATGACTGCAAAGTGTCCAGGCCCCAAATCATCAACCCTCCACTGCCATGCTTGACAGTGGGTATGATTTTCTACTAAAATGTTGTTTGTTTGTGCTAAAAATGGAACTGGCCATTAAGGCCAAACAGCTCCACCTTGGTATCAATTGTCCATAGAGTATTGACCCAGAGGTCTTGTGCTTTTATTGAGGTGTGCACACCTGATAATGATCAATTAATCAAGTGCTTATGATAAGCAGTATCTGGCTGCAACTTACCCTCGTAAATCCTGTGGAAGCAGTAAGAAGATACTTGGTATTCCACACATTTTTTTGTTTTTGATTCATTGTATAAATTATGTTGATTGCCCGAGGTTGTATTTCCCTAATTCTAAGACATGCCATGATCAGATGTTATGTTTTTACAAAAAAAAAAAAAAAAAAAAGGGAGGGGGGCGCTAACTTTTACACATGACCATATAGAAAAAGTCTATTGGCCCTGTGGTTGAATTCTAGCTAACAGGGACAAAAACAGATATTAACCTAATCCAGTCAGTTTGTAATCAGGTATAATCAGCTGCAATCAGTCGGTCAAAATGTTCACAATTCACCTGCTACAAATTCATAATGAAATATTTAAATGCAGCGTTTGTCTTCTCGCCTTTTGCTTTAGGAGTTAACTGGACTTGAAAGTTAAACATTTTACTTGGGATTCAGATGGGTGCAAAATAGAACTCTTTCAATTCAGGAAAATCCTGTGATTTTATATACATAGGATTTTTCTCTTGTGGAAGACATAAAGATTTTACCATAAAGGATTTTCTGAGCCAGTGTCTACATAAAAAAAAAAAAAAAACCTGTAAAGGAAAAAACTGAACACAGTTTTTAAAGTGCCTAAAATCATATATTTATCCATTTTAAATTGTAAGTTTAACAGCTAAAGGTGTTCTACTGTATATGTTTATAATCTCTATTAATTAATTAATTAATTCATTCATTCATTTTCTATACCACTTAAACGCAAGACGACAGTGCTAACCACTACACCACCGCGCCGCCTTCTATTAATTCATATTTTATATTATTAATTTGAATATTCTATTTTTCTTTATTACTTTTCCAAATAAGCATTTCACTAAATATTGTACTTTGAATGACTGTGTACAGTATGTGACAAATAAAATTTGAATTTGATTTGAAGCATGTGATTTATCCAGAAGCTAAAGCAATTGTAAACAAACTACCCCTTATACCAACAAAATATACATGCATTTCAATTAACATATAGGATGGTAGTACTGTAATATAATAAGCTACAGCCTTATTAATTGATAAATACTGTTTTTTACAGGTTCTACACTTACAAATACTTGGGTATCTTTTACACATTTTAATACATTCTTTTAATTATTATTATTATTATTATTATTATTATTATTATTATTACTATTATTATTATATTCAGCTTTCTGATGTTTAGAAAGTTCAGGATGCAGAAACTTTAGAAAGGAAAACGCAGGCCTTGTGAAACTGCATGAATGCCAAGGCTCTGGTACAGTTTGTAACACACTCTTGTCAGCTTCCTTTTACAATATTCCCTTGGGGGAATCATATTAAGAGCTATTATAACACTGTATTGTGTCAAAAAACGTTTGTTATGACCCCTAAGAGACCTTAGGGATCTGTTCAAAATGCTATTTTTTTTCCCTTCAAAAGATGACATTTCCTTTAAACCAGCAAAAATGCTGTGTGAAATAATATGCCATATTCATTCATGGGGAATTGCTGCTAGCAGTCTAAAGGCATTTTTATTTAATGGTTAAAGTTTACTATCACTAATGTTTAGCCATGTGGATATTCCTCTGGCTTACACATCTGAGTTGTGGAGTGAGTATTTAACAAGGTGTGTTAAAAACTTAGTACTGAAGTCTGGTATGACGGAACATATATGCTAAATGGATGGATGGGTGGATGGAATTTACCAGACAATCAAACATGTCACAGAGGCTCTTTCTCCCAGTTTCTTATAAAGATCAGATTCTGTAGATTCAATGTGTACATACCCTTTTGTTAGTTTGTTTACTGCAAGGGTGTATATATATATATATATATATATATATATATATATATATATATATATATATATATATATATATATATATATATATATATATGTACTACTACATACTATATACAGGTACAGTAGTATATATGTATATGTATGTGTGTGTGTGTGTATGAGATATATTTTCTCTCTCACACACACATACACACACACACATACACATATACACTACCGTTCAAAAGTTTTAGATCACTTTCTAACTCCATGATCCTTCCTGATTTTTATTTCTTTCTACATTTTAAAGGAATGCTGAAGGCGTCCAAAAAATTAATTAAACTCCTTTGAACAGTTAATGGTGAGATGTGTCTGCTACTTCTGCTCTGTAAAGACTTCATAACGCCTCTAATCTGAGGTGCTGTTAATTGGTCATTTTTCAGGCTGATAACTCTAAATGAACTTCTCGTCTGAGACAGAGGTAGGTTTTGGTCTCGCCCTCCTGGGACGGCCTTCATTAGAGCCAGTTTCATTATGGTGCTTGACGGATTTTGCAAATGCAGTTGACAATACTGTTCTTGCAAGAACTATTACAGAAAGGCTGACCTCTGTGTCTTAAAATAACAACTAACTGTTGTTTTTGTTATTGTTACATAATTACCTAATTCCATATGTGTTATTTTATAGTTTTCTGAAACTTGAAGTGATCTGAAACTTTTGAACGGTAATGTGTGTGTGTGTGTGTGTATATATATATATATATATATATATATATATATATATATATATATATATATATATATATATATATATATATACAGTATATGTATTAGGGTATGACATTAACTTTTCTGCTCACTGGCCAATGTGGCTAGTGGATTTCCGGAGTCACTAGCCATTCAACCTTTTTACTAGCCACAATTTTGTTGCCAGAAAATCGCATTTTCTTCTTCACCATGGTATGTTAATGTTTGTTAGATCTAGATTTACTTATAAATGACAGCATACACTGTATCACTAGAGCAGTAGTCAAGTATTCAGTACTGTTAAGATAGCTCCCAATATAAAAACATGTAAACATGAACAGTATATTCTGCTTATTGAACTTAAATTCAAGCCTCTTACGACATGAAATTAAAAAATAACAGATTCAGTACAATTGAACTCATTCTGATATTAAAAATACAGCAACTCAGAACATTTATCATTGTAGTTATTATGTGTACTATTGTCAGGTATTATTATTCATTATGTATGATATAAATGATCTGAATACATTCTGCAGGTCAAGCTATTGAATTAGCTTGTCTTCTTAAGATGCCCATGTCTGTTTATTTGAGACAGTTACAATATTCATTGGCCGAAGGACCTTAAAGGATGTTTTAAGGTCATGTAGTACTTTCTGCAGTGAAGGAAGTGATGAAAGACATCCTGGTGAAACTCTAAGCTTTTAGTACAACAACTAAAGTTGGAACGCTATAAGGCCAGCTTTCAAAATGTCAAAATCCACACCTTAATATCAAACGAAGGCTTAAGTACAGGATCCTAAACCTATTAAAATCTGATAAGAAATCTCTGAGGAGCCTTGTGGAAAAGGCCCAGAGGTAGCCTTTACCGTTACCTGATAAACACAGTGGCAGACAGAGAAATGGGTCTTGAAAAGACCTGTCTGTCTCGCTTTAAAAAAGCCATCCTGATAACAACCCGTTCTCTTTTTGAACTGAGACCGCTCTTGGACTTTTATAGCCTGAGCTCATACAGTAGGAGCAGACTCATAATTAAAGCTTAATTTGTAGCTTGTATTGGAGCAGGGTACATAAGAGTGGATTTTCTCTCTGTAATTTGTGGCATTGGTTCTCCTGTGTCTTTTTCATAAAGGTGAGGTTGGTTCATATACACAGCAGGGACTGAGAAATCAAGCCTATATTGTTTATTGGGGTGGTGAGAATGTTTCTTATGAAACTAAAACATCCCAAAGCTGTGTCTCTTTGCACAAGTGAAATTTCCATATTCAGTAAGAGGTTCAGCTTAGTACATAGTAATTTTATTATTTAAAGTAAGTTTTATTTTACAGACAGCTGGCAAGAGCAGTTATATCGGGTAAATGTCAACATGCTTAATTTTCATTCATTCATTCATTCATTCTCTATACCGCTTAATCCTCTGTTCAGGGTCGCGGGGGACCTGGAGCCTATCCCAGGAGACTTCGGGCACTAGGCGGGGTACACCCTGGACAGGGTGCCAATCCATCGCAGGGCACACACACTCACACACTACGGGCAATTTAGGAACGCCAATTAGCCAAACCTGCATATCTTTGGACTGTGGGAGGAAACCGGAGTACCCGGAGGAAACCCACCAAGCACGGGGAGAACATGCAAACTCCATGCACACAGGGGCGGGATTCGAGCCTGGCCGGGGAATCAAACCCAGACCCTGGAGGTGCAAGGCGACAGTGCTAACCACTACACCACCGCGCCATTTTATTTGTACAGTATAGCGCTTTTAACAGTAGTAATTGTCTCAAAGCATCTGTACACAATCATAAGAATTATGGAAGATTGTATGGAATGTGAATGTGTATGAATCAAAACGATCAGATTGTCCCTGATGAGCAATCCAAGGGTGACAGTGCCAAGGAAAAACTCCCTGAGATGGCAATAGGAAGAAACCTTAAGTGGAACCAGACTCAACAGAGAACCCATCCT
Source organism: Channallabes apus (assembly GCA_030522415.1). Lineage (NCBI taxonomy): Eukaryota > Metazoa > Chordata > Actinopteri > Siluriformes > Clariidae > Channallabes > Channallabes apus. Next base: position 15,342,743 of record CM060116.1, read on the forward strand.
CATTTGGGTGACAATTGATATTACTTACATACAAGGCCTTAAATGGTTTAGCTCCCACATACCTAACCAGTCTTCTGATACGCTACAATCCACCACGCGCCTTAAGATCACAAAACTCCGGACTTCTGGTAGTTCCCAGAATTTCAAAATCTACAAAAGGGGGTAGGGCTTTTTCATATTTAGCTCCAAAGCTTTGGAATAGCCTTCCAGACAGTGTTCGGGGAGCAGACACGGTTTCTCAGTTCAAAAGTAGACTCAAGACGCATCTTTTTAATCTGGCATACACATAACTCATCCCAGTACTCATACTCCAGTACACCTATACCGAATGGCAACTACGCTAATTCTCCCCATCTGTTCTGTATTTCTCTACCCATCCCGAGGCATCGGGAGATTTTGCCAGCTTCAGTAGACAAAGGCCGACCCTGCGAGGTTCCTGAGGCATCCAGAGAAGGACCAGCTCCAGCTGGATTCAGCTTTATGATGGTTGGAGCTACACATGCTGCTCCTGTGCTTCCAGTGATCCAGACCTCATCTGCCCTCTGCACCTACTGACTCGTCCCTATGCTGAACTGGTCTTCATGTCAATTTAAATAATTTCTGTCATATTGAATTTTCACCTGCACAACACACAAGATGTTATATTTCTATCTGTTATCGCCCAAATGAGGATGGGTACCCTGTTGAGTCTGGTTCCTCTCAAGGTTTCTTCCTATTGCCATCTCAGGGAGTTTTTCCTTGCCACCGTCGCCGTCACCCTTGGCTTGCTCATCAGAGAAATTTCATTCATTCGTCTCATTATTATCTGCACATTTTTCTCACACATCCACACTTCCAATTATTTTCTTTTCTATAATTATTATTATTATTTGTTTTTATTTATTTATTTTCTATTATAATTTTATTTATTTATTTATTATTTTATATATAATTATTCTATATACAGTTTTTTTTTTTGTTAAATTTCTTTAATTTTTGTGAAGCTGCTTTGAGACAATGACCATTGTTAAAAGCGCTATATAAATAAAATTGAATTGAATTGAATTGAATAGCAGGGATTGATCTGCAGTCATACTGTGTGTTAGGAGGCTGGAAGTTTAGTATAACAGGAGCTGTATTTAAGCTGTGGAGGCTCAGGTAGACTATAGCCCCCAGTCACCACTAGAAATGTTCCGATAGCATTTTTCCCCTCCCGATACCGATTCCGATACTTGGGCTCAGGGTATCGGCCGATACCGAGTACTGATCTGATACCCGATACCTGGCTGTGTATCTGTACAGTATATATATATATATATATATATATAGCATTTCTTTTTTTAAGTAAAATACTACTAGCCTTGTGTAACGGGTTCGACCCTAAGTGCACGGGCGACACCATGAGACACGGACACGAGGCGAGGTCTTACAGGAAAAAGGGTCATTTATTTAGAAAAATGGGTAAGGAAAGGGGTAAAGGCTCTATGCGGCCTTTTCCACTTCGGCGGTAGGGATGCAAAGGCGGGCTCTACACGGTAGTGAAGGTGCTGCGGGAGCTCGCGCAGCTCGTTCACGCGCTCCTCTCGCGGAAATCAAAGGCGCCCCCATTTTTTAAGTCTCTGGGGCGCAACACATCGCCCTGCTCTTGTGCCACTGTCTCTCATAAAATCCACCGCGTCACAAAGTCCAGCTTTCCAACAGTCAGACCCTGAGCTACACTCCCCGCTGTGTTTTATAGCGCCGGGATCATTAGTGGTGATAGCTCATGGGCCGTTGCCTGATTCTGCGGCCCTGCTCCTTCACATACCTAAAGGGGGGGGAGGCCGCCTAACTAGTGAGCTTTGGAGGAGCGATATCAATTTGGGTGCACGCCCATTACAGGCGCACGCCGTGACACTCTGTAAGTAACCTAAGCTAGCAAAGCTAGCGGGCATAAATAGGTTATGTTTAGGAAAATGGTATAGGATCGGTACGTGGACTCAAATACTCGCCGATTCCGATGTCAGATTTTTTTGTGGTATCGGTAGCATTTCCGATACCAGTATCGGAATCGGAACAACCCTAGTCACCACAGGCCTCCCAGACAGACCACATGGGGTATCCATGCGACTAGATCTCCAACCAGAAGCGGGACACCAGGATGAGTCAGACAGGTCCAGAGGGCAGAGGGGGTTTGGATCACTGGCAGATCAGGAGCAACATTCAATATCTATACCTTTTGTCAACCCATTGCAGGGCATAAGCACACAAATTCACACCACCAATCACACACTATGGACAATTTTGAAACGTTAATGAACAATTCAGCAGTGGCCAAAAGTTGAAAATGACACGCACATCTTGACTAATAGAAGCCCATTCTTGGCTAAAGAATATCTTGACTATAAATCAATGCTTGGAGTTTGTCAGAATTTTGGTGTTTTTGTTTGTCCACCTGCCCCTTTGACTACAAGTTCTCGATGGGATGAAGATCTGGAGAGTTTCCTGTTCATGGACTCAAAACTTTGATACTTCGAACAATTAAGACTTGGACTGCTGCTATAGACTTAAAGAATCGACAAAGTGAAAAGACCGATATTCAGCAAAAGGTTTGGGGCATCTAGAAAACACTTGTCCGGAGAAGGTTAGCGCTACCATGAGTCCTGTGACATGCCAACAATAAAGCATCCTGAGACAATTCATGTGTAGGGTTGCTTCTTAGCTTCTCAACCAAGCACACCGCATCTTAAATTGTATATACAGTATACGCTAGTTAATGGTGGGAAATATTCTAAATGAGTATTGAGATCTGTGATGTTCTTGTATCTCATTGAGGACTAAGTCAATCATCACTCCCAGAGTTTCCAAGACTGGCTCTAGGGCCTTGACCAAGATGAAATGATTATTTAAAATAAATGAATGAATTAATAAATAAGCAAACAAATTAATTAATGTATGAACAAATGAGTGAACAAATGCTTAAATTTGTGATAATGATTGCATGTTGTGGGTGGTGTAACTGCACAACGGTTCCAGGTTCATATGATTACTTTACTTCAACATGGAGTTCATTTTACTCTCTATGTTGAGTATCTCAAGTTCTCCCAGTGTTTGTGTGGGTTTAATCAGGGTTATCCAGTTTCCTGCCATCTCTGTGGGTAGACTGGCAACATTAAATTTTCCACATTGGTGTGGATGATTATGTAAATGGTTGTGTGCATGATACCCTCTGGTGGCCTTGCATCCTAGCTGGGCTCTAATCTTGCCTCATGGCCAGGTTTCACAAGCTCCACTGCAACCTTGATCAGGATGAGGTGAATACTGAAGATGGCTAAATAATTAAATAGGTGGTAAGCAGTATAGAATGATATGAAATGCAGTTTTGTAGGTTACTGCTATGACAGAGGCAAGGCAACGATGAATACATATTTAAGAGCTTAATAAAGACTTAAAAGACATATTCAAACTGTATGGAAAAGACATTAATGTACTAATTTTTATAATAAAGTAACTACTTTCACTGCTACTACACAGACACAAAAGCTTACCTTCAATATTCTGCTCATCTTGGCAAGCTCATACACCTAAAAAAAGAGGGGCCAAACAGTAGACATGAGGAACATGATGTGATTTTCAATAGCTCTATAGAAGAAGACACGGAGACTGAAATCTCTTTTCTTGTCTGGTGTTAAAATAGGCCTGATGAGCTACAGCTTGCAGCCTGCACCGGGCCACTGATCCCTGGTGAAAATTGATTCCTATCATTTTGGGGCTGCACAGTCCAGCTACAGTCCTCGCCTACCACAGCCCGAAAGCAGCCAAATGAAGTGAAAGCAAGTTACAAGAAAGTGCATGAAACAGCTTGTACAACTCTCATGAGACGCTTCTGAAATAGCTCCGTTTTACTATGCCAAGAAATAGAGACTAAGTGAATCTGAGAATTGGGGGAAGAAATAAACACTTCCTTTTGCTGAATCTTGCTGGTGCCGACAAGCTTTCTATCTCCCTATCCCTGTCTCCATATGACACATTTCATCTGATTATGAGTACTTTGCAATCTGCGACAGCATGATTGATGCTCCACTTTCATGAGGAGAATTTTAACAGCACCTCTTCAGCACTCAATGCGCATCCAATTATGCATCAGAGACAGTAACCTTGAATTTATGTCACCATGGCAACGGTGAAGGAAAGAAAGAAAGAAAGAAAGAAAAAGAAAAGAAAGAAAAAAGAAAGAAAGGAAGAAGGAAAATAAATAGGAAAAAAATGGTCATGCATTATGGATTTCATTGAAATTCTACACCCATACCTAACATATTGAGAGTGCGGAACTTAATCAAATCAGCCATTCTGCATGGCACAAAGTGAAGAACGGGTTCCCTTTGTCGTGGGGTGAAAAGCAGTGGAGCTGACCAACCAGCAGCTGTGGGTTGCAGTCTGATAGATGGCTCCCATATAGCTCTGCCAGCATATAGACAGATGGCCCTCAGGTCCTCAATGCCTAAATCTGCAGCCCAGGAAGCAGCTGCTCACACAAACCTGCACCATCCGCCTCACCTTGTTGTCATGGAACATTGAGCAGGGAAGGAGAATGTAGACGGCCTCGGCTTGGACCAATGCCTGAGCCTGGTGGTGCACTTGTCTCCTGCCCCCTCCCTGCGTCGTAGCTTGAAGCTTGAAACTAAAGAGCTGCATGGCGTGGTGTTGAGTTTTCTCTTTACCAGAGACCTCAAAAAAACAAAACAAAAAAGAAAAAAACAAAGGAGGAGACCCCAAGAAATCTAGTTTATGCACTTACAATCTCTCTCTCTCTCTCTCTCTGTCCAAACATCAGGCTCTCCCTAATTTCAGTAAATCATGGCTGTGGATCCGCACAATCTATTTTTCATCTCTTCTTGATTCCCTCTTCCCGCACAGCTGTGCCAGAGCACTGAGTGTTAAATAAAATATTGATTGCATGTATTTCACTCATTTTATGTAAGCATTTTTATTAGCCAGCAGACAAGCAGAGGAAACATATCTTGCGTGGACTGCTTTTTTAGTTCCTCAACACTCTCTCCGTCTCTCTCTCGCTCAAGTAATTCCGAATGACCTCCTCAGTAGCAGTCACGGATGAAAGCAAATCTCAGCTGTTAGCTGTTAGTCATGGGCTTCCAGCTTGCTAAATCAGGACTAACTGAGAGAGATGGACCAGTGAAACACACACACACACACACACACACACACACACACACACACACACACACACACACACACACACACACACAGTCCTCCATATTACAACCTAAGCAATTTACAGACAGCAAGCTTCCACAATAAATCATGCTCAGACAGATAGAGTGGCTGATTTTTAGAAAGTTCATAACAACCCATGTAGCCCCAACCTTTAAAAAAAAAAATAAATAAATAAATAAATAAATAACGTTTTATTCCTTGTGTATTCTCACATACTTGACATACAAATCTGATTGTGATACTAAAACAAATTCACAATAAAGTACTGTAATACTGTAGAAAATTAAGACTTCAAGAACTACTGTATAAGGTGATGAGACTCTAACTATAGCTGTAATAAAACATTTGAATGATACAAATGTTTACTGATTTTCGTATGTTTATAAATGATAACCCTGGTGCCTCAGAGCCCACTGAGGTCTTTCCTCTGAACACTCAGCGAATGGAACGCCTGATCCTTGAATAACTTGTTGCCAACTTGTATAAGAGATATACCTGTCTGTAGGAACTACTGTAGACACACAATCATGCACCGCTTGCACATTACAGGAACTCAGCTGGGAGTTACTGCCACATGCTTTTACAGTCCTTCTCGATCCAAGCCATTTCCACATATAGATTAAAGGAGTTCCTGGGAGGCCAACGTTCCAGACATGACGCAGGCAGTCCGATAGTTAGTTAATTCAGTGGTAGAAGTAGCTGAATCAAATTTTGTAACTGATAAAGTCTAGCGCATACTGTATGACTAGATTTACATGCATATACCGGATATGTTTTATTGTTTGAATTTAAGAAAGTGCCAAGAGTGTGCACAGATTCATCATGAATACTGTTCATTGTTTTGATTTACTGTAACACTTTTCCTAGTCACTGCATAATTCCATATGTGTTATTTCATAGTGTAAATGACTCTGAAAATAGTAGCAAAAATTGAAATTGAAGGCTGGATCACAGTGTAGCATTTCCATCTTCCAGTATCCCCTGTTCAGTTCTGAGCTTGGGGTACTGTCTGTGTGGGTTTTGCATGTTCTCCCCATGATTGTTTGGGGTCTGTTCACATAATGGCTAATCTCCTAACTGACATCATATCCAGGTAAAGTTCTCCCACTTTGCCTCCAGTGCTCCTTGGTTTGGTGCCAGATCCATCCCAAACCTGACTGTGTAAAATAGTTACTGAAAATAATGCAAGATTTTTAACTCTAAGTCTCGTCAAAGTGAAGAAGTCTTCACCAAGTGAATTTTCAGAAACTTTGTCAGCTAATTCATATTTTGGTAGCATTCACACCTGTTTATTCAGGTTGGTGGCACTGGAGTCCCTATTTCATGTGTTATGCATCTCACTTTTCATTTTCCTTTCACCCTGGTGTTGTCATAATGTATCTTTTTCTTCTTCTCCAGGATCCAGCTGGTGTTTTGAATGAGGTGGGATTACTTGCTGGCCTCAGAACACTTTCAGCCTGGTGAGGTGCAAAATTACACGTGTCTTTGACAACCCATCAACCCCCCCCCCCCCACAACCCACCCAAACTCTGGCAACGGACAGGAAATGACAACATCACCATGGTGGGAATTTCAGTTTCATGAAAATCCATATGCTCACAATCAATAATTTATATTATTGCTGTCTAAAGCTCTGTTTTCCAGATGCTGCAAGTGGTTACTAGGGTTAATAAATTTACAAGACAAAATGTTTATAGTAATGCATACATCTGTGTCCTGCATGGATGGGTGCATTTGTAATATTTTGTGTTTTTTTCCCTATATTACACATAAAGGTGTGATGAAGCATCCGATGGAGCAGCTTAATCAAATAATCTTCTAAGCTCCGAATATTATCCAGTCTACTAAATGTAAAATGAATAAATCAATGGACAGTGCATAACTTTTGTAAATCAAGCAGATCATTCTCCTTCAGCTGTAACCTTTCTTTGACGTCTTCAGCAGTAGGTTACAAGGTGAGCCGCTTGGGTGGGCCAGGTGTGATTTGCATTTCATTAAAGATGCATGCATATGCAAAGAAGCATTTATACAATGTTGATTACTTCCTATGCATTCACAAGGCAGCAGTCATACATGCCTGACAGGTACTACTGCAGTAAAATTCCCCACAGAAAGGTCAGAACTCAAGTTCATTAACACAAGAGCAACCTTTGCTACAGACAACTTCTGTTCTGTCAAGGGTTGCTAATAATATCAAGGCACACCACTGTGTTCTCTTTAGATTTTCCTCATAACTGCCATAACGTCTCTTTTTGGGAGTTTTTTGGTAACACAAGGTCTTGTAAAAATATAGATTCCACAGACGTCACTTCTGTTCACTAAAAATCACTTTTCCCCACCAAAATATCCTGCTTGTTTGTACAGTAGAAGTTTCAAAGCATCATTAGTATAGGTCTTGCTGCAATTGTGAGATATGATGCACTTCAGTATTTATGAAAGTAATATTTACAGTACAAAAAATGGAAAAAAAACCAACATCATAGGGATTATCTTACAATACTCTTAAGATGCACAATTACTGTGTCTATAAGAAATGTAAGATACTCATTGTGTGGGTGAAATTTGAGAAAGCGTTTGGTATGCCTGGTTACAGTATGTCTGATATGTCCTGTTCTGTCAGGATTTCTAAACTCTTTTATAACTTTATGGGACTACAGATATACAGTATATACAGTTGATTAATGGCTGATTGGACATTATATGGCACATCTCTGCACTACTATGAGGCACTCCTCACAACTACCAAAGCGAAGATAAAACTTTAGTAAAACTAAAAAAGTTTCTGCACAAGTTTGGATTTATTTTTCTGCATTCTAGAACAATACTGGAGCAAGATTTCAAAATTACGAAATAACAAATATGGCATTAACTAAGTAAGTAACAACATCAATGTGGTGTTATTTTAAGACACAGAGGTCAGCTGTTCTGTAATAAGACTTGCAACAACAGTTTTGTCAAGTGCATTTAGAATCTTGGAACCTCTGTATTCCAACTAGGGACCATGAACGGGCAAATGTGTATATTCCAGTTTGTCTGACCATTGTAGAACCTCGGGTCAACACATGCATTCACACACTAAGGGAAGTTTGTGAATGCCACTTAGCCTAATCTTAATGTCTTTGAGCTGTGGAAGGTAACCAAAGAACCTGGAGGAAACCCACCAAGCATGCGGTGAACATGCAAACCCCATGCACAAAGACCCGATGTGGGAATCAAACCCAGGTTCAAGGCGCCTGTGCCATGTGTACCACCAATCCATTGTATATACTGCATATATTGGGTATATGAAGGTACTAAAATATTTATATGCTCCCTTATTTTTCTGCTTGTCTGTGGATTGGTTATCTTCTTGTACTTGTTTACAGTCAGCGGTATATCAACCACAACCTTCCTATAGCTGATGTATACTGCTCATTTCAGTCTGTCAAATATTTATGAGTAAGCAATTACCTGCAAAATGCACATGCCTGGACTTTAATGTTCAAAAGCTTTACTAAGCTATGTGTAAAACAGCTTCATCAAAGCCATCATTATGAACCGCTTGTCATATAAACCTTTCTTATAGTACATACATAATAAACCTTACTCAAATTATTTTTTTATTGCTGCGGTAATGATGGAAATACCTCCACCTCCTTTCGTGACTCGTAAAACCCATCAGTTTTCCTATTTATTATTTATGTCAATGTTAAAGATTCTGACAAAGTGTAATGGATGTCCTCTGGCTTGTTTATCATATTTAGCTCTATGTAGGAGTATTGGCTGCACTGATGACTTCACACCTGACCTATCTGTGTTTTCATCTTGTGAATATTCTCAGTATAGTGGGATTGAACTCGGGTCACCAGGCTGTAATGCAGTCAGGGTAATGAACCTGATGACAGGCCAACAGCCAGACCTGAAAGCTCATGCATGGCAAAAATCATGGCAGTATCTCCCAGCAAGCCAAGTCATTTGTACTAGTTAATTCTTACATTTATGGCCGCAAATACAATATTAGGAGCCATGCCTGAAAGGCTCTCAGTTCATTTCCAGCTTCGGCAAAATATTGATTACAGCAGAGGGGTAGCATAAGAAGGACCACACCTTTGGTGAAATTTAAACACCGGGTTATCTTCAAACACATGACCGTGGACATCTTCGTCATAGATCATATCGATAGTAATTTTCCTTTATGGAAAATCAAGGGCAAGTCCACCTCCATTGGATTCAGTGACAGATGAGCATGTAGTGGTCCTCTTGCTCTTGGGAACAGTGATGTGAGATCCATGCTAATTTAAATATATGACAGTCTTTTATGATATGGATATTTTCCTTTTCTTTTTTCAAAAGTTTTAAACATTTACAAAACTTGTATTTAAGACATTAAAAGAAGCTTGGGGTAAACATTAGGAATTTGAGCTAAGCTTTAGTAATACAAGAATGTCCCTGCAAGTGTGTGTGTGCGTGTGCGTGTGTGTGTGTGTGTGTGTGTGACTGTCAGTTGATGTTGTTCATAAAAACACAACATACATTTGAAGAAAGGCTACATCACTTTGGCCTCATGATTGCAATACGCTGTTGTTAGAAGGTGAAACTCTGCCTCAGCATTAAGTCCCTTGCAGTGTAAAGCAAAACACTGGATTAGTCAAGCACTGTAGGGCTCCACACCTGCACGCCACACATACAGTACCCTTATACATACCTCCTATTGTTTTGTTATCTATTTAAGGTTACTACTGGGGTAGAAGAATGTATGCTTAAACCACTTCATGCCTTATCACTTCATGTTTAAAGGTACAGAATGGAAATTCAGAGCTAATAGAAAAATACATGAATATGTACAAATACATCTATACTATGAGGGGTGTTCAAGTCAAAACCGGGACTTGTGATGTGAATTAAGGCATAAAATCGCTTGACATTTACAGACTACTTTAAGCACGGTAAAGTGACGAGACACTTTGCAAACATTCTAAACAAGGCCGTACGTCTGTGAATGATGATCCCAGTCTGGCTCAGAGTCATTCAGTGAGTAGAACGCCTGATCCTTTAAAAATAATCAGATAACTTTTTGTCAATTGTGGAAAAGACGAATCTGTCTATATTTTCATGAAAACCTGTAACCAGCTATAGTATAGCTGTATTTGAACACTAAAGGAATTAGGCTGTGAGTTATTGTCACATCCTGACCTAACTCCAAGCAATTTCCACAAGTTTGGAACATCAAAGTATTTCCTGGGAGGCAAGTGCTTCAGACATGAAGCAGGTTCTGGGGTACTGAAAAAACTTTCTACCTTGATGGTATCTAAGCACTAATTAAACACTGAGATAAGTGCATTCGTGTATCAGTGAATTAAATTAAAGTAGTTTTTACTCTCAGTAATATTCTGTTATTCTTCACAATCAAAAGTCCCAGTTTGGCCTGAAACCCCCTTGTACTATGAAAAGTGCACAGTGAATCAATGTTATTATAGTTATTTTTGATATGGGACTGTGTAAGTAACACCTTTCCCATATGCTAATAACGGAGCCTTTTAATTAATCCGCTATTACACTAGTCACATATACATAAATTACCTGGTTGACATGTCAGCAAGATTAATGGACGAGGCAGCAGATGCACTATTTATGTAAATTGCAGAATTACTCTTTGTAAACTACAGACCTCTCTAATGGATTTGTTCACCTCTCTGCAGAAAGCTACAGCAACCCAAGCACAAAGATCAAATCGACTTGAGGGTTATTATGCATCAGGCTCCGGACCTTGCCATCTTTAGCCTTGCAGTATGCCCAGGTCATAAATTAGGGGGACAGGTATGGGCCAGTGTGTTACTTGGTTTCTAGTCATTCCTGTTTCCAAATACAGTGTCATTGGGTGCACTTTAAAAGAGCATTTAATATAAATGATCTCGGACTGATTGTGATGGATAGGCTAGGCAGAGACACTTTGGCTTCAAGGGCACATAGGGAATAAGCCATCATTCTTGCCTGCAGCATCAAATGAGGCTGGTGTCACCTGTGCCTATGAAAACTCCTTCGCATCACCTAACACTAACTAATGTGTCCAAACCTGAGAACACAATTAGAATTAAAGCATTCATATACAATAGGTCAATAAGTTTGGTTGTACTTGTGTACACAGGTATTTTTTTTTATGAAATTGAAAAGATACCTCAAGACAGTCTTTTGCTTTAACTTTGAGCTCACTTTGTCCTGACCGTGGTATCCCTGAAGTCTGGGATTTCTCCTAGCTTTTTGGCTTCAGTGTGCTGAATTTCAATAAACACTCCAAAGTGACCTGGCAGGACAAACCTGCACTCAGCATAATAAGTCCATGTTAGGATTAATGAGCTACCCACAGCATTATTTGTTATGTTATATATCTTATCGATTGTGTTGTCTTTGATCCTTACATGGACTTGCTCACTCTCTGGGTCTGTGCCTTCGCCGGAGACACAGAAGGTTGAGTAGTTATCACATGTAGACCATAGACCAGTCTGGCCTCCAGGGTACATGTATCACACATTTATTGGCCATTACATTAAGGCTGTTTTTCAAGGAGCAATGAAAGAGGAGAGCATGTATGATTAATTGTACATTTTTTCCTATGGCTCATGCTGCTTCTTGTTTCAACTTATTAAATGACATTTGAAAGCCAGTGTTGCTTTGTTGTACAGTTCGGTATGAGGGTAAATATGCTGGTGGTCTTAAAAGTCAGGCAGAAATTCATTTAAAAAGCAAAGGGAGTGAGAGGCAGAGAGGATATAAAGATAAAAAAAAAATTGATAGATTCCAGCAGCGGTCTTCTGCTGGATAGAGAATGTAATCCGCTGACTGCACATGGCTTACTTTAGTGTCTTGGTCAGTGAAATTGGAAGCGACATAGCCTAAACAGGAACTGTCAAACAATTAAAGACTGTAAACAACCCAGATGAGCGCTTGATGAATTCAGCAGTCTAAATCAGTTTGGCAAAGGAAGATGAGCATTTAAGATGTGGGTCTGTGCACTTCTCAGAAAATTAGCAACACAATTTTTTTTCTCCTTATGTCTATGCTGAAATACTATCTTAAAAGCAGTCTCTTTAAAAAAAAAAAGTGAAAATTATAAGCAATTTTAATGTTGGTGCTTAAATCTGGATACTGGGGAATCCAAACCAACATAACAGTCACAAATAAAAGCAATCTAATAAATATATAGGCAGGGTGCCACTCCATCACAAGGCACACCCTCACATACACAAACAATGGGAAATGGCAATTAAGTTAATCTTCATGTCTTCGGACTGTGGGAGGAAAACAGAGTATCTGGGGGAAATCCACTAAGCCTGGGGGGAGCATGCAAAGACAGACCCGAGATTCAAATCCCAACCCTGGATAAGCAAGGCCACAGTGCCAACAATATATATATATTATATATATTATGTTACACTGCCCAACCAAATAAATAAATAAATAAATAAATCACACATTTATTAGATCACTCTTTGCTTTAATTACAGCTATGGCATTGCTTCAATAAACTTATGCAATGTATCAATTTATTTTGCATTACAATCTTGTATTAATTTTGTATTGAAATCAGACCACTAAACGGACCATACTACACAGCCTTAATGTCTGTTCCACCAGGGACGAAAAAATCTACTGATGGAAAAACCTGGTCATTCAATACATTCAGGGGTAGGGGGTCAGGGGTAGCGTAGTGCTTAAAGCATTGAACTATGGTCCCGAAGGTCCTAGGTTCAAACCCCACCACCAAGTTTGGCCCTTGTGCAAGATCCTTACTGCTCAGATGTATAATGAGATAGAGCTCATAAAAAGAGATTAGGCGCTTTAGATTAGGGCATTCGCCAAATGCTGAAATGTCAATGACATTCAGGTAGTCAGCTGACCTAATTTTTGGGGCATATACGTGTCTAAATCTAGACCTGACCACCAGATGCAATCCCAGATCATCACTGCCCACACCGGCTTGTTCAGTAGGCACTAGACATGATGGGTGCATCACTTCATCCGCCTCTCTTCTTACCCTGATCCACCCATCACTTTGCAATAGGATAAATCTGGACTTGACCTAGAGCTGTAATCGGGCCTTAAAAGTTAGGCCTGACTGGGGCCGAGCCCGACAGCTTTCGGCCCGAGCCCGACATGTACAGTTTGATTGACAGCCTTTTAAAAGCCCGAACCCGTTTACAGCCGGACATTATTCAAATTCACAGCTCTCCCTCCCCCACCCCCCGTCATCGCCTATCCGCTCCGCTCGCTCTGCCCAGTTCGCCCATACCTAAAACCGCCACAGTTTATTTATGACTAACGTATAGGCTACAGGCATCTTGGAAGTTGGCACAAAAAATAAAAAACCTCCTCAGCATCCATTTTTGCATTTCTCTTGCGCTAATCAAAACGCATCACATGACCGCTCATTTACCGTGCAAGCCAGAGCCCGTGTAAAATTATATTAATTAAGCCCGAACCCGTCAGGTCCTGTTGCGTCCCATCGGGTTCGGGCAAAGATCTTCAGCTCTAACTTGACCACACGACCTTTTCCAAAGCTCCACAGTCTATTCTTTATGCTCCCTATTACAGTATAGCTACACAGCTATTTAGTCCCAATGTTCTTACGTACAGTACTTTCACTCATTCAGAATGCTTTTCTGATGGTGTATGCATGTATAATATTGTGTAAAAGTCTTAAGCCACCACTTATTTCTTTACACTTTTATTCTTGATCTTTAAATGTAGTCTTGAAAAAGTCTGGCAGTCAATTTTTTTTTGTTAAGCCACAGTGAACTATGGTATGAATCATTCAAGCACTTAAAAAAAAGAAAAACATCTAAATTAAGTCATAAACCAGTAAGAATCAGGTGCAGATGATGACATATGGTCAGGCCATGATTAGTATACTAGTGGTTGGAACAGACGAGAGGGGAAATGAGGTTGCTGCTGAGGATAAACAACAAATTTTTAAATCGTAGCTTTAGGCACTTTGCGGGCTATTGCAGTAAAAAAATAAATAAATTCCATTTCTTTAATTTCTTTTACACAGTTGAATTCAATTATAAATCAATCTATTTAATTTATTCCCTGATCAATTTGAGAATAGAAAAATCTAAAATTGGAAGAATAATGTATGATATTAATAAGCATTATATTGCTTTTATCTTAACTTATCTTAAGCATCACTGTATTTTTTTCAAACATGATTCATCATAGACTCCCCATAAACCCAGTGTAAATAGAACCAGACTGTGCAGATAATACAGTAGGATTCTAAAACCTCTATTTCTTGTTCCTAGTCTTTATAAAATAAAGCTGTTGCAAAATAGAAAATCAGTCCTAAACCCAGCCAAATGACTTTCTGCAAATAAAGCAAAGCAAAATTTCCCCATATGCCTGAAACATCCACTGACAGCAGCCACAATAAAGGCAATATGGTATAACCCTCAGACCCCGGCCACCCTGTTCATAAAATACTAACCACCAGAACTAAAATACACCAGCAGTGGAAACAATGTAGAATCTATTGCTTAAGGGAAACTACTGAATCTTTGGAGAAATTATTTTTCAGCAGCTGAAACTATTGCACACCTGAAAATTAACTTGTATATAGTAAGTCATATATTGGCTTACATTTGCAGGGCACCCAGTTTGATCTTGAGTTCGGTTTATTGTGTGTGTGTTTTCTTCACACCTCACAAAAATACATTGATCAAGTTAAGTTTTAACTCTGCATGAATAATAAGTTATATACCGTATAGTATTTTGCAGTCACCATTGTTAGAATATTCAAATTGCATCATATTGGAATCCAAGTTGTCTGGCCATGGTGTTACGGCTGTTTGCTAAATATATACAGTGCAATCCTTCATGAAATGTCATTGTAATTGATCTCTTTTACATTTTTATTGAAACATGCATTGTCGCCTTGCACCTCCAGGTTCGATTCCCATCTCTGTGTGCATGGACTTTGCATGCTCTCCCTGTGCTTGGTGAGTTTCCTCTGGATACTCTGGTTTCCTCCCACAGTCCAAAGACCTGCAGATTAGGCTATTTGGCATTCCCAAATTGCCTGTAGAGTGTGAATGAGTGTGTGAGTGACTGTGTGTGATCTGCGATGGATTGGCACCCTGTCCAGGGTGTACCCTGCCTCGTGCCCTAAGTCTCCTGGGATATGCTCCAAGTGAACCTGGGCCTTCCGCATGGCAGGCGAAACACCTACCACTGAGCCACCTGTGCCCACATATAACTATTCCGAGGTATTTAGGTCTAAAACTTACTTCTTAACTTAATTGACTCTCTTAATTAAAAATAACATTTGTCTAAATTTTTTCTTCACTTAGTACATCAGTCTTACATCAATAGAGAATTAGTACGCCAAGTGCCACTGCTGTTTTGGCATATTGTCACTGCAGCATGATGGACAGCAGTAACCAAACTCGAGGTCACTGCACTACATCAAAAACGAGGCTTGATCTTGTTTTACAAGACAGCTTTAGAGCCATTAATGTACTGTAGCAACTTTAACGGTTTATTGTTTATGGTCCTCTGTTTGTCTAAATGTGATTATCAGACTATGCACAAATATATCTAATTTGTAAATTTACTCATTAGATTAGCTAAATACTTAGTACAGACTGTAATCATATCTCACAAATGCATATTTAATGTTATGTTTAATGTGTGCTAAAGTAAGTAAATTTTATTCCCCTGTACCTTCCAATTTTATTCCCCTGTACCTTTGACTTTAAGCTCTCCATGATAGTTTTTACAGCTTATCTGTTTTGGGACCTGCATATATTCTTTAAATGTGGAGTTGCTTGCTACCTGTAATTATCAGATCTGGTGGCAAGTGGTTGGCAAAGCAGAAGTCATGGAATGTTTATAGGATATCCAGAAGTTCAGATTACATTTCCTTAACCAGCAGGGATGTGTAAATACATTTTGAGGGGTGATTGCTCTAATCTGTAAAAAGTTCATGCTGAGACACGCATGTACCTGACCGGGGTTAAAACCACAAATCAATTTTAAATATGTATCGTGCTTCACACTTAAAGGATTGGCTTAGTGGTTAGTACTGTGGCCTTGCATCTCCAGGGTAGAAGGCTGGATTCCTGACTCAGTTCTGTGTGCGTGGAGGTTTATGTTCTCCCTGTGCTTGGGGGTTTCAGTCCAAAGCCATGCAGATTAGGCTAATTGGTTTTGCCTCATAGTGTGTGTAAGTTTGTGGTGTGAGTATGCGAGTGCCCTATGATGGATTGGCACGATGTATAGAGTGCACCCCACCAGTGTCCAAAGTTTGTGTCCAAGCCTACAGTATATAGGTTTAGCAGTATAGAAGATGAATGAAAAAAATATTGAGCTGAACACTGATCTCTCAATTTGGTTGTAAATAACATGGACCTGTATGGTGCACTGTAAAAAATGTTCGTAATTCTAACAGGACAAAAATCCAAATGCTACAGAATCAAACCGTATTTCATAAAACTTGGGATAACCGTACAGTCAAAAATTGTAATTAGTTTTACAGAGTAATTTAACAGTTAAAAACATATGAAAATATGGTTTATTGCAGTAAAATTTACGATATACTGTATTTATAGAAAGGAAACTCTCAGAGAAGGTATTTGTTACTAATATCATGAAGAATCAGTTTATATTTTACTAAACCTTTGTTGATAGACTTTAAAAATCAGAAAAATATCTGCTCTGTAAAAAATAAACCATAAATTTTACAGTAAAAACCTGGCAGCTGTGGTTGCCAGAAATTTACCATATAAAAATACGGTAGCAACGTTATTGGTTGTACGGGATTGCACTCATTTTACTGTATATTTTACGGATATTAATAGTTTTTTTTACGGTTTATAGCCGTCTAATTTACATTAACCAAGGACTTCAAATTCGTGAATGGAATTCCGCCCTTTGATCACTGTAAGGACAGCCGCAAGCACACGCCACTTTGCCCACCCCCACCGCTCACCAGCCTGTGCCCGCATGCCAGCAGGACACTGCCCACCAGAACTGTGTGTGATAAAATATTTTTTTGTGTAAAGTTGTAATAAAAGTCCTTCTATAAAATTATATACTTAGATTGTCTGTCCAAAAAAATGTCCACCCTGACATTTGTATATTTGATTTTGAGAATTTAAATATTGTTTTGCTGTATTTATTAAAAAATTCATGGGGCCATGCTGATGTCCAAGTCTTGAATAACTTTTGATGGGTTTTGATAATTTGATTTAGGTTTGTATTCATCAATTAGTATAAAAGTATTCTTAATAGTTTCTTAACAGTAAAATCTGAATGCTTAGCGATGTAACTTCTATCTCTTTTAGCTCCCAGCTAGTGTGAT